>OY856409.1:1034766983-1035966983 GCA_963693085.1 Alisma plantago-aquatica
CAAGAGTTGGATTCAAATTTGATTATACAATCATTGTTTGAATCATAGAACCATTTTTTCATTATCTTCAACATGATTGGAATGGTTAAACCATTGCTAGAACTACTAAACATGTTGCAAACTGCTAAACTAAACATGAAGAAGGTTATTGGATCTGTGTTGATGGTCCATGTAGTGAAAGTAAGACTAAGGGAAAGAACAAGTCTAAGAAAGGTTCTAAGACTAAGTCCCACTTTTCTACTCTCAAGGCAAAGGGAGGTGTCACCAAGACTGATGATTTTCACCACTATCACTGAAAATTTTCACCACTATCACAAACATGTACATTGGAAGAGAAGTTGCCTAGTCTACCTAGAGGAACTTAAGAATTTAAAGGGAATAGAGATATGCACCTCAGGTATATATGTTATTGATATTGAATTATCTACTTACTCATCATATGTATTGGATAACTAATGTGGATCTCACATATGTTGCAATGTGCATGATAAAAAAAGAAGTGGACCCTTCAAGAAGGGAGTTGTAGAACTATGAGTTGCTGATAGTTTATATCTACCCTTGGGGATTGTAATATAATTAGAGAATTTATATTATGTACCTACCATAATTATAAATGTTATTTCTATCCCTTGTTTGGACAAGAATGATTTTCATAAATGACAAAGAATGGATTTTGCTTTATACTTTTTGATGATATCTTTTATGGTAGTGCTCCAATGTATTACAATATTTATTTGTTATATATTGAGACACATGTATATAGTGTAAATACCAAATGGATTAAAATGCATTACTCAGACATGACATACTAGTGGCACTGCCGCTTGCACCATATAAATGAGAAACACCTTTCTAAACTCCATAAGGATGGATACTTACACTTATTTGATTTTAAAACTCTCAGGACATGCCAATCATGTTTGTTGGGTAAGATGCCAAAGGTGTCTTTTAGTGGAAACAGTGAGAGGGAAAGTGAACTTTTAGAACTCGTACATACTAATGTATATGTGGATATGTGTTTCTCATGAAACACAAACCAGAATCCTTTGAAAAGATGATAATATATATGATCGGCTCATGGTCATGAATGAACGGCTTGCGAGAGTGAAATGACCGGTTCATGGACAAATCCGATTGCATTAAGGATTAGTGTTGACGTCATGTTGAACATTCATTGTATTCAAATTGCCAATTCATATGTGATTGGGAAACATGGAGAAATGACTGTGTCACTTAGTGAAATGGCCGTCTCACAAGTGAAATGACTGTCATCTATGATATAGATATCCAAACATTCATGCTTTAAAACCTATTCTATGTTTCTTAGATCAAAAGTATAATATAATAGGTCTTTAATGAACTGGTTTCCTATTAACCATGTTTGTTGAAGCTGAATCATGTATCTTTGTATGCCTTTCTCTCTTTCTTATGGTTTTCAATACTTCCGTTATTAGTGGTTGGCTAATTATCAATCATTTTCCCATAGTTCCCCATAACCTTCATTAATTTTCATTCCACCCCATCTATCATGTGATTCCTATCCCATTCCCATCATGATTGTTCTATATTTACCTGTTCATTCCTTGATAGAGTATCCTAGATATTTGATAGACTTTGCAATTGCAATGAATTGTCTTATCCTCAAGGGTTTCAATCTTCCTTGTTTGATACATCCATGTACTCTTGTCCATTGGGATCCTCTCCCAAATGATTCCGTGTACCCTATGAATCCTTTCTGAAGCCAACATTGTGCATCCTTCATGAATCACACCCTGACAAACATATGTAAAGAGTGGGACTTGATAGGGGATCCACTCTTCACTGAATAAAGATATAAAACCATCATATTCCAAGAATGGAGAAAAGGAAACATTTAATTCATTTCTCGAATGCTCTATATCATATATTAAGAGAGTTAATAAGTAGCAAAACATAACTATTACAAAAAATTTCATGATGATTCATGACAATTGTTCCTCACCATATAAGGTGTTATGACAAGATAAAAAGGTGTACATCTAATAACATCTAAGGCCAATTGCAGAGGGCAACCTATCCATTCCAAGCTATCTCAAGTTAAAATTCTTGAATATGTTTTTCTTAAGTCCTTGTCCTCTAATGTACCTATGATTTGGTGGATTAGGAACATCACCCATCAAATAAGAAACAAACACATGTATCATTGAACATCGGGTATGTGCATATAAACAACATTTGGGCATTATATATGGTTACAAGTATAAAAAGGGTGTTCCCATGGAAAAAGGGGTTGTATAAAAGTAGGTAAGTTCAACAAGCGTCATATCAAGAGATTGAGGCATGATATCTATGGAGAGCAATATTTGAGATAAAAAAACCATCTTGCCATAAAAACATTCATAATTATCAAATGAACAATATCTTTACATGCATACACCATGTAGACTAATTATACCTCAAACAAGGCCGTGACACCATACGATCATGACCTAAAAAGTAAGGGTGGAAACACACACCTCTGGAAAAATACACACACCCTATATATGTATGGTTGTAGATGAATACAACTATTCTAAATAATCGAGTCAAACATTTTGCATGCACAAGTAGAGTGACGAGACTAGCATTCTAGGCATAATTCTTATCAGGTTTGAAAAGCTTAGCAAGGGGGTTCAAAGGACCCAAATAAATACAATAATTCATTGTATACAAAGGTGATCTCATATAAGTAACTATGGATCTCAAACTTTAGATTTACAAAAAGGAATAGCAATCAAGTAACTGCCTCAACATAAGAATTTAGACCATAGTCATAATTCTGCCCAAAATAAATAAGGATTGCACATACTTGATCTTCACAACTAAATGTTAAGTCATAGTCATACTTGGTCCCCAAAGCCAAATATTCATCCTAGGAATACATTATGTATGTTAGTCAAGCCAAGGAAAACATGTGTATACTTTCCTAGTATAGATTTTCTCATTGTTATTATTCTAGTCACAATCAGAAAATGAGATATTAGGGTTTTTAATCTTAACAAGTGGATACATAATCCATTAGATATATGTTTTAGTTTTAATATCCATCTTTAGATACTTATGTTTAAATGTATCTAGATTACATATATGTTTTGGTAAAAATATGTATTCCTTGCATTTAATTCTTGAATGTTCTTCTCTCTCTACAAGTATACGATTAAATATCATTCATAACCCAAATTTAGCATGCATATTAGGGTGTATACCCATTGTATTATCTCATTACAATCAAATATGTATACCTATATTCATATCTAGGGTTTTAGATTTCCAACATGGTGTTGCATGAGTATTTAAAGGTATTTGGGTCATGAAATCACATATCCCTATATAGCTTATATCAATGAATTAATAGCTATTTTTAATTTGATTAAAATCTAGGTTTAATTGATACAATAAACTTTTCCATTATTATGACTAGGTTTAGATTTCAAATATTATAAGTATTGTCTAAAATATCATTAGTATACAAATAAGATATTCTTAGTATCAATGGAACATCATTTTGTAGCATATTACATACAAATTGGTCATTAGTACATAAACTTTGCATAGGTTTTGTTCTACCAATATGAACGAGTCTTGTATGTGTAAAGCCCTTTTCATTATTAATATCTTATGTAATATCTAACTAATAACTAAATCTATATAAGTATCATTATAAGAAACAATACCTATATATATATATGCATGTATTACCAATTACTCATACTGATACATTCTAATTATGATAAGATTATAGATACATATGATTGTAAGGAGTCTACTATGTTAATAAAGTTAAAATTTTCAAGTTTATATCTATTTAGTGAGGTTTCGATCTATTTACGACGAACAACCTCAAAAAAGAAGAACTTGGTTGAGGGTCCCATTTATGAAGATTATTCATCCTTACTTTCAAAACTACATGTTGCAAGAAGCATTTGTGCTCCCAAGATGGAACTTGATCCTAATGAACTCCATAGTGGAGGTTTGTTGTGGTCAGGGTGACAAGATGGTTTACTAGTTAGATTTAGAGCAAGAAAGGAGGAGAGAAGGATGGTGGTTATGGTTTAGGGTGGTGAGGGATAAGGAGTTGAATAGATATCAGATTTGAGTGGCGGTGGCATCCCTGTTGGCACGATGGTTGTTTAAGACAACAATAGTCACTTTAAATCATGGTTATAGTAGTCCATAGACGTAATGCCCCATCGTTGGTTACCAAAGCTTGGTGTTGGAGGATAGTGTCATTGTCCATGATGTGTAGCATGAGGAGTTGGGGGAGAAAGAAGGTGATTGAAGTACCTTAGTTCAAGTAGAGACACCTGCATCCATTGGATCCAAACAATAGTAGATAAAGGGGTGCCAATGGCAGTCCATCACAATGATGGACTAAGGATGAAGATGAACCAATAAATGAGTATGAGGTAGGTTGGGGTTAGATAGGTCTTGGCAGATGTTGAAGCATGTTACGATTGTGTCAGTGGTGAAGGAGGCAACAAGTTGCATAGGTGTTGCTGTTATTTCTCTTGCTTGATTGGTAATGGTGTGTGTGAGGCTAGATGGTCATCATCGATAATTTTGTGGGTTGGTTTCAGTCTGGAAAAGTAAGAGGGATGGTGTTGTGAAGGACATGAGTGGGAGGTTGGTAGGAGCCTGTAGTGGATGTAGGAGTGATAGATTCATTGGAGATTGTTGAAGAGTCATGCTGGTGGAAGGAAGAAGGATGTGGCATGGTGGCGGGAGCGATCTACAATGAGGAAGTAGGTTCACATCATGAAAAATGAAGGTGGGTCATTTGGGTTTCTATTTTATGTGGGATGACAAATTAAGGTGGAGGAGGAGAGTTACAATGATGTAGCGGCTGTGATTTCTATTGTCATGGGTAGCTATATAAGCCTTGCAGTTGTGAGATTGGTGGTGGCAGAACTTGACCACTGTGAAGGTAACAACCAAACTTTCATGGTGGTTGGCACAAAGTGAAGATAGCATGGCTAGGGTTCTAGATGTTGTGGGAGAGAGGAAAGGATGAAGGGAGAAGGATAAATATGAGAAGGAACTAGAGAGGAAAAGGAGAAGAAGAGAAGGAGAGGGATAGAAAGAAAATTAGAAAAGCTCAACGCATCCATTTGTGGAAGAAGTAGAGCTGGTCTCAAGGAGAGACACATTACTCACAGACATGATCAACTAAGACAAGTCATTAGATATTAAAGCATTACTATACAAAATGAATGGAACCTTGGGGGGATATTAATTACATGGCACATGGTTTACATGTTAGATTTTGTATATGAGATGAAAGGAGTACAAATTTGGCATCAACGTTACCTTTTGAATGTGTTTTGTGTTAGATTTCAATGCTAGTGTATTAAAATTACATTTATTGTATTTACTCCTCACAGTTACCCAATTGTGACACGTAACACATATTACCTTAATTTATTTTATCTTAGAACCCTAGGTGTATTTTAAAGTGTCTAGTTGGACCCAATCTGACTATTTGATGCATATGCACCTCAAATCTTATAATTGAATGTATCATGGTTATTTTACCTTTCAAATATTATTTGTAAAATGGGATTTATGAATTGATGATACTATTGGATGCAAATGTTCCTAATATATTTCGAAATAGGTAAATTAGGTACAAGTTGTTAACATAATTGGATAGGGACCTAGAAGAAGGGGGTTTTACCTACATGGCTAGATTTGAGTATGTTACAACACTCCACCCCTTAAAGACAATGTCATCCTCAAAATCCACCCATCACTAGCCAAGTGTAAACCAACGTAAGGATTCTAATACACTCACTATAGTGGATTATGGTATACCTATCCATGTTATACCCATAGAAAAACCCCATGGTGAACCTACATTACTTCATGCATCAAGTCTTCATTAGTCTTCTCATATAATATTTTGGTCTAAGGTTACACCAAAACCAAGTATTATCTTATGTCTCATGACCATGTCCTTTCATATACTATTAGGCATATTAGGGTTAAGGTGTAAGATTAAGTTTTTGTTTAGCAAATATGTTTACCATTCACATTTGAGCATTATAGTGTATGGTATGAAATCTATTGAAATGGTCATCCATGATTTAAGCATACACAATACATTACACATGATTTGATTAAGGTGTAATTAATTCATTTCACTTTATCTTATTATGATCATATGGAAGTTATATACGTTAATAAATTCCATCATCATTAGCATGTTAAAACTAGCTTCTTGTGTAATGAGTTACCCATACTATTTAATTACTAATAAATTGGGGCATAGGAAATTCAAGTGTTTAGGTGCAGTTCATTTTTAACCTAAATTTTTAAAATAGGAAAGTGTGGGACCTCTTTTATTCATAAATAAAGAGAGAAAAATGAAGTAGGTAGGGGAGAAATATGTACGAAGTCGTATAACTATAGACAATGTATGAGTGAACAATCTAGCTATATAGAGAAGAAAATTATAACTTCACTATGTATACTATCCCAGATCTTTTGGGCTTGCTCCTTCTTATCTCTAAAATATCTATAGTTTCTCTCTTTCCAAATGTATAAAGAATAGCAAGATAAGTATAGTGTTGAAGATGGGATGAGTTTAGTATCAAATCCTGAATACCCATATGCGTCTTGGTAAAGAAACCTACCTTCTTATCAAAATGCTAGATAGAATTTGAGTAATTACAGTTGAAAGCAATATGAATTATGGATTAAAAATCCTCCTCATAGAGAAAAAACCTGAGGTGATAATAAGGACCCTTCTTTGAAGAACACCATGCATCAAAATCCTATTATGACAAATTTTCCAACCATTGACCAGATACTTTTTGGGATTAGACCAGCCCGACAACTAATCTGACCAGGGAATGTGGTAAATAGTAGGTCTAATAAGAGAAAGAATGTCTTTGCTCCTGGGAATAGTATTTCCTTTAAAGAAGACACAATCCATCACCCCAGATGGTTTGGGACAAGACTTCACAACAATTCTGAGAGAATCATCAATCCTAGAATCTTTGATACACCAATCTCCATCTTGGATAATAGAACTTACTTTAACCATATAACCACTCTTGAATTTAAGGGGGCACATTAGAAATGATATCAGTAAGAAAATTGTTTCTCATAAACCATCAATCTTTCCACTAGAGGGTGAGCTCTTCTCACCAATGTAGAAGGACATACTGCTTGATATTATCTCTAGTCTTAATAAGTTGTTCCCAGAACCAGGAATCCTTATAAGTGTTGGTGACAGACCAAAATGAATCAGATTTTAGGTACCTTCCATGAATCCATTTGACCCACGAGGTGTTATTATGAGAAATGATCTTATAAATATTCTTGATCAGACCACATTTTGAGAATGCCATGAGCACTAATGATACTCGAACCTCCATCCTTCTTTGGTAGACAAACAATTTTCTAAGAAATAGGATGAAGTTTTTCAGTTAGATCGGCTCCTCCCTAAAGAAAGTCTCTACAAATTCTATCCATGGAATCACATATAGATTCAGGAAGAGGGAACATATTAGTCTAGCATATATACAGTGAGGACAAAACAATTTTAATCAATTCCATCCTGTCAGCATCAGATGAAACTCTAGCTTTCTAGCCTTCCCATCTGTCCTTAAGCTTGTCACATATAGCTGAACAGAGATATTTAGTAAGTATACCTTGAAAGAGAGGAAGTCCCAAATATTTACTCGGAAGATCTTTATTAGAAATGCCTAAAATCTTAGACATTTGATGCTTATCAACAACACTACTACAGAACATAACACTTTTATCTTGGCTAATCCTCAAATAAAAAACTCTACCAAAATCCTCCAAACACTTTCTAATGTTATAAGTGTTATTATCTGAAGCCTCTACAAAGATATAAACATCATCTACAAATAGGATGCGAGAAAATCATACTTTTTCATATGCTTTCAAAGGAGTGATCTCTTTTTTCTTCACAACATTGTCAAAAATGGCAAAGGAACCAGACAAGGCAAGGACAAACAAATATGGGAAAATAGGATCACCTTGCCTTATCCCTTCATGAGGCTTGAAGGCTTGAGAAGGAACACCATTAATGAGGGCCTAGAGATTGATAGTAGAAAATATTTCTCAAAACCAGTTCAACCAAGCAGAAGGGAATTTCATTCTATAGAGCATATGGAAAATGAAACCCCAATTTGTAGATTCATATGCTTTCATAAGGTCATCTTGCAAACACAATTTCCTTTTCCCATTTTTCTTGCTGAAATTGTTGAAGAGATCATCAGATTGGAGAATGGCTTCATTGATGCTGCTTCCTTTAATGAAGGCATGTTGACTAATATTGACCAGAGATGGAATAATATTTTGAATTATGTTCAAAAGAGTCTTTGAGATAATCTTGTACAAAAAGTTACAGAGAGCTATCGACATCATTCTTTGATACTAGAGGCATTCTTCACTTTAGGGATAAGAGTAAAAAAAGTATCATTTATCTCCTTGAGCATTTTACCACTAGAAAAGAAATTTAGGATTGCTTTAACAATATCCTCACATATAACTGACCATCATGTCTTATAAAAGCAGGTATTGAAACCAACATGTCCATGACTCTTATCTATATTATCTTCAAGGATCACTTTTTCAATTTCCACTTTAGTCACCAGCTGACACATGCGAGCAACTTGATGCTCATCTACTCCATGGAGGCCAATATCATCCAAACAACTAATATCAATAGAATCACCTTTCTTGAACAGATTAGAGTAGCAGTCTATGATATGCTTATTGACATCTTCTTCATTGTAATTCATATTAACATTGATTTCAAGACAGTTGATTGAATTCCTGGCTCTCCTATTTTGCATATAAGTGTAAAAAAAATTAGAATTCCTGTCCCCCAGAGAAAGCCATTGAATTCTTGACTTTTGTTTATAAAAAGACTCTTCAATTTCAATCTCCTACAAGGTCTCCTTTCTTTTAGAATTAGCAATATTTCTTAAATTAAGAACATTAGGATTCTGGTCAACAGAATGTAGAACATCTAAAGCATCAAGATCTTTAGCCTTTACATTGTCACGGATATTACCAACAACTTTTTTTTCAATCGAATAAGGGAGGATTTCATATCTCTAAGTTTACATCAAACTTTATACATTGTATTATTCTCCACCTCTTTAGCCCAGCAGTTCTTGATAACTTCTAGAAAACCACCACCAAATGTTTGTGCATTTATAAAGAAGAAAGGAGTATTTTTCTTTGATGTGGAAGTGCCACCATGGATAAGAATCTTCCTATGATCACTATACATGTTAGGCAAAATATCACCCCAATTTCTGTCTATTATCCCAAGTGAATGTAGCTCCCTTTAAGTCCAGTTCAACCACATTACTATTAAGGACAAAATTGTTGAAATCCATCATAGATTTAGCAAAAGGATTAGATCTACCTCATCTCTCAGACATCATTCAAACAACATTAAAATCACCAACTAAACACCATCTCCCATTAGAAATATTAGCATGAAGATCATCGAGAGTTTCCCAGAGGAATGCTCTCCTTGCCTCATGATAATGCCCATAGACGACAGAAAGAAAAAAATTAATACCTTTGAATTGACTTCAACATTAATACATCGATAAAAATAGTTGATAAAAGAAAGATAAATAAGACCAAGATCCCAACAGATAACAATTCTCCCTAGGGGTGAGCTTTGAGATTGGAAAGCCACTCTGCTTCAAGACAAAATCCATTCATAGTTTTAGACATCTTCTTCTTCTTGATTTTAGTTTCAATAATAATAACAATAGGAACCTTGCAATTTATAATACTCTATTTCACATTGTTCTAATGTTCTAACCTATTCAGGCCACAAACATTCCAAGCAAGCATGGAAAACTTATCTATTAATACTATGACTAGGGTGAAGAGGAGGCCTTCCTCTTACAGTGCTGACGTTGACTTCACATTCATCAAAATCAGTTAAATTCTCAAATCTATTGGGAGAAATACATCGATTGTTTACATGATACATCTTAGAAGAAGTACCATTATTTGAATGGCATCTAGGTCAAAATTTAGATTTACCAGTAATCACTATAAATCCATCCTCAACATTTGGATATAGGTTAACATCATTGTTAGTTTCTACTAGTGTCAAAGGAGAACAAGGAACCTCACTGGAGGAACCTTTTGGGATAACCACGTGATTTATCATCACAAGTAAAGAGACTTAAGGTACTATCACTACTGAGGAAGGAACCTAAGAATCTTCTCTAGAAGAACTTGTCCTAGCAAGATCTTGAACACCTTTTTTAGTGATAGAAGCCAAAGCAGACAAAACATAACTAGGAATAGACCGGTCAACTATAGGAACAACCTCCGAACATATATTGGATTCATGGCCAAAGAAATCACATCTCAAATATTTATTTGGATTCCACCCATACTGGGCCTCAATAGAAATCTTATCATTCTCATCCTTTTCACTACAGAGACATTTTATAAAGGAAAATTCGATGAAAAAGCAATCAAAATCGGTATTCTCGCATATCAAGATGCTCGAGATCATGAGTAAGGAAATCAGATCTAATCGATTCCCCAAGGAAGCTACTGATCAACCTGAGCATTTCCTCCTCCCTGAATTCTAGTGGAAGATTTAGAAGCTTCACTTAAATAGGAATCTCAGACAACTTTGCCTTCTCTAGGGGCTCCCCATCTCCCATTTCTGAAGGATAAGTGGCTTACCCGCTACAAACCAAGGCCCTTCATCAAAAGCTCGCAACATATCTTCCTTCTCATCAAACTTGATCAAGAATAAATCCCTTCCTCTCACCATAATTTTGAAATCCCCCTTAGGCTTCCAAACATATTGAAGATGGTTCTTCAAGTTAGCCTAATGTGGTTTTAGGTCGACAACATACCCTAACTCTGCATTCGACCATTTTCTTGCATTTTCCGTAGACGTTGACTTATTATAGATGAGATCTCCATCAAGAACTTATATTGGCTTCAACTTCAAGGAAAAGTCAAGGTTGTCTAGATTTTCACAAGAGAAGAGATCTGACCAAGCCCTAGGTTTCTACACCACTGTAAACAAATGATCACCTGGCCTTTGTTGGAGTCGCCTTACTGCATTGGGAATAGGAAGAAGGGAAATAGTCTGAGTAGGTTGCCCAAGGGACAAATTTCCACCACGGCCTCAAGCACTGAATCCTAGACTTCTCTCCACCTAAATATATGACAGTATCCCCTTCACCCTCCCCACCTCCCCATCACACACACTCCCATAGTTCAAACCTCCACAATCCATCCAACAATTTTAACCTAACCTTATAATTTATCTTAATTAAGTTCATCTTTTAAAGATTAGTGAAGATAAATTTTAAAAATGTATTTTCAAAATAACATTTATAGTGGTATAATAATCAAGGTTCACTCAGTAATCCTAGTTAGTGGTAGTTGCATTTATTTGACTTCATTACTAGGAGTTATCGAAGTTATACTTATTTCAAATATAATTAATCTTGATTATTCATAATATAAGATGCACTCCTAATGAATAAAGCATGCAAGAATCCACCCTTAAGAGGACGAATCTACAATTTAACCAATCATCTACAGTGGAGAACGGTTGATGAACTAGGTCTTATATAAATCCAAACATCTTCTTCACACTCTCTAAACCACACTTAGGCCTAGGGTCTTAGGGTTGATCATGCTAATCATGGGTTTACTCACTAAAAAGGGTTTCTCTTGTTGGTATATATGCCCATAGAGCCATCCTAAGCAATTGCATGGAGTCAGATATTAATTAATAAATTAATATGATTATTTGATTAATTAATTAATTCCAGAATATTCTAATTAATCCATGAGCGTTTTAATTAACGCAGTCTTTCTATTTACCGAATGGTTTGGGAAACCCTACTTCCTTTTGTCTCCTATTTAAAGGAGCTTGACGGATGATATCTTTACAAGATATTGAGAGAGGCTTTTCAGTTTATTCTCTTGTACATAAACCCTAGTCGTCACCATCCTCAGGAGATAAAGGAGAGCATTGCGACACTAAGACGTCACCGCATAGAGGGTACTCCTTCCTGCCGGCTTAGGAAGCATGACGTGGAGTTCCAATCCATCCGTGTGGATGAAGTAGAGACAACGCTGAGATGCCTACGTTCAGAGGACGTCAAAGACCATCCATACATGCTATGAACAACGTACATCGCCACATGAAAGGAGCGCCACCAGATCTTCCTGTGGCGCACTCTACGAATAGGAGAGATGTACCGTTCGTGTACGCCAGGAGTGTTGCACACCCTCATGCAGCATCACTGGGCTTGCTCTCTCTCTCTCTCTCTCTCTCTCTATATATATATATATATATATATATATATATAGAGAGAGAGAGAGAGAGAGTCTCAGGCTAGAATACACTCGAGTGTACGGATCGCACGAATACACTCAAGTGTGTTTGCATATCAAGACTATTTTTTTCAAAATGTAAACCATTGATCTTCACCGTCATACTATAACTAGGCTACATACAAATTTTGAGCCCATTTGGATAAGTGTAAGTCACTCATCCAAGGGCAACAAAATCGACGTGTGAAACTAATTTGAAATGCATAAGTTTTGCGGTCTTCATAACATGAGCTATACATATCCAAATGTGCTCAAATTTTGCGTATGAGTTGTTCACGAGATGTTTAAGAAGATCAATGGATTATATTTTCAAAAAAAAAATATTGCATCACGAGTTGTCCGCTCTGGATACACTCGAGTGTATTCTAGCCTGACTCTCTCTCTCTCTCTCTCTATATATATATATATATATATATATATTTCTTACTTCTACCGCATTTGTTTCCTCCATAAAACCCAATAGTGGTATCATAGTAGTGTCGATCTATGACGTATTTGGATTCATTTCGATATGATCGAATCACTATATACTTTTTTTCTATGTTGCATACGATACGAATTAAAACTGCTAATGTGAAAATCTAAACCTAATTCCACATACACCGCATGCTTCTATTTTTTTACGTTTCGAACGGGGTCGACTATGGAAAATATTGATTTTCCTAAGTGCATGGAAGTAAAATTTCATAGACTTGTGTACCCCGCATTGTCTGTGTGGGAGTCAAAAATTTATTTAATGGGGAATGTTCCAAATTAAAAGTACGGATATTTTAATATGTATATACATATATGTCGATATACCTAAGATATCATACATGTCACCTTTAAAATATGTTTTATGTGGTGAATGCATGTACAATTATGGCCTAGAATCCCCTTTTGTGAATGAATGTGGTTGTGAATCTTGTGGATATTTTTGTTTGTGAATGATATGGATGTATAATGGTTGTACGTGGATCCTTTGTATAAAGTATTCAACTTGCATGTCGAGCCTCATCTCTTATTTCAAAGTGTAATTAATTCTTTCTCTTTATATTTGTACTCATATATTGTAATAGAGATAGGATTAGTTTTAGTCTTTGTAAACTTAATGTAAGGAGGACACTTGAAGATCCAACTCCAAGGATCATCCATGGAGAAGCACCATGAAGATCCAATCCCATGAAGCAAATTTAAGATCCAACTCCAAGGAGCTTCTATGGAGAAGTAACATGAAGATCCAATTCTAAGAAGCAACTTGAAGTTCCAACATCACGGAGCATCCATGAAGTTGTTCATTGTAATGCTAATCCTTATAGGTTGATTCATAGGTTTTGTTGCATGAGATGCATAAGACCTTAGGTGGACCATAATCCTTTATTGCTGTAAAGGATTACAATAGTATGGCCATAACTGATGTATTTGTGTGTGTGATTGCATGTCTATCATTTGTGTTTGTGGATATAGTAGTATATGATACGTACTATAAGTATGTGGTGTTTGGATATGTATATGTATTAATAAAACCCCTCAATTAATAATATTAAGTTTTAGTTTCCTTCCATGAAGCAACACACATGTAAATATTGATCGACTATGTGTGGGCACGCCTCCGCGTGGTACAATTTCTATCTCGTGAAAGTGTGATGGTGGGTGTGCGGGTCTGCCTCCGCAGGGTGCACACTCATTGTGTTGGCTTATGGGTTGGACTTAACTAGGGAACTTTGATAGGATCAAGTACCTAGACGCACACAGATGCATCATGGTAAGGATTTGTGGATGATCATCTATCCAAGAGTTTCATATGATGCAATTGGCAAAAGTTGCCTACCTTAGTATTTGGTCTTTGACGTTGGCGTTGGCTGGGCATTGATTCAAATATTTTGGATCTTAGCTCACTAGAAGGTTGTACGCAACAATCTTCCAAGTTGATAGTGAGGGCTATCAATTTGAATAAAATAGGGGGAGAGTAATTCATTAAATGCCAAATTAATCTTGTTTATCAAATCTTTACAAGTCAAAATGTTTTGGACTAAATGCAAACTTTTTCTTTTGTAGCAATCAAATGACAAACAACACTCACACTTTCTCATTGCAATCGGTCCTTGAGAAGGACAACTTATAGGAACCAACTTTAAAAACTAGTTTAGGACATTGAGAATTGTTCTCACGCAGGAGCGTAAGCTCTATGTCTGTGAAACACCAGAGCCAGCAAAACCCACCTCAAATGCGCCAAAGGCTGAAAAGGATGCTTACAAGAAGCACCTTGATGATGATGTGGATGCCAAGTGCCTGATGTTGTGCTCAATGAACTATGAGTTGTAAGAGTAGCATGGGAACATGAATGTCATGGAGATGGTAGCACATCTCAAGAACATGTATCAGCATCAAGCAAGACAGGAGAAATATGATGTCTCCAAGACTTTGTTCAGAAGTAAGATGAAAGAGGGAGACTAAGTTGGCACCCATATACTCACTTTGATTGGGTACGTGGAAAGCCTATCCAAGCTAGTATTTCCCCTAGGTCAAGAGTTGACCACTGACATGATTCTGCAATCATTTCCTGAATCATATAGTCATTTTGTCATGAACTACAACATGAATAATCTTGACAAGTCATTGTCAGAATTGTTGGGCATGTTGAGGACAGTTGAAGCACAGATGAAGAAAGACAAGCCCAAGTCTATGATGATGATCAGTAGGACAAAGGGAAGTAAAAAGGCAAAGGCAAGGCTAAGAGAGGTTCTAAAGTTGAGAAAAAGCCAAAGTCATATGCACTCAAAGCTAAAGGTGGGATCTCCAAAGAAGGCAGTTGTCATCATTCTCACCAGACTGGGCATTGGAAAAGAAATTGTCCTCTCTACCTGGAGGAACTAAGGAAGAAGAAGTAGGGGATAGAGATCTCCACTTCAGGTATATACATTATTGAGATAAACTTAAATACTTCTTCATCATGGGTACTGGATACCGAATGTGGATCTCACATATGTTCGAATATGCATGATATGATAAGAAGTAAGCCTTTACAAAAGGGCCAAGTCGAGCTGCAGGTCGCTAATGGAGCAAGAGTTGCTGCCACCACAGTTGGAGTTATTAATTTATCTTTTCCTACATGCCTTGTAATAGAATTAGATAATTGCTATTATGTACTTGCTATTAATAGAAATATTATTTCTGTATCTTGTATGGACAAGAGTGGATTTGAATTTCACATTAAGAATGGAATGATTTCTATTTCTAAATATGAGATCTTTTATGGAAGTGCCCCTATGTCCTACGGTATCTACTTGTTAGAACTTGAGATTAACATATACAACATAAATACTAAAAGGCCAAAACTTGAAAACTTAAATAAAACATACATATGGCATTGTTGTCTTGGGCACATAAACGAGAAGCACATATCTAGACTCCATAAGGATGGTTATCTAGACTCTTTTGATTTTGAATCATTAGAGACATGTGAGGCTTGTTTATTAGGCAAGATGACCAAGAATCCTTTCACTGGACACAGTGAGAGAGCTAGTGATCTGCTAGGGCTCATACATACTAATGTATGCAAACCTTTTAGATCAAATGCTAGAGGAGGCTATCAATACTTCATTACCTTAACTAATGACCTCAGTAGGTATGCCTATGTATATCTAATGAAACACAAGTCAGAAACTCTTGAAATGTTCAAGACTTTCATGAATGAAGTAGAGAAGCAACTTGGTAAAAGTATTAAAGCATTCTGTTCAGATCGAGGTGGCAAATACTTAAGCCAAGAGTTTGAGGACCTTCTGAGAGACCGTGGTATTGTATCATAATTGACTCCACCTGGTACACCACAGCATAATGGTGTGTTAGAAAGAAGGAATCATCATTATTAGAGATGGTATGATCAATGATGAGTTCATCCAAACTTCCAATATCATTCTGGGGATATGCTCTTGAAACCGCAACATTTACACTTAACTGTGTACCTTCCAAATCGGTTCAAAAGACACCATATGAGATATGGAATGGGAATCGTCCCAATTTGTCTATGTTAAAGATTTGGGGATGTGTAGCTTATGTTAGGAAACAATTTTCAAAAAAGCTTGGACTCAAATCTGAAAAATACTATTTTGTTGGATACCCCAAGGAAACTCGGGGATACTACTTCTACACACCAACTGACAACAAAGTGCTTGTTGCTAGGATTGTTGTATTTCATGAAAAGGAATTTATTTCCAAAGGAATCAGTGGGAGGAATGTAGAGCTCAAAGAAGTTTGAGATCAACAAGAAAACTGAGAACCTGAGGAGGTACATAAGGAACATGAAGACTCACAAAGTGTTGTGGAATTTCCAATTCCAAATGTAACACATGAACCTCGTAGGTCTAGTAGGACATGACCTGAGCCTGAGAGATTTGGATTTCTTGTGACTCAAGACAGTGATGAATTGGGCATAGCAGATGAGCCAACTTCCTATCTAGAAGCTACTAAGGGACCAAAATCTGAGAAATGGCTCAATGCCATGAGATCTGAGCTAGAATCCATGTACACCAACAAGGTATGAACCTTGGTGGATCCACCCAAAGGGGTAAAACCCATAGGGTGCAAGTGGGTCTTCAAGAAGAAGACCGACATGGATGGAAATGTTCAAACCTATAAAGGTAGATTGGTTGCGAAAGGATTCTGTCAAATTCAAGCTGTTGATTATGAAGAGACCTTCTCACCAATTGTCATGGTTAAATCCATCAGGATCATGCTTTCCATTGCAGCTTATCATGACTATGAGATTTGACAGATGGATGTTAAAACATCATTCCTTAATGGGAATTTACTCGAGGATGTGTATATGACACAACTTGAGGGTTTAATCAATCTAAAGGAAGCTAATGAAGCATGTAAGCTACAAAGGTCAATCTATGGATTGAAGCAACCATCTCAGAGCTAAAATCTATGTTTTGACGAAGAGTCAAAAAGTTAGACTTTAGTCAAAAAGAAGATGAACCTTGTGTTTATGAAAGGGTTAGTGGGAGCATAGTCGTATTTCTCATATTGTATATGGATGACATACTATTGATGGGAAATGACATACCTACTCTTCAGACAGTAAAATGTTGGCTGGGGAAGACCTTCTCTATGAAGGATTTAGGCAAAGCATCCTATATACTAGGAATCAAGATCTATGGAGATAGATCTAGAAGGTTTCTAGGCCTAAGCCAGAGCACATACATTGACAAGGTGCTAAAGAGGTTTAGCATGGAGGGTTCTAAGAGAGGTAACTTGCCCATGTCCCATGGGGTTACGATCTCTAAAGCCCAATGTCCTAGTTCATGTGATGAATGGGAGTGCATGAGTAAGATTCCATATGCATCAACAATTAGATCTATCATGTACACGATGTTATGTACTCATCTTGATGTGTCATATGCTTTGAGCATGATGAGCCGATATCAATCAGATCTAGGTGAATGTCACTAGACAACCATAAAGAACATCCTAAAGTAATTGAGAAGGACTAAGGATCAATTCTTGGTATACGACGGTGAGGAAGAGCTCGTGGTAAAGGGTTACACTGATGCTAGCTTCCAAACTGACAAAGATGACTATTGATCACAATCTGGATTTTTGTTTTGCCTAAACAACGGAGCTGGCACGTTACCGCATAGAGGCTAATCCTTCCTACCGGATTAGGAAGAATGATGTGGAGTTCCAGTCCATCCGCGTGGATGAAGTAGAGACGCAGACGCTGAGACACCTACGTTCGGGGGATGTCAAAGACCATCCATATGCACTACGAGTGGCATACATCACCGTACAAAAGGAGCGCCACCAGATCTTCCCTCAATGGACTCAGCTAACAGGAGAGAAGTACCATCTGTGTATTCTAGGAGTGTTGCACACCCTCGTGCAAGCGGGACATCACTGAACTTGCTCCGTGATAAGGTATATCTCGTAAACACTCTTTCTTAATACGTTGTTGTCGACGATATCATCTTTGGGTTGTATATATATATATATATATATATATATATATATATATATATATATATATATATATATGTTTCTTCCATCGCATTTGTTTCCTCCACAAAACCCAACATCTCTACCAATAAAACTTTCTTGATGGTGACTTGGTTCCAAAAACCTTCGATAAAATACGAATGTCTTTCTTTTGTACATATAATTTGATAATGAAAATAAGTTTGATAATGAAATTTGAGACGTGAATCCAAAGATGGCCCCAAAATTGATATGATAACCAAGTCGAGCACTTTCCACTATACTACCACCTACGATTATTCTATCATAACTTCATTCTACTAAGAGGGGATAACAACATATGCCTGACCTATAACATAGGAGAGGAAAACAAATTTTTATTACACAACATCAAACTCCACCTTATCCTATTAGAACACGACAACCATTATTCTACACTTCACCTAAATTGTGATTTGCACATCTAGGATTCTACATTTGTAATCCATGATTGCCCCATCCTCATCTTGGATGTATACAAAACATGCTAGAACAAAAAAAGGGAAAGGTTAAAGATGGGAACTAGATTTAATCCTAGTTATAACTATCTAAGTCGACCTACACTTTATTGTGGTCTATCTAGCCTCCTAGAAAGTTGGTTATACAAGTTAATCACTAGTATAGTCAACTCATACATAGTGGTACTTCCTCCTCCAAATGAAGGGTAGGGATGAAATAGTTTGTCAAATACTAAGTCTTAATCACTAAACTAATGTAGGGAGGGATAGCGACCAAATATTTTGATGGGATTGAAGCCCAAATTGGTATATCACTGCCAAGAAGTAGGTATAACAACAACCTCTAAGGGTCACCTACCTAATAAAGGGAAAATCAAGGATAACTTGAAATGGTCAAGTTACCAACTCCTTAATCATACCATTTTAAAAAGAGTGACATCTGGTAGGGGACCCAATGCTCACTTAATGGGGAAATAAAACATCTTATTCTAAGAATGGAGTAAAAGAGGTAATTAATTTATTTCTCAAATAGTATATATGTCATAGAGAATATAGTTAATAAGAAACAAAAACATAACCATTATAAAGTTTCATGAATATTCATTTACACTTGTTCCTCACCATAAAAGTGGTATGACAAGATAAAAAGGTTTGCATCTAATAATGTGTAAGGCCAATTATATAAGACAACCTATCCATTCTAAGTTATCCTCATGTTACAACTCTTGAATGTGGTCTTCTTTATTCCTTATCCTTTAATGTAAGTACAACTGGGTGGAATGGTAACGTCATTTGAGAAATAGGAACAAAGACATGTATCATTAAACACTAAGTCTGAATAAAAACAACATTTCAACACTATATTTGGTTACATGTATAAAAATGGTGTTCCCATGAAAAAGGGCTATATAAAAGTAGGTAAGTTTAACAAAATTCAAATTAAGAGATCGTGGAATAATATTTTGGAGAGGAATATTTGAAATTAAAAAACATCTTACCATAACAAACACTTACAATTTCCAAATAAACAATTTCTTTGCATGCATAAGAAATTTAGACTAAATATACCTAAAATAAGACCATAACACCATAGGATCATGGCCTAAAAAGTAAGGAAGGAAACACACACCCTAAAAAAAATATGTGTTCCCTATATATGTATGGTTGTACATAACTGCCACTATTATAGATAATTTAGTCAAACATTTATCATGAAAAAATGGAGTAGCAAGACTAGTATTCCAGTCACATTAGGTTTTAAAATCATAGCAACAGGGGCTAAAGGACCCAAATAAATAGAACAATTTAATGTCAACAAGAGTCCATAAGATTGCAAATAAGTAAATATAGATGTTCAACTTTGAATTTACAAAAAGAAACAATAATAAAATAAATGCCTCAATATAGGAATTTAGATCATAGTCATGATAATGCCCAAAACAAAATAGGGATTGCACATACATGATATTCATAAGTAGTGGTTAAGTCATAGTCATAGTCATACTTGGTCCTAGGAATACATATTGTAAGTTAATCAAACCAAGGCATACATTTGTATACTTTCCCATTATAGTTTTTCTTATTTTTTTTCCTAGTCTCAGTCACCAAATGACATATTATGGATTTAATCTTAATAAGCGGATATATGATCTGCTAGAACTCTATTTTTGTTCTAATATATATCCTTAGATACATAAATTTCAATACATCTAGATTACACATATTATTTGGTAAAAATATGTATTCCTCCCTTTTAATTCATAAATGTTACTATCTCTACAAGTATATTGTTTGATATCATTCATAACCTCAAATTTAGGGGACATGTTAGGGTGTCGACCCATTGTGTTATATAATTACAATCAAATATGTATACCTATAGGATTTTTAATTTCCAACATGGTGTTGTATGAGTATCTAAGGTATTTGGGTCATGAAATCACATATCTTTGTCTGCATTCTATCAATGGATTAAAGCAATTATAAAATGATTTAAATCTATGTTCCATTGATTGAAAAAACTATTCCATTATTATGGCTAGATTTAGATTCAAAATAATTCTAAGTACTATTTAAAATACCATCAGTATACAGTTAAGATATTCTTGGTTTCAAGGGAACTACACTCTCTAGCATATTACGTACAAGTATAAGTTCATTAATACATATAATTTTCCTAGGTTTTGTTTTAGAAATTTTAATGGGTCTTGTATGTGTAAAATCCTTTTCATTATCAACATCTCATGTCATATATCACTAGTGACTAAGTTTATAAAAGTAGCATTACATGGAACAACACCTATTCATATGTATATGCATGTATTACCAACCACCACCTCAATACATTCTAATTGTGATAAGTTTATACACATATACCTATAAAAATCTACTACGTTAATCAAGTTAGTGTTTTGAAGTTTGGGTCCAATCATTGAGGTTATAATATACTTATCATTTGAATTTAGAAATTGGAATACAGGATGATGAGGCCAGACCTTCTTTTCAAATATATATTCAATAGGAAGACCTAGGGTGAATGTCCTCTATAGTGAGTTGGTTCATCCTTGATTTTTGAGCTACATGTTGGAGGAAGCATTCATGATACACAAGATGGCACTGGATCCTGCTGAACTCTGTAGTAGAGGGTGGTCATGGCTAGGGAAACAAGATGGTTTATTGGTTAGGTTCAGTGCAAGGAAGGAGGAGAGGAGGATAGTGGTTAGGGTTTAGGGATATGAGGGATAAGGAGTTGGATGGTGTAATTCCCGAGCCCACTGCCCAAGGCTCTAGTAGAGTTTCAAGAATGACGACTAGCCCCACAAACCACCACTAGCCTTAACTGCTCACTTTGTCCACACTGACGCGCAAGCCAGGATCAACTTCCCGACTGGTCACCCATCCTAGTACTACTCTAAGCTGAGCACGCTTAACTATGAAGTTCTTTAGTGATGGGATCCTGGAAAAGGAGGTGCACCTTGGTGATATGGGTAGTCCAATCATTCCTTATAAGATCATTTTATCTGAGGCCTCAAATCCTGGAATGTTACAATCTCCCCCAATTAGACTCTTGACGTCCTCGTCAAGTCTCAACTATATGGCCTCATAATCTGACCTCATTTCAGTGCAGACCCACAATGGCCCATGGACACCTAGCTCCCGATCACAGAATACCAACGCAAGGGTGGCTACATCAACCATGGACAGCCCTTTCCTACATGCCTGGACCGCACGGCTCAAGACTGGCATGCCATGTCCATGTGGCCCCCACCTACTAGAGGGGTTATGGCTCTGATATCATTTGTAATGCTTGGGCCCAGTGCTCAAGGCTATAGCAAGGTTTCAGGAATGACGACTGTCCCCACATACCACCACTAGCCTTAACTGCACACTTTGTCCTCACTCACGCACATGCCAGGATCAACTTCCCGACAGGTCACCCATCCCAATACTACTCCAAGATGAGCACGCTTAACTATGGAGTTCTTAGTGATGGGCTCCCAAAAAAGGAGGTGCACCTTGGTGATATGGGTAGTCCAATCATTCCTTTTAAGAGTGTTTTATCCGAGGCCTCAAATCCTGGGATGTTACAATCTCCCCCACTTAGACTCTTGACGTCCTCATCAAGGCTCAACAATAAGGCCTCATAATCTCTTCCCCATTTCAATGCAGACCCACAATTGCCCATGGACACCCAGCTCCCGATCACAGAATACCAACGCAAGGGTGGCTACGTCAACCATGGACAACCCTTTCCTACATGCCTGGACCGCACGGCTCAAGACTGGCATGCCATGTCCATGTGGGCCCCACCTACTGGAGGGGAATTGGCTCTGATACCATTTGTAATGCCCGGGCCCACTGCCCAAGGCTCTAGTAGAGTTTCAGGAATGATGACTGGCCCCACATTCCACCACTAGCCTTAACTGCGCACATTGTCCACACTGAAGCGCAAGCGAGGATCAACTTCCCGACTGGTCACCCATCCTAGTACTACTCCAAGCTAAGCATGCTTAACTATGGAGTTCTTTAGTGATGGGCTCCCGGAAAAGGAGGTGCACCTTGGTGATATGAGTAGTCCAATCATTCCTTTTAAGAGTGTTTTATCTGAGACCTCAAATCCTCAGATGTTACAGATGGAGACTGGATTTCAGTGGTGGCGACATCTCAGTTGGCGGAATGGTTGTTTGAGACAACAATAGTTACTTTCAATCATGACCATAGAAGTCTGCACGTTTACTGCATTATTATTGGCCACCAAGCTTGCTGATGGAGACTAGGGCCATGGTTCATGATGTGCATCATGAGGATATGAGGGAGAAAGAAGGTGATGGAAGTACCTTAGTTTTCGTAGAGAGACCTACAACCATTGGATATGAACATCAACAACCAGTGGGGTGCCAATGGTGGTTTGTGGTTGTAATGAAACTAAGGATGAAGATGAACAAGTACAGGAGTATGAGGTAGGTGTGGGTCAGACCGGTCTTGGTAGGCGTTGAAGCATTTTACGACAGTGTCAAGGGTGAATGAGGCGGTGAGTTGTAGAGGTGTTGGGGGTATTTTTCTTTCTTGATCGATAATGGTGTGTGATCTGTAGGGCGGTCATCATCCATAGTTTTACAGGTTGGTTTCAATCTAGAAAAGTAGCAAGTATGCTGTAGTGAAGGGCATGAGTGGGTGGTAGGTAGGATCGGATATCAGTTGTAGGAGAGCTAGATTTGTTGATGATTGTTGAAGAGCCATGCTGGTGGAAAGAAAGATGTGTCATGGTGGTGGGAATGACCTATAGTGAGGAAGTAGGTTCATGTCATGGAAGAAGAAGGTGGGTCATTAGGGTTTCTAATGTATGTGAGGAGGCTGGCACAAAGAAAAGGTACCGTGCCGAGGGTTCTAGGAGCTATGTGAGAGAGGGAAGGATCAGGGGAGAAGTAGAAACATGTGAAGTAGAGAGGTAGATGAGAAGATGAGAAGGAGATGTAGAGAGAAGAATAAGAGAAAAGCTTGGCCCAACACTTTGTAGAAGAAAAAAGGATCTCAAGGAGAGAGACGTTTCTCATGAATGCGATCAACTAAGACATGTCATTAGAAATTAAAGCGTGATAATAAAAAATAAATGGAACTTTAGGTGGGAATATTGATTACATGATATCTAGCCTATTCAATGCATTACTTTACTAATTTAATTGGATATATATGCGTTATCCAATTGAGGCCAATTTTCTAGGTAGACTATTTGGGATACAAGGAGACCAAATTTTTCATCAATTTTACCTTTTAAATGTGTTTCATGTTAGTTTCAATTCTAGTGAATTAAAACTACATTTAATGTATTTACTCCTCAAAATTACCCCATTGTAACAGATAACACATACTAACTTGATTTCTTTTGTCTTAGAATTCTAGGTGTATTTTGAAGTGTCCATGTGGACCCAATCCCATTATGTGGTACATTTGCACCTCAAATATTATTGTGGAATGTATTATGTTATTTTACCTTTCAAATATCATTTGTAAATGGGATTTATGAATAGATGATATTATTGATGACAAATTTTATTAATGCATTTTGAAATAGGTAAATAAGGTACTAGTTATTAACATAATTAGATAGGTGCCTAGAAGATGGGAGTTAAACCTATATCTCTGAATTTGAGTATGTTATTCTATAGCTCCCCTGACATCCCCTTTGAATCACCCCTCGACTCTATAGATATATTATTATATAATTAAGATATTTCATTGATAGTTAAAGATTTGGCACATTGATTAAATATGCGTTCAACTATAAAATGAAAGAAGATTACAATTCAAATATAATATATTAAATATTTAAATAAAAAGTAATCTCTAAGGAGTGGGACCCGAGAGGGGATCCACTCCCTACTACATCAAATAAAAAGAAACATATCATATGCCAAAAAAACACAACTAACTTTTCTCAAAGGGATGATAATACAATTTATTTAAAAGTATGTTTTAAGATACCAAATATAGCAGCAAAATATAAAATATCTAACAATTACAATTCTTAATATTATCACCATCCTTCACCACATAGGGTGATATATATGAAAACTAACTATAACATAAGATCAATAGAGGATTATCTAACCATCTAAAATATATCTCCCAAGAAGGTTTATCTACTCTCGAAGTTGTCTTGGTCAAGCTTGGTTTTCTACTCTTTGATCTACACCTGGGGTTGGAAGCATACCCTAGAAAAGAAGAAAAAAATGGAAGTCATCAACATACATGTTCGTATGTGCAAATAAAATATAGATTGAGTAATATAAGGACTAAAAGGACACAAATGAAACAAAGCTTCCCATAGAATAGGTAAGTACCACCCAAGTGGGTTTCAAAATAATTTGATTTGCAAAAAGATGATAAACAACAAGAATACTTTCCATTGATAAATTATAAAAGTTGTGCCACAAAAGCACAAAAAAAGAAATTAGGGCACAAAACACATCACAATAACATCAACATGCATACATGCGAGACTATCCTTGCACTGGAATATATAAAATAAACAATGGGGCTAAAGATCACAACCTTAAAACATGATAGAGTAAAGCACACAACCAAACTACCACATATATAAGTGGGCACAAAACATGGGTATGGATAACACAACCTCCATCCCAAAAATATAACAAGGGCACACAACCAAACAAAGTACTTACACTACTCTAGGGTTACTGATCACAAAGCATGCATAGTGTAGAGGCAAGTAAAAGTTCAATCACATAAATGGAATAGATTGCCAGCAACAAATGGATAATATCAAAAATCCACCACATAAGTGGGAAAAATTATTGTTCCATCTCACAATGAGAAACAACATGGTTTACATTTCACAAATAGAGTTTTATCAAGAAGAAAAGTATAATTTAAGAGTCCAACAAATATCAGGAGTGCAAGGTCATCTGAATCAGACCCAGATAGGTCATTAAGTCAAGAAAGATAATATTTATCACCAAAATACTTCAAAGAGGTTCAAGAGAGGAAGTAAAGAAAGTAATTGCTCAATATGACTCATAGGGATTGCAACAAACATTAAGAGAGTGAAATCAGAAATTTCTTAATATGATTTGAAGATGCAACATAACTCAAGGTGTTTGTCAACTTGTCCAATGCCAAAACCTAGTTCCAAGTCAGGGTTCTTGTCCACCTAACCTACATTTGTATGTACAACCATTAATTAGTATGCATATTGTAAACCCTAGATTAGCTGTTCATATTATGATTGGATTTAGGTTATGAAATATTTCTATTTAAATAGAGGATAATTTTTTTAATCTAATGAGTATTTTGTGTAATTTTTGGATAACCAGAGAATTAGTTATCTATTTTTTGAGTTTTGACCAATCAGAAAATTTGACTAACCACGTATATAATAAAATTACATCTAATCCTTACTGAGGTGGACCAATCATGCCGGACCAAGTGACTCGGGACCATAGACAACTAAGTGCCCACTCAACGGAAAATAACTCAATCAAGCGATGAAAATATCATTTTACCCTTGGTAGAAAAATTAAAATCCAAAGACGAACAAGGGCAAAGTGGGGAAAGAAGAAGGGGCTCATCCCCTTCCTTGCTCCTATGCCATGGTTGTAAGAAGCAAGATGACATATTCATGTAAAAATAGAGAAAAACTGTTGGGTTTTAGGGGAGACAGAGAAGGCAGCAAAAACAAAAATTTTCTTCTCCCAAAACGCAGAACAAAGGAAACACGCCAAAATCTATACAATAGGAAGGATGGTTTGTAGAGGCATACATTATCACGAGGCTTTCTCGGTGACGTTACCTCACGGCTAGCATGGTCTTCACCTCTAGTCTTAGATAGTGTTTGTGTAGCTCCTGGTCGCACCGGGACTGTCACCTCCTAGTCTCACCGGGACTGTCGGGATTGACAACTGTCCTCTGAGCGGCAGAAGTCTCCCGCCTCTGTAGTAGTCCACACAGACCACCAGGAACGCCGATATCCTTGTCCCACAAGGAATAAGAAGGAGTCGCACCCTCCTATTGGTGTACTAGTTACTGACACACTCTGCTGCTACCAGTCACTTTCTACAGTTGTCTTTCCCTTGTTGTGCCTCCCTTATCAGGTAGCACTTGCTCGGGCTCTCTCTCGGTTACCAAAACCAGAGAGAACAACAACTTTGCAGAGCAACTGGTACACTGAGTTGTTGTCCTGAGAAGCCCCCACTGCCCCTATATAAATAGGAGGGTCATGGGATAGGGTTCTCTACCCCGGGCAATGAAGGATTATAGCAGGAGTAGAAGGGTTCGAGATTTTCCACAAAACAACCAACTTGCGCCACCTGAATCGATCGTTTCACACCCTAAAATGGTCGGTTGGTGAGTTGAGCTGATCAGTTCAACCTCAACTGATCAGTTGGGGCACTTGAGCCGATCGGTTCGTGGTCTTGATCCAACTCAAATTGACTTTCAAATTTGTTTCCGATTAATCAAATATTAATCCTTATCCAAATCAAATTTGTACAAGTGAATTGTATTTGCAAAATTGACTTTCCAAACGATCTCGGTTGGTCACATGAGCCGACCGGTTCAACATTTGAGTTGATTGGTTCATTGCACATGAGTCGACCGTCTCACCCATTGAGCTGATCAGTTGGGGTAACAAGCTTGTGCAAATCAGTTAATCGTAGTTTCAATCAATCCGATACTCTAATCAATCGGTCCAACACCTTGAATACAATGATATTGAGATATCAATCGATTGAGTGTTTAATTGAACTACTAAACTCCTTTAGTAATCAATCTAAACATCATTTGTGGATAAACTCCTCTTCCAGGTTAAATCCTATGTGTGTGACCCTGCAGGTCCATTTCACATTGGCAGTGAAAGTCCATAACACTTATGACTTCACAAGCAAAGAGTGGTGCCTAGTCACACATCAATGCTACCCAAGTGAAATAGAAAGTTGGAGAACAACTTTCAATCCTACAATTCGTGAATGGTGTTACACCAAATGTATAATTCCTTTATCAGTGATATCTCGAATGAACTCAAGGCATGGAACAGTCATCCTGTCAACGTTCATTCACTTTCTTAATCTCAGAGTAGATTGGAGGAGATATGTATGACATCAATATCACATACTGATTCACACATGTGTGCACGTGCCTATCTCAATCCTATTCATCAAGTGGCCATGGATATCAAACTCCCTTAGGAGGGATAAATCCCATATCTATAACTCACCCCTCAAAAGCCTCATGTGTCAAAGCCACCCAATCATCACCTTTACAACAACCCATGTTTCAGGACTGCGTTTGATAACGTCAAAGTGTGCCCAACGACATGTGTTGAGTGTAATGATTTCAGGTCAAAGAATCACACTCACCACCATCACTGTGAGAACTGACTGTGACTACCATGTCATGGTTCCATGTGTCAAACTCACGGTGGGTCTGTGGGGCCAGTCGTCATTCCTGAAACTCTACTAGAGCCTTGGGCAGTGGGCTCTGGAATTACAAATGGTATCAGAGCCAATTCCCCTTCACTAGGTGGGGCCCACATGGACATGGTATGCCAGTCTTGAGCCGTGCGGTCCAGGCATGTAGGAAAGGGTTGTCCATGGTTGACGTAGTCACCCTTGCGCTGGTATTCTGTGATCGGGAGCTGGGTGTCCACGGGCAATTATGGGTCTGCAATGAAATGGGGAAGAGATTATGAGGCCTTATATTTGAGCCTTGACGAGGACGTCAAGAGTCTAAGTGGGGGATATTGTAACATCCTAAGATTTGAGGCCTTAGATAAAACACTCTTAAAAGGAATGATTGGACTACTCATATCACCAAGGTGCACCTCCTTTTCTGGGAGCCCATCACTAAAGAACTTCATAGTTAAGCGTGCTCAGCTTGGAGTAGTACTAGGATGGATGACCAGTCGGGAAGTTGATCCTCGCTCGCACTTCAGTGTGGACAATGTGCGCAGTTAAGGCTAGTGGTGGTTTGTGGGGCCATTCATCATTCATGAAACTCTACTAGAGCCTTGGGCAGTGGGCCCAGGTCGTTACAAATGGTATCAGAGCCATAACCCCTCCAGTAGGTGGGGCCCACATGGGCATGTGGTATGCTAGTCTTGAGCCGTGCGGTCCAGGCATGTAGGAAAGGGCTATCCATAGTTGACGTAGCCACCCTTGCGCTGGTATTTCGTGATCGGGAGCTGGGTGTCCATGGGCCATTGTGGGTCTGCACTGAAATGGGGTCAGATTATTTGTAACGCTTGGGCCCAGTGCCCAAGGCTCTAGCAACGTTTCAGGAATGACGACTGTCCCCACAGACCACCACTAGCCTTAACTGTGCACTTTGTCCTCACTCACGCACATGCCAGGATCAACTTCCCGACAGGTCACCCATCCCAGTACTACTCCAAGTTGAGCACGCTTAACTATGGAGTTCTTAGTGATGGGCTCCCAGAAAAAGAAGTGAACCTTGGTGATATGGGTGGTCCAATCATTCCTTTTAAGAGTGTTTTATCTGAGGCCTCAAATCCTGGGATGTTACAATCTCCCCCACTTAGACTCTTGACATCCTCGTCAAGGCTCAACTATAAGGCCTCATAATCTCTTCCCCATTTCAGTGCAGACCCACAATTTCCCATAGACACCCAGCTCTCGATCACATAATACCAGCGCAAGGGTGGCTACGTCAACCATGGACAACCCTTTCCTACATGCCTGGACCGCACGGCTCAAGACTAGCATGCCATGTCCATGTGGGCCCCACCTACTGGAGGGGAATTGGCTCTGATACCATTTGTAATGCCTGGGCCCACTGCCCAAGGCTCTAGTAGAGTTTCAGTAATGACGACTAGCCCCACAGATCACCACTAGCCTTAACTGCGCACATTGTCCACATTGAAGCGCAAGTGAGGATCAACTTCCCGACTGGTCACCCATCCTAGTACTATTCCAAGCTGAGCACACTTAACTATGGAGTTCTTTAGTGATGGGCTCCCAGAAAAGGAGGTGCACCTTGGTGATATGGGTAGTCCAATCATTCTTTTTAAGAGTGTTTTATCTGAGGCCTCAAATCCTGGGATGTTACAATCTCCCCCACTTAGACTCTTGACGTCCTCGTCAAGACTCAACTATAAGGCCTCATAATATCTTCCCCATTTCAGTGCAGACCCACAATGGCCCATGGACAACCAACACCCGATCGCGGAATACTAGCGCAAGGGTGGCTACATCAACCATGGACAACCCTTTCCCTACATGCCTAGACCGCACGGCTCAAGACTGGCATGCCATGTCCATGTTGGCCCCACCTACTGGAGGGGAATTGGCTCTGATACCATTTGTAACGCTTGGGCCCAGTGCCCAAGGATCTAGCAAGATTTCAGGAATGACGACTGTCCCCACAGACCACCACTAGACTTAACTGCGCACTTTGTCCTCACTCACGCACATGCCAGGATCAACTTCCAGACAGGTCACCCATCCCAATACTACTCCAAGCTGAGCACGCTTTAACTATGGAGTTCTTAGTGATGGGCTCCCAGAAAAGGAGGTGCACCTTGGTGATATGGGTAGTCCAATCATTCCTTTTAAGAGTGTTTTATCCGAGGCCTCAAATCCTGGAATGTTACAGGACATAACAAGAATGTACAAACACTTATCATCTGTATGATCTCATCGTTCAGGTCCTCAACCTAAAAGCATACGTCATTGAGTACTATCATTCTCTATACATTCAATATGTTCTATCATTATCTCATATGACTGAACCAGAAAGAATTGGAAGCTTGTCTTTGATGTTTATCAAATCAATCTTAATGTATCCCACCAATCATCACATGATTGTCTCTCAGGGCATACATACCAACAGACTCCCACTTGCACTGCGAGCCAATCACCCTTGAATCATATTCATAGTGATCTTCAAACAATGTCCCAGATGTTACTATGCTCTAGTGCTAGCATAGTGAGTTATGGAAACACCTTGCCAAAGTCGGTATTAATTGCATGTCTCTCATCTCTTCGTTGTACGTCACATGTATGAGATGGAGTTGTCGTAATATGCGATCTAGTATTCCTTTGCTAACCTTTAGCCATATTGCATGACCAAATATTCATTACTTGTCATCAATGACTAGAATATCTATAAGTTCATCTCATGAACTTCCAGATTCATATAGTATCCACTGATGTTCTCTAACACACGGATACTTGGTATTTCCTTTTAAAACGGATTTATTGGAACATTTCCAATTATCAACAAACATTCACTTTTATATATCCCATATATTTATTGCGATTAATTTTCTGTCCTTTTCGGAAGTTCGCATCAGTGTAACTCTTTACAGTGAACCCTTCCTTATTTCCATAGAACTAGTACTTCTCAAGTACTTATCAAGTTCTTATGGTATTCCAGTAACCCTTACTGGAACTAGACAAACATCCACTCGTCATGTCCCACATACGAATTATCAGGATGAGCATATCATATTGTCATGTCCTACATATAAGATGATAAATGTGTTTTGTTTTTGCCATGTCCATACATGCAAGATGATGGGATGTTTACATACATGATAGATCCTCATCTATTCTTAGTATTTCCATTCTTCATAAGAATTGGATACTTGGCTCTGGGATACTAACTCCATGTAACATGGATAAGTTTTTTTGCCATTTAATCTGTGCATACTGAACCTTTCATTATAGATTGACAATGCATGCTTTCTCTTTTCAGGTCAAGAGGTTTTCGAGAACTGTCTCTATAGATCTCTATTCCTATCACATAGGAAATGTATCTATCTTCCTTAAAGATAATTTCCACTTTGGATTTCCATTCTCAAACATTTCCATTTCACATCAACATGTGGAATGTGAATACACTCCCACTAAATCACATATCTCTCTTTATCTTTGACATATCAGTCAAACCGTTTGACTATATCATCATAGCAAAGATCACAGTTTTGAGTTGCTTGTACTCAATCAATCACATTGATTAGTCCATTGTAACTTATAGACTTCATTTGAATTAATGGATTCATAAACCTTATAGGTTGTGTCACATACACATCCTTGGTTTCATTCCTCATAGGAATGCAATTTTAGTATCCATATGCCAAATGTCTTAGTCATTAAGTTTCAATCAACAAGCATCATCCTTTTCAAAATGTTATCCATGTGTCTTAACACTTAAGACTCATTCACACTTATGGATTTCATTCCAATGGGTGCTACCATCAAGGTCATACCTCATGGTTCACATGGAAGTCATTTTAGGATGTAATGGTCATAAACCATAACTCAAAATCCGGTTCCTCATATTCATCTAGATAGTTGACTCATCACATGACCAACTTATCACATAGATAATTGAGGTGTATCTGTCAAAGATATAAGAACTCACAACTCTTTGTGATTCTTAATGTCCTTTATTAGTGTGGGGTATTCTTTATTAAGAAGAAATTAGTTATTTGATAATCATCCTCTAACTCCTTAGAGTATGACTCCTTTTGATTTAGACATCACTTATGCCTTAATCACGAGCTTACTATGATACACTATCATAATCACTCATAAGGTTCTCAGACATTTGGTCCAAGTATTTCATTCATTGATCTCATCAAGAATTAACACTTTACCAAATTTGTACTTCATCTATGATATTCTTTAACACTTCAAGATATTCATATTGATATTTCTCTAAACACCATTTGAAGTATTAGCATTAACTCCAATAGGTATGTAAATATATCACATGTATTATACCTAATAGGAAAATCATTCTCCCACTACCACTAGTGAAGATTGATTAATCATGTCCAAGAGATTCATGTCTCTTACTGGTTCTCTAACCAAAAGAGTCTAGCTTATCCATCATATGAAAACTAGAAATGAATTTCTCATGATAATGCTAATTTGATTATTTGAGTTATCAATAACTTTTAGGTATCATCTTATCTTATGCATACCAAGTACCACAAGATAAACAAGGCATTGCCGCATAGATTGAAACATCAACTTTATTAATTTCTATCATTGTCATACAATATGCAAAAATATTGGCAAATATGAAATAGCAGTTCATAACTCTATTACATGCCTTCATGGCTGAAAATAAACTAAAGTACTCTTATCTATGGCAGCAACACTTGCCCCATTTATTGAGTGCTTTACATTTTATATCTTGGTATCATATACCTCAAAAAAATGTTACAAGTTTATTTCATGACACCTTCAGGTGGCGACGTCTGTCGCCTACTCCTTCTTTAGTTCTTCCATATAGAGTGGACAATTCCTTTTCCAATTCCCTGGTTTTTGACAATGGTGGCAATTGCCTCTCTTAGTCACGCCTCCCTTGGCCTTGAGAGCTGAAGATGACTTGGGTTGCTGGCTAGCATCAGAACCTTTCTTAGCCTTGCCTTTGCCCTTATGCTTGGACTTTCCTTTCTTGTCGCTGATCATCATCACAGACTTAGACTTGTCCTTCTTCATCTGTGTCTCGACTGTCCTCAACATTCCCAACAACTCTGTCAATGACTTGTAAAAGTTGTTCATGTTGTAGTTCATCACAAACTGACTGTAGGATTCTGGCAACGATTGCAGTATCACGTCAGTAGCCAACTCGTGGCTCAAGGGAAATCCCAGTCTCATCAGGTTCTCCACATACCCAATCATCTTGAGCGTGTGAGGACCAACTGGATCTCCTTCTGTCATGACACACTTGAACAATGCCCTGGAGTCATCATATCTCTCTTGTCTTGCTTGATCTTCATACATGTTCTTGAGATGTTGAATCATCTCAATGACACCCATGTTCTCATGTTGTCTCTGTAACTCGTGGTTCATGGAGCACAACATCAAGCATTGTGCATCAATGGCATCATCAAAATGCTTCTTATAAACATCCCTTTCTGCCTTTGGTGCGGTAGGAGCAGGCTCCTCTGGAACTGGAGTATCCAGGACATAGAGCTTTCTCTCTTGAGTGAGAACAATTCTTAATGTCCTAAACCAGTCGTGGAAGTTAGTCCCATTTAGCTTGTCCTTCTCAAGGACCAATCACAACGGAAAGTGATTGTTTTTTGTTGTCATTTGAACTAAAAAAGGAAATATATGCAATTTAGTCCAAAACTCAATTTTGACTTATTTGATTGATTTGAAAAGTTTGACGATATAATTAGGACTTTAATTAATTATTGCTCCCACTATTTTGTTCAAATTGATAGCCCTCACATCAATTCGGAAGATTGCAGTGTATGGTCTTCTAGTGGGTCAAGATCCTGAAATCCTCTGAGTCATGAACCAGCTAGGTCTGTCACCCACAACTTAGATCTTCTAGGTAGGCAACTTTTGCCAATTGCATCATATGCAACTCTTTGCCATGATCATCTCCATGCCTCAAGGTGCTAGATCCTATCTAGGTCACCTTGTTAAGTCCGACCCAAAGCCAACACGATGAATATGCACCCTGCTAGGGCAAACCCACATATCCATCCTTTACGCTTCCACGAGATAGACGGTGCACCACACTAGGGCTTGCCCACACTTGGCCGATCAAGCTTTTCACGTATGTCACATTTGGAAGGCATCTAAAACTTTAATATTTAATGAGGGATTTGGTTTTATAGGTACATATACATATCCAATAACCACAATACATAATACGTATCATATACATGCTATATCCCACAGAATATATGTGAAACGATAAAAGCGATGATTATGTCCATCCTCATGTGATTCCTTGAGTTACATGCAGGGGGAGCAAAGGTGGGAAAGAAATCTCAAATTATTTCGAGTTACATCAAGAATAGGAGACAGGGAATCGATGCACAGACTGAGATGCAAGCAACCACATCCAACCAAGCACACATATAGGGTTTATTGGCCATAACCATGCTATACATCCACCACAAAACTCATTTAAGGGTGATGCATATCGAGTGCATTCATATTACATATCATCTATGTATATATTGGGATTCATGGATTTAGGATTGGACATGAATAAAGCCAATTTTATTCGCATCGTATGTAATAAATAAAGGCGACAAACCCAAATTGATCAGATCGATAATCCTAAAGTATAGAGCATTTGACGTGGCTCTGATACCACTGTTGGGTTTTAGGGGAGACAGAGAAGGCAGCGGAAACAAAAAATTTCTTCTCCCAAAACCCAGAACAAAGGAAACACGCCAACATCTATTCAATAGGAAGGATGGTTTGTAGAGGCATACCTTATCCCGAGGCTTTCTCGGCGACGTTACCTCACGGCTAGTGTGGTCTTCACCTCCGGTCTTGGACGGTGTATGTGTAGCTCCTGGTCCCACCAGGACTATCACCTCCTGGTCTCACCGGGACTGTCGGGATTGACAACTGTCCTCTGAGAGGCAGAAGTCTCCCACCTCTATAGTAGTCTACACGGACCACCAGGAACTCCGATCTCCTTGTCCCAATAACGAATTGGAAGGAGTCGCACCCTCCTGTCGGTGTACTAGTCACCGACACACTCTCCTATCACCAGTCACTTTATGTAGTTGTCTTTCCCTTGTTGTGCCTCCCTTATCGGGTAGCACTTGCTCGGGCTCTCTCTCGGTTACCAAAACCAGAGAGAACGACAACTTTGTCGAGCAACTGGTGCACTGAGTTGTTGTCCTGAGAAGCCCCCACTACCCCTATATATACAGGAGGGTCATGGGACAGGGTTCTCTACCCCAGGCAATGCAGGATTATAGAAGGAGTAGAAGGGTTTGAGATTTTCCACAAAACAACCAACTTGCGCCACATGAACCGATTGTTTCACACCCTGAAATGGTCGATTGGTGAGTTGAGTCGATCAGTTCAAGCTCAACCGATCGGTTGGGGCACCTGAGCCGATCGGTTCATTCCTGAGTCGATCGGTTCGTGGTCCTGATACAACTCAAATTGACTTTCAAATTTGTTTCGGATTAATCAAATATTAATCCTTGTCCAAATCAAATTTGTACAAGTGAATTGTATTTGCAAAATCAACTTTCCAAACGATCTCGGTTGGTCACATGAGCCAACCGATTCAACATTTGAGATGATCAGTTCATTGCACATGAGCCGATCATCTCACCGTTGAGTCGATCGGTTCACCAACCTGATCCGATCGGTTCATCTCATGAGCCGATCGGTTGGGGCAACATACTTGTGCAAATCAATCAATTGCAGTTTCAATCAATCTGATACTCTAATCAATCGGTCCAACACCTTGAACACTATGATATTGAGCTATCAATCGATTGAGTGTTTAATTGAACTACTAAACTCCTTTAGTAATCAATCTAAACATCATTTGTGGATAAACTCCTCTTCCAGGTTAAATCCTATGTGTGTGACCCTATAGGTCCATTTCACATTGGTAGTAAAAGTCCATAACACTTATGACTTCACAAGCAAAGAGTGGTGCCTAGTCACACATCAGTGCTACCCAAGCGAAATAGAAAGTTGGAGAACAACTTTCAATCCTACAATTCGTGAATGGTGTTACATCGAATGTATAATTCCTTTGTCACTGATATCCTGAATGAACTCAAGGCATGGAATAGTCATCCTGTCAACGTTCATTCACTTTCTTGATCTCAGAGTAGATTGGAGAAGATATGTATGACATCAATATCACATACTGATTCATACATGTGTGTGCATGCCTATCTCAATCCTACTCATCAAGTGGCCATGGATATCAAACTCCCTTAGGAAGGAAAAATCCCATATCTGTCACTCACCCCTCAAAAGCCTCATGTGTCAAAGCCACCCAATCATCACTTTTATAACAACCCATGTTTTAGGACTGCGTTTGATGATGTCAATGTGTGCCCAACGACATGTGTTGAGTGTAATGATTTCAAGTCAAAGAATCACACTCACCACCATTACTGTGAGAACTGACTGTGACTACCATGTCATGGTTCCATGTGTCAAACTCACGGTGGGTCTGTCCGGTAAACTTGTTCTCTAACAAGTACATATGTGTTTGGTTTGATATCTCCATATCATGACTAATGAGATTCTATCATCAACCAACACCACAATCTAGTCTTGTGTGTCATTATTGTCTATCTACCTTCCACAATGACATCCGACTAGGGACATAACAAGAATTTACAAACTCTTATCATCTGTATGATCTCATCGTTCAGGTCCTCAACCTGAAAGCATACGTCATTGAGTACTGTCATTATCTAGACATTCAATCTGTTATATCATTATCTCATATGACTAAACTAGAAAGAATTGGAAGCTTGCCTTTGATGTTTATCAAATCAATCTTAATGTATCCCACCAATCATCCCATGATTGACTCTCAGGGCATACATACCAACAAAAACTGCTAGGGCGTCAACATGAGAAATTGCTCGTGCAAAAAAATAGAGATCAAGAGTTGACAATTCATATCTTAGATGGAATTGGTTAGAAACAAATATAGGGAGAGAACTACATGTTGACATCGTGAATTGGTCCTTGAGGCCTTGATAGTGATGGAGGATGTTGGAGAAAAAATTGACTTGAGAAGAGAATCATTGGGGGTGCATCTAACATGAGGGTACAATCATATTTGTATAGGTTAGGGATATGAGGTTTCTATGTTGAGAAGGTTTGAGAGGCATGGAGAAGGATTTGGGTGCATCATGAATAATGGAGAGTAGAGTACAAATTAGGGCTACTTAGGTGCATGATTTCCTCATGAATCCATAGCATAAAAAATCTCAAAGAACTGATAAGAATTGAGAGAGTAATGACCTAAAAACTAGCCCTTTCTTGTGCGTGGGTACTGCTCACACACGACATCTCCTACCCAAGATAGGAGAAAACTTGCCTGATCTACATTAGATGGTTGGTGTTGGCAGAAACAAAAAATGGAAATCAAAGGGGCAAAGAATTAAATGTATGAAACTTTATAATTTTGATATATTAGTCATATAAAACTTTCCTTATTAATTTGAGGGTGCATTTATAGTCCAAAAAATCCCAAATTTGGCAAGTAGACTAGTAAGGACCCAAAGAATCCAATTTTGGCATTACTTTTTACTTTTGATGGAATCCATTATTTTATTTAATATTTTTTATTCATGTCATATTTTTTCTTTCTTTAATGAATTTGAGGCATCTAGAGACATCTGAAAGATGTGAAACTTGGCCTACAAGGAAACTTAAATATGAGGAGTTTGATTTTGACACTACTTTTATTTTGGAAATTTTACAGTCTTATCTAATATTTTGGACTTTAAGTCATATTTTCTCCCCTAAACTACACTAGGATAGATAATTTTGTCCAATTAATGTGAAAGTTCATACATAGACTAATTTTGTTATGTGGATTTCGAATTTGGGGTTTATTTCCACTTTTGAAGACACTTAGAATTTATTTAACACTTTTAGATTTTCTCATATTTTCTTGTCTAAATAAAATTAAGATAATTATTGTTCAAATAATGTGAAACTTGGATCCCAATCTGATGGGACCCATGGAACACATTTTTACCATTGTCTTTCATTTCTTAGATTTCCTTTTCTGAGTCACATCATAATTATGGTTTAGACAATTTATCTACATATATATTTTTACAATCTTAAATTATAGTCTCGTTAATTTCATGTTGTTACGAAAGAGTTATGTTCTACCATTATGCATAAAAATACCCATTTTACTCATTTAACATATTAACCCATTTATTCCACTTTAATTTTAGATGATTGTACATGAAAATTTCATGTGTTATTCTAATAAATGTTTTAAGTACATTGTTCCACTTATTAAACATTATGTGAATATTAGTTAGTAAATAAAATACATGTAACATATTTAATGAGTCTACTTACATGTTGGCACATAATTATGTTATTATGTAAATATATTTTAGGGAACCGATATCACTAGCCTTCTAATCTAGGAGCATGGTAAGATTCTAGGTTTTGATTCGTTACAATACTCCACCCCTTAAAAGAATTTCATCCTTGAAATCTAACCATCCATACATTATCAAATTCCTATACTCCACTCCTTAAAATGTTAAACCTAACAAGTCAAACAATCCTATAGGTTCAAAGCATAGTCAACTGAACAATCCTACACTACATCACTTTCATCCTCAGAGGTATCATGCACTATGTAAACATATCTTTAAAGTCCAACTAAGAGATTATTGTTACCTTCAACATGATCTTCTTCATAAACTTCTTGGCCATCCAAAGAAAAGGCTCTTCCAACACTCTCTCAACAAGTCTTCTTCCATTATTATTGACATTATTTTGAGGAGGTGTTTGGAGTTGTTGTTGTTGTTGAGCTGGTGCACGTCCATCACAAAGATGGGGGCATCTAGGTTAGATATGGCCATGCTCATTGCAATGATGACATATAATTTGAGAGTTAGGTCGAGGTCTTTCTTGATGTCCAACAACAAAACACTTCCCAGGAGGATGATAACCATTACAATTAGGACACATGTCCCTCTTCTGATCGTCACCTGAGAACTTCCTCTTCTTGTCATGATCCTTAGGTTGATATCATGGATGATACTCAATAGCTATAGCTTTATTAACCATCTGTTGAAAAGTTAGGGGAAGTTGTGCGATAAGATCACAACCCACATTGTAGTTAAGTACTTGCAAGAACAAGTCAACCCTATGATCCTCACTCAGTCCAGTAGCATAACGCTCAAGTAGCTAAACTCTTTGCACATATGCAGAAATAGACAAGGAACCTCACTTCAGAGTATAAAATTCTGCTTCCTTCTTCTTAAGAGCAATGCAAATGTACTTCCCATGGAATAGTTCCAAGAATTGTTCTCAGGTCAAAGTAGAAATGTCAAGATTCTTCGATATCCCATTCCACCAGACACACACTGGTGCATCCAACATATAAGAATAAAATTTGACCTTCTGGTGCGGAGGGCATGCCATATCATCAAAATTCCACTCTATGGCTAAAACCAAGTCATCATCCTTATCAACCATCTCTAGTTCCCCTTCACCCTTGAAGTAGGGTGGTTGCATTTTCATGAAATTAGACAATGTGCACTCCTTCGTCTTATCAGACAAAGGAGGGGATTTCAACTTTCCTGCCATAGCTATGGTGAGGAATTGTCACAACAAAGCTAACTCCCATTCAGGAGAGATGGATGAACCAACATTAGCAATAGTGGACGTCAGGGTATCATGAACAACTGAAGGCTGACATCTTATTGTATAGGTAACTTGAGACACTGGAGGGGTAAAAGGAGGATCCATACTCAGCATTCCGTACTTTCAGTTATGGGGAGTCTCATAACCAACTAGGTTATCAAGGGATGAGTTATCTCCAACCATAAAGGTATGCTTTCACAAGGAAAGTATTTAGGTATAAAAATCTATGGAGAGGTAAACATCCTAAGGGATACAAGATTGAAATAGTTATATTAACCGACTGCTAATGGCTCTGATACCATAGTGTAAGGAGTGGGACCCGAGAGGAGATTCACTCCATACTAAATCAAATAAAAGGAAACATCACATATGCTTAAAAACACAACCGAATTTTTCGTAAAGGGATGATGATCAATTTATTCAAAAGTATGTTTCAAGACACCAAATGCAACAAAATAATATAAAATATCTAATTATTACAATGGTTGATATTATCACCATCCTTCACCATGCAGGGTGATACATATGAAAACTAACTATACCATAGGATCAACAGAGGATTATCTAACCACCTCAAATCTATCTCCAAAGAAGGTTAATGTTTAACCTATTTTTTCATGTTTTTATACATATATTTGAATGTAAATAATGGATTGTTAATGACATATTATAAATTTTGATATTTTCTATGTCGTGTTTAATAAGTTTGTATTTAGAATGTAAATTCTTCATATGAAAAGGGATTTCATGTGTTTTGTTGTTTCAATAATTCATTAATAATTGTTGGATAAAGAAAGAGTGGAAAACTCAATAACATAGAAATTCTCAAAAGTAATATGTAATTGGTAATTAAATACGGAATTGATTGGAAATTTCTAGAAAGATACATTGAAGACATCTAATAGGATAATCTATCCAGAACTTGCACTCAAATAAAGAATATACCCAATTAGGATTGTTTGCTGAATTTGGCTAAGAGAAGGAGTTGTTAGATGCATTGAATAATTCAAATAAAGGAAATAATTAGAGTCAAAGAAAAACATATTTAACTTTGGAAGTTTAACACCAAACCTTGTTCAAATCAAGATTAAGTTGTTAAAAGGTTTCCATTAAAATTTGGAATCAATTGGATAAAGGAGGAGAAAGTTATGAATTTAATAGGATCCCCTAAAGTGGAAATGTTAATTGAAAGAAATGTGATTTGTCACATTTTAATCGAATTAGGAAAATAGGGGTATGAACCTTGTATCTGTCAAATAGACTTCCAGCCATCCGATTGAGGATCAGAAAATGGTTTGTCATCTCCTACCTTCAGATAGGTAAGGAAACACGGGCTATCATACACCCTTCCTCTTCTTTTGATTCTCTCTCTTCTTAATCTATATCGACACCTAATAACATTCCCAACGAGTTTGTGAGATGTTTTTACATTGAATCATCCCTAGATAGCCCTCCCTTAGATTGAAACTAGGTTTTACCCAAATATTGGATGGGGTCAGACTCCATGGATAACTAGTACCCCTATCCCATACATCCATGGACCTTGATCCTTTGATCCAAAGCCAAGATATCTCTCCACAAGGATGAGAAGAAAAGGAGGCATTGTGTAGCCTTCTCCCTTGCCCCTACCCTCTCCTCTCTATCTCCCCTACTTAGGTTCCCTCTATGACGGCAAGTGGTGGCAACTTTCTTAGTTTCAATCCCTCTCAGCCAAATCTGAGACCACCATCGGGTTACAAGGAGCCCTATGAAGGGTCTTGCACCAGTAGCCCACTCTCCAACTCTAGAATGCCTAGATTCAATGATAGTGTTGACTCACTCGAGAAGAGCTCACGAGCAGGAGGCAATGAGGGTGGAATTTGATAGTGTGAAAAAGGTCTCCCTTTCCCTTGGGTCGTCTTCTATGAGGTAAGGGTATTTTTTTATCCCCCCTGTTTCTTGCCTAAGACATGCAGGTGTGGGTCCCACTATGGCACAAGATGATTGGGCCGGCCTTGGCCATGCGACACACCTCTTATCTAATCACCCACCAACGTGGCACGCTCTATTTGGTCCAACAATAATTAACTTAAGATAACTCTAGAAAATCATTGGTAGTTCCAAATATAGAGAACATATATATATATATATATATATATATATATATATATATATATATGATTTGGAAAAGATGTAGAATTCAATAAAATCGGTTTCATGATCTAATTCTATCTCAAATTCTAGAAGTACTTAAAGAAGAAAACTTTAGTGATATTTAATGCACATGGACCCTAATTTCATGAGATTGAGGATCATATCTTAGTTAGTTAATCTTAATGAGTAAAGTTTGATTTAAATTGATAAAAGAGCACCTTGGATCTAATCTAGGATAAATGATTCATATTGTAACATACCAATATTTGACTATCCTAACTTTAGAAACTATAACATATTGAGTTCTGGCTATTCTAACTTTTAGAAATCCTAATTCCATGAATATGAGATTATTGTGCTTGGTCTTTAGATTTTACCAAATGGGGATAGATCTAAATCCTAATGAGTAATTCACAAATATATGCACAAATAATGAGTAATTCACATTCTTATACCTCAATGCATGTATAGTATCTAACCCTTATACATGTGTCTTTGATGACATTCATGATATATTAAGTGACTCTAGGTTATGTAATCACATCACATATCATAATACACTTATATTTATCCATTAGCCTACCCATGACACAATATGTGAATGAGTATATAAAATATATGTCACATTGTTCACTAATACACATATAATAACCTAAATATGACTAATAAGGTTTAGATGTGTATAAACATGCATAAATGGTTGCAATGGTACCTAATGTGAATAATGGATGCAATTTAATAATACCTAGACATTTCATGTAAAAATAATTCATTAATGTCCATTATTCAAGTTGATGTGCAATTAATGAACTTAGTGAGAAATTGACTAAAACAATCCCATTTCGTGCAAGATAATCTAATCCAACTACATATGGTGATAATAGGAGGAAAATGAAGACTAAATATGGAGTATTGAGGATAATAGTAAAATTTAATAGCCATTATGGAGGTGATTAAGTGAAACCCTAATTGCACTCAAACTCGTATAATCTCAAAAGATAAATCTAAGTCTAAGATCACTACTACAGAAATGTCTTATAACGTCACTTTTAAAGGCGTCGGTTGCATAAATACATCGACACCTAAACAATAAAGCGTCGGTTTATAAAATAAACTGACATCAATATGTGAAGGGCGACCAGACACGGGTATCTCTTTTATTCGGTGTCGGTTCCTTTATAAAAAACCGACGCCTAAAATTAACCGCTAAATCCAAAATTTCCAGTGAAAAAAATTATCTCCAAAATTTAACATATGGCGTCGGTCATTAACTAATAAACCAACGACTAAAGTTTATTCGCAAAACAGAAATTGGGCACATTTTGATCGTTGGTTTTACAACAATGACCGACACTTATGGGTTTTCCCGCATAGTTCACGGAAAAATTTTCACACCCTTTGAGCGTCGGATTTTAAAAAAAACTGACGACTATGGTCATTAATCGAGAACAAATTTTTTAATCGGCATATGTAGATAGACGTCGTTTTTTTTTCTAGTTAAAACCGACGACTATCATTGAGAACAGGTGTCGGTTTTTGTGTAGAACCGACACCTTTAGTTTTATGTGTCGGTTTTATGTAATAACCGACACCGAATGTTAACTTAATAGCACCCATGCGCACGAGACCGACTCTTCCCCTTTCTCTGTTTCATTGCAATCAAAGCCGAATTTAGGGTCTGGTGATTCCGGTGAGCAAGAAGATTCCCTCCTTACGTGCCGCTGCCCACCGCCGCCATTCTTCTTGCTCGCCGCCGCCATTGTCGTTCTCCTTGCTCACCGTCGCCCCCGCTATTCCCTTTATGATCACCGGCTGACTGCTCACCACCACCCTTCTCCCTCCTCCTTGCTCGCTCGTCGGCTACCTACCTGTTTCCTGTTCACTGGCTGCCCGCTCGACTGCCTGTCGGCTCCCTGCTCACCTGGCTGTTGACCGCCGCCTGCCTGCTCGCCCCCTGCCTGCTTGCCTGCCCTCCATCTCTCCCTCTCTCCCTGCTTACGCCCGGCTGGGCTCAAACAGAGGTAAACATCCCCCAAAAACCTTGTTTTATTACACTGTTTGATCTTAAATCACATAGAATTAATCAACATTGCTACTTGTATGATCTTTGTGATTAAAATCACTCTTTCCTGATACCTCAATAACCAATGTTCCCTTGAGATGAGTGTTAATTGAGCTAGCTTGCTTACTTTCCTTATAATGTATCTTTTATGTGCTATGACCCACTAGTCACCTTTAGAGTATTAAAATGATGCAACTTGTACACTTGTTAAGTTTGAATCTATAAATCCCATGAAATGATATCACCCCACAAAATTAGTAGTCACTATTATGTCTTGTATACTCTAGAATCAAGATCTAATACTTTTATGCTATTTTAACACCATGAGACCGTTTTTGCTCATTCTTGTGGATTATTATGACCTATGATGACCTAACATGAAACCATGCTCTTAATGATATGATTTTGTTGGCCTAGAAACCCGTCCAAGATTTACTCATTAGGAGTAAATCTTGGATAGTCCCCGGTTTGGGACTGTTCTTGAACACCTAATCTCACTTAGGATGTAAGTGTATAATGTGTATTGGATTTTCGAGAAAATTTCGGTAGCATTTTCCCATTTGTTCTCTAAGTACATATGTACTTCGAGAACAGCGGGGAAATGCTACCGAAATTTTCTTAAAAACCCAATACACATTATACACTTACTAGTGAGATTAGGTGTTCAAGAATGGGATAGGTGGTACACATTTATTATATATAAGAATGACAACACATGTATTTATTGGCCTAGAAACCCGTCCAAGATTTACTCATTAGGAGTAAATCTTGGATAGTCCCCAGTTTGGGACTGTTCTTGAACACCTAATCTCACTTAGGATGTAATTGTATAATGTGTATTGGGTTTTCAAGAAAATTTTGGTAGAATTTCCTCATTTGTTCTCTAAGTACATATGTACTTGGAGAACAGCGGGGAAATGCTGTCGAAATTTTCTTAAAAACCCAATACACATTATACACTTACTAGTGAGATTAGGTGTTCAAGAATGGGATAGGTGGTACACATTTATTATATATAAGAATGACAACACATGTATTTATTGGCCTAGAAACCCGTCCAAGATTTACTCATTAGGAGTAAATCTTGGATAGTCCCCAGTTTGGGACTGTTCTTGAACACCTAATCTCAATTAGGATGTAAGTGTATAATGTGTATTGGGTTTTTAAGAAAATGTTGGTAGAATTTCCTCATTTGTTCTCTAAGTACATATGTACTTGGAGAACAGCGGGGAAATGCTGCCGAAATTTTCTTGAAAACCCAATACACATTATACACATAATAGTGAGATTAGGTGTTCAAGAATGGGATAGGTGGTACACATTTATTATATATAAGAATGACATCACATGTATAAAACCCTAAAGTTTTAACCATAAACTCTAATATGTTTACCCTAGACCCTAATCTTATTGTAATATATACTTATTTTCTCTTTGATCATAGAATGGATAGATCATGGATGTCCATTTGCAATCACTGCACCCCAGAGTTTATTTATGGTCTTGATCAGTTTATTAGATTTGCCGAGGAACATAGGAAACAACCTGAAGATAGGTTCTACTGTCCATGTAGGCATTGCGGTAACAACCTGAAAGTCAGTATTGGTGATGAAATCATAAGTCATGTCATGTGCAACGGGATTGTACAAGGCTATACAGAATGGCACTGGCATGGAGAGATTTCAAACCTGAAACCAGTGGATGTCGATAGTAGTGCTTGTGTGGAAGAAGAAATTGCCTTTCGATGACGTAGATGTGAACAAATCAGTTCCAGTAGACATCGTTGATGCAATGCTGGATAGTTGTTGGGTAGAGCACACCAAAACTGATCCACCTCCCATGTTTAGAAAGATTGTGCATGATGCTGAGATACCGTTATACACGGGTTGTAAGTTTACGAAGCTTAGCGTTGTGTTGAGATTGTATAAACTGAAAGCTAACAATCGATGGAGCGACAAAAGCTTCACATCATTGTTGTCTTTGTTGAAAGAAATTCTTCCTGAAGGAAACGAGCTGCCAATCTCAACATACCAGTTAAAGAAATTGTTGTGCCATATGGGAATGGAGGCCAAGAAGATACACGCATGCAAGAATGATTGTGTATTATTTCAAAAGGACTATGTGGATTTGAAAGATTGTCCAAAATGTGGTGCATCAAGGTATAAATTGACGACTTCAGGGGAGTCCAAAACTGGTTCTCCCGCCAAGGTGATGTGGTATCTACCAATAATACCACGGTTTCAATGCTTGTTTGCCAATCCTATAGATGCGAAAGATTTGAGGTGGCATGCAGATGTTAAGAAAAATAATGATGGGATCCTACGACATGCGTCTGATTCCCCACAATGGAGGAAGAATGATTTATTGTACCCTGAATTCAGTGAAGAGGACAGGAATCTAAGACTTGGGCTTTTTACAGATGGGATGAATCCGTACGGGACATTGAGCAGCTAACATAGCACTTGGCCACTTATGCTTGTTATATACAATCTTCCTCCCTGGTTGTGTATGAAAAATAAGTATGTTATGTTGTCGTCTTTGATATCGGGCCCTAAACAACCTGGAATTGATATCGATGTTTATCTTGAACCTATGATTGATGACTTGAAGAAGCTCTGGAGTGAAGGTGTGATGACCTATGATGCTTCACGAAGAGAGACATTTTGTTTGCACGCTATGTTGTTTTGCACTGTGAATGACTTTCCAGTATATGGGAATTTGTCTGGATATAGTGTCAAAGGATCTAAAGTGTGTCCTATATGTGAAGTGAACATTGATTCAATACAACTAAAACATGGCAGCAAGACTGTATATCTTTCTCATCGAAGGTTTCTTCCAAAATTTCATCTATATCGTAGGTTGTGCAAAACATTCAATGGACAGAATGAGGAACGTAGTGCACCTAAACCTATATCAGGGGAGGATGTTTATGAAAGAGTGAAAGACATCGCCAATGAATTTGGTAAGAGATCACAATGTACGATGGCCACAAGGAGTGACAAGTCTTTATTCAAGAAGAAGTCAATATTTTAGGATCTTCCTTATTGGAGTTCTTTTACAGTCAGGCATTGTATCGATGTCATGCACGTTGAAAAAAATGTATGTGATAGCGTCATCGGTACTCTGTTGAATATACCAGGTAAGACTAAAGATGGGATAAAATCTAGAATGGACCTATGTGAAATGGGAACAAGGACAGAATTAACATAAGTAATTAGTAGCGATCGGAGAACATACTTACCTCCCGCTTGTTATACGTTGTCTAGAAAGGAGAAGAAAGCATTTTGTGAATGCTTGGTAAATGTTAAGGTGCCACAGGGTTACTCATCCAACATCTGTACATTGGTATCAATAAAAGATCTGAAGTTGATAGGTCTTAAATCTCATGATTGTCACACTCTAATGCAACAAATATTGCCTGTGGCAATTAGATCTATATTGTCGAAGCATGTAAGGTTTGCAATCACCAGACTTTGTTTCTTTTTCAATAGTCTGTGCAGTAAAGTTATTGACCCAGATACCCTCGATAATTTGCAAAGAGAAGTGGTTTTTACCCTATGTAAGCTTGAGATGTATTTTCCTCCATTGTTCTTTGATATCATGGTACATCTTGTTGTCCACTTGACTAGGGAAGTGAAAATGTTGGGACCAATTTTCTTGCATTGGATGTATCCCTTTGAACGATACATGAGCATTTTTAAAGGTGATGTTCGAAACCGTTATCAGCCTGAAGGGAGTATTATTGAGGGTTATGTGCCGAGAGAGGTTATGGATTTTTGCAATGACTTTCTGAGTGGTAATCATGCTCTCGTGAATGACAAGAATATTGAGGAGCATTTTGGCAAAGGATTTTTGGGATCACAGGTGAAAGTAATCAGCCGTGAGTAGTTGGAGCAAGGTCACTTGTATATTTTACACAACATGGACGAAGTGAGTGTTTATATCGAGGAACATACCAATTTCATCAAGAGACAATATCCTCGAGCCAATACAATGTGGCTTGCTAGAGAGCATAACAAGACATGTATTAAGTGGTTTGAAGATAAAGTCTTACATCAACTATCTCAAACACCAGATAATCTTACTGAAACCATAAAATGCCTCACCTTTAAACCAAAATTGAATGTTATGTCTTATGAAGGGTTTGACATAAATGGTTTCTCATATTACACAAAGCGTCAAGATGATAAGAGTGTCGTACAAAATAGCGGGGTCACCCTTCAAGCGTCTTCATTGTTTTTTGCAAGTGCAAAGGATAAAAGTCCATGTGAAGCTAAAATGTCATATTACAGTGTCATTGAAGACATATGGGAGTTTGACTATGTAGATTTCAAAATTCCACTCTTTAAATGTAATTGGGTTGACAATAACAATGGAGTTATAGTGGATGAATTGGGTTTCACATTAGTGAACTTTGAAAAGATTGGCGAGAAGGGTGAACCATTCATATTGGCATCACAGGTAAAATAAGTATTTTATATTGATGATCCTGCAAATGATAAATGGTCGGTTGTTCTTCATGGTAAAAGACAGTTCATTGAAGAACCTATAGATGAAGAAGAGTACTATGATAAGTATGATGACTCCAGTCCATTCTCAGTTGGGTTGCCAACACTACCAAACATTGAAGCTGGGGATCACAATGACTTGTATGTTCACGGGGATCATAATGAAGGATTGTTAATTGATAAAAGATCACAATATTAGAGGCATGGATGTTTATATTTTTATTATGTTTTATTTTTCTGAATGTGAACTTTACAATGTGAATGTGGACTTTACAATGCGAATTACTTTACAATGTGAATGTAAACTTTACAATATGAATGTGAACTTTACAATGTGAATGTGAACTTTACAATGTGAATTACTTTACAATGTGAACTTTACAATTAGTGTTACTTTACAATGTGAAATTTATAATTTGAATGTGAACTTTCAGATGGCTGAGCATTCTCTTGATGACCGTGAGGGTGACGACGTGCTTGCACCGCCTGACAATGTAAGTTTTAAGAATATCCCTGAGGTTTCTATCTATATGTTCATTTATAATTATATTATGTAAGTGTGTTTTTTATCAAATTTTAGGTTGGTGATGTACCCCCTGAAGAAATTACAACACTTGATGAGCAGCAAAAGAAAATTGAGAAAGTGAGGGGCATCACAATGATGAATAAGTTAATACATCAAAGGGGCAATGGACCCAAATTGGATATGGATTTTGATCAGGCAGGAAATCCATATGGAGTGAACCGCAACTCATTTGTTTCATATCTTGGGGTTCTTACTCGCAGCCATTGCAGTCCTATCCTAGAATAATGGCATAAAGTTCCTAAGGGGAAGAAAGACCACATATGGAAGGAACTATGCGTGAGTTATTATTATTTGTAATTCTATTTATGTAGATTACTAATTTTTAGGATACTAGTTAATAGCAATTCTATTTAATTTGTAGAGCATATTTGATCTGGATGAAAAGCTACATCGTAAACGTGTGATGCAACGTTGTGGGAGGGTCCTAAGGAACTATAGGACCAATCTCACCTGAGATTACATATGTGATGCTGAGAATATGTTCTTGATTGATTCCAATTCTAGACATTGATCAGTATTTCACTAACTCTACACTAATAATTTTTGTTTGTATTCTCTTTGAAAAATAAATATAGGAAGAAGGAAGCCACACAAAAATGGAACTACTTGGACCCCAAAGAATGGGAGGAGTTTGTTACCCAAAGAAAAACAGATGAATTCAAGGTATTAAGCGCCACTCCCAATTTAATTAATATACATTTTTATGTATTCACCTATTCAAGATTAACCTTTAGTGTTTCTAACCAAATCAATGTGCTAACTAACTAGGCTATCAACGATGCTCAACGAGCAAGGCGTGCAATGAATGTGCACGACCATACAATGGGTCCAAGAGGATATGTAGGTGTTCGCCAAAGACTACATGTTGAGTCTACTCAGCCTACTACTACTCAGGAGATTGTAGAGTCCTATACTACTGCTCCCGCACCTCTGCCTCGTCATGTTATGTGGATAGCTGGGAGGCAAAACAAGAAGGGAGAGACCGGAGCCCGCAACCGCTGAGGCGGCTGCAAAAATGGTAAAAATCAACTCTTAGAGCAATCTATCGATATTGATTATTTTTATATTTACTTACGAATTTTTGTTGATGGTGATTAGCGGGAGCTGCACGAGCAAAGGAAGGAAGGCAAGTTCATCCCTTAGGGTACAAGGGATGAACTGACATTTTCTCTGGGTAACCCAGAGCATCCTGGACGTGTAAGGGGTGCAGGCGCTGGTGTGGGCATCAAAGCGTTCTTTGGGCCATCCCAGCGCAAACTTATCCCAAAAGTGGGATTTTCACAAGCTGAGGTAACTTATTCTTATTTTAGAACGTTATTGCAAAAGGGAATTCAATAATCAGAAACTAGCATTTCTTTTATCCATGTATAGGTAGATTCCTTAATTGATAGGAGAGTTGAGGAAGTACTTGATAAAAGACTCCATGAAGCAATTAACAAGTGGCAGGCGTCTCAGACTGCCACTCAGACAGTACCTGTGGTGAACCTCTCTTCTCCTACTGCTCGTACTGCAGAGGTTGGGAGTAATCCTATAAACCCACAACCTAGCACGTCCTCTGTAAGTATTTTTATGGCATATATAATAGATAGCATATTCAAGATGATATGTTTGTGTATATATGCATATAACATTCTTTACGTAAATTTGTAGGGGTTGAAGCCATGCCGACTAAAAAATGAAGGATATATCGTTGCAGAGGCATCAGCTTACCCACCCCTTAAAGGGTGCATGTTTCATGGGAGTCCAATACCAGATGGCATGGTACGTGTGAGCCCGATACATATACTCCCTGGATGGACGAATCTTGCACTGCCTCATGCACACCCAGATGCTGAAACATTGGTGAGACAGTAGGCAGAGTGATATTGTGGCCCGAAGCGGATGTCCTCTATACTGATATTGTATGATAAATTTTCATTACTTTAATTTGTTAGTGTGTATATATAGATGAGTCAATTGATAAGAAATTATATATACAGGTTAAAAAGACGAGACCCGCTACATCTCGGCCTCCACCTCCTCGACTACCAAGTTGGCTTCCAGGGGACCTACATGCCTCGATAGGTCCTAATTGTAGGAGTGTGGCAGTATGGATCGGAAAATATAATCCAAATTGCCCTATAAATGTTACTATTTCGGAGAATGTTGTAGGTAAATCATACGATAACAATCTATTTATACAAGTTTAACATACGTATTAATGCATACGTCATAGAAGTTCTGGATACGTATTAATGCAGGTCAAACATTCGAAAACAACATATTTATACAAGATATTTTGGAGTTGTTTAGTTATGACTGGCTGAACACATCTATGATAGAGTTGTGGATATGGTGAGATTAATGCATACGACAATCTGGTTTATACATCTATATACCTATTATTTATATACGGCAATCTGGTTTTTTATATATCAATGCATACGTAATACATGTTTTGCAGCCACTTACACAAGACATGTACAGATTTTGGGTTTTCTCATGTGGGATTTTTGGTTCCATCTTTGATTAGTCTTGTAGATACAGACCCGTATTCAGTTACTTCATACTGTTGTGATCCTTTTGAATATTTTGGTAAAAATAATAAGACGGTGATAATAGCTCCATTCAATGTCGAGTAAGTTTACTATGCTTGTAGTTTGGACTTAAGCAAATTACATTTTATTGTGGATATTGAGTTATTAATTTTCTACTTTCTTACCTGTAGTGTTAAGCATTGGGAGTTATTAGTTATTGTCTCCAAGACATTCACCGTCTATTATCTAGATCCTGTGGGGAGTGAGTTGGATGTATTATATGGACATGTAATTAAAAGGTCATTATTCTCGTGAGAAATATTTTATGCTTTTATATCTGTTAACATCTGTTACTGCATTACTATTTAATTATGCAATTTAATGTGTTACATTAATATATATAGGGCTTTACAAGAGTACAAAAAAGCTGAAGGGAAAGGTTCCCAGGAAAAAAAATCTGACACTCATTTGGGAGAATGTGAAAGTAATTTCCTGACTCCAACGTATATATTATTTATGTGAACTATGCTTATTTGTATTTTTGAATATTTTGTATGTTTCAATTTATAGTGTGCTACACAAGACAACGGCTGGGCATGTGCCTACTATGTGATGTGATTTATGGACCTAATCATCAAACATGCCGTATTAGAAATCGATAACATACAACAGGTATTATACATAGTCTCGTTAGATAATATGAAATATATGAATCTTATTATATATTATTATAATTATGTATATACGTCATTCTCTTTGTAGATCTTTAAAACTGAGGACTTCAACACAGGTGCAAAGCGTTTCGATGTACATGCTTCCTATATGAGAGATGAATTAGATGTTGTAAGAGAAGATTGGGCAAAAGCCCGGCAAAGAGTGGGAATTTTTCAATATGATTTTGCTGACAATGATGACAATGATGAATAAAGAATAACTTTGTTCTCATAATTAATTTTGTGTGAATGTGAATGAATTTTTATGAATTTTCATATGTGTGTGAAAATCATCAATACATGAATATTTCTACATGTGTTTGAATGTGAAAAAAGATGAATAAATGGAACTGCATGTTGCTACTAGTTTCTACAAGCGTGTGATGAAAAAATAATATGAATTAAATGTTCTTATACATGAGTGTGAATCACATATATATAATATTATTCATCATGTTAATTTTGCAGGTTTGTGGCCTGTTGTTGGCTGATATCAATGGATGTCGTAAAACCTGCAGTTCATAACTGAACTGCAGGTTTCTCATCCTGTGACCAGCCACAGCAGGTATGCAGACTGACAGAAAAAAAAATCAAAACATAGGCGTCGGTTATTTGAACAAAATCGACACCTATGTTATACGGCGGCGGTTTTTCACCTAAAACCGACATCTATGTGACCAGGTACCATGGTCGTGCTGGGAAGCACGGCCGTGGTGGCAGGCAGGGGATATGGCGTCGGTTATTATCGCAAAACCGACGTCGGTTCAGATGATGTGGCATCGGTTTCTTTTAGAAAACTGACGCATATAATCCCTTTGTTGGCATATTTTTGGTGGCGGGAAGAGTTTTGGCGGCGGTTGTTTAGTAAACAACTGACGCCTATAGTCCCTTTGCTGGCGCGTTTTTGGTGGCATGAAGCGTTTGGGCGTCGGTTTTTACTAAACAACCGACGCATATAGTCCCTTTGTTGGCACGTTTTCGGTGGCGAAAAATGTTTTGAAGGTGTCCCCCTTTAGCGGCGCCCACTTGGATGTCGCTTTGAAACCGAAACTAAAGAGCTTAAATAACCGACGCTAAAAGGCTTTTATGTAGTAGTGAATCGTGTCTTTTGGGTCCAAATTATCTTAGTTGCAAAGTTTGATCCTATTTGGATATTCCTAGCTAGCCCAATTTAATTAGAAAAGATAATACATAATTATGCATCTCCTGACTAAGTATGACTTTGGCTTGTTTGATTTTAATTGACATGGTTTGATGTGTTACACAGTTGATATCTCGGATATTTGTTTTTCGTCTAAGGTCTCGTTTGGTAGGGTTGCAAACAAACCCGTGCAGTTGCAAGTACAAAAAAGTCCTAATTTCAAGTGTTTAGTTAGATGTTGCTCCAACTCGTAGTAGGGAAACAAACCGCACAATGACTTTAGGGCCTATAGGAAATGTGTAAAACGAACCGCGCGTAAAGCTGCTTTCCATCCATCCTCTTCCTGTGCTAATTACCAATGGATTCTTCCTGTTGACAACGTAAACGATAGCTATATGCATGGTTATTGTTGTATGGTATCGATGTAGATGCAAGCATTGTCAAGGTGATCGGACAATTAGAATTTTTCAACTAATTGGAACCAAATATTTACAAACTAAATCAACACACTTGAATTACTAAGAACCAAACTGAATTAGTTGACTTTCAACCAATCGTTTTAATTTTCCTGTGTTACAATTCTAGGTGTTGGTTGATTTTACACGCAACCAAATGAGCCCTAAGTCTTGTGTCACACAGCCGACCCTGGGTTGTAGGGATTTGTTAGCAGCCCACCGCAACACCCATGACTCTACAGCTGAGTTTGTTACGTGGTGAATCATGGTGATAGGGAATGATAATGAAACAAAATTGTTGTTTGTTTGCCATGGTGATAGAGAATTACGGTGAATCCATGATGAACCGAGGTGAATTTTGATCTATTTTTTACCCCATGAAAAAGCATGGTGAAAGAGATTTCTTTGAAGACTTCACTACTTATTTAGAAAAATGTGCAATTAAAACGTTCTAATAAATATGATTCTGATATTTTTTATAAAAACAAAAATTCCCTTCCCACATAGCAAACAACATTTTTAAGTTTTTCATTATCATCATCTCTATCACCATGCACATATTATCAAACAATACATTTAATAATTTTCATACGGTCCCACACCGTCACCATCAATTTTATCACCGGTTACCAAACACTCTAGAGGTGCTCAGTCTCCTTTTCCCCCGATCGCTATGTTTCTCCTCATTATCCACAAATTATCTCTTCATCTTGCTCATAGGATTTCGAATCCAAAGATCCCAACCGATCTGGGATTCATATCCCAATTAATCGGTTGACAACAGACTCCTCGTATCCTATGTATCACCCTTGTTTCCTCCTCCCGTTCCATCTCCTCTCCTCTTTAGGATTTCAGACCTACTTATAATGGCCTCTACGCCATCCATGAATCACCAACGACCTTCTCCACGCACCAGATAGCTACCATTGACCCTAGAGTATCTCCACCATGCCAGTCGTCCGTTGACGACCACCTAGGGTCCTACCGAGGAACTATGGCTCCAGGAGCCCTACATGACGAGCTCGAATCGTTCCTTAGAGCTTGGTGAATCTTTTTCCGGCCTCGATTCCCATCTTTTAGGTGTGTGGTTGTTTTACTCCTTTTCTGTTCTTTGCTCGATTTCATCTTGGAACTTATATGTTAGTAGGTCTCTCTCCAAATTTCAGTTACTTTTAGCTTCGTGTTGTTGCCCCGAATTCACTTGGTAGTTGTCGCTCGCTATCAGGTACCCCTCATTTATGTGTTTTCCTGGTTGAGCTCTCCTTGTTGTGGCCATGGTGGAAAGGTGATATAGATCTTCTGTTCGCCGTGGTACCCGGTTTATGGCAGGAGGTGACGAACTCCATGGGAGTGTTGTGTTGTGAACAACTAATGTCTTTCCCATTATTTTGGTCGGAGATACCACTGACCCAGTGGAGCCTTCCTGGTTCATGACGGTGAACAAGATGACAATTGGCAATTTCTCATTTATGCCCTCGTTTGATTTCAATAAATGTCACACTTTCATGGGCACTACTGTCTTGTGATCTGTAATACGATATTACTGTTGTGGGTTTATTTAAGTTGATTGTTTTACGAATATTCCCCATCACACATCAAGGTTTGATGCATGATGCAGGGGCTATTTGGTCTTTTACATCAGGTTCCTCCTTTTTAAATCTCTTTTTTTTTAGAAGCCAGGGGGTACTCTATTCATCCCACCCCCCTCTTGTGGACAAACCGCTTAGAAAAGTGTACATCTTTTGCTCATATGGCAGATATTTCACCCTCGGATGCCACAACCCCTAGGCTAACACCACAGCCCGCACCAACGTACAAGCCAGCAACTATTGGGCCTCGACCCAGTTGAAATAAACGTAAGGAGTCCCTCTTCTCTCAAGGATGGCCATGCCTCTGATCTTTATGGGAAGGGTGGCGGGTTCCTTTGTGATGTACTCTGACTCAGAGTCGCTTCCCCAGATGTCGAGCTCCTTAGGAATGGAATTAACCACTTTAGGAACTAGGTAGCCCAAGATAGCTTCATCTCACAGGACCTTTCTGATCTCTCTGGTGATCATGATGTCCTTCCACGAGCATGTGTGGTCTTCCCATAGGATCTGGTAGGTATACGATCCGTCTACTTCAATGGCAGAAATGACCATATTTTTATCATCGGCAATCTTCAACCCAACTAGAATGCCACTGATGTATGTTGAGGTGTATTCTTTTGAATTCAACCAGTAGCGAAACGCTGATCTGATGTATCTATGCTTGTTGCGAATAATCCCGGCGACCCATCGCCTGCTATTACCTGACATATCTATGGATCTACCTGAGGTGATATTTATCTTAAGATTGTTGATGTCTGTAGGGGTCCATCTCACTGTTTTGATCATTCTGATCTTTATCTTAAGCCGCGTGATGCCTTCTCTCTGTAGGTTTTCGTAGAATCTGGGACTCTCATATTTTGTGAAGAAACATTTCTGGATACTCGAGTTGATGCGAGTGACAATGTCTATCCATAGCCTGCGGTGGTTGAGAATATGGTTGTCGAACCTTTGGGCACATCTCGCTCTCCACATAGACCAGCATACCAGAGAAAACAGTTCAGTAGTAAGCCATCCACGGATGGTGTTTCTCTGTTGCGAGCTTCCTATTTCAAACATGTCAGCAATGGTTGTCGGCACGAAGTCACGTATGTCGATGGCCACTGATGACCATAATGTTGCCGCAGTCTCGCTGTGAAGAAAAAGATGTTCAGATGTTTATGTCAAATGCTGGTTGCAGCACGAGCAGAGAGAGACTGTGGGTATCATGCATCTAGCAATGTTGTCATATGTGGGCAAGGTGTTGCGCCCGAGCTTCCATACTACTGCACTGGCCCTAGGTGTGGAGTTGTTCCAGATCCATCCCCATCTGTGTGAGGCTACTGGCTCGCTGGCTCGATCAATTATTGTCTTGGCGGATTTAATCATGAATAGGCCCGACTGTCGGGTGTCCAGATTAGGTTGTCTGGGTACTATGAGATGGCGGCTTGCGATCTTTTGATGAGCTCAACTCCACCCTCGTCGACGATCTGTTCAATGGATGGCCAATCCCATCTTGAGAGATCTTGCCAAAAGTCTCAGACCAAGAAGTCTCTGCTACGGTCACTGTAGTGAATAACATGGTCTCTAAGCAGCCTCTCGCACCACCTGCTGTCCCAAAATGAAATATCGCCTTGCCCAATTATCCATCTGCACCACAGCATGAATATGGGGAAGTGTTTCTGGATCTTTTTCCAAGACGGCGACGAGTTGCTTCCCATCTTGAGGTACGGCGGAAAGCTCCCGTGATAGTTGGAGAATTGTCAGGCGTATTTGGCTCTGCAAAACTTGGCCCAGAGAGAAGAGCATGTGGATATCTCCCAGTAGGCTTTGTGTAAGTAAGCATCTTCGATGGTCTTAAGGGATGTGAGGCCCAGTTCTCCTTGTTGAGTAGAACATGTGAGATGGCTCCAGACGACCCAGGCGCACCACCGTTCGTTGGATCAGTTTGCCCAAAGGAATTTAGACATCATCGCTTCTATGCATTTAGAGATGCCGGCAGGTATACCGATCGAGGCAACTGAGTAGACCGTCGTCGAGGTCAAGGCGTGCTCTATCAGTGTTCTTCTTCCCATGAATGATAACAACTTCACTTTCCATGATGCCATCTTTTTCATCATCTTGTCGAGGAGGTTGTTGTAATCTGTCAATCTCGCAGAGCCGGAACAAATAGGAACACCCAGGTAATGGATGACTCATTTTTTGGCTTGCACGCCCAGCGTGTTGGTCACTGATGCGGCCGAGATGGGATCCGTTCTGCCGATAAGGCAAGAGGATTTGGCGTTGTTGACTAGTTGACCAGTAGACCTTTTATAGAGCTGCATCGCCTTGACTAAGGCTCGTGTGGAGTTAGGAGACGCGTTGAGGAACAAAATGAGGTCATCTTCATACAGAAGGATAGGTTGGGCTAGACCACCTCCTCTAGTGCTGAATCGGGCAATCACGTCATTGTCAGTGATGTGTTTGATGTGTCTGCACAGCGGCTCCTCAGACAGAAAGAACAAGAGCGGAGATATAGGATTGGGAAAAAAACCCAAATAGCACACTTTTGTAAAAAAAATTACCGAAATAGCACCCTTCCCAACTTATTTTCCAAACTAGCACACTTTCAGACTAAAACGCCACACTAGTTGGCGTTTTACTATCTCGGGAACAAAAAGCGCCACATTATGTGGCATTTTCAGGCTTGAGGAAACAAAAGCGCCACTTTATTTGGCATTTTCCTACTAAGCGCCACACTAGTTGGCGTTTTACGATTGCGGGGATAAAAAGTACCACAATAAGTGGCATTTTCAGGCTTGAGGATAGAAAAACGCCACATAGTCTGGCGTTTTCAAGGGAAAGCACCAAAAAGGTTGGAATTTTATTGTAAAGCACCAGATAAGTTGGCGTTTTATTATAAAGCGCCAGATAAGTTGGTGTTTTATTATTTGGCATTTCCCACGACCGAAAACCGCCAAACAGACTGGCATTTTCATGGTTGCTTCATTGGGTTCTCAAGCAATACCACAACCAAAGCCGCTTGATGTTAGCATTTAATGTATGTATTTACTGTATTATACGTTCAAGCATGTTCTAATTTTGTAAAAATTCAACACATATTTATATGGTATTTGCTGCATTATCTTAATATCAAACACGTATTCATATAGTGTTTGTTGCATGTTCTAAATTTCTAAATATCCAAAACATTCATATGGTATTTGCTGCATGTTCTAAATTTTTAAATATCCAACACATTAAGCTAGATTATGATTACAATATCATAGAAATATGTCCAAAAGGGAATAAGGTAAATGGTGAATACACAATGATCCAACATAGAACAACAACAAAAACAAACATCAGTCTAAATGCATTTAAGAAAGATACATGATTCAACTAGGAAATCTACAATATTTGGAAATGACAAGTAATCTTCAGATGTTGCAACAAAGACGTTCAATCATGCAATCAAAATAAAAGAAATATTTGACCAAATTATTAAACTATAGTCAACAATACAATATATTATTTAGAATATAAAAATATTTGAAAGAATTAATACCTGTCACTTTTGACTCTTTAAACCTTAGGTTTGGTCACCAGATTGTTGCTCTATGTTTGGAGAATCTTGGATTGGGCTCAACTGTGTAGTTTGAGCTCCACGTGTAGGCCTACTCATAGGAAGTGGTGGTGTGAGAGGTCGAGTGAAGGGCATATTCCCAGATGGTGGAGGTGATCCAAACATGGTTGTGTGGAGGCCCTGTGACCAGCTAGGTGGTGGTCCATGTGGTGAAAATGGATAAAAAGGCCCATGTTGTTCAAAGCCTCGGGATGGACTAAAACTTGGTTGAGACCATGATAAAGTAGAAGGAACCCCAAAGTGATCAGATGGTGGCGACGAATAAGAGTAGAACATTCCTGGAAACGAAGAAGGAGTACCAACAGGAAATTGTCTTGTAGATGTAGAATCACCTACAGACAAGGAGTCACTTGTTGTTGTAGAACAACCTGGTGCAGTAGAATGCCCTTGTGGTGTAAAGTGTCTAGTTGTTGTAGAACAACCTGGTACAGTAGAATGCCCTTATGGTGTGAAGTGTCCAGTTGTTGTAGAAGTTGCAAAAGGAGTGGCATCGACTGATGTTGTCGTAGGAGGAGCTATACTCTGATTTGGATGCATGTGGCTAGGCATTTGCTGAAACCATGCATTCTGTACTTTATATATGTTATCCCGTGATGTCAACCAATCATCAACAGGCGTCTCTTGTGTGAATGCTTGTAGTGTCTCTTGGATTTGCACATGAGTTTGGACCTATCATAATGAATGCTAATTAAAATTGATTTCATTTAAACATTAAGATCTATATAAATATATATATATAAATATATATGTATACTTACACAATCTCACTCTATGTATCCACGAGGATAGTACAAAGTAGGTGGATCAACTGGCTGTTGAACAGGATACTCAGGTTTGTACCATGTAGGGGGCAGCTCGACAGTCAAAGGATCAGGAAGTTGAACTATACTATTACGTCTGTCATTCCATGTATTTAGCTCTGTGTTATATTGGACCAACCAGTCATTGTTGCTACGCCCTCTACCATCAATCCTATGATATATAGGAAGGTCTTGGGGTTGTGGTTGATAGTGAGCACCAAATTGTCTTAGGACTCTATCAGGAGCATGCCACTCCATTACAGTAGAAGAGATCATTGGTACATGTGCCATCCAAATATCTCTACCTTGTTGACATATAGGCGGAAACTTGGCCAATAGTTCAACACTATAAGGTGTCCAAACTAACGGCAAATTTAAATATTTATAACAATTTAAATATATATAACAATAAATATAACAATACATTAGAATAAATATTTTGCAAATAAAGTTATGTAAAATTAAAGAATAAAATGAACTAAAACTCTCACCTGACTTGGCTGATGGGTATCAATCTCATTAAGGTAGAACGTCACAGTTCCTCGTGGTACACGTACACACTCCATCAGATGGTTCCATCTGTTTCACACAATTTACCAACGATAAGAACATTATGAGATTATACTTTCTAAAATAGAGTATTTATATATTCCTATGACTTACCTATAGCCTAGTGGAGCATGTTCCGGCCACTGAAAATCATCTCCCATGTCCAACTTTCCAGGTCTACCAACATGCAATATTTCCCAAGACCACAGTTGAAATAGATGCACACACCTAGATATTCATTTTTGTTTAGAACTTGGATGACACCTATACAACTGACGATATAAGTATGCTAAAACTGCACTGCCCCAAGAGTATAAACTGCAACGGTCAAAATATACTAGAAGAGGCAAGTAGAGAAGATGAACCTCGTTACCAATACCATCTGGTAATAGAAAACAACCTAAAAGGTGTAACAAGTATGCACTTGTGTATCGACATTTGATTTGATCGTCAACATTCTCCAAGTCAATGCCTATAAATGTAGAATGCAACCAACTCAACTAGACGGACCCATGATCAAGACCTTCTGGATGTGAACCTAAGATATGGTCGCACATGGAAGACCAAGAACTAAATTGACCTTCATTGGGACCTATAGGATGATGAGCTACAACGACATCACCATCAACACGTAAACCTAGTAAGACTTCAACATCTTGAAGTGTGATCGTCATCTCACCTAAAGGGAAGTGGAAGGAATTTGTATTTGAGTGTCACCTTCTACTAAGTGTTGTTATCAATGATGCATCAAAGTGAACCCTAGAAAGGGTAATGATTGATCCGAACCCCGTTGTACGAACATACCCTAACACATCTGCATTTGTTAACTTCCACCTAGACATTTCAGTGGAGTGGCATGTAATCTGCAATGTATCGTCTCCTTTCACCATGTCTATACAAAGAAAGAAAAAATATCACAATATGGTGTTAAATGACTAAATGCATATAATAAAATTACAAAGATTTGTTAATGAGATGTATACCAAAATAGAATCTAACAATTTATTACATGTACTATTACTATTACAGAAGTCAGGAGGAAATTTTATTCATCCCTCCCTCCTCATGCGAGTTAGAAAACTAAGATTATAACTAGAGATTTAAAAGTAGAAAACTAAGATTACATATAGAGATTACTAATTAGAAAATGAAGATTACATGTAGAGATTTCAAAGTACAAAACTAAGATTACATTTGGAGATTTCTAACCATTTATTTTCTTACATGTTCTCTCATTATGACCTAAACCACCACAATTTCCACATTTGTAAGAAGTGTGATTAGGATCAATATCCATATTTGTCATTTTGCACTTCACCTTAGGTCTTCCTGCACGTGTTGTAACAACTGGTGGTAGAAGATATACAAGACTCATGGTTGGATCAAACCCTAGCCAGTATCTTTTATCTGGGATTCCACTAAACTGAGGGGCATATGTCAGCCTATAATTGTCTAGCTTGTACCAACTGCTGACAAACTGAAAATATTCATAGTGTATAAAACTAGTGCAGGCCAGTACATGTGAGCATGGGAGATGATAAACTTGTGGTTTACCACAAGTACATTGTGAAGGGTAGGGATTTCGTAGAATATGCACCTGATAACTATTGCCTGACACATCATTGACAGTGAATTCTAACTCATTTACTCGGCAACTAATGTGATGTTTCCTTACCTCCTGCTCCAACTTCTCCAATTTATAAGCTATTCTTGCGGTGAATTGGCCAGTTAATGATGTTGCAGAGTTCCTCATTTTAAAGAACATCACAACCAACCGATAATATGTGCTACATATGAGGGCTTGTATGGGAAGATTGCGAGCACGCTTTAAAATTCCATTAATCGTCTCAAAGTAATTGTTTATTTTTGTACCGTATCGATAACCACCATCACAAGACATAGTCCACAATCTTGGGTTTAAAAGCATTAGCCAACTGTAAGCATATGGGTCAATGGCTTTTATAGCACTCATGTGTTTATCGAACTCTACCACTTCAGTCGCCTTAGCTACTTTCCACATCAAGTTATATAATTCAGTAGACTTAAATTTCTTATGAAATTTTTCTATATAATGTCTTAAACAGTTACGTTGAGTGGCATATGGGAACACCTCATCCAAAGCTTGATGAATGTTGCACATCCTATCAGATATAACACAAAAGGCATTCCTTTGTCGGACAATTATAATTTGATATTTCATGCAATTCAAGAACCACACCCAAGAAGAACAGTTTTCTTTCTCAACAACTGCAAAAGCTAAGGGAAACAATCCATTGTTTCCATCAATGACAGTAGCTATAAGTAACGTCCCACCATATTTACCATACAAAAATGTGCCATCAACACTAATCATTGGCCGACAATGAGCCCAACCTGTAATAGATGGACCAAAACTCCAAAATACACGTTCAAATCGATGGCCAAGGGTCGTTTCACTGGCTTTGAAATTATATACAGTTCCTGGAATAGCTTGTTGAACAGATCTAAGAAATAGAAGTAACGACCCATACGATGTCTCCCAATCTCCAAAGATTGATGAAATGGCTTTCTTACGTGCATGCCAAGCCTTCTTGTAGGATATGGTAAGATACAATTCAGCTTTCACTCTTTCAACTATCTCTCGAGCGCTCATGTCTAGTTTTGCTCTCAACATAGGCATTATCATCCTTGCAATATATGAAGACTTGCATTGCATATGATCCTTGTACAAAATTGAATTGTGGCATGAGTGTTTATCATTGTATTTTGTTATTTTCCATAACCCACCAACCCTCTTAGAAGCACATGCATGAAGTCTCCATGAACATTGATCCTTATGCAGACATATAAGCGTAAGGAAACGCTTATTTGATCGGTCTGTCCGAAATTGGACATTATTATTAATTGACCAAGACTGTAATTTTACAAGGAGGTCTGCCTTTGTTTCAAAAATATCACCTTTATTAAAACCATGTCCTGTAACAACTTCATCGTCTCCCATGTCTAAAGGGTTTGCAAAGTCATCAATCCAATCATCCACTTTAAAAATTTCATAGTTATCGATATTGTTATGGTCCACCCAATCATCCTTCCAGGTTTCCGGGTCAACATAAACATCATGATTGCTATCATATATACGAACTTGTTGCAATTCTACGTCATTATCAAGGTCATCATCATCATCATCATAATCTGGATCATCATCATCGTTATCATACTCAAAAACATTGTGTTTTTCATCATCACCCAAAATATCAGATTTCTCAACATAAAGATTCATATGCCTCCCGTAGCCGATAGTGAGTAGGTCTTTCCAACTATCATCATCCACAACTTGAGTAGGAAATAAGTTAAACGTCGGACCTAAATCACTTGGAAGGGTGTAACTTAAATGTATGTCGTGCATTGATGAGTTGATGGCAAGAACTTGATGTATGAATGACATAAAGTCAGCATAAGTAGATGTCATAGATATTTCAATAGGCATGGGTGTTCCATCATAAAGTATGACAAAATGTCTTGAGGTATCGGCCATAGTCCTGAATTGTATGGAAGTAATTTTTGTTAGATATATAATATGAAAGTTTTGATCTAAAATCACTAACCATATAGCTACTGCATTAGTTCAAATGATTTTGATCTAAAATTGTTTTTGTTCAAATGACTTTATAAAATCACTAACTATATAAAAATGACTAAGTTGAGCGAATTTGGTATATTTCAGTGGCGTTAAAATCACTAACCATATAGCTACCGCATTAGTTCAAATGATTTTGATCTAAAATTGTTTTTGTTCAAATGACTTTGATAAATCACTAACCATATAAAAATGACTTTGTTCAGTGAATTTGGTATATTTTTGTAGATCTAAAATCACTAACCATATAGCTACTGCATTAGTTCAAATGATTTTGATCTAAAATTGTTTTTGTTCAAATGACTTTATAAAATCACTAACCATATAAAAATGACTAAGTTGAGCGAATTTGGTATATTTCAGTGGCGTTAAAATCACTAAACATATATCTATCGCATTAGTTCAAATGATTTTGATCTAAAATTGTTTTTGTTCAAATGACTTTGATAAATCACTAACCATATAAAAATGACTTTGTTCAGTGAATTTGGTATATTTTTGTAGATCTAAAATCACTAACCATATAGCTACCACATTTGTTCAAATGATTAGATCTAAAATTGTTTTTGTTCTCATGACTTTGATAAATCACTAATAATATAAAAATGACTTTGTTCAATGAATTTGATATATTTCACTAGATATAAAATTGTCTTTGTTCAAATGACTTTGATAAATCGCTAACCATATAAAAATGAATTTTTTTAATGAATTTGATATATTTCACTAGATCTAAAATTGCCTTTGTTCAACTACTTCTCATGATTTAATTATAAAAACATACACAATCAAACCATCATTCACACACAAAAATAGACTAGACTTGTACAAAATAAAAAATACTAATAAATATCGTGGCATATTTAAATAATGTCTAAATAATTAACAGTCCATGTAGGACAAAGTCCTTTTAAAATACAGTCCAATAAATTACAGTCCATTAAACTTACATTTTACAAATGCATACATTAAAACTCACACAACATTAGTAAGAACACATACACAACTCTCACCTTTGGATGTGAAGTTGTTCTCTCATTTGGTTCAGTTCTCCCTAATTTCGTTGTGAAGAGAACCTAATCTCGTTGCCAATAGAGCTTAATCTCGCTGTCAATAGAGCCTAAATATAAACAAATAAAAATCATTAGGGTTCCCTGTAATACGTAGGGCCTCATCACTCACCCGTAAAGCCTCGAGGGATTCGAGACGGATGAAGCCCATGTGACAAAAGGATGAATGATGAACGGCTGAAGAAGGAACAAAGCAGTGGAAATAGATCTAGTAAGACGTTACAAACTCCATCCGGATAATCAATGGTGAATCATTCGTCTAGTTGGAAATTCAACAGAGGAAATAGTTGGGCAACTGGGAATTGGGCGTTGACCGTTCTTGCAAGCATGACCAAGGACGTCGCTGACCATGATAAGAAAAGCCATGCACTTTGGGTCAGTGATCGTGCTTGGCCATCATGTCGGGGACAGCAGGAGAGGAGGAGGCGGGAAAGAGGAGGAAGCGGAGCAGGAGACGAGGAGGTAGAGTAGGAGAGGAGGAGGCGGAGCAGGAGAGGAGGAAGCAGAGCAGGAGAGGAGGAGGCGGAGCAAGAGAGGAGGAAGCGGAGAAGGAGAGGAGGAAGTGAAGGCGGACCTGAGGAGGTGCATGTTGAGCAGACGAGGAGGAGGACGAGGACGAGGCACCGGCGCCGGCGGCTGCGGCTGCGGTGGCGCCTGTGGTGGCGCCTGTCTGAGCAACCACCAGCGGCTTGAGGTAACCAAGCGAGGAGGAGCAGCGGCGGAGGAAAAAAAGAAGTGAGAAGCGAGCGAGGGAGAAAGGAAATTCGCGCTCACTCATGGAGGTAACCAAGCATAAAATGCCAACTTAAGTGGTGTTTACCAGAAAACGCCACATAAAGTGGCGCTTTATCCCTCAGAACCAAGCAAAACAAGCCACCACCACTAGCGTTTACTGTAAAACACCACATAAAGTGGTGCTTTATGTAAAAGTTGTTCCAAGGACGGACGCGACGCATCATCCTGCTGAATGAATAAACGGAAAGCGCCATATAATGTGGCATTTTTCCGCCACGCAACCCGGTTGGTGGGATGCATTCAAGTAAAACGCCACTTTAAGTGGCGCTTTCACTCCCCGGATCGATAAAACACCAACTAGTGTGGTGCTTAGTAGGAAAACGCCAAATAAAGTGGCGCTTTTATGTCCTCAAGCCTGAAAATGCCACATAATGTGGCGCTTTTTATTCCCGAGACAGTAAAACGCCAACTAGTGTGGCGCTTTAGTCTGAAAGTGTGCTAGTTTGGGAAATAAGTTGGAAAGGGTGCTATTTCAGTAGTTTTTTTTACAAAAGTGTGCTATTTGGATTTTTTCCTATAGGATTTCCTTGCTTTAGGTTGTGCTTTATGGGGAAGAAGCCTGCGGTGTGGTCACTGACGAAGACGTTAGCCCATGTGTCGTAGAAGAATCGAATGCATAGGTGAATTACTGCCTGGGACATGCCAAATGAGCTCAGGATCGATCGGAGGATGGACCATTCAACTCTATCATATGTGCGGGACATGTCGTATTTAACCACGACATTGGAGAACCCTTCTCCTCTGTTCAGATCGTGGACTAGTTCCTTCGCAAGACTGATATGATGTGTAATGTCTCTCCCTTTCACATAAGTGCCTTGTTCTTCAGAAATTATCTTCGGCATGATGAGAGATAGCCTGTTACTGATGATTCTGGCCATGATTCTCAGTTTTCTATAGCGATGGGATGAAAGTCAGTGTGAATGTTTTGAGGGTCACTGGACTTAGGGATCATGACTATTCTGCAAGAGGTGAGACTTATGTGATACTTTTTGCCTTGGAAGAACATATACACGACTCGCATGAAGTCAGGATGGATGATATCCCAGGCTGCGCGAAAGAAATTCAGGGTTAAGTCGTTCGGGCCAGGCGCGGTGCTCGCATCCATCTCTTTAATCATGTTGATAACTTCTTCTTTAGTGGGGACGGCGGCAATGGTGGCGTTGTCATCCATAGAGACGATCTGAGAAATGTGGACGAGGAGGGAGTCGTCAAGGTGGTTGTCTGTAGTGGAGGTGTAGAACTCTTAGCTCCGGGTCTGAGATGATGGACCCATCCGGGAGCGTAATCTGATGGACCACCCTTTTCCTTCTCTTTGTTTTAACTATCGCATGATAGAATGTCGTGTTTCTGTCTCCCCGGTGAGCCAGTCGATCATGGATCTCTCTTTCCATACAACTTCTTCATGTGCTAGGATCTCGTCCAGTTCAGCCTCCGCAAACCTGAGAGTATCTTCGTTGGTTGGCGAAGGGTTCTCGTCGTAGGCAATTTGGGCAGTGTGAATCACATCTTCGAGGTCTATGATCTTCTGCATAATGTTTCCAAACACCTCTCTACTCCAGGATTTAAAATGACGACGCAAGTTCTTGGACTTGGTGAAGAACATGAATGATGGATCACTGTACATGTCAGTAGTCCACGTAGTTTGAATCTCACGGATGCAGTCGGGGTGTTGAAGCTACGTGCTGTTGAATGAGGATGGTGGGTTGCTTTTGTGTCTTCTAGGATTGTTGGATGAAGTTGTGAGCACCGGGCAGTGGTCTGAGACCCAGAATCTTGTCAAGTGAGTGGTTGTGGTGGAAGGAAATGAGGTCGTCCAGGCGTGATTGATCAACACTCGGTCCAGCCGCTCCTAGGTAGTTGGAGTACGCCGTTGTTTGTCTACCCATGTGAAGCAACTACCTTCGAAGGGTATCTCTCTAAGCTCTGCGTCAATGATAAAATTATTGAAATCTGTCATCGATTGGAAGTCTGGTAGATCGCCGCCTCTCTTCTCATCTGCCTTGCAGATGGCGTTGAAGTCGCCTGCAATGTGCCAGGGTTTGTCCCCCACAATGTCGAACAAATCCAATAGTTCATTCCAAAGATCCAGTGACGGAAGAACGGGGGGGGGGGGGGGGGGGGCGACTGGGGCCATGGCCCCCCCAAAATCTAAGATATTTTTCTAATTACATATGCTAAATTATCTATAACTTATTTATTGCCCACCTATCGGACATTTTTTTCGGAAGCAAAACTTCCGTAAAAGTTAAGAGTCATTTTTTTTTGAAATAAAACTTCTGTAAAAGTAAAGACTCTTCATTTACTCGGTAGTAACTTATTTATTTCTCACCTATCGGACGTTTTTTACGGAAGCAAAACTTCCATAAAAGTTAAGAGTCGTTTTTTTAGAAACAAAACTTCCGTAAAAGTTAAGACTCTTCGTTTACTCGGTCGTGCAATCAGCGACTAAAAAAAATGGCATCGTTAATCCAAAGACGACCGTAACTAATATTTTTGTCAGTTGTTTATTATATTCCGTGGATATGTATTTAACAGCCTTGCTAATCCAAAAACCAAGGCTCGAAGAGGGCAACAATAGAGGGTCTGTGTTTGGCACACAGCCTAGCGAGGACTTTGCGCATGGGATTGTTAGCGAGACCTCGGATATTCCAGAAGAGCTGGTCGATGTGTATCATGGGGATAAAAGAAGGTCTTCGTCACGTCCACCAACAAATTAATGCTATCAAAAGTTGTGTCTTCTTCTGCCTCTCGAGATCCTCCGGTGGTCTTGGAAGTCTACGTTTGAGAAATGCCCATCCTCATCTCTTGTTGTTCTTCCTCTAGGGGTTCTGGATGTACTGGGCCTGTCTACGTCCATGTTGTACGCCTGTACATTATCTTTCTGCAAATCATGACCTGTACGTGGTCGATCTCGGTCTCCTACAACGCTGGCAGGGGATGTCGACTCCCATGTCTGTGAAGTCGCTCAGCCTCCTATGGGGAAGGACAGTACGTGTGCCTTCGTCGTCAATCACAAATTGATGTGTGGTTGCCGTCTCGGATGCTGTAGATTCTGTCTCTTCACTTCTATGTGGTTGGGAGGAGTTCTGGGCCTCACTTGGGAAAGAAGCGCCTGTCGTCGCGGCGTTGTGATTCGACCCAGATTGGTGTGGCGCTTCCGTTTCATCTTCGTTCGACTGAACGCCCTTCGACTGGACGCCCTAGATTGAGGGGAGAGTCACGTGACAGCGGCGGTTCCTCGGATCCTTACGATCTGGCAGCACCCTCCCCTCGGGGAGGCATAGAGGATCATCCGATCGATCGTAGAATGGCTCCACATGGCCGTCTTTCGTCAACCCAACGCCAGGCACGCGGTTACTGAGAGGAGGCGCCTTCTCGCTACCAAGTCGATTCCGGCAGACTCGATCATCCAGGATATCCAGTATCTCTGGGATAACGGCAGTCAATCCTCAAGCAGCGATCGAGGCCAAGGAAACGCCAATGTCGGCGTGACCATGTCGTCAACATGCAGGCCGCCGGATGACGAGAACCAAAAACCCCTACGACATTCCCTTTAATACATGCTATAGATGTTTGAGGCAAGGACACTGGCAGTCACAATGCCCTAACATGAAGGTCTGCTACACGTGCAAAAAAACCCGGACACCTTGCGAAGAGCTAGATGCAGAAGTAACGTAGCGAGATCGATCGTCCCCAACATCAACTCCACAGAAATCTTTCCTCCTTTGCCAAGAGGCATCCCGGCCAGGGGAGGCCCAAGTCATATCCCAAGAAGGGTAGCGGTTAACCTTAACCCTGACTGCCCCATCAGACTACGGGCACGTTTGGTTTGCCGGATTTTTAGAAATCCTATATTTTGTTCATCCCGCATTATTAAAATGTTGCATTGTCAAAATCCCGCAAAATAAAATTTTATGTTTAGTTTGCTGAATTTTGTAAGTACGAGATTTATTTTTTTTTCGTGTCCACGACGTTCGCCATGTTGGATTTTGGCGTCCGGGAGAATTTTGATGGAGATCAAAATGCGGGATTCCTATTATGTCTGAAAATCACGGGATTAGCCTCAGTTCTCCGATCTTGCAAACCAAACTTAAAATTTGTTGAACTGGAGTCCAAAATACAATCAGCAAAATTCAAGTAACCAAACATGCCTTACATGAGATCCCTCCCGTTGAAATTTTTTTTTTTAGGGTAGTTCGCCGTCGGGATTTTGTGGACATCTAACCTCAGATGGGCAGAGATATCCCCTTTCCTCCACAAACGATGGCTGGAAGCTGTCAAGATCTTCATATACGAAGAAAAGCGGGTTGTAGTGTTCTTCTTATCATCGGCAGAAGCCTGGCAAAACCAGCACTTGAGATCGTTGCAATTGGGAAATTCCATCCTCTCTTTACACTCACTACGGGAAGGGGGCATGCACCATAGAAAGGAAGCCGTTTGGTTCTGGCTCAAGAACGTCCCGCTATTCTGCAGAAACGTCGAGTCTGTGAGGGAGATCGACTGACCTCATCTGGATCTCCAACTGGCAGCAAAACACAGATGATGCAACCGGCATGTTAATCTTAGTCGAAGCTTTCAACCAAGATATCCCTCAATTCATTTCCCTTACAAATCAAATCTACAGAATTGATGTTAGACTCAACATCGTGGCTAAGGGTCAGATAGGCAGCAACTCTTTCTACCTTACAGAGGTCGGGGTGGACCTTGGTTTCCCGATGCAAGGCTTGCGCGTTCAACGAAGACATCTCTCAATCCGTAAAATTGATAGTAATTCATCGGAAGGTCAAAAAATAAAATAATATTTGTTCTGGAATTAGAAAAATAAATTGTATTTAATGATATATATGTTTCATAACATAAATCCTTAATAAGAACTCGATATTTCTAGGGTTTGTAATACCATCATTAATTAATTATCTACATTCAATATATATGTCAATAGGTGAAGAAATATCTTGATTGGATCTAGGGTTGGACTTTGACTTTGGATACACATTTTTGAGGTATGTTGCATCTCTTTGAGTCAATATTGAACAATAGTTCTATTTTTCTCTATCTTTTGACCTAATTAAAGGATGTATGTGAAATCTCTCCTTTAAGATTTATTTAATTTTTTTAGATTCTTATGTTGAAATTAGTATATATTTTTTATTCTTCTCTGTTAATATTGTACTTTGAAATTTAAGATATGCAATCTTATGCATGCTATCTTTAGTTGAACCCTAATTGGTGGATTTGATCTAAATTATGCTATTTGTGCACTGAAACCCTAATTTGCTTGTGACGAATGTATATTATCTGATGTTCCACTTTTAGTTGGATAATCTTGTTTAAAACCATGACTAAACTTTACTTGCCTCTACATTGCTTTGTTGATTCAGTAGTACTATGGTTTTATAATATGCTTTAGTTTTTGGGTTTGTGCCCCTCTATGTTATTTTGGGATGGAGATTATAGCCCCATACGTAGGTTTTGTGCCCACTTTTGTATATATTTGGGAGTATGGTTATGTGATATGCCCAATCGGGTAGGGTTATGTGCTCTAACCGTCAATGCTTTATTATGGTTCAATATTACTATGCTTATCTCAATTGCATACTGATTGTTTATTCATTAATGTTGATCGGTCATATGCCCTAATTTATCTGCTTATGCTTTTGAGGCATACATTATTTTAATTCATGGAAGTGCTTCTATTTATTTTCATCATATTAGATGTTTCTTTTGATACCCACTTGGATGGTTCTTTTCCCTTTTTTCTGGAAAGCCTTGATATATTTTATGTCCTTTTTACCATATAATTGCCCAATCACTATTTATGTGTAGATGCCGACATAGTTATGTTGACAAAATCCACTTTGTCTTATCTTGTAGGGTATGCTTCGAACTCCTTAGGTTGAGAGCAAGGAGGACTTGACCAAAGTTGGCCAGGACTATCAAAGAGTTAGTTTATCTTTCTTGGGAGGTAGATTGAAGTAGTTGATATACCCACTGCAACTTAGTTCCTTTAGGTTTTTTTGTTATGTACAGCCTACATGGTGAAGAACGATAATAGACATGAATGGTGTAATAGTTAGATTTTTATCTTCCACTGCTATACTTTTGGTATTTGATATATTACATAATTGAATTATAGTTATCGTCCTTTGTAAAAAATTATCTGTGATAATTGGCATTGGATGGTTTTCTATTATTCACATCTCGGTAAGAGAGTGGCTCCCCTCTCGAGTCCCACTTCTTACATATATGTTACCAAAAATATGATTTCTAAATTAAAAAGACTTAAACTGTGATAATTAGGGTTTGGCAATCCTAACCCGAATGAAACCATAATTTAACCCAAAAACCTTAACTTAGATCCCAGGTCAGTCTTAATGGATATTTTGTGAACATAATAGTAATACTTGGTATACCATTAATTACATGTTGATTAATTTATTGGTTGCATTTGCCCTTGTGTGCTTTGGAATTAAGTAATCCCCAGTCCTCTCTTGATGTCAGTCGAGTCCATTAAAGAAGCAACCCGTCTAGATCTTTGTCTTTATAGCTTGGAATTGCAAACGCAATCCGCTTCGGGTACAACCGCATATATGAGGATATCTACAAATATCGACGCAACAACAACCCCAAGGAAAGGTATGTGGATACGCCGATTAATACTTGTCTTATTGACTTTCGAGATTTTCTAGAGTTTCCCGAATGGATTGCAATTAAATTGTTGGTTGGTTGTTTACTTCTACAATCTATAAGGCCCATAAGAGCATCACATTATATAAATATAACTTATTCAAAATCCCCCCATGATATCTCTGGAGGTATGGATATGGAAAGAAAGTCTTTGAGATGACTATGACCAAGCCTATGATTGGGAAGGTCACAAAAGGTCAAGCCCATGATTGGGAAGTCCAACATGGCACCAACCCCATGATTGGGAAGGTGACCTAAATCCACTACAGGGACAAAAACCCATGAGAAGGTATCCCCAGAGACTAAGTAAAAAAGGGCTAAGAAGTTATAATAAAGATGTAAGTTCGATTATGTAATAATAATTGCTTCTATGGTTGATTACATTGTACACCTAGATTCACATATTTTATTTTCCCCACGTACTCAGTATAGCGATATATTGACCTCATTTTTTTCATGTCATTTTAGGTTAATATGCAAATTAATATGAAAAGATGGATATGCAAAGGAGAAGGCACCAAAAGAAAAGAGTCTTAAAGTCTACTAGAGGATTATAAATAGTTAGATTTACTATATGTTGTAACTCCCGAGAGGAGATTCTATCTTTATATCGTAATCAAACTCTTTTCCATTCAATGAGATTTTTTATTATTACTAGTTATTTGCTAAACCTTGATATTGGAACTATGATAATGGCCATTTCCCTCTCAGTCTGTCTTAATTGGGGATAACATGGGGAGAATGTTGTTACATTTGGTATCAGATCTATTGTTTACCCTTTAACTTTAATAATTAGTAAATTTTAAAGAATTATGTGGAGGCCAAGGGAATTATTAGAGCATTTTTCAATGTGATCATGTCTAGAAGGAATCACGACCCCGGGAGATGGCAAAACTTTTCACCGCACCGCTAGTCTATTTACAAGGACTCATGGGCCTCCATGAATCCTGCCTGGCTAAAGTCAGAAGAGTTTTCCCAAAATAAAATCCCTCTATGTTTTCTACTCATCTTATGTTCATCACTCCTCTACCTTCATGCTTCCCTCAAAAAATCCTAGGAACCCAATAACTTATTCCTTCTACCCTTATGAGAAATTAGGGTTATGAATATTAGGGTTAAGACATCCTCCACCAAATAATAATTAATGCATGTAACCAAGATGTCATGGCCATAATTTTATGATGATTTAAATACCCTAAACATAAAACTGAGATTAATTTATTAATGTGAAACAGCATGGCTTCTACCAAGTCTACCGTCATTGTTGATGACACACCCCGAGACCACCCAGACAAGAAGACCTCCCACGGGAAGAGGTCTCCTCTGAGAAGAGGAGAAGGTCCATGGAAACTAAGTCTTCTAAGAAGTGGAAGAGACCATAGGAGGCCTCCACCGAGAAAGGTCCCAAACCTGATGACATCCCCTTTGAAATCTTAAAACCATAAGACGGTCCAGATCCCAAGGATGAGCCCATGTTAGAAGATGAACCCAAGGGTGAAGGTAACAGTGGTTTGGGTGCACCCAACTCTATCAGGCATGTGGTGATCTAGACCCCTAAGATCCTCTGTCTAGAATAGTAGAAGAAGCTCATTGAGGCCATTAGTGCCTTGGCCCTCAGCTGCCAGAGATGAGAATGGTGAACTCCTCATCTCAAATCCACCATCCTCAACTTCACCAAGCTAAACATAGAGAAGTTCTAGGGGAAGGACACGGCGGAAGTCATCAACAAGGTAGGTTCCTGGCTCCTAGTTATGGAGAACAACTTCTGTATCCTGGAGGCGCAACCCAACAAGAAGGTCCTCTTTGTCGTTCACCTTCTTAAAAGGAGTAGCAAAGATATGGTGGAAAAACTACTTTGTTGATTGTGATTGGACCGTGGAGCTGATATCTTGGGTAGATTTATGTAGTATCCTCACTGCCATATTTATCCCCGGCTCTGTCAAGAAGGAAAGAAGAAGCAAGTGCATGCTCTATATCAGGGCAACATGTCAGTAACAAATTATGCTAGAAAATTCTACCTCCTGGAGTGTTTTGCCTACCTGCTGAATAAGGAACGATGAGTTGAGCACTTTGTCTAGCGCCTACACCCCCATCTAAAACCCCATGTGATGGCTAAAAAAACCCAAACTTTATTGAGGCCCTCAACTTTGCCTTAGATATGGAAAGGACTGTCATGCCTACTCAAACCTTCCCAAAGGATATCTAGGTTTCACTAAAGGTGTTTCTTCCCCAAGAAATGATAATAGAAAGGTACAAGGTCATGATAATGGAAAGGGTAGAAATGGAGGAAAGGAAAATCCCATAATGGGAACCTCTGGAATGGGGCACCCCCAAAATGCTACAACTGGGGAGGGGTTACACTCTGGTAAATGTCACTTTGAGAAGAATGTGTGCTATCACTTCTTATAAGAGGGACATTTCCAAGCCAACTATCCTCTCCCTGGCCCTCATGGTCCTAACCAAGTGGAGGCTCAACCAGTGGCTCCAACACCTTGTGGGGAAGCCCTAGTTGCTAGAGAATGTTGATATGCTCAAGTCTTTACCATTAATAATGAGGAAGCTCGGGCTAATACAAACAGACTCATAGAAGGTAACCATCTATGGAACTCTATTATCTATCCTTTATCATGAAATGCATAATAGTTTTGACTACCATAAATATGATGTAGGATTGCTTGATATCCATGAGACATACTGTGAAAGCTATTTATTCGACTCTAGTTCTACCAATACTTTCATTTTTATAAATCTCACAACGATGCTTTGTTTGGATTTCAAGGACTTAGGATATGTTTTGGAAGTCACTACCCCTAGTGGTCATATCTTCTCATCCCTCTTAGAGACATCGGTCATCCATGTTAAGTATATAAATAATGAACTCCCTACTAGCATTTACACTCCTCGATATGAATGATTTAGATGTAATTATAGGAATGGATTAGCTTTCTAACTATAATCTAAAAATATATTTTTGGGAAAATAAAATAAGGATAGAGAAGTTAGGTCACCTGCCCTTTACAATTTGAGGTAGGAAAGATGCCACCACCAGCATGTATGTGTCAGTCGTAAAGGAAACAGATGGTAGCTAAATGTTGTCTAGCATTCCTAGATGTTGTGACTGAGCCAGAATGTAAGTTGTGACCCTTAGAGGAAATAGAGGTCGTTAGGGATGATGTTGTTATGTTCCCAGATGACTTTCCAGGCATACCTCCAGAGAGAGGTGTATTTCTCAATAGAGATAGCTCTCGAGACAAACCCTATTTCTAGGAAACCTTATAGGATGGTTCCTGCTGATTTTCTTTAGTTAAAGAAGCACTTGAAGGAACTCTTAGACAAGGGCTTCATCCAACCCAGCACATCCACATGGGGAGAACCAATCCTCTTTATGAAAAAGAAGGATGGATCGCTCTGCATGTTCATATACTACATAATGATAAACTAGGCCACTATTAAGAATAAGTATCCCCTACCCCGCATATGACCGCTTGACCAACTCAAAACAACCCGAATTTTCCCAAAGATTGACTTGCGATATGGATACCACCAGTTGCGAGTTAAGAAGGAAGATATTCCAAAAACCACTTTTTGAACCCGCTATGGCCGTTGTGAATTTTGGCCATGCCTTTTGGGTTGTCCAATGCTCCAAGAACATTTATGAACCTCATGAATAATGTGTTCTAGCCCTTCCTTGACATCTCTATCATAGTGTTTATAGATGATATCCTTGTCTACTCTGACAGCCTAGACCAACACTATGTGCGCCTATCTGAGGTCCTTGATATCATGGGAAAACAAAAGTTCTACGGGAAATTCTCAAAATGCAAGTTTGGTATAGACTGAGTTATGTTCCTCGGGTACATTATATTTGGAGGAACCATATCGGTGGACCCTGTGAAAGTAGCGATCATTTGAGAATGGCCAACACTGAACTCCCCATCTAAGATTTGTAGTTTTTTGGGATTGGTCAGGTACTACCAGAGATTCATCAAGGATTTCTCAAAGACTTCTTCCCCCTCACCAAGATCACCCAGAAGGATGAGAAGTTTGTTTGGTCCAACCTATGTGAGTCATGATTCCATGAGTTAAAGGAAAATCTTACCTCATCCTCCAACTTGACCCTACCTTCAGACAATGATGGTTTTGTTATCTTTACAAACACATCCAAGATGGGATTAGGATGCGTGTTAGAGAAAAACAAACATGTCGTCACCTTTTCCTTAAGATCACTCAAGCCAAATGAGTTGAATTACATGACTCACAAACTGAAAGTTGTGACAATTGTCTATGTGATGACCCGACATCAAATAAAGCCATCACCAGTAATAATTGTGGAATAACCATAAGCAGTGGATTAACAAAATTACTAAAAATTAAAACCATTTTTGCAAGGAGATCCACTACCAGGAAACTCTTATTGAAAGATCCAAAGCTTTATACATATCATGGTTCGCATTGTACATACATTGTATCATCTCATCTTGAGGATAACATATAACAGTTGCTTTGCCAAAACCTATACATAAGCAACGTAAAACCTTGAGGCAATCAAGCCAAAAATCTCAGATTGTTCATAAACCATTACATACTAACTCCAAGGACCTGAGAGTACAGATACAACACATAGGGCTTCTATCTACAAGACACGACATACAGTACACTCAACTTGAGCTGTTACTGCTGCCCCAGCTGTCATTATTCTCCTTTTACAGAATGGTCTCTACCTCCTCGTGCACGTCCACCTAAAAATTGTGGATCCTACGGGGTAAGACAATTGTCCCAGTGAGAGATATAACTCTCTGCCAACAATATTATTATCACAAATAAGCAGTATAAAACTGAGCAAGGGTTCTTTTATATTAACAAGCAAGATTAATCACTGTTATAAATAGAACAGAGTAATCTCTTCTCTTAAAATAATGCATCTATCTATGGTAGATCAATAAATTATCGATTCACTTTACAAGGGATATAAAGAAACATGTATCATCTATCCAATTAAGATGTATAAAAGAAGTGCACATCAACCAATGACTTCCGTATTCAATCGTTAAGCAAATACGCTAGACGTCTGATTACATATTACAATCACACTTATGCCCTGAGGTGATGAAGTATACTGTTCATGCTCCAACCGACCACATACTTCTCACAAGTCGGTACCATACAAGGTCAATGACAGAGCCGGCTACCAAGACTTCATCCATCTCGGTCAGTACGAGACCACTGGCAGTGACATCCCGTGTCAAACTACAAAAAAGCTTACCAGGGTATAGTGGCATCTTCGTTTAGAGTTATAGTCGCAGCATGCACTCTCTTTAGGGAAAAACAGACCTACAACCTTCCCCGGTTATAAAATTATTGAGTCATGGCATATAGCCATACTCTGAGCCAAGAGCCAATTCACCGTGCTCATTACTAAGTCTACGACCGCAGTCGCACTCGAGCCAGGATATGGCATATAGCCAATACCCAAGATTGTGGACACAAGGGGATCAGCTCACATATGGTCGTCCAAGCTCACGTCCCCGCATATTCAAAAATATGCACTCCAGGTAATCCAGTGGGAAAAAACTCATTTCATCATTTCAGCAAATTCTGACGTTGATGGATCTATGGCCAAGGCAATGACATTTTATGGTTCCAATGATATATTAAGTTCATTAAAATATTCTTTTATTATCAAACAAGTTATAAGCATCAATGATAAACAAATGCTACAAAGAAAGGTGTAATACATCTATCAAGTACTTTTCTAATCTTTGGAACACATTTAGATACATAACACTCGGGATCTCGATCCCTTATCATATTACAGGGGATTCTTATCCCTTAACATCATCATCATCATGATTACTAGATCTGGGTATTCAAACCCTTAGATATGAACATTGTTACCTCTATAATAGGTAATTGTTACCTCTAGGTCCTCAGACCAAGGTATTCATTACACTTGTTGTACAAGTATTTCACATAGCTCTCATGGTCCATTAAATATCTTGTCACCTCTCACTAGGAAACAACTATCTTTTAAGATATCAAACTGTATAATCATTATACTTGTTGTACATATATTTAATATGGCTCACAAGGCTCATTTAAATCTATATCATATAAAACATCATAGCTCATACCTGGCTATGCTCATCATCTCATGATTTCTGAATGGTTTGCACTTCATGATAAAAACACTAGCAGTATATGACATCACCATGCAATTTAAGAGAAATACATCCTTCCCATTATTAGGATAAGGATTTCCCATTTTAACCAAATGGGGTTTCAAATTCACATCATCACTATGTAATATAATAGAAATACATCCTTCCCATGATTAGGGTTAGGGTTTCTCAATTTAACCGGTTAGGGTTTTAAGTACATACCATCACCCTTTATTAAGGTTAGAGTTTTTCCCCCTTATTAACAAATGAAGGATTCAAGATCATATTATCAAGAATCAAACCCTAACTCATACTCCACTCCTTTTAGGAGTATCAATGCATGCTTATTAACATGATTATCACACATGTAAAAGTTTCTCACTTATCCTCATTAAGATGTTAATTGCATCATACTTTGGCTCAATCCTTCTCTCAGGGTACATTGTCCTACGCTTAACACACTGCATTAAACTCTTTATGTCTTAATGATGTACTTCACATAACACAATTCATGTGTTACTCCATCAATTACATTGAATTGAGATGCTTCCATCATATTGGGTATAAAGGTGTGTATTTGACACCATATCATACTTTCATATCAGGCTTGAGGTGTAACCTCATCACTATACCGTGCATCTATATCGGGCATGTGGTGTTGCTTCATCATAATATCGTGTTTAGGGTGTATCCCCTATTACCATAACATGTACCCATATCGGGTTAGCTATCATTTAGATTTTATCATCTCAAGTTAGAGATACTTAGCTTCATATCGGGTATGAGATGAATGCTTGACCTCATATTGGGTATAAGAGGTATACTTGAAACCATATCGTGTTACAAGGTGTGCACTTCATCCCCATGTTGTGCATAGGATATGTGCTTCATCATGGTATCGTTTTTAGTAGGACATTCACCTCATCATATCGTGTTACCATGTCAGATTACTATATCGGATTAGCATATCGGTTTACTCCCTTATGCTCATATCTTTTCGTACCTTCAAAGGAATCAGTTGTATCATATAATTGAATAACAAGTTGGATATCTAGTTGAGCTCTTTCACAACAACCCTTTACACAAAACGATAGGGGTGTTTGGGGTTTCCTTCCATCATCTAGGGTTTCAACACTATATCGGTTAGAGTATACAATTGACACCATATCGTGCATGAGGTATGAAACTAACCTCATATCATGCACAAGGTGCATGTAGGTATCACTCAAATCATTCATGATATATCATTCATTACTATATTGAGTTACCCATCATCTTGGGTTTCATATCACCATCTAGGGTTTTAACCCATATCGGGTTCGGGTATAAACCTAACACCTTATCGTGTATAGGTTGAATACTTGACCCCATATCATGCTCAAGGTGTGTATATCTGTTACTCATATCATACAGGATGTATACACTTCTCACTATATCATGGTTATGGTGTGTTTATATCAACATGTCGGGTTACTTATCACCTAGGGTTTGTTATATCGGGTTGGAGTTTATGCTTGGCTCCATGTCGTGCATAGGGTGTATACTTAACCTCATATTATGCACAAGGTGTGCACTTCATCATCATAATGCGCAAGAGGTACATACTCGTTACCATATCGTGTTAATGGTGTGTTCTCTCCATCATATCGGGATAGAGGTGCTTCAACCCAATATCGGGTTGAACCATGATGATCATCATCAACCTCTAGATTCTTATTCTTACTTTTCTAGTTCATGGACAACAGTCCTATGTCACTAATAGAACTCATGGACTCATCAATTTTGCAAGATAATTCATAATTAGTAGTAGATCAACAAGTATAACAAAATAGAAGGTGAATAATAGCAAAATTGGGTCCAAGTTATATAACCTGCCTCAAGAACAACGTCAAAGCTTCAAGCTCCAAAGCTTCACATTCCTAAGGTTGAAGATGATATTATCAAAAGTCCAAGGCTTGTTCACAACTACTCCATATAAAAGGAATCACCATAGTTAAAAACTTGATGAGGAAGAAAAGAAAGAAATAACTATAACCCGAGAATTATACTTCAACCAATATTGAAGATGACCATGACCTTACCTTAAGCTTGGTGTTCGAGATCCCCTTGCTCCTTGAGATACAATGCATGATATCTAAGAGGGTCTGCATGATATTTCAAATAAAGAGAGTTGTGAGGTTCATAAACTTCCATTAGTAGGTGAAAGGAGAGGTATATATACATGGGGTTCATGAGAGAGAGTGTATAAGAGGTGTCATCACCATATACTATTAGGTGACATGTGACCATGCATGGTTGACACATGTACATGCATGCACTAACATTTATATTGACATGCAAAAGTCTTGGGGATAATGTAGAGATGATATTTCGGCCATCCCTTATCTTTTTGGATAAGATATCTCATCTTTATCTCACAAATTATGCAAATCGATACAACTTTTTGCAAGGAGCATCTAACTTATCATGGATCACCTAATTGAGATGATTAGGCCATCATAGCCTTTTCCAAGAGTTCACAAACTGATATGGGATCCCCTCTATGTCTCCTTGGATGATAGGCACTCCCATACCAAGTCTTCAACTCGATACAACTCAAGTAAGGGTTTCAACTATACATCATCTCTTGGTCTTTTCATCACCAAGAGTACCATCATTCAAATATGATTCAAACATGGTGCCTACTTCCTTCTCTCTCCTATAAATAATAGACAGAGGGATTAGGGAAAATCTAGAGGTGATCATTTGCATATCAACCCTACATTTTGGGTAAATTATAAATTGTACCAAAATTGTTACACAAGGCACTACTATTATTCAAACAAGCTCAAACTTGGAATTTAGGCTTTCCACAAGCCACCAGTTAGCATCATTCTCTCTCTCTTATGATGCTAAAGCACATGAGGTGCATTCAACATGTGACATATTGCAATATAACCCCTCATCTTGGGTAAATTGCATTTTGGTCCAAAACAAGAGAACATTGCTCAAACATTATTCAAACAGGACCAAACTTGAAACATAAGTTTGTCACCTGATAACAAAACACTTTAGAGGATTATATTAAGGTCCTAAATAACTTATTTAAGACAAACAAATAGGGTTAGCCCTAAACCCAGGTCAGGGATGTTACAATTATAAACCCCTAACAAGGATTTTGTCCCCGAAATCCCAGATGAAGGAAGACAATTGTTATTCATACATCATATCATCAAGTCTCCACATAACACCTTAATGTCCTGAAGATGCCATAGAACTTTGACCAGTACAAATGCCTTCCATTCAGGGTCATCATAGAATCTGTCATACAGGACACATACTCAACTGTCATTTTCATTAATGATTGCAGTGTCAATCTTATGTCAGGTATCACTTTCTAAGTTAGAGAAGTACTATTCATTCTTTGAATAATTCAGGTGTCAAACCTTATTGACTTCTCACCTTTTCAATCTTACATCTTTATGTGACAAGATTCTTGACCTTTGGAGTCTTTCATACTCCTCACTTAGTTTAGCATTTCTCCTCCAAGGAAAAACCAGATTTACGTTTTGTCACCCACTTGGGACTACAAGTCTTATCATACATCTGTTGTGCCACTCTAATCTGCTGACACAACACTAAACTTTCTTATGACTTATACCAACTATCACATTAGTTGTCTATTTTATTGTCATAAGGAGATCTTACTTATCAAATAAGAACTTATCTCAGAGGTATCTCTAGATTTTATATATAAGTTGCCTTTATAGATCTAGATAGGGATATTCTAAGGAATTATATTTAACTTGATAAGCTTTTTCCCAAAATGATTCTGCAACTATTCTTTCAATTGATACATCCTTATCGATGTTATGTTTATTCAGAGCATAAACTCCTAACATATGAAATCCATACTATAGTTATCTCAAAGTTGCCCCTTCTAGGTAACCAAACATTATTCATCTTATCAGGATTCATGTTCTCATTTCCTCATACCATTGAAAGTTCTTGGATACTAGGATTCTTTACCTTGGTATCTATTATATGTGCCAAAAACACATCACATCCTCAGCAGTTCCATCTCTCTGTTGTTATTACCAAAGCTAAACATATAGTAAGACCTTTCTTTCATCTTGGGACATTACTTATCACATATAACTCTGTCTTGGAAACCAAAATTCAAGTCTGGATGATACTTTTCAAAGTACCCACCTATAGATTACTTCTAATCCCTGCACATCAGGTGTCATAAGACTTACTTAATTGTCAAGTCCCTATAAGGAAAGAACATAAGGAAATATATTCATTTATATTGCCCCATCATTATCTAGGGTTGTTTATCAAAGAATAGAAATTATCACCTTCTTTGATTATTGCATGAACTTTCAACTGTTCATGTGTCATTCAATCTTATTTCATCTTAGGTTCCTTGCCATCAGCATAGGAATTATAAAGATGATTACATGTCATCATTCCTTTCTTTGTTATTGTCTACTATATTCATGAATCATTTTCTTGCTTTATTTGTTTTCACATCATAGAAAAGATCTTGATTTTTCACACATTCTTTATCGAACGGGGATCATCTCCCTTGTTCCCTTTCTCTTATCATGAGGATTGTACTTTTTACTTCCTCATACACATAGACTAGTTTGAGATAAACTCAGTTTCTATTTCATTTTAGTTAGGATGGGATAGAAATATCCATGCCATATTTTCAATTTCATTGTGCTCTTTAGATTGTCTCAAAATGACTAAAGGAAGCTTAACTACAACTACTTTCTTATAACTAACAGATAAAATCAGGAGAAGACATATCAGAATGACACAATTTCATCTGACCTGTCTCAACTTATGGATTGATTACTGCCTCAGGCTAATTTATTACATAGGCTCTTGTCGTTGCCTATTTCCAACGTCGTGCTCTATCGTTTGGTGCAGATGGACCTGCTTGGGATGCTTGTCCACATCCTCATGTTCCACTGCTAAACCATTTCCCTTGAGAGTCTTTTTGACTCTACCTCAGTGGTTGGGTCATTCCCTTCTTTCTTTTCAGACAAAAAGATCTAATATGCCCAACCTGTCCATATTTATGACATATCTTATATGCACTCCCTGATCTTATCGGCCTTATAACTGATGCAGAAGCTAAATTAAGAGTTTTAACTGGTGGAACATTAGGTCCTTTGCCCTTTCTTAGTAGCCACTTCCCTGGTGCATTAGGTGTTTGTTGTATTGGTGGCACCAAAAACTTCCCCTTTTTAGAGCTACTAGGCATCTGTTCCCAAGTTTGGGAAAATATTTTCTTAATTTCTACCTCATGATCCGTTACTGGACAATCCTTTATAAAATGTCTTGGTTGCCTATACCTGTAACAAACTCTGATTCCGTGTCATAACCTAATTCTTTTGACATTTTCCACTACTCCAACATAACTATGTTGATCAGAAATCCTACTAGAGTCCAAAATTTCATCATTGGGGATTGGTAATCTAGGTTGTATTGCTTGTATCTGATCCTCGATACGCCTCAATGCTATCACAACTAGTCCAATGAGAGCATTAAAAGTAGGGTTCTCTATCATGGTTAGATCAACCTGGGGATTCTCAGGTAGTCGTCCTTCTCTCGCCTGATCCCTTGCACCCTCTCTTGGTGCTACAGCATTGCTTTCCGCAATGTGTTCCTCGTGTTCTCCAGACATTTGTAAGCTTTACCCTTTCTTCTGCATAAGCAGAAGTCACTATAAGATATATTGGAGGACACTAGAATAGACTTAACACCTTAGTCCTATGTCTCTGTAGACTCAACAAACCTTAGGCTCTTATACCAAAACTTTGTGACGACCCGACATCAAATCAAGCCATCACTAGTAATAATTACAGAATAACCATAAGCAGTGGATTAACAAAATCACTAAAAATTAAAACCATTTTTGCAAGGAGATCCATTACCAGGAAAATCTTACTGAAACATCCAAAACTTTATACATATCATGGTTCACATTGTACATACATTGTATCATCTCATCTCGAGGACAACATATAACAGTTGCTTTGCCAAAACCTATACATAAGCAACATAAAACCTTGAGGCAATCAAGCCAAAAATCTCATATTGTTCATAAACCATTACGTACTGACTCCAAGGACCTAAGATTACAGAGACGACACATATGACTTCTATCTACAAGACACAACAGACTATACACTCAACCTGAGTTGTTACCGCTGCCCCAGCTATCGTTGTTCTTCTTTTGCATAACGGTCTCTACCTCCTTGTGGACATCCACCTAAAAATTGTGGATCCCACAGGGTAAGACAATTGTCGCAGCAAAAGATATAACTCTCTGCCAACAATATTATTATCACAAATAAGCAGTATAAAACTGAGCAGAGGTTCTTTTATATTAACAAGTAGGATTAATCACTGTTATAAATAGAACAGAGTAATCTCTTCTCTTAAAATAATGCATCTATCTATGGTAGAGCAATAAATCATCTATTCACTTTACAAGTGATATAAACAAACAATTATAACATCTATCCAATTAAGATGTATAAAAGAAGTATACATCAACCAATATCTTTTGTATTTGATCCTTAAGAAAATATGCTACACAGCTGATTACATATTACAATCACACTTATGCCCTGAGGAGATGAAGTATATTGTTCATGCTCCAACCGATCACATACTTCTCACAAGTCAGTACCATACAAGGTCAATGATAGAACCAGCTGCCAAGACCACACCTATCTCGGTCAGTACGAGACCACTGGCAGTGATATCCCGTGTCAAACTACAAAAAAGCTTGCCAAGGTATAGTGGCATCTTCGCTTAGAGTTACAGCCGCAGCATGCACTCTCTTCAGGGAAAAATAGACCTACAATCTTCCCCAGTTATAAAATTATTGAGTCATGGCATATAGACATACTCTGAGCCACGGGCCAGTTCACCATGCTCATTACTGAGTCTACGAATGCAGTCGCACTTGAGCCAGGATATGGCATATAGCCAATCCCCAAGATTGTAGACGTAAGGGGATCATCTCACATATGGTCGTTCAAGCTCACACCCCCGCATATTCAAAAATATGCACTCCAGGTAATCCCATGGGAAAAACTCGTTTCACCATTTCAGCAAATTCTGACGCTGATGGATCTATGACCAGGGCAACTACATTTTATGGTTCCAATGATATATTAAGTGCATTACAAAATTCTTTTAGCATTAAACAATTTATAATCATAAATCATAAACAAATGCTATAAAGAAAGGTGTAATACATCTATCAAGTACTTTTCTAATCTTTGGAACACATTTAGATACATAACACTCAGGATCTCAATCCCTTATTATATTACTGGGGATTCTTATCCCTTAACATCGTCATCATCATCATGATTACTGGATCTGAATATTCAAACCCTTAGATCATTACTGAACATTGTTACCTCTAGGTCCTCAGACTGATGTATTCATTACACTTGTTGTATAAGTATTTCACATAGCTCTCATGGTCCATTAAATATCTTGTCACCTCTCACTAGGAAACAACTATCTTTTAACATATCAGACTGTATAATTAGTATACTTGTTGTATAGATATTTAACATGGCTCACAAGGCTCATTTAAATCTGTATCATATAAAACATCATAGCTCATACTTGGCTATGCTCATCATCTCATGATTCCTGAATGGTTTGCACTTCATGATAAAAACACTAGAAGTATATGACATCACCATGCAATTCAAGAGAAATACATCCTTCCCATTATCAGGGTTAGGATTTCCCATTTTAACCGAATGGGGTTTCAAATTCACATCATCACTATGTGATATAAGAGAAATACATCCTTCCCATGATTAGGGTTAGGGTTTCTCAATTTAACTGATTAGGGTTTTAAGTGCATACCATCACCCTTTATTAAGGTTAGAATTTTTCCCACTTATTAACGAATGAAGTATTCAAGATCATATTATCAAGAATCAAACCCTAATTCATACTCCACTCATTTTAGGAGTATCAATGCATGCTTATTAACATGATTATCACACATGTAAAAGTTTCTCTCTTATCCTCATCAAGATGTTGATTGCATCATACTTTGGCTCAATACTTCTCTCAGGGTACATTGGCCTGCATTTAACACACTGCATTAAACTCTTTATGTCTTAATGTATTACTTCACATAACACAATTCATGTGTTAATCCATCAATTACATTGAATTGAGATGCTTCCATCATATTGGGTATAAAGGTGTGTATCTGACACCATATCATACTTTCATATCGGGCTTGAGGTGTAACCTCATCACTATACCATGCATCTATATTGAGCATGTGGTGTTTCCTCATCATCATATTGTGTTTAGGGTGTATCCCCTATTACCATAACATATACCCATATCGGGTTAGCTATCATTTAGATTTTATCATCTCAAGTTAGAGATACTTAGCTTCATATTGGATATGAGTTGAATGCTTGACCTCATATCGGGATTAAGAGGTATACTTGAAACCATATTGTGTTACAAGGTGTGCACTTCATCCCCATGTTGTGCATAGGATATGTGCTTCATCGTGGTATCATTTTTAGTAGGACATTCACCTCATCATATCGGGTTACCCTGTTGGATTACTATATCGGATTAGCATATCGGTTTAGTCCCTTATGCTCATATCTTTTCATACCTTCAAAGGAATTAGTGGTATCATATAATTGAATAACAAGCTGTATATCTAGTTGAGCTCTTTCACAACAACCCTTTACACAAAATAATAAGGGTGTGTTGGGTTTCCTTGCATCATCTAGGGTTTCAACACTATATCAGTTAGAGTATACAATTGACACCATATCGGTTTAGAGTGTACAATTGACACCATATCATGCATGAGGTATGAACTTAACCTCATATCGTACACAATGTGCATGTAGGTAATACTCATATTGTTAATGAGATATCATTCATTACTATATTGAGTTACCCATCATCTTGGGTTTCATATCACCATCTAGGGTTTCTACCCATATCGGGTTAGGGTATAAACCTAACACGTTATCATGTATAGGGTGAATACTTGACCCCATATCATGCTCAAGGTGTGTATATATGTTACTCATATCATCCATGAGTTATACACTTCTCACTATATCATGGTTGTGGTGTGTTTATATCAACATGTTAGGTTACTTATCACCTAGGGTTTGTTATATCGGGTTAGGGTTTATGCTTGGCTCCATGTCGTGTATAGGGTGTATACTTAATCTCATATCGTGCACAAGGTGTGCACTTCATCATCATAATGCATAAGAGGTACATACGCATTACCATATCATGTTAATGATGTGTTCTCTCCATCATATCGGGTTAGAGGTGCTTCAACCCAATATCGGGTTGAACCTTGATGATGTCATCATCAACCATGAGATTCTTATTCTTACTTTTCTAGTGTTGACTCAAGGTCAATTAGGTCAATGTTGACTCACGTCTAAATTGACTAAACCCATGTTTTGATGATGACTAACAATTCCACATATTGGTGTCTAATGTCTCTACTTGAGTGAATTCAGATTAGGTATAGACACGCTCCAAATGCCCTAACTTGCGCATATCAAATTGGAGAAAAGACAAGTCAAAGTCATAAAAGTGCACGTTTTTGTAATATGATGTATATCTATTAGAATCATGTTGTAAATCACCTGTAATGATTGTATGACTTGTAATTAAGCTTAGAAAAATATCAGGAGCACTTAGATCGAATATTAGAGCACTTTAGATGCAACTTTGAAAATTGATTACAGGCACTTTGTCGGTCGAGTTTCCCAACCTGAAAACTCGACCGATCATCCTTGATCAATTTTATGCAGATTGCATCGGTCGAGTTGTGTTTACACAGAACTCGATCGATCAAGTAATTGACCATTTTGATTCCTAATGGTCGGTCGAGTTTTGTCAGGACAAACTCGATCGATCATTTGAGTATCGGCTTTGTCGTTTACTTGATCGGTCGAGTTACCCTTATAGAAACTCAACCGATTGCACTGTACGGAAAAGTGCAGAAAAGTGCTTCTAGCCGTTGTGGAGTTGCAACAAGTGAAAATAGATCTGTTACAAGCCACAAAATGGCTAGTTTTCATTCTCAAGTGTTCCCAAAGGGTAAGAGGCATCCCCAGCTATAAATAGGACCCCTTGGGCTTCATTCCAAGGTTGAGCATTCATTGCAAACTCTATGTGAGGTTCCTATTCTATAGTTGAGTGCTTCCTACAGCCTCCTCTCTCTATAAGCTTAATCACTTGCTACATCCATTAGAGTGAGTAGGAAATCTGTAAGAGAGTTAGTCCTACATTTATATATTGTGAGGCTCTCACTTCCACCACATCCCCTTCTCTCTTTTCAATCATGAAGATGAATGTTCTCTCTCTTGTCCAAGAGAGGTGAAGAAGAACAAAGGAAGGAGTCCCTTGGTGAAGATCAAGGCTAAAGACTTGGAGCTAGAGTGGGTAAGCCCTTGGTGAAGGTAGAAGACTCCTTGCTCAAGTGGGTAAGTCCTTGGTGGAAGCTTCTCCGAGTGAAGGTGAAGTCAAAGGAGGAAGATCCAAGAGGAGTGGGTAATTCCTACAAGGCTGAAGACTAGTGCAAGAGTAGGTAAGTCCTTGGAAGAAGGCGGAAGACTCCTTGCAAAGTGGGTAAGTCCTTGGTAAGGTTGAAGACTCTTTGTATTGGATAGGTAAGTCCTTTGTTTGGTCATTTATTGTAAGTCTTATGAATGAATATAAGAATGCAATGGTTAGGAAATCCTAGAGGTTGACCTCTCTAGGTAAGTGGACTGGCATACTTCTAGTTTGAAGTGTGGAACCACTCTAAATAGCTTGTCTACTTGTGTTTGCTCAATCTCTCTCATCCTTGCTATGCATGTTTTAGTTGCACTCAAATTTCCTATTTAGCAACCTTATCTTGTGATATATCTTGAAGGTCTAATGAATTTTGTTTAAGTGCATTCAGCTGTATTCACCCCCCTCTCTAGAGCATCTAATCACCCATCTAGGATCCAACAATTGGTATCAAAGCGGGTCTTCTCTAAGCATACTTCAATAAGTACGAGAAGATGGGTGACTAACAAGGAGGGAGATACTTGACCAGCCTTCCAATCTTTGATGGGAGCAATTTCCTCTATTGGAAAAGAAGGCTTCAATTCTACATCCAAGGATCAAGTCTTGAGATGTGGCAAATGGTGAACAGCCCATACATGCTACCAAATACAAAGATTGAAGAATGGGATGAAGCTACCTTGAAGAAAGCAACCTTGAATGCTAGAGTCATGCACATCCTATATGCCTCCATGACCCCCACTGAGTTCAACCGGATTTCTTCATGTGAAACAGCCTATGAGGTATGGAGAAAGCTTTGCATCACTTATGAAGGGACAGATCAAGTGAAGGAAAGCAAAGTCTACATGCTCAAAGGGCTGCTTGAGAACTTCAAGATGGGAAAGGAGGAGAGCATAGCCAACATGTACTCAAGGTTCAACACCATCTTGAATGGTCTTGCTGTTCTAGGACATCCTATGTCTAGTGGAGAGATCAACTCAAAGATCCTTAGAACTCTCCCCAAGAGGTGGGAACCCAAGGTGACTTCTATTGAAGAAGCAAGGTCTCTTAAGGATATTCCTATTGAAGAGCTCATTGGAAATCTACAAGCACATGAAGCCACACTTGACAAGAGGGAGGAAGTAGAAAGATAAGAGAAGAAAGAGCTAAAGAGAATGTAGAAGTCTGAAATGAAGGCTCAAATTGAAGCTATCATGGAACAAGTCTCTCCATCCTCTCAAGCTAAAGAAGATGTCATGTACTCCAAGGTTAGATTCTACAAAGGCAAGTCCTCCTCCATCTAGTGCTTCACATGTGGAAAGAAGGGTCACTATAAGGAAGATTGCCCACAAGGCAAAAAGACCCATCTTCACAAGAAGAAGGAGAAATGGCACTCAAGCTCAAGTGGCTCCTCCAACTCAAGCTCAAGTGAAGATTCAAGTGAAGGATCAAGCTCAAGCTCTAGTGATGAAGGAGAATGCCATTTTGCTCTTATAGCATCAACAAATGAAGACTCAAGTGAGGTTAATATAAACTCTTTAGATAAAGAATCTTTGATTGCTATTATTCATGATATTTATACCTCTCTTAAGTCTTCTAAAAAGAAAAAGAAAAAACTTGCTAAAATTTTTGATAATTTGCATGTAGAACTAGATGACCTTGAACATGCTAATTCTTGCTTGCTTGATGATAAAAGTGATTTTCTTAGTCAAGTAGATTCTCTTAAACTTGAAAATGCTAGTTTGTTTAATAAGAGTAGATTTCTAGAAGCTCAACCTCTCATGCCTAGTTCTAATGAAGAGCATACTTTAATTATTGATTCTCTCATTCATGATATTGATGTTCTTAAATCTAAAAACAAGGAAAAAGATTTTGTTTTGCAAGAATTAGAAATAGAAAATGCCTCCTTGCTTGCTAAAATCAATGTGCATGAATCTTGTTCTAGTTCTACTAGTAGAGAGAATGATGTTGCTGCTCTTCATATTGATAAAGATTCTTATTTAACTAAATCTCTTTGCTTAGAAAATGATCTTTTGCATGCTAGAGATAATATGAACCATTTGTCTTCTACTATTGCTTCTCTTAAGCATGATAATGACACGTTGAGATCAACTTTGCAAAGATTCTTAGTTGGTAAGAAGAGCCTTAATGATATCCTACACCATACTACCAAACAAATTGGTAGACATGGTTTGGGGTATGATGGTAGTCAAGGGAACATCAAAGATAAAGGACCTCCAATATTCCATGGAGAATCCTCTAGTTCCAAGACTATGGGCACATGCAACTATTACAATGAAATTGGTCCTTATTCTACTTATTGTCCTTTTAGGAAAGCACCCAAGAGCAATAGGACTTGGGTTGCTAAACTAACCCCTCCAGACCCAAAAATATGATTGCGGACTATTTCATCTTTTTTCTTGTAGGTACTTGCAAATGGATTGACTTGAGCTATTGAATTGCAAATTGACTTCTCAATCCACATGAAAGAAGAAAGGTGAGATATGTAGAGGGTGACAACAAGTGGAAAAATGAATGGTAAGCTCAAAGGTAATGTTTCTCTTGTTTTTAACCAATCCTAACTTATTTTTGTCAAGTTAGTGTGCACTATACATATAGTTTTTTGAGTCAAAAGTGGTATTTTGTGTTTCTCCACACTCTTGCTCAAAAACTATTTCTAATGCTTCTGTAGTGCATTACTAACTTGCTTAGACATGTTTGGATATGGTTTGTATTTTTAGCATGCTTTAAATATGTTTTTATGAAATCTATGTGTTTTTTGACAGCTGCTCTATCGGTCGAGTTTGCCCTGCTTGAAACTCGACCGATAGGCACCAATGGGTGTTGCCAACAGTTGTCATCGGTCGAGTTGTAAATGCATAGAACTCGACTGATAACACTGTGCACATAATATACATTTGGCTTATTGAATGAGAATTTCCCTCTCAACTAGATTTTCTCAACCAATAGCCTTATTCTTTGGCACTCTCATTTGGTACCTTTATATATGCATATTGCCATGATTCTAAATTGCCTATTCTGCTTACAACTCTATCTCTCTAATTGCTCTAAATTGGTATATCTATATCTTGTAATTAGTTGCTTTGAGTTGTTTTGTAGGTTTTGATGATGATCTCTTTGAATCTCTTGGTTGTGTCTAAAAATTGCTTCTGTTGTACTTTAACTTGCTACATCTATCTATGTGTATATCTTGTTTTGATACAACCTTGAGGTTCTTAGGGGTAATCATGTTATGGTAAGGATACATATCTAGTGAGTTATATCCTTTCATGCGTCTAAAATTGCATATCTCTTTGTTTTGGATATATCTCTATATCTACTCATAGCTTGCTTTATCTTGTGTATCCTTTGGTATCTCTTGCTATGATCTAGATCCTACTAGTAGTCCTAACTTGTGATAACATCTACTAGTAGTTCATATACATGTAGTTCTAGCCTTGTTTAAAATTGGCATCTTTTCTCATCTATATGTTATGATTGTATCTTGTATCATACATGCTCAAGATTGTTCCTTGAATTGCATATCTACTATCTTGAGTTGCTTGCATAACATTGTGAAGCAGGGTACATAGATCTACATTATATGTAGAAATTGGAGTATTTTTGGATTTTATGCAGATTTTGCTCCAGTTTCAATTTTTGCTGCAAGACTAGTTTTTTTCATGTAGAAACGACTTTCTGAGCAAGACTCGTTGCTTTGCAATGAGCTCTGATGGTTTTTGGTCAAATTCCGTCATCTTGATGGTCAAAATTGTGTTTTATTGTTTTTCTACAACACTTTATCTTGCTTTTTGGGTTGTTCAAGTAAATGCTTTAACTTGCTTTTCTTTCTATGCTTGGACAAGCCCCTATCTGTGCTCTTCTACTCTCCTTATATATATTTGTGTTATCTCCTTTTTCTTTAACAAGTGATGTTTCTTATTTCTTCATAACCCCACTTTTTGAAATGACAAAGGGGGAGAAAGGTATGTCTTCTTTTAAAAGAGGAAGAAGGCATGTCTTACATAAAGAAGAGAAGCATGTTCATGTAAAGGGAGTAGGTAAAAGGGGAGAAGACATATATGTATAGAACATATATGAATAGAAGACATAGGATTCTATAAATGTTATGAAAGCTAACCATGCAGGAGAAATAGCATCAATTGAGGGGGAGTATGAGAACTCCATGCACATCAATTAAGGGGGAGCATATGAGCTCAGTCCTATTGAAACCCCTAGGTTTCTCTAAAGGTATGATTTTACTTAAAAGCTTTCAATACATTTATGGAATGGTTTGTCATCTTCAAAAAGGGGAAGATTGTTGACTCAAGGTCAATTAGGTCAATGTTGACTCACGTCTAAATTGACTAAACCCGTGTTTTGATGATGACTAACCATTCCACATATTGGTGTCTAATGTCTCTACTTGAGTTATTTCAGATTAAGTATAGACACACTCCAAATGCCATAACTTGCGCATATCAAATTGGAGAAAAGACAAGTCAAAGTCATACAAGTGCACGTTTTTGTAATATGATGTATATCTATTAGAATCATGTTGTAAATCACTTGTAATGATTGTATGACTTGTAACTAAGCTTAGAAAAATATCAGGAGCACTTAGATCAAATATTATAGCACTTTAGATGCAAATTTGAAAATTGATGACAGGCACTTTGTCGGTCGAGTTTCCCAGCCTAAAAACTCGACCAATCATCCTTGATCAATTTTCTGCACATTGCATCGGTCGAGTTGTGCGGTCGAGTTCTATTTGCACAGAACTCGATCGATCAAGTAACTGACCATTTTGATTCCTAATGGTCGGTCGAGTTTTGTCAGGACAAACTCGACCGATCATTTGAGTATCGGCCTTGTCGTTTACTTGATCGGTCGAGTTACCCTTATAGAAACTCGACCGATTACACTGTACGGAAAAGTGCAGAAAAGTGCTTCTAGCCGTTATGGAGTTGCAACAAGTGAAAATTGATCTGTTGCAAGCCACAAAACGGCTAGTTTTCATTCTCAAGTGTTCCCAAAGGCTAAGAGGCATCCCTACCTATAAATAGGACCCCTTGGGCTTCATTCCAAGGTTGAGCATTCATTGCAAACTCTATGTGAGGTTCCTATTCTATAGTTGAGTGCTTCCTACAGCCCTTATCTCTCTCTAAGCTTAATCACTTGCTACATATATTAGAGTGAGTAGGAAATCTATAAGAGAGCTAGTCCTTCATGTATATCTTATGAGGCTCTCACTTTCACCACATCCCCTTCTCTCTTTTCAATCATGAAGATGAAGGTTCTCTCTCTTGTCCAAGAGAGGTGAAGAAGAATAAGGGAAGGAGTCCCTTGGTGAAGATCAAGGATGAAGACTTGGAGCTAGAGTGGGTAAGCCCTTGGTGAAGGCAGAAGACTCCTTGCTCAAGTGGGTAAGTCCTTGGTGGAAGCTTCTCCGAGTGAAGGTGAAGTCAAAGGCGGAAGCACTAGTACAGAAACAGCATTCAATGTCACTTTTCTGGGCATCGGTTATTTAGGAAAACCGACGCCTATAATGTTCAGCGTCGGTGATGTAGGTCATCCGACGTCTATAGCCAAGACACGGGTACCGCTTTGCATTCAGTGTCGGCTGGATAACAAACAACTGACGCCTAAAATTGCCCGCGAAATCCAATTTTCAAGCGAAAAAAATTGGCACATACAGCGTCGGTTTTTTACCAAAAAAACTGACGCCTTTCTAAAATGAAAATTTGCGCAAAAAGTTCCAGATTAGGTGTCGGTTATCCTTTGATAACCGACGCCGATAATGGTTCCCGCCAAATTATTTAGGGCAAAATTTGCCTAATTGGACGTCGGTTGTTAAGGAACAACCGACGCCGAAGACTTTAGGTGTCGTTTGTATTTGATAACCGACGCCTTTTACGAACTTAATAGATCCACGATCGATCGCATTTGTTCCCCTTTCCTATTTCATTGTCTTCATCGCCCACTAGCTGCTGCTCGATCGCCCTCTAGCTGCCTGTTGGTTCTCGCCGTTGCCAACGCTGCTGCCGCTCTGCGTCGCCGCCGACGCTGCTGCTGCTTCATCCTAAGTCGCCGCCTGCTGCCCAGCATGGCCGTGGTAGGCCAACACAGCCATGGCCGTGTTTGTTGTTGGTAAGGATATGAATAAATCTATATGTAATGCTTTATGTAAATTCTAGGATACGAACAAATCTTTTGCTTGCATATATTTGTGCTTCTAATCCTAATGCTTGACCTAATTCAGTAAATTTTGATGCATGTTGAAATAAGATTTAAACTTGTCCATTCTAGAATCCTAATTTGATTTGATTAAACCCTAACATTGATGAAACCCTAACATGTACATATCTATTATTGTGTTTGTTGGCCTAGAAACCCGTCCAAGATTTACTCATTAGGAGTAAATCTTGGATAGTCCCCGGTTTGGGACTGTTCTTGAACACTTAATCTCACTTAGGATGTAAGTGTATAATGTGTATTGGGTTTTCGAGAAAATTTCGGTAGCATTTCCTCGTTTGTTCTCTAAGTACATATGTACTTAGAGAACAGCGGGGAAATGCTGCCGAAATTTTCTTGAAAACCCAATACACATTATACACTTACTAGTGCGATTAGGTGTTAAAGGATGGGATAGGTGGTACACATTTATTATATATAAGAATGACATCACGTGTGTTTGTTGGCCTAGAAAGTGAACAATCATTGTTCTGTATATTACTTGTACATTGGTATAAATAAGAATGAACAATCACTAACTTATATAATGTTTGTATGGAGTCCGGCTTCATTGTAGATATCTATTATTGTGTTTGTTGGCCTAGAAACCCGTCCAAGATTTACTCATTAAGAGTAAATCTTGGATAGTCCCCGGTTTGGGAATGTTCTTGAACACCTAATCTCACTTAGGATGTAAGTGTATAATGTGTATTGGGTTTTCGAGAAAATTTCAGTAGCATTTCCCCATTTGTTCTCTAAGTACATATGTACTTAGAGAACAGTGGGGAAATGCTGCCGAAATTTTATTGAAAACCCAATACACATTATACACTTACTAGTGAGATTAGATGTTCAAGGATGGGATAGGTGGTACACATTTATTATATATATGAATGACATCACTTGTGTTTGTTGGAGTAAATCTTGGATAGGATGTAAGTGTATACCCTAATCCTAATATATACTTGTTTTCTCTTTGATCATAGAATGGATAGATCATGGATGTCAATTCTCAATCACTGCACCCCAGAGTTTATATCTGGTCTTGATCAGTTTGTTAGATTTACCAAGGAACATAGGAAAAAACATACAGATAGGTTCTACTGTCCATGTAGGCATTGCGGTAATAATTTGAAAGTCAACACTGGTGAGGAAATCAAAAGTCATGTCATGTGCAATGGGATTGTACAAGGCTATACAAAATGGCACTGGCATGGAGAGATTTCAAACTCGAAACCAGTAGATGTCGATAGCAGTGCTTGGGTGGAATAAGAAATTGCCTCTGATGACGTAGATGTGAACGAACCAGTTCCAGTAGACATCGTTGATGTGATGTTGGATAGTTGTAGGGTAGAGCACACCGATCTACCTCCTATCTTTAGAAACATTGTGCATGATGCTGAGATACCGTTATACACAGGCTGTGCTAAGTTTACGAAGCTTAGCGCTGTGTTGAGATTGTATAAGTTGAAAGCCAACAATAGATGGAGCGACAAAAGCTTCACTGAATTGTTGACTTTGTTGAAAGAAATACTTCCTGAAAGAAACGAGCTACCAATCTCAACATACTGGGTAAAGAAAATGTTGTGCCCAATGGGAATGGAGGCCAAGAAGATACACGCATGCCCGAATGATTGTGTATTATTTCAAAAGGACTATGTAGATTTGAAAGATTGTCCAAAATGTGGTGCGTCACGGTATAAATTGACGACTTCGGGGGAGTCCAAAACTGGTTCTCCTGCCAAGGTGTTGTGGTATCTACCTATAATATCACAGTTTCAACGCTTGTTTTCAAATCCGAAAGATGCGAAGAATTTGAGGTGGCATGCAGATGTTAAGAAAAATAATGATGGGATCCTACGACATGCGTCTGATTCCCCACAGTGGAAGAAGATTGATCTATTATACCCCAAATTTGGTGAAGAAGATAGGAATCTAAGACTTGGGCTTTGTACAGATGGGATGAATCCGTACGGGACATTGAGAAGCCAACATAGCACTTGGCCAGTCATGCTTGTTATATACAATCTTACTCCCTGGCTGTGTATGAAAAATAAATACGTTATGTTGTCGTTGTTGATATCGGGCCCTAAACAACCCGGAAATGATACCGATGTTTATCTTGAACCTCTGATTGATGACTTAAAGAAACTTTGGGCTGAAGGTGTGATGACCTATGATGCTTCAGGAAGAGAGACATTTCGTTTGCACGCTATGTTGTTTTGCACTATTAATGACTTTCCAGCATATGGGAATTTGTCTGGATATAGTGTCAAAGGAGCTAAAGCGTGTCCTATATGTGAAGAAAACACTGATTCAATAAGACTAAAACATGGCGGCAAGACTGTATATCTTGGTCATCGAAGGTTTCTTTCAAAATTCCATCTGTATCGTATGAAGCGCAAAACATTCAATGGATGGAATGATGAACAGAGTGCACCTAAACCTATAACAGGGGATGTTGTTTATGAAAGAGTAAAAGACATTGTCAATGAATTTGGTAAGAAATCGCAATGTAGTATGGCCACACGGAGTGACAATTCTTCATTCAAGAAGAAGTCAATATTTCAGGATCTTCCTTATTGGAGTTCTTTGACAGTCAGGCATTGTATCGATGTAATACACGTTGAGAAAAATGTCTGTGATAGCAACATTGGTACTCTGTTAAATATACCAGGTAAGACTAAAGATTGGATAAAATCCAGACTGGACCTACGTGAAATGGGAATAAGGTCAGAATTAACAGAATTACGTGAAATGGGTAATAAAAGAACATACTTACCTCCCGCTTGTTACACGTTGTCTAAAAAGGAGAAGAAAGCTTTTTGTGAATGCTTGGTAAATGTTAAGGTGCCACATGGTTACTCATCCAACATCCGTAGATTGGTATCAATGAAAGATCTGAAGTTGATAGGTCTTAAATCTCATGATTGTCACACTCTAATGCAACAAATATTGCTCGTGGAAATTCGATCTATATTGCCGAAGCATGTAAGGTTTGCAATCACCAGACTTTGTTTCTTTTTCAACAGTCTATACAGCAAAGTTATTGACCCTGATACTCTCGCTAATTTGCAAAGAGAAGTGGTTGTTACCCTATGTCAGCTTGAGATGTATTTCCCTCCTTCGTTCTTTGATATCATGGTACATCTTGTTGTCCACTTGACTAGGGAAGTTAAAATGTTGGGACCAGTTTTCTTGCATTAGATGTATCCCTTTGAACGATACATGAGCATTTTTAAAGGTGATGTTCGAAACCGTTATCGGCTTGAAGGGAGTATTATTGAAGGTTATGTGGCGAGAGAGGTTATGGATTTTTGCAATGACTTTCTGAGTGGTAATAACACTCCTGTTAATGACAAGAATATTGAGGAGGGCAAAGGAATTTTGGGATCATGGGTGAAAGTAATCAGCCGTGAGCAGTTGGAACAAGCTCAATTGTATATTTTACACAACATGGACGAAGTGAGTGTTTATATCGAGGAACATACCAATTTCATCAAGAGACAACATCCTTGAGCAAGTTCAATGTGGCTTGCTAGAGAGCATAATAAGACTTTTACTAAGTGGTTTGAAGATAAAGTCTTACATCAACTATCTCAAACACCAAATGATATTACAGAAACTATCAAATGCCTCGCCTTTAAACCAAAACTGAATGTTATGTCTTATGAAGGGTTTGACATTAATGGGTTCACATATTACACAAAGTGCCAAGATGATAAGAGTGTTGTCCAAAACAGTGGGGTCACTCTTCAAGCGTCGACTATGTATTTTGCAAGTGCAAAGGATAAGAGTCCACGTGAAGCTAAAATGTCATATTACGGTTTCATTGAAGACATATGGGAGTTTGACTACATAGATTTCAGAATTCCGCTCTTTAAATGTAATTGGGTTGATAACACCAAAGGAGTTATAGTGGATGAATTGGGTTTCACTTTGGTGAACTTTGAAAAGATTGGCGAGAAGGGTGAACCATTCATATTGGCATCACAGGAGAAACAAATATTCTATATCGATGATCCTGCAAATGATAAATGGTCGGTTGTTCTTCACGGTAAAAGACAGTTCATTGAAGATCCTATAGATGAAGAAGAGTACTATGATAAGTATGATGACTCCAGTCCATTCTCAGTTGGGTTGCCAACTCCACAAAATATTGAAGCTAATGATGACTTATATGTGCGCGGAGATCACAATGAAGGATTGTTAATTGATAAAAGATCACAATTTTAGAGACATGTATGTTTATATTTTTTTACAAATGCTAGTTAATACAAATGCTAAATGTTTGCCTTTTTCTGGTTAATACAAATGCTAAATGTTTGCCTTTTTCTAGTTAATACAAATGCTAAATGTTTGCCTTTTTCTGGTTAATACAAATGCTAAATGTTTGCTTTTTTCTAGTTAATACAAATGCTAAATGTTTGCCTTTTTAATGACATTTTCAGATGGTTGACCATTATGAGCATGATGTCCATGATGAGCATGAAGTCCATGATGATCATGCTATCCATGACGAGCATGGAGAGGATACCAATGTAAGTTCTAAAAACATATCCTGTATTTCTATAAAATTCATTATCTTCTAGTTATGTCATATATCCCATATTTCTATATTGCGCTAATTCAGTGGGTTTATTTTTTTCAAATTTTAGGTTGATGATGCACATGTACCCACTAAAGCACTGGAGCAACTTGATGCGCAGCACCAAACACTTAACAAGAAAAGGCGCATCACTCTGTTGAAGAAGTTAATAGCGCTGAGTGGTAGTGGATCCAAATTGGTTGTGGAGTTTGATAATGGAGGAAATGCAATTGGAGTGAACCGCAATAATTTTGTAAACTATCTTGGGTGTGTCACTCGAAGCCATTGTGGTTTTAAGTATGATAATTGGCATAAAGTTCCTCAGGGGAAAAAAGACTTGATATGGAAAGATTTATGCGTGAGTTATTATTATTTGCAATTCTATTTTGTAGATTACAAATTATATTATTTGCAATTCTATTTTTGGATACTAGTTAATAAGAATTCTATTTTACAGAATATGTTTGCATTAGATGAGAAGTTGCATCGTAAAAGCGTGATGCAACGCGCTGGAAAGATGCTTAGGAACTATAGGACAAATCTGAACAGAGAATACATAAAAGATGATGATAATAAGAAGAAGTCAGCCCTTGAGCAGTGGAACTTCTTGGACAAAGAAGATTGGGACAATTTTGTTGCTTCAAGAAAATCTGAAGAATTCAAGGTATTAGGTGTCACTCCCAATTTAATTAATATATGTTGTATTCACCTATTCAAGATTAACATTTAGTGCTACTAACCAAATCATTAATGTGCATACTAACTAGGCCCTCAGTGACGCGCAAAAAGCAAGGCGTGCACTGAATGTGCATGACCACACTATGGGTCCAAAGGGCTATGCAAGCGTTTGCCAAAGACTACAGGCGGAGTCTGTGGCTACTCAGGAGTCTGCTCCTACTCAGGAGTCTACCACACCCATGCCTTGCCATGATATCTGGATAGCTGGGAGGCAAAACAAGAAGGGTGAAATAAAGAAGCCCGTAACTGCTGAGGCGGCTGCGAAAATGGTAAAATACAACTCTTAGAGCAATCGTTTGAATATTGATTATTTGTGGTGTTAACTTACCAATTTCTATTGATGGTGATTAGCGGGAACTACACGAGCAGAGGAAACAAGGCACGTTCATCCCTCATGGCATAGGGAATGAATTGACAGTTGCTCTGGGTAACCCAGAGCATCTTGGACGTGTTAGGGTGCAAGCGTTGGTGTGGGCATCAAAGCATTCTTTGGGCCATCCCAGCGCAAACCCAGAGCGGGACTTTCACAAGAAGAGGTAACCTATTCTTTTTTTAGAATGTTACTGCAAAAGGGAATTCAATAATAAGAAGCTAATGTTTATTTTATCCATGTATAGGAGAATAAGAGAGTCGAGGATATAGTTGCTAAGAAGGTCAATGATATAGTTGCTGAGAAGGTCAAGGAAGAAATAATGTGGTGGCAGGCATCTCAGGCTTCCAATCAGCCTATGGCGACCCACTCTTCTCCTGATGCACAGACTGCGAGTAATCCTGGAGACCCATCGCCTAGCACGTCTGCTGTAAGTATTGTTTATGACATTGTAGCTAGTCTTTTCAAGATGATATGTTCGAAAGGTGATATGTATATATGTATAACATTCTTTATGTAAATTTGTAGGCATTGAAGCTATGCCGCTTAAGAATGCAAGACTATGTTGTTGTAGAGGCGAATGCTTACCAGTCCCTTCCTGGGGCAACGTTTCATGGGACTCCAATGCCGCAGGGCTACGTTCGTGTGAGCCCGATATGTGTATTACCCGATTAGAGGGAAGCTACATTGCCATATGCCCACCCAGATATTGATACACTTGGTGAGACAGAAGGTGGGGTGATATTGTGGCCCAAAGCAGATGTCGTCTACACTACTAAAATTGTAAGATAAATTTACATTACTTTAGATTGTTAATGTGTATATATGAGGTCAACTGATCTGAAATTATATATACAGGTTAAAAAGACACCCGGAGCACCTAGGCCTCCACCTCCACTTCATGCATTACCAAGTTGGGTTCCAACTGACCTAAAATACATGTTAGGTCCTGCTTGTAGGGGAATGGCATGTTGGCTACGGGCACATAATATACATTTCCCTATAATTGTTTCTTTAGAATCATATTATGCAGGTCAATCATACGATAGCTCTTTATTTATACAAGATATTATTGAGCTGTTTATGTATGATTGGTTGAATACATCAATGATAGAGACATGGATAAGGTGAGATCTTGTTTATACATCCATATACCTTGTGTAAGATCCGGTGATCTGGTTTCTTATATATTAATGCATACATAATACATGTTTTACAGCTACTTAGTCGAAGATCAATGCAAACAATTTGCATTTGATCATGTGGGATTTTTGATTCCATCATTGATTAGTATGGTAGCTAAAGACCCTGATAGTGTTCAACAATATTGTATAGATGCTTTTACAGTTTTCGGTCAGCAAAAGAAGACGATAATAATAGCTCCATTCAATGTCAAGTAAGTTTACTTTATTTATAATTTGGACTTAAGAAAATTCCATTTTTATTGTGCATTTTGAGTTATTAATTTTTAACTTTTTTACCTCTAGCGGTAGACATTGGGAGTTACTAGTTATTGTCCCCGGGACGTTCACTGTTTATTATCTAGATCCTGCGGGAAGTACATTGAACACTAAAATTGGACACATATTGAGAATGCCATTATTCTGGTGAGAAATATTTCATTTTTATATCCGTTAACATATGTTATTACATTACTATTTAATTATGCAATTTACTGTGTTACATTAACATGTAGGGGTTTAGATGCATTCCCAAATGCTGGAGGAAATGTCCCAAGGAGAAAGAACCAGCCAATAATTTGGGAGAACGTAAAAGTAAGTTCCCGACTCCAATGTATATATTATTTATGTGAACTGTGCTTAGTTATATTTTTTAATATTTTGTATGTTTCAATTTATAGTGCGCTACACAAGACAACGGCTGGGCATGCGCATACTATGTGATGCAATTTATGCAGATGATTATCCGACATGCCGCATTGGATATTAATACCATACATGAGGTATTATATATAGTCTCATTAGTTAATATGAAATATATCAATCTTATTTTTATATTATTACTTATATATACATCATTCTCTTTGCAGGTGTTTAAAACTGACCACACTATAGGTAAACGCTTAAAAAATGTACATGCTCCATATACGATGGAAGCATTAAATGAAATAAGAGAAGAATGGGCAAAAGCCATACAAGCATTGGCGATTGTAAGATATAATTGGGATGCTGATAGCGATGCTGAATGATATTTTGTAAATGAATATTTCTAAATGTTTATACATGTCTGAATGTTTCTACGTGTATTTGAATGTTTCTACATGTGTGAATGAGAGAATTGAATTGATGTCTGAATGTATCTACTTGTGTGAAAAAATATTGGTTGATTTTGCATGTTTGTGGCCTGTTTGTAGGCTGATATCAATGGATGTCGTAAACCTACAATTCAGAAAACTAAACTGCAGGTTCTCATCTTGCTGACCAGCCACAGCAGGCCTGCAAACTGATAAGAAAAAAAATTAAAGTATAGGCGTCGGTTATTTATAAAACACCGTCATCAAAGGCCTACAGCGTCGGTTATTAGATAAAAACCGACGCCTAATATGACAAACAACCCGACCGTGCAGGAGAGCACGGCCGTGGTGGAAAAGGCGTCGCTTATTCGTATAAAACCGATGCCTATAGTATTAAATACGACCGTGCAGTGAAGCACGGCCGTGTCGTCTGGGAGTATGGCGTCGGTTGTTCATTGTTAACCGACGCAGAAAGTGTCCTAGGTGGCGCCCTTCTTTGTGGCGCGAACCTTATAGACGTCGGTCAACTAAATATAACAGACGCCTATAGATCATATAAGCATCGGTTAGAAAACCAACGTCGAAGAGTTCGACCTTTAGCGGCGCCCACATAGGAGTCGCTTGAAAACCGTCGCCAAAGGGGGTTAAACAACCGACGCCAAAGGATGTTTCTTTAGTAGTGAAGATCCAAGAAGAGTGGGTAATTCCTACAAGGCTGAAGACTAGTACAAGAGTAGGTAAGTCCTTGGAAGAAGGCGGAAGACTCCTTGCAAAGTAGGTAAGTCCTTGGTAAGGTTGAAGACTCTTTGTATTGGATAGGTAAGTCCTTTGTTTGGTCATTTATTGTAAGTCTTATGAATGAATATAAGAATGCAATGGTTAGGAAATCCTAGAGGTTCACCTCTCTAGGTAAGTGGACTGACATACTTCTAGTTTGAAGTGTGAAAACACTCTAAATAGCTTGTCTACTTGTGTTTGCTGAATCTCTCTCATCCTTGCTATGCATGTTTTAGTTGCACTCAAATTTCCTATTTAGCAACCTTATCTTGTGATATATCTTGAAAGTCTAATGAATTTTGTTTAAGTGCATTTCAGCTCTATTCACCCCCCTCTAGAGCATCTAATCACCCATCTAGGATCCAAAAATTAGTATCAGAGTGGGTCTTCTCTAAGCATACTTCAACAAGTAGGAGAACATGGGTGACTACCAAGGAGGGAGATACTTGACCAGCCTTCCAATCTTTGATGGGAGCAATTTCCTCCATTGGAGAAGAAGGCTTCAATTCCACATCCAAGGATCAAGTCTTGAGATGTGGCAAATGGTGAACAACCCATACATGCTACCAAAGACAAAAATTGAAGAATGGGATAAGCTACCTTGAAGAAAGCAACCTTGAATGCCAGAGCATGCACATCCTATATGCCTCCATGACCCCCACCGAGTTCAACCAAATTTCTTCATGTGAAACAGCCTATGAGGTATGGATAAAGCTTTGCATCACTTATGAAGGGACATATTAAGTGAAGGAAAGCAAAGTCTATATGCTCAAAGTGCTACTTGAGAACTTCAAGATGGGAAAGGAGGAGAGCATAGCCAACATGTACTCAAGGCTCAACACCATCTTGAATGGTCTTGCTATTCTAGGACATCCTATGTCTAGTGGAGAGATCAACTCAAAGATCCTTAGAACTCTCCCCAAGAGGTGGGAACCCAAGGTGACTTCTATTGAAGAAGCAAGGTCTCTTAAGGATATTCCTATTGAAGAGCTCATTGGAAATCTACAAGCACATGAAGCCACACTTGACAAGAGGGAGGAAGTAGAAAGATAAGAAAAGAAAGAGCTAAAGAGAATGAAGAAGGATGAAATGAAGGCACAAATTGAAGCTATCATGGAACAAGTCTCTCCATCCTCTCAAGCTAAAGAAGATGCCATGTACTCCAAGGTTAAATTCTACAAAGGCAAGTCCTCCTCCATCTGGTGCTTCATATGTGGAAAGAAGGGTCACTACAAGGAAGATTGCCCACAAGGCAAAAAGACACATCTTCACAAGAAGAAGGAGAAATGGCACTCAAGCTCAAGTGGCTCCTCCAACTCAAGCTCAAGTGAAGGATCAAGCTCAAGCTCTAGTGATGAAGGAGAATGCCATTTTGCTCTTATAGCATCAACAAGTGAAGACTCAAGTGAGGTTAATCTAAACTCTTTAGACAAAGAATCTTTGATTGCTATTATTCATGATATTTGTGCCTCTCTTAAGTCTTCTAAAAGGAAAAAGAAAAAGCTTGCTAAAATTATTGATAATTTGCATGTAAAACTAGATGACCTTGAACATGCTAATTCTTGCTTGCTTGATGATAAAAGTGATTTACTTAGTCAAGTAGATTCTCTTAAACTTGAAAATGCTAGTTTGCTTGATAAGATTAGATTTCTAGAAGCTCAACCTCTCATGCCTAGTTCTAATGAAGAGCATACTTTAATTATTGATTCTCGCATGCATGATATTGATGTTCTTAAATCTGAAAATAAGGACAAAGATTTTGTTTTGCAAGAATAAAAAACAGAAAATACCTCCTTGCTTGCTAAAATCATTGTGCATGAATCTTGTTCTAGTTCTACTAGTAGAGAGAATGATGTTGTTGCTCTTCATATTGATAAAGATTCTTATTTAACTAAACCTCTTTGCTTAGAAAATGATCTTTTGCATGCTAGAGATAATATCAATCGTTTGTCTTCTACTATTGCTTCTCTTAAGCATGATAATGACACGTTGAGATCATCTTTGCAAAGATTCTTAGTTGGTAAGAAGAGCCTTAATGATATCCTACACCATACTACCAAACAAATTGGTAGACATGGTTTGGGGTATGATGGTAGTCAAGGGAACAACAAAGATAAAGGACCTCCAATATTCCATGGAGAATCCTCTAGTTCCTATACTATGGGCACATGCAACTATTGTAATGAAATTGGTCATTATTCTACTTGTTGTCCTTTTAGGAAAGCACCCAAGAGCAATAGGACTTGGGTTGCTAAACTAACCCCTCCGGACCCAAAAATATGATTGGGGACCATTTCATCTTTGTTCTTGGAGGTACTTGCAAATGGATTGACTTGAGCTATTGAATTGCAAATTGACTTCTCAATCCACATGAAAGAAGAAAGGTGAGATATGTAGAGGGTGACAACAAGTGGAAAAAGGAATGGTAAGCTCAAAGGTAATGTTTCTCTTGCTTTTAACCAATCATAACTTGTTTTTGTCAAGTTAGTGTGCACTATACATATAGTTTTTGAGTCAAAAGTGGTATTTTGTGTTTCTCTTCACACTCTTGCTCAAAAACTGTTTCTAATGCTTCTATATTGCATTACTAACTTGCTTAGACATGTTTGGATATGGTTTATATTTTTAGCATGCCTTTAAATATGTTTTTATGAAATATATGTGTTTTTTACAGCCGCTCTGTCGGTCGAGTTTTCCCTACTTGAAACTCGATTGATAGGCACCAATGGGTGTTGCCAACAGTTGTCATCGGTCGAGTTGTAAATGCACAGAACTCGATCGATAACACTGTGCACAGAATATACATTTGGCTTATTGAATGAGAATTTCCCTCTCAACTAGATTTTCTCAACCAATAGCCTTATTCTTTGGCACTCTCATTTGGTACCTTTATATATGCATATTTCCATGATTCTAAATTTCCTATCTTGCTTACAACTCTATCTCTCTAATTGCTCTAAATTGGTATATTTATATCTTGCAATTACTTGCTTTGAGTCATTTTGCAGGTTTTGATGATGATATCTTTGGATCTCTTGGTTGTGTCTAAAAATTGCTTCCGTTGTACTTTAACTTGCTACATCTATCTATGTGTATATCTTGTTTTGATACAACCTTGAGGTTCTTAGGGGTAATCATGTTATGGTAAGGATGCATATCTAGTGAGTTATATCCTTTCATGGGACTAAAATTGCATATCTCTTTGTTTTGGATATATCTCTATATCTACTCATAGATTGCTTTATCTTGTGTATCTTTTGGTATATGTTGATATGATCTAGATCCTACTAGTAGTCCACATTGTGATAACATCTACTAGTAGTTCATATACATGTAGTTCTAGCCTTGTTTAAAATTGGCATCTTTGCTCATCGATATGCTATGCTTGTATCTTGTCTCATACATGCTTAAGATTGTTCCTTGAATTGCATATCTACTATTTTGAGTTGCTTGCATAACATTGTGATGCAGGGTACATAGATCTACATTATATGTAGAAATTGGAGTATTTTTGAATTTTATGCAGATTTTGCTCCAGTTTTTGTTTTTGCTGCAAGACTAGTGTTTTTCATGTAGAAATGACCTTCTGAGCAAGACTCATTGCATAGCAATGAGCTCTGATGGTTTTTGGTCAAATTCTGTCATCTTGAGGGTCAAAATTGTGTTTTATTATTTTTCTATAACACTTTATCTTGCTTTTTGGGTTGTTCAAGTATATGCTTTAACTTGCTTCTCTTTCTATGCTTCGACAAGCCCCTATCTGTGATCTTCTACTCTCCATATATATATTTGTGTTATCTCCTTTTTCTTTAACAAGTGATGTTTCTTATTTCTTCAAAACCCCACTTTTTGAAATGACAAAGGGGGAGAAAGGTATGTCTTCTTCTAAAAGAGGAAGAAGGCATGTCTTACATGAAGAAGAGAAGCATGTTCATGTAAAGGGAGTAGGTAAAAGGGGAGAATACATATATATCTGTAGAACATATATGAGTAGAAGACATAGTATTCTATAAATGTTATGAAAGCTAACCATGCAGGAGAAATAGCATCAATTGAGGGGGAGTATGAGAACTCCATGTGCATCAATTAAGGGGGATCATAGGAGCTCAGTCCTATTGAAACCCCTAGGTTTCTCCAAAGGTATGATTTTACTTAAAATCTTTCAATACATTGATGGAAAAAAGGGGGAGATTGTTGACTCAAGGTCAATTAGGTCAATGTTGACTCACGTCTAAATTGACTAAACCCGTGTTTTGATGATGACTAACCATTCCACATATTGGTGTCTAATTTCTCTACTTGAGTGATTTCAAATTAGGTATAGACATACTCCAAATGCCCTAACTTGCACATATCAAATTGGAGAAAAGACAAGTCAATGTTATATAAGTGCACGTTTTTGTAATATGATGTATATCTATTAGAATCATGTTGTAAATCACTTATAATGATTGTATGACTTGTAATTAAGATTAGAAAAATATTAGGAGCACTTAGATCAAATATTAGAGCACTTTAGATGCAACTTTAAAAATTGATTACAGGCACTTTGTCGATCGAGTTTCCCAGCCTGAAAACTCGACCGATCATCCTTGATCAATTTTCTACATATTGCATCAGTCGAGTTGTGTTTACACAAAACTCGACCGATCAAGTAACTGACCATTTTGATTCCTAATGGTCGGTCGAGTTTTTTCAGGACAAACTCGACCGATCATTTGAGTATCGACCTTGTCGTTTACTTGATCAGTCGAGTTACCCTTATAGAAACTTGATCGATTGCACTGTACAGAAAAGTGCAGAAAAGTGCTTCTAGCCGTTGTGGTGTTACAACAAGTGAAAATAGATCTGTTGCAAGCCACAAAATGTCTAGTTTTCGTTTTCAAGTGTTCCCAAAGGCTAAGAGGCATCCCCAGCTATAAATAGGACCCCTTGAGCTTCATTCTAAGGTTGAGCATTCATTGCAAACTCTATGTGAGATTCCTATTCTATAGTTGAGTGCTTCCTATAGCCTCCTCTCTCTCTCTAAGATTAATCACTTGCTACATCCATTAGAGTGAGTAGAAAATCTGTAAGAGAGCTAGTCCTACATGTATATCTTGTGAGGCTCTCACTTCCACCACATCCCCTTCTCTCTTTTCAATCATGAAGATGAAGGTTCTCTCTCTTATCCAAGAGAGGTGAAGAAGATAAAGGGAAGGAGTCCCTTGGTGAAGATCAAGGTTGAAGACTTGGAGCTAGAGTGGGTAAGCCCTTAGTGAAGGCAGAAGACTCCTTGCTCAAGTGGGTAAGTCCTTGGTGGAAGCTTCTCTGAGTGAAGGTGAAGTCAAAGGCGGAAGATCCAAGAGGAGTGGGTAATTCCTACAAGGATGAAGACTAGTGCAAGAGTAGGTAAGTCCTTGGAAGAAGGCGGAAGACTCCTTGCAAAGTGGGTAAGTCCTTGGTAAGGTTGAAGACTCTTTGTATTGGATAGGTAAGTCCTTTGTTTGGTCATGTATTGTAAGTCTTATGAATGAATATAAGAATGCAATGGTTAGGAAATCCTAGAGGTTGACTTCTCTAGGTAAGTGAACTAACATACTTCTAGTTTGAAGTGTAGAACCACTATAAATTGCTTGTCTACTTGTGTTTGCTCAATATCTCTCATCCTTACTATGCATGTTTTAGCTGAACTCAAATTTCCTATTTAGCAACCTTATCTTGTGATATATCTTGAAGGTCTAATGAATTTTGTTTAAGTGCATTCAGCTCTATTCACCCCCCCTCTAGAGCATCTAATCACCCATCTAGGATCCAACATCTAGTTCATGGACAACAGTCCTATGTCACTAATAGAACTCATGGACTCATCAATTATGCAAGAGAATTCGTAATTAGTAGTAGATCAACAAGTATAACAAAATAGAAGGTGAATAATAACAAAATTGGGTTCAAGTTATATAACCCGCCTCAAGAGCAACTTCAAAGCTCCAAGATCCAAATCTTCACATTACTAAGGTTGAAGATGAGCTCATCAAAAGTCCAACGATCGTTCACAACTCCTTCATATACAAGGAATCACCATAGTTAAAAACTTGGTGAGGAAGAAAAGAAAGGAATAACTATAACCCGAGAATCATACTTCAACCAATATTGAAGATGACCATGACCTTACCTTAAGCTTGGTGCTCGAGCTCCCCTTGCTCCTTGAGCTACTATGCATGATATATAAGAGGGTATGCATGATATCCCAAAGAAAGAGAGTTGTGGGGTTCATAAACTTCCATTAGTTGGTGAAAGGAGAGGTATATATACTTGGGGTTCATGAGAGAGAGTGTATAAGAGGTGTCATCACCATATACTATTAGGTGACACATGGCCATGCATGGTTGACACATGTACATGCATGCACTAATATTTATCTTGACATGCAAAAGTCTTGGGGATAATCTAGAGATGATATTTCCTCCATCCCTTATCTTGTTGGATAAGATATCTCATCTTTATCTCACAAATTATGCAAACCAATACTACTTTTTGCAAGGAGCATCTAACTCATCATGGATCACCTCCTTGAGGTGCTTAGGCCGTCATGGCCTTTGCCAAGAGTTCACAAACCGATATGGGATCCCCTCTATGACTCCTTGGCCAATAGGCCCTCCCATATCAAGTCTTCAACTCGATACAACTCAAGTAAGGGTTTCAATTATACATCATCTCTTGGTCTTTTCGTCACCAAGAGTACCATCATTCAAATATGATTCAAACATGGTGCCTAATTCTTTCTCTCATCTCCTATAATACATAGAGGGAGTAGGGACACTCTAGAGGTGATTATTTTCATATCAACTCTACATTTTGGGTAAATTATAAATTGTACCAAAATTGTTACACAAGGCACTAGTATTATTCAAACAAACTCAAACTTGAAATTTAGGCTTTCCACAAGCCACCAGTTAGCATAATTCTCTCTCTCTTATGATGCCAAAACACATGAGGTGCATTCAACATGTGACATATTGCAATATAACCCCTCACTTTGGGTAAAATGCATTTTGGTCCAAAATAAGAGAACATTGCTCAAACATTATTCAAACAGGACCAAACTTGAAACATAAGTTTGTCACCTAATAACAAAACACTTTAGAGGATTATATTAAGTTCTTAAGCAACTCATTTAAGTAAAAAAAATAGGATTAGCCCTAAACCCAGGTCAGGGATGTTACAATCTATGCCTTGAAGATTTTGTGCCATTACTTGTATGGGGCTACCTTTGACATATTCATTGACCATAAGAGCCCAAAGTACCAATTGACTCAGAAATCGGATGGCCTTCAAATCATGGCTTAAAGATGAAGATTTCACTGTCACGTATCTTGCAGCTTGCGCAGTTGCGCTCAAGATCGCGGATGAGCACAATCTAAACATTTCTGTGATTGAGATATATGATCCTCATACTTTCGATGTCTTATGGAAACAGGCACCTGAACCTTGGAAAGACACCTCTTTCACAAGAGAGCTTCAAGTGATACTCAATGAGCATGGGATAATTGGGCATTCTGTATCCAGACTAGTTAACTCTGCCCCTAGGGAACTCGGCATCTGGGGTTTGAGTTTACCTGAATCTTTTTTGTGCTCTGACTTTGCTATGCTGCCTATGAAGGTTAGAGGCATTATCATTCTTGAGAAAATAAATACACCTTACGTGGAGACCAGTTTTCAGAGAAATCAATAGTGCACGTCCTTGCTTGGTTGTCAGATAGTTCTACTGTCTTTTGTCCTTTTCTTTCTAGGTTGCTTGATTTTCTGATGATTTCTTTATGTCTTTGCACCTTTTTTGATATGAACCCGAGTTATAAGAGTGGGAGATGTGATTTTTTGCTAACTTTTGGCCCATAGGAGGGGTGTGGGATGAATAAAAGTGACCCCTGGCTTCTTTAAAAAAAAGACTTGAATTTACGACAACAACATTGGATGGAATATCTGAAGGATTTTGATTTCACCATAGCCTACTATCCCGGTAAGGCTAATGTAGTAGACGATGACCTCAGTCATAAACATCTCACTTTTGCGGCTGGTTGGTCACCCAATGGAAGAGACTAGAAGACATTTCTAGATGGACTCACAACCATTGCCAGATAGAAATCATGGCTGACCTATCAATTGAGCTTGTGACAGCCCAGTTAGTCAGCCCAAACCTAGAGAAAATTAAGGGTATGATGGTGAAGCCTCAAACAATCCTCTCAGTGGGTGAGGATGGTGGAATTCGATACCAACATCATATATAGATTCTCAAGGATTATCCTTTGAAGGCTCTTATCCTGCAAGAAGCTCATGGATTGAAGTACATTGCGCACTCTAACACCACTAAGATGTTCAAGGACCTAAAATGTGTCTTATGGTGGCCAGAAATGAAGAGAGACATAGCCTCATATGTGGATAATTGTCTTATGTGATAGATGATGAAGGCTGAGCACTAGCAACCCAGTGGGCTACTCTAATCTATTGAGATTCTTGAATGGAAATGGGACTAGATTATCATGGATTTTGTGGTGGGTCTTCCCAAGACAAGAAAAGGGCATGATGCTTTGTGGGTCGTGGTGGACCGCCTAACCAAGTCAAAACACTTCCTCACCTTGAAGGTCATTGCTAAGGTATTGATAATAATTTGGCTTTACATTAGAGAGATAGTCCATTTGCATGGTGTTTTGAGTTCAATCATATCTAACTGTGACCCTAAATTCACCATAAAGTTGTGGAAACAAGCCTAAGAGGATCTTGGTACAAGGTTGAAGTTTAGCACAACCTATCATCCCCAGACCGATGGTCAATCTAAATGTACGATCCAGACACTAGAAGCTCTTTTGAGAGTATTTGTGCTAGATTGGAGTGGATTGTGGGAATAATACATACACTTAGCTGAGTTTGCATACAACAACAGTTAGCATGCCAGTATTGGGAGGCCTCCGTATGAAGCTCTATATGGGAGGTTGTGTCGGTCACCGCTTCAATAGGATGATGTTGGTAAGAGGACCTCACTCAAGTCAGAGGAACTACAGTTATATGTTGTTTAATTTTCTTTGATCAAGTAGAGGCTAAAGATAGCCCATGATCGACAAAAGTCATATGCAGATGTAAAGTGGACAGATTTGCACTTTACTATAGTAGATCATGTTATTCTAAAAATCTAACCCCTTCGATCTATAGCTACAAATGGAGGAAAATTGAGCCATGGTTCTATTTGAGGTTCTAGAATGGACTGGCGAGGCCACATATCATATAGATTTACTGCCACACTATAGAAAGATGTGTTCCATGTGTCCAATGAGAAGTGCTATGTGAAGGATCATGCCCATGTGTTGAACATCGAACCTATAAAACTCCAATGGAGGTTGTCATACCTGAATCACCTGTGAGAATCTCATATTCAAAGGTAAAAGATCTCAAAACTGAAAAGATTGAGATGGTAAAGATTCACCATCGTGAGGATGAAGCCACATGGGAGCTAAAGATAGACATGTAAAAGTCTCACCCCTATCTATTTCAATGACTAGTCGAATTTTGTGGACTAAATTCTTATAAGAGGGAAAGGATGTTATAACCTGGATTTTCATGTCTTTATACATATATTTGAATGCAAATAATGGATTGTTAAGGGCATATTAGAAAGTTTGATTTTTATGTCTTGTTTGGTAAGTGTGGAATTAGAATGCAAATTCTCCATATGAAAAGGGATTTCATGTGTTTTGTTGTTTTTAGTAATTCATTAATAAGTGTTGGCTAAAGAAAGAGTGGAAAACTCAATAATATAGAAATTCTGAAAAGTAATGAATAATTGGTAATTAAATAGAGAATTGTTTGGAAATTTCTAGAAAGATATGTTGAAGACAACTAATAGGCATAATTTCGTCCTAACTTGCACCCAAAGAAAGAGAATACCCAATTAGGATTGTTTGCCAAATTCGGGTAAGAAAAGGAGTTATTAGATGCCTTAAATAATTCAAATAAATTAAATACTTAGAGGAAAATAAAAAGGTATATAACTTTTGCATTTTGACACCAAACCTTTCCCAAACCAAGATTAAGTTGTTAAAAGGTTTCCTTTAAAATTTGGAATCAATTGGATAAAGTATGAGAGAGTTATGAATTTGATAGAATTCCCTAAAGTGGAAGAGTTAACTAAAACAAATGTGATTTGTCACATTTTAATCGAATTAGGAAAACAAGGGACCAAACCTTGTATCTGCCATGTGAACTCCTAGATATCTGATCAAGGATCTGATAATGGTTCATCATCTCCTATCTTGAGATAGGTAAGTAAACACGGGCTACATTATGTCCTTCCTCTTCTTTTGATTTTCTCTCTCCCTAATCAATTTCGGCACCTAACACCTTCCCCATCATGTTTGTGAGATGTTTTCATATCGAATCATCCTTAGATATCCTGACCCTAGATCAAAAGTAGGTTTTCCCCAAATCTTAGACGGGGTCAGACTCCATGGATAACTAGTACCCCTCTCCTCTATACACATGGACCTCGATCCTTAGCTCCAAAGCCAGGAAATCTTCACACGATTGTGGACAACAAAGCAGGCATTGTGCAACCATCTCTGTTTCCCCTATCCTCTCCTCTCTATCTCTCCTCATTTAGTTTCATGTACACTGACAAGTGGTAGCCGCTTTCTTAGTTCCAATCCCTCCTGGCTAAATCTGAGACCACCGCCGGGTTCATAGGAGCCCTACAAAGGGTCGTGCACATATAGCCTGCTCTTCGACACTCAAACACCTACAGTCAACGACAATGCTGACTCACTTGCTCATAAGGAGGCAACTAGGGTGGAAGATAAGAACTTGTGAAAGGACTCCCTTACCCTCAGGTTGTCTATTGTGAGGTAAGGGTATTCCCGACCTTTTCCCTTGTTTCTCACCTAAGCCATGTAGGCACGGGTGCCACTGTGACATGAGTTAATTGGCTAGATTGTGGCCCCATAATGCACAACTTTATCTAGTCAGTTACCAACGTGGCATGCTCTAATTGGTCCAAAAGTAATTAACTAAAAATAATTCTAGAAAATAGTTGGTTGGTCCAAATATATAAAATCTATATATGGTTTTGATTAGAAAAATATGTAGAATTCAATAAAATTGGTTTCATGATATAATTCTATCTTGAATTTCATAAGTAATTAAAGATGCAAACTTTAGAGATATTTAATACATAGGAACCCTAATTTCATATAATTGAGGATCATATCTTGGTTAGTTAATCTTAATGAGTAAAGTCTAATTTACATTGATAAAAGGAGCACCTTAAATCTATCTAGGATAAAGGATTCATATGTAACCAAAAATAGGGTTTCCTAAGTTATAAAGCCTTAAAATATAATAATAGTTGAGGATTGGAAGCCCAACCCTAATGAAACCCTAGTTTGACCCAAAAACCCTAACTTAGAGCCCAAGTCAGTCTTAATGGATATTTTGTGAGCATAATAGTAATACATGGGTGTTATATATTAATTACAAGTTGATTGCTTAATTGGTTGCATCTGCCCTTATTTGGGAATTGATTCATCCCTGAGGAAAGGTATGTGGTTACGCCTATGAATACTCACCTTATCAACATTCAAGGTTTTCTAAAGTTTCCCGAGTGGATTGCAACTAAACTGTAGGCCATTTATTTGCTTCTGCAATCTATAAGGCCCATATGAATATCACATTATATAAAAAAAACTTGCACGAACCCCCATTCTATCTCTGGAGGAATATATATGGAAAGAAAGTCTTTGATATGACTATGACCGAGCCCATGATTGGGAATGTCACAAAAGGTCAATCTCATGATTGGGAAGGCCAACATGACACCAAGCTCATGGTTGGAAAGGTGGCCTAAGTCCAATGCAGGGATAAAACCCCGGGAGAGGGTATTCCTAGAGATTAAGTAAAAAAGGTTGAGAGTTTATAACAAAAATGCAAGTTCAATTATGTAATAACAATTGTTTCTATGGTTGATTGCATTGTTACACCTACATGCACATATTTTTCTTGGATAAACTGATCGTGTTTTTATTACAAGAAGTTTTAGGGTAATCTATAAAATAATCTGAAAAGTTGGACATCTAGAGGAGAAGACACCAAAAGAAAAGATGCTTAAAGTCTACTAGAGGATTATAGATAGTTAGATTTACTTTATGTTAAAACATTAGTTTCCCTTCCCTTGTAACTCCCTAGAGGACCTCTATCTTCGTATTCTTGTCAAGTTTTTTTCCATCCAATGAAGTTTTAATTATATTGGTTATTTTCTAAATCTTGATCTTAGAAGTATGATAATGGCCATTTCCCTCTCGGTCCACCTTAATTGAGGATAACATGGGGAGGGGGTCTTTACATTTCATCTACTCTCAAAGTTGTCTAGGTCAAGCTTGGTTTTCTCCTCGTTGATCTACAGCTAGGGTTCAAAACATACCCCAGAAGAGGACAAAAAATGGAAGGTATCAACATACATGTTGGTATGTGCTAATAAAATATGGATTGAACAATATAAGGAATAAAAGGACATCAAATGTAGCCCACCCAAGGGGGTATCAAAAGAATATGATTTACAAAAAGAGGATAAACAAGAAGAATATTTTCCAGTGATAAAATACAAAAGTTGTGCCACAAAAGCACACATAAAGAAATTAGGGCACAAAATCGATCACAATAATATCAACCTGCATGCATGTGAGATAAGCATAGCACTAGAATAATATAAATAAACAATGGCAGCTAAGGCTGACAACCTTTAAACCTAATAGCGTAAGGCACACAAGTAAACTCCCATATATATAAAGTGCGTACAAAACCTAGGTATGGTAAACACAACCTCCATCATAAAAATATAACAAGGGAACACAACTGAAAAACAAAGTACTTACACTAATCTAGGGATATTGAATCACAAAGCATGCATAATGTAGAGGCAAGTAAGTGTTCAGTCACATAAATGGAATTCATAAGATTTCCATCATAGAAATAGATAATATAAACACGCACTACAAAAGTGGGCAAAATTAGAGTTCCATCTCACAATAAGGAACAAAATGGTTTAGATTTCACAAATAGAGTTTTATCAAGAAGAAAAGTATAATTTAAGAGTCTAACAGAGATTAGGAGTTCTAGGTCATTAAAATCAGACCCAAATAGGTCATTAAGTCAATTAAGAGAATATTTATCACCAATATACCTAAAAGAGGCTAAAGAGAGGAAGTAAAGAAAGTAATTGCTCAATGTGAGTCATGGGGTTCGCAACATACATTAAAAGAGTGAAATAAAAAATTTCTCGATATGATTTGTAGATGCAACATAACTCAAGATGTTTGTCAACTTGTCAAATCTCGAACCCTAGTTCTAGGTCAGGGTTGTTGTCCACCTAACATAGATTTATATGTATAACCATTAATTAGTATGCATATTGTACATCCTAGATTATCTTATTATGATTGGATTTGGGTTATGAGATTTTTTAATTTCAATAGAGGATCATTTTTTGAATCCAGCAAGTACTTTTGGGTAATTTTTGGATAACCATAGAATTATTTATGTATTTTTGAAGTTCTGACTAATCAGAAAATTTGATTAAATCCACATGTATAATAAAATTACATCTAAGGCTAGCGAAGGTGGCCCATTCATGTCCCTCTAAGTGGTACGGGCCCATGGACAACTAAGCGCCCACTCAACACGAAAAGAACTCAATCAAGTGGCAAAAATACCCTTTTACCCTTGGTGGAAAAAATGAAATCTAAAGGCAAACGAGGACAAAGAGGCGAAAGAACAAGGGACTCATCCCCTTCCTTGTGCCCGCTGACCGGCCTTTTTCACGCGTCCGGAAACGAACGCGGGACAAAGGAAGGAATCAAGCTTTAAATTTATAACCTGAAACCTTCTAGGCCCCTGCAACGTTATTACGGGGTCGAAGTAGATGTGCGGGGTCAAACACAGGGACGTGGTGACGTTTAGGACGCCAAAGATTTCATTCTTTAGTCAGATAAGCCAAGACGATAGTCGATAAAAGTAATTGCTAGAACTAATCTAGCGGGTTGTCACGATATAAAACAAAACAAAGAAAACAAAACAAAACAGAGCTCGTGAGTCTACTAAATAGAGAAAGAGAGTTCCTGGCTATGTAACCACAAACGGGGCAGTCTATGTACTCATTCTCGGGCATAGACAACCCTTGAACACCCAAGCAAGCATCTAGTACGCACAGTGGCATCTGTCCTGTGGGTCGTCCCACTCGCTCTCACGATGCGTGACTAAAACCATCAAAGATATGACATCGACCCTCTCTCAAGGAATGACATATCAACACCTTGGAATATACTAAGTTCCCTCTCAGGTCTTAGGATATTCCGGGATGTTAGGAATAAAATACCTTGGATCGTCCTCCTCTCGAGTTCAGGTCCAAACTATCGTCTCTTAGCTATTCCTACAACGGATCTCTCGATGCAGGCAGAAACAGCAGTTCAAGCGAGTAAGAGATCAACCAAACTAGCAATCATAACTTAGAAAGAGAAAATAGAACATGCAGCATACTAGATATGATATGAATCTACTTGCTTAAGGCAAAAGTATATAGATATGCCCAGATCGGGCCACATAGCCAAGAAGGAGCTAACTAGCCATAGACAAGCATAGCTGGCACCGAACAAAGATGAATAAACATCGTTTGTACAAGAAACAAAGGAATGCAGTAGAATGAAAGAGAAGAGTGAAGAGATATAGCACATAGAGGATAGGTGGCTCTCGCTCCTCGGCCTCTGTGCAGGTCGAATCTCGGCCCTTGGGTCTTCTCTTCATCCCTCTGGACTCCTCGGCTCTCTCTCTCTAGGCCATATCGGGCGGCAGCCGTATCGGTCGGCGCGGCCGTATCGGTCGACGCGGCCGTATCGGGCGGCAGCCGTATCGGTCGGCGCTGTCGTATTGGTCGGCGCGGCCGTATCGGGCGACACGGCTGTATCGAGCGGCACCGTCGTATCGGTCAGTAGACTCTTAGGGAACCCGACACACTAGCTCCTTGGTCTAGGCACTAGCTCTTGCAGGGTCCTCCCTCCAGCTCCTCCTTGAGAGAGTGCTCTTGTAGGTAGGCAACTGCTATTTATAGGCAGCGAGTTGATGGGAGTTGTAGCTTTTATTGGTCCATGTGTCCTTCATCCGTGGCTTCAATCTTGAGGCATCAGGTGGGCCAATATGATTGTCGCCCGGAGACTGTGTCGGGCAGGGGGAGTGTCAGGCAGCTGTATCGGGCAGGCCGTATCGGGTGGCGGCCGTATCGGTCGGCGGGCCGTATCGGGCGGCAGCCGTATCGGTCGGCACACCCGTAACGGTCGGCGCAACCATATCGGTCGGCGGGCCGTATCGGGCAGCCGTATCAGGCGGCGGCCGTATCGGTCGGCGGGCTGTATCAGTCGGCGCGGTCGTATCGGGCAAGACCGTATCGGGCGGCGGCCATATCGGTCGGCGGCCTTATCGGTCGGCGGCCGTATCGGCCAGACCATGCAGCTGCTGGAATTCTTGTCTTTTCTGATTCGGTACTTGAGAGTCCCAAAATTTGCTAGTTTCGGTGCGTGCAAGTCTAAAACATGCTAATTAGCTACATTATTGGTTATTTTCACTACATTATCTAATGGAGAGACAGAAAACATAAAATATGAACAAAATGGTGCATATTAAGACTAAAGTGGCACAAAACTATAGATAAAATGCATAGAAAATATGCGCTAATTTGGGTGTTATCAACTACCCCAAGCTTAAAACTTGCTTGTCCTCAAGCAAGACTGGGCTCAAAGAACAAAAGATAACATCCGAATTAAGCTTGGCAAAAATGCTAAGGTTAAGAAAAATAGTTTAAAACTTCAATTCTCCTGATCCATGTCGTTTCAGAACAAACCCCCACCAAACAAGCACAATCCTGCCAAAGCAAGATCAAAGAGTGTCCAAGCAAGATTAAGTGAATTAACTACAGTCTGTCGATACTCATGAGGGTTTGAACCATAATTATTTAAACATGAAAGAGCTGTCACACATGTGATCACGCGGGTGATGAGCAATGAGCCATCACCATGAATCCATGCAAACCAATCAGGAATACCATGCCTCTCACTTATTCATGTCCTAAAAAACAAAGCAAAAAGACTCTAATGACTTCTGAGGATCCCGATCTGCGTCAAGTTGGTCCATGTAGCGAGCAACAGTCCCTGCACTCCGAACTAGTTGGTTCAAAGCAGTGAGACGAACTCCTCGTACTACGCTCGAACCAACCCTGCTACTGAGATGATCTCATATGTCTCCTAGGGGTTTCTAGTGACTCTCTAATGAGCATTTGGAGTGATACTACCAGGCGCGACATACCCGCGTTCGTGAGTGCAGTCATACACCGGCTGGGCACCATCCTCAACTCTCCTAAAAGAGAAAACAAGCGCTCATTTATTGTTCACACTCGGGCTTTTATCATCTGCATTCTATTTGTAGACTTGGGTGAGAACTATATAGATATTTTGGGATTTTGTGGGCGGCCAAGCCTCTTTTGCACATTTTTATATTTTTCATCTTTTTGACTCAATCTAATGTGAGAAGGCGTGAAGTCCATCTAGGAAAACATTTCATCTTGATCATAGCTCAAAGCCCATCATAATCCGCTTGATACCTGTGTGAGAAGTAGCAATTATGATTCAAGAATCCTTAGAATAGAGGCAAGCCTGTGAAATTCGCAGCTAGGAGACTTTAACCATGATTTAGCTCATTCCAATGGTCCTTTACCATGGATTTGCCATTCACGACATAGATCAAGGGAATTTATCTTTAAGCTATGAAAAAGGGACATAACCTTAGATTTATTACCAAACTCAAGGAAAGAGTCAAAGAGCAAGTCAAGCAAAAGGTCAAGCCATTTTTAAGATGACAACTGTGCATCTAGGCATAAAGTCAAGCATTTATCTATTAGATTCGCACCACATAGCCATAATTGCAAAGCTAAAAAGCTGAAAATTTTGAAAATTTAAGACTAAATGCAGGAAATAGACATGCATGCAAGAAGGGTGAAGAGAAAGAAGGGCGAAGCCTACCACCCCAAGCTTTAAAAAATTTGCTCGTCCTCGAGCAAGACTTAAACTTGAGATAGTGAGGCAGGAATGCATGATTTTAACGATAGTTATTGAAGTTCTAAAGATGATGCATGGTTGCAAGGATATAAAAATAGTTAGAGGAAAGAAACTAACAAGAACATGAAAAGAAAAATTTATTGTAATAAAAGGGTGGGAGGGTGGGTAATAGAAAAGGGGGTGGTTGCCCTACGATACCGACACTGGGATCCCAAATCCTAAGTTTTGGGACCAGTGTCACCTGTGTCTTGACGACGGGTTCCGCCACATAGTAGGAGTAGAATTGGCGGATGTGTTGGCCATGCCGAGTCTGAAGAAGCGAAGTGAAAATTGGCAACTCGGTGAAGTCATCTTTGTGCTGGAATTGACTTGAGCTGCACTGGGATGAATTCTTCGGCATATCATCCTCAGGGTACCTTTCATTATATGATTCTGAAAATGAAGGTTTTGGGATGTCGACACAGGATGAGATGGATGAGAGAGGTTGGATGTCATCTTGAGGGCTCATATCTTCTCTCTCCATCTCTACAATTGAGGTTGGATGCTCAGATAAATCTTCATGTACCGTCTGAGTCATCCAATCATCTTCTGAGCAAAAAGTACCCCCTGAAGAATCTATTTGTGGTTCTACCACCCCAAGCTTATCAATTTTCATGGAGTCAGGGGTGTCTTCATGCTCAGCAGCCATGTTGTAGCGAATCGTCCATCCTACCCCCTTGACGTCCACCAAGTCTTGTAAAGGAGTGGTGGCGAATGATGGCTCATGCTGCTCCAACTCGTCTTCGTTACTATACTCACTGCTCCATGTCGAGAAGATTTTGTCATCGTCGTCGTCGAACCAATTGTTCCAAACCATGGTTGTCGTACTACTCAAAGCGAAATGACAAGTCTCAATATGAGAAACGTCACTCTGGTCTGGTTCAATATCTGACTCTGGTTCCTCAAACCAACTTTCTGGTTGTGAGGTCGATTGGCTTTTCGAGTCTTCATCATCGTCATCATAGACCCATTCATGTCTATGACTCATTTCTTCCATTGGTTCATCAACTGGGTCATCTGGATGGAATGAAGGGCTTTCCCAAGTGGGTTGGTCTTCACAGAAAAATCCTGGTGAATCGAGTTGATGGTTTGAATAGGATGGTGATTCATACTCCACTTCATGCCCAATGGGATGGTCTTGATGACTAACATCGTCATTGTCTTGTGATGGTAGTTGTAACCGAATTGTAACCAGATCGATGAGCTCTTGGAGCCTCCTGCCTTGTTCAACATCTTTATCATTAAGTTGTTGTACTTGAGCAGCAATGCTTTCGAGACCCGTCAATTCTGACATGCACATGTAAGGGGAACCCGCTGTATCAAACTGATGCTTTAGGATGGATCCTTGTTCAACGGTTTGATTTATACTACTACTGCGGTCTGGAGCCCCGGTGGCTGCTTTGATATGATTCTCCTGCTTGTCTAATAGTTGCTGGAGCGGATCGACGTTTTCTTGGAGATGAGGAACTAGGGAGGTGAGTGCCTTGACACTTTCTCCAGCTAACTCCACTGCCTTGATCAGTTCTTGATCCCATGATAGAATGGGGGTCGATGGTTGACTGGCAGTCTCCTTTGTTGGAATTTCAACATATGACGACGGTGGAGGTGAGTATAACTCGACTAGTTGCAGAGCACGACCTTCAATTATTTTCTAGCAGTCGGAACTGCGGAAAAACTCAGGAGGACAAGTGGACAAGATGACTTGTCTTACAGAAACAAGGTCCATGGCTGAAAAAGGTATGAGAAAAAGAAAAGTAATTTAGTATATATGAACAAGTATGTGTAAAGCAAGAGGAAAACTATGCATGTATATACAAACTTATAGTGACAGAACAAAACTCTAATAGGCGTGTAAACGTGGAAAACCACGTCCCCGACAACGGCGCCAAAAGTTGACCGGCCTTTTTCACGCGTCCGGAAACGAACGCGGGATAAAGGAAGGAATCAAGCTTTAAATTTATAACCTGAAACCTTCTAGGCCCCCGCAACGTTATTACGGGGTCGAAGTAGATGTACGGGGTCGAACACAGGGACGTGGTGACGTTTAGGACGCCAAAGATTTCATTCTTTAGTCAGATAAGCCAAGACGATAGTCGATAAAAGTAATTGCTAGAACTAATCTAGCGGGTTGTCACGATGTAAAACAAAACAAAGAAAACAAAACAAAACAAAGCTCGTGAGTCTACTAAATAGAGAAAGAGAGTTCCTAGCTATGTAACCACAAACGGGGCAGTCTATGTACTCGTTCTCGGGCGTAGACAACCCTTGAACACCCAAGCAAACATCTAGTACGCACAGTGGCATCTGTCATGTGGGTTGTCCCACTCGCTCTCGTGATGCGTGACTAAAACCATCAACGATATGTCATCGACCCTCTCTCAAGGAATGACATATCAACACCTTAGAATATACTAAGTTCCCTCTCAGGTCTTAGGATATTCCGGGATGTTAGGAACAAAATACCTTGGATCGTCCTCCTCTTGGGTTCAGGTCCAAACTATCGTCTCTTAGCTATTCCTACAACGGATCTCTCGATGCAGGCAGAAACAGCAGTTCAAGCGAGTAAGAGATCAACCAAACTAGCAATCATAACTTAGAAATAGAAAATAGAACATGCAGCATACTAGATATGATATGAATCTACTTACTTAAGGCAAAAGTATATAGACATGCCCAGATCGGGCCACATAGCCAAGAAGGAGCTAACTAGCCATAGACAAGAATAGCTGGCACCGAACATAGATGGATAAACATCGTTTGTACAAGAAACAAAGGAATGCAGTAGAATGAAAGAGAAGAGTGAAGAGATATAGCCCGTAGAGGAGAGGTGGCTCTCGCTCCTCGGCCTCTGTGCAGGTCGGATCTCGGTCCTTGGGTCTTCTCTTCGTCCCTCTGGACTCCTCCGCTCTCTCTCTCTAGGCTGTATCGGGCGGCAGCCGTATCGGTCGGCGTGGCCGTATCGGGCGGCAGCCGTATCAGTCGGCGCGGCCATATCGGGTGGCACCGTCGTATCGGTCAGCGCGGCCGTATCGGTCAGTAGACTCTTGGGGAACCCGACACACTAGCTCCTTGGTCTAGGTACTAGCTCTTACAGGGTCCTCCCTTCGGCTCCTCCTCGAGAGAGCGCTCTTGTAGGTAGGCAACTGCTATTTATAGGCAGCGAGTTGATGGGAGTTGTAGCTTTTATTGGTCCACGTATCCTTCATCCGTGGCTTCAATCTTGAGGCATCAGGTGGGCCAATATGACTGTCGCCCGGAGACTGTGTCAGGCAGGGGGAGTGTCAGGCAGCTGTATCGGGCAGGCCGTATTGGGCGGCGGCCGTATCAGGCGGCGGCCGTATCGGTCAGCGGGCCGTATCGGGCGGCAGCCGTATCGGTCAGCATACCCGTATCGGTCGGTGCAGCCGTATCGGTCAGCGGGCCGTATCGGGCAGTCGTATCGGGCGGCGGCCGTATCAGTCGGCGGGCCGTATCGGGCAGCCGTATCGGTCGGCGCGGCCGTATCGGGCAAGACTGTATCGGGCGGCGGCCATATCGGTCGGCGGCCGTATCGGCCAGACCATGCAGCTGCTGGAATTCTTGTCTTTTCTGGTTCGGTACTTGAGAGTCCCAAAATTGGCTAGTTTCGGTGCCTGCAAGTCTAAAACAGGCTAATTAGCTACATTATTGGTTATTTTCACTACATTGTCTAATGGAGAGACAGAAAACATAAAATATGAACAAAAGGGTGCATATTAAGACTAAAGTGGCTCAAAACTATAGATAAAATGTATAGAAAATATGCGCTAATTTGGGTGTTATCACCCGCACCATGGCAGTGAAAAGTAGCATGGCTGGTTCATGCAAAAGTAGAGAAAAATCATCAAGGCGTCAATGTGATAAATTGCTCAAGCAAAAATGTAGATCAAAAGCCGACAATTCATATCTTAGATGGAATTGGTCATAAATAAATCAAGGGGAGAAAACTACACATTGGCATCGTGAAGGGTCCTTGAGACCGTGACAACAATGGATGGTGTTGGAGACAAAACTGACTTGAGAGGAGAATCATTGGGAGTGTGTCTAATATGGGGGTATAATCCTATGTATATAGGTTAGGGTTATGAGGTATCTATGGTGAGAAGGTTTCATAGGCTTGGAGAAGGATCAAGGCAAATTGTGAATAATGGAAAGTAGAGTCCAAATTATGGATAGTTACATGCGGGATTTCCTAGCGAATCCATAGCACAAAAAATCTCAAAGAATCGACAAGAATCAAGAGATTAATGATCGAGAAACCAACCATTGCTTGGGTACAAGTACTCCTACCCAAGGTAGGAGACAACTTGTGGGCTGCCCGATCTGCAACGGACAGTTGTCGATGATAAAGAAAGCAAAAATCATAGGGGCAAAGAAAGAATTGTCCAAACCTTTATAATTTTGATATATTAGTCGTATTAAACTCTTTGTCAAATTGAGGGTGAATTCAAAGTCCAAATAACCCCAAATTTTGCAAGTAGAAAAATAAGGACCCAAAGAATCCGATTTTGACATTACTCTTTACTTTTATAGACATCTAGTATTTTATTTGATATTTTTAGATCATGTCATATATTTTCTTTCTTTAATGAATTTGAGGCATATAAAGACACCCAAAAGATGTGAAACTTGGCCTACAAGCTAATTTAAATATGAGGAGTATGGTTTTGATATTACTTTCCAATTTTGTAATTGTTTACTATCTTATTTAATATCTTGGACTTTAAGTCATAGTATGTCTCCTAAACTACACCAGGATAGATAAGTTTGTCCAATTAATGTAAAAATTCACACATAGTCTACTTGTGATATGTGTCTTTTGAGTGTGGGAATTATTTCCACTTTTGAAGACACTTAGTAATTTATTTAACACTTATATCTTTTTCTCTTATTTTCTTCTCTAAATAAAACTAACATAGTTATTATTGTTCAAATAATGTGAAACTTAACACCCAAGCTAACTGGGACCAAGGAACACAATTTTACCATTATCTTTTATTTTTTAAATTTCCCTTTGTGTGTTACATGACCATTATGGTTTAGACAATTTATCTACATATATATTTTGACAATCTTAAATTAGAGTCTCATGAATTTCACATTGTTACGAAACAATTATATTTTATTATTATGCATGAAAATCCACATTTCACTCATTTAACATATTTAATCCATGAATTCTGCTTTAATTTAGATAATTGTATATGAAATTCCAAGTGTTATTATAATATGTGTTTTAAGTACATTATTCCTCTTATGTAACCATTATGTGAATATTAGTTAGTAAATAAATTTCATGTAATATATTTTATGAATTTGCTTACATGTTTGTACATAATAGTGTTATTATGTAAATGTGCCTTAATTTTATCTTTTTTTGGTAAAATCTAGGGGACCAAGATCACTAGCCTTCTAATCAAGGAACATGGTGAGATTCTACATTTTGGTTTGTTACATAATCAAGCCTTAAATAAATATTTTAATGGTAAAAGTATTATAATTTTAGGTTATTGATAACCATTTATTTTTTCTTATAGTAACATGTTCTATGGTGCATTGGTTCCACTATCTCCAAATCGAACTCAATCTCAAACTTAGATTGGGGTAAGAGTTAAGGATGAAGCTCAGACTAAACAACAACATGAGTAAGGATTTGTATGTATGTATCGGTCTTCACCCTCTAGATCAATTATGTTGGGATTAGAAGTTGTAGCTACAACCCATTTATCTCCTTATTTGACCACTAGTATTGAGTTGAGTGCTATGGTAACGACCTAATCATCTCCTTCCTAATTCCAAAACAATGGGTGGGGCATATTCTTGTCTGCTACATTAAGTATTGGTAGCGCTCTTCCATATCCACACAAAAAAAAGATAATGGTTACTCCTCCATCCATTGAAAAATAGTGTTTTTGGTATCATGTTACTTCTCTTTCATAATTTTCTAATGTTTCAATAACATTGCATGCCATTTTTGGTTGTTTTATGTGACTTAATTGATGATTAGAATTCATTCAATGAGGAAAATAGGTTATATGGTTCATTACTAATCACCTTTGACCTTGGGAGGATATTAAAAGGATAGATGACTAATAATAATGGATATATATGTGTGTGTGTGTGTGTGTGTGTAATGGGACTTTTGCATAGTTCAATGTGAAGCACATAGCATGCCATATTCAGTGCACTTTATTCAATAAGTAAGATAATGAATAAAAGATATATTGTTTGGACGCATATCTAACAATTGATGACATATCACCATGTCCCACACATTGGTTGATAAATGTATGTAAATATATTATTGTGTCACAAGCCCCATCAATACACTTTTATTTAACTTTTTGGTCCTATAATTCTTTGTATGAGATCTAATATACTGAAAATAGTGATATATGGTGATAAAAATGTCCTAATAAACTTAGATAGGATAAGATGTAGTAGTTGAGAGTTGATTGTACCACATTTAAAGTATGATACCGTTAAATGTTTTCAAAAAGGAAACTTTAGTGAATTGAAGCTCGTAGTGGAGACTAGGTTGAGAGAATGTGGTCATGGAAAAGATGATCCTAAAAGACAACCCAATCCCTATACATTAGATAAATTTAATATTGAAACAATAGATATGGTTATAATGGTGTTAACCCCTACTATGTCAGGTGATGTAATAAATGACCTTAAAATAGGAAATTAATTACAAGCATGGGATATAAATCCTTTAATGAGCCATCATGTAACACCCCAATTTCTATAGCGGAAGCATAAGCATCGATTCATTTTTTTTGTTATGGAGTGTCACAACCAAGATATGCATTACAATAATAATAGAAAGAAATTAACACATACAAGTATATAAAATATATACTCATAAATTCTTAGGAGAGAAACTACATACCACAAATTCTATAGAAGGTAACTCTACATGAAACAACAATCTTTATTTCTGTTATAAAGTTTGGGAGCGTGTAGATGGTGCCCCACCAAGCAATCCTCCTAACTCTTCACTTGCAAACTCTGATTGGGACGTTCTTTCTGAAGCTTAAAACCTATGGACATCTCGTCCCCAAGCATGTGAAAAGGAATTCTAGGTTAGAGTAAGTGGCACTGAATTCTAGTAACATAAATGAAATATTTGGGATTAGTAAAATTAGAAATCTACAACTATAGTACACATATTTGGGATTAGTAAAATTAGAAATCCCTATACAATAAGTCCTCTTCTGTGGTACGACATGCCTTCTATGGTGCCACACATTGTATGTGGTATGAATGCTTTCTGGTGACACCGATGTGTCTTCTATGGCACAACGTTTCTTCTTTGATGCAAGGCACATTCTATGGCATAAATGCACCGTAGTACTTCTATTCTGTGAGGACTTATTATATAATATCAGTTATGTTCAGGTGCCATTTTCTATTCTTTTATGTGTTGTTCCTATTTTTTATTCTGATTCTATTTATGATATGTTTCTGTTCTAATTCTGTGTCTCAAGTAACTGATATGGATTCTAAAGTTTGTATTCTGTTCTGGCATTCTATATTCTAAATTCTATTCTGATTTCTTTATATAAAAAATCTAAATTCTGATATAGCAATAAGGAACTAAAAACTATAGATAAATTTTGATATTTTCATTCTAAGTTCTAATAATTATATTCTAAATTATGGATCTCAATTAGAAAATAATTGTGATGAATCTGGATTCTAGATTCTCTATTTGATTATGATATTTTAAAAGAATTCTAAATTCTAACATATCGAAATAAACTTTCATCATTACATTATGAGTTCTAGTAATTGCATGCTAACATCTAACCATCTATACAAGAATAATAATTTGAAACTGGTACTTTATAACATCTAGGCATGAACTATCTGAGGCGGTAATTTTACTGTGCTATAAAGGTTATATTCCACATATGCACATTAGACTACACATCTAATGGATTATTCTGAACAAGATGATTAGACTATCAATCTAACATATATAATATGAATTCAAGGACATGGCCCACTTACCTGTCGTAAGACCAGTTTTAGGAAAACACTGCTTCGAGTCCTTCTCCTAAAAACCAAAGGATCTATCGGTCTTCATGTCTTTTCTTAAAGTCTAGTCTTATAGGTTCATTAGGGTTCTCAGTTAGGGTTTCCTAGTGCATGTATTTGATTCTTGAGTGAAATCTATACTCAAGATATAATGTTTTAGTGATTATTAGGGTGTATTATCTTACCTTTATCACATATGAGTTACATAGTTAGGGTTAGAGTATTGATTATATTCACTTCTTCTCGTCTCACTTCAGTAACCCTACCCTTAACAGTGACTTAGGATTTACATATACTAACCCTTGTATGTATCCATAAACATATTAGGATTAATGTTTGAGTTCTTAAAAGAAATGAAAGGGTTCTAATTCAAATCTCATTGATTCACATACATACACACATTATCACTATGTTTCTGTTACATAAACCCTACATATATAGGATTATTCATAATATAATTGGAATATATTAACATCAATATTAGTCATTACTTGTCTTCTATCCATGTGATTAGTATTTTGGGTTTATCTATTAGCTCATATCATCAATTCCTAACCCTAAAGTGTGACTAAGTGATATTAGTTCCATAGTCTAAGTACATTGGGAAAAGTACATGTATTATCATGATTAAACATCACCATCCTCATTGTTACTCTTATTAGATACTTACTCTAAAAAAGGGTGATTAGGGTTGTTATTTTGGGTATCTAAGTTGGATCATTAACCCTCAAGTCAAGGGATATAATAGTAACTCCATGAGTTATAGCACTAATACAAAAATACTATGCACATACATGAATAATTAGTTTTTGGTTCCTCATTAGGTTCATATAAAGGGCCTATTTGGTTCATTACTTTTTTTGTCTATAGGATAAGTTTCATAATTTTCTGATGCGTGGATTATTTGCTATGATTTATCCAAGATAAAAATATGTATTGACTAGTAGGAACAAAGATAAAAGAATAAAGAAAAGGATAATGAATTATCTGGAATTCACGACTTAGTTTTAAAAGAGGCAACAAAAATGACTGGGTTGCCCTTGTATGGACATAGAGCTCAAAACATGATAAGGGTATTAGGGTATATCGCCATCCTGGGATCTTGCCTGAGTTGTATCTCCAAAGGGTGGAGATCTTAGCACATGATTTTACAAGACAAGCCATCCTAGGCAAAATGAACTAGTTGCATGGATCCACCACATCAAGGCTAGGTCAACAACCTCGCACTCAAGGTCTGAAGTTCACCAGAGAGGCAATTATGTCTTGTCAAAAATCAGTAGAAATAGAGGAAGGAGAGAGGGAAGCACACAAGGAGAAAGAAGGGGACTTCACACCCACAAAACTAATAAGCATCAATGTTGGACACATGCAGAGTCATAATAGGGGTCGAGAAGCAAAACACAAGAAGCCTCAATTCTGTGAGGCCAAGGCACGTGAAGAATGGAGTAGATAACACATGATAAAGAGGAGATGGGAACTCGAGAGATACCTCATTTGAGAATGCCAGAGGAGTGGAGGAAGCTTCGAGTGGTCGTTTGGGGAACCCTCTCCCACTCGCTGCAAGTTACGAGATACATAAGCTCCTCAGCGGACAGCTCAACAAAAAGCACCACGTCGTGATTTTGTAGGGAGACCTCCTTGGTGGATCACGGTTAAAACTAAAGCATTGGTTGATTTCTTGACAGCTTGAGGATGGTATATCTGCTAGCAATTTGAAAGAGGAGGTCCAGAAGTGGAGAACATTGGTGGATGGCCGAAGATTGAAGGTAGAGTAGTGAGGGTACTCGAGGGTGAATAGGAAAAATTGGACCAAGAGGAGGGTCTCAAGTCTCTATCTTGAGCTTTTCCAATGCACTAGAGGCTGATAAGGGCACACTAGGGTCACCAGTAATGGCGTTACCAATAGAAGGACAACCTAAAAAGGGGGTTTCTTATAGGGTTACTAGTAGGGTGTGTGAAAGGGGTTGATGGATGCGGCTTTCTCTCATAATCCAGTGGATAAAATCATTTTGGAAACGGATAATCATGCAGGGAGCAATCCTCATACAACCAGGAATAAGAGTCATGTCCTTAGTAGGAGGTTGAAGATGGTTGGTGGATGGTGTGGATTAAGTCTTTGACCTAGCACCAACATCTGACGGCCTAGAAGTAGTTTGATTCAAAGGAAAGTTTAGAAAACTGAGAAAATGGAAATCAAGTAATTTCTTTGCCATTATCTAGAGAAAATCATTTGACTCATCAAACCAATTCCAAACAAATTCATATTTTTGGGACACATCTTATTCTGTGTAGAATAATCTAGAAAGGTTAGCTTTCCATTTAGGTGACATGATCTATTAATATGATTAATACAAGATAATTCTTAAATGTTAGATAACTAATTATCTAAATATAATAAGTTCTTGAAATTTAAAGTGTTAACTCATGTACATGTTATCCCTTAACACTAAAATTCTCAATTCTTTTTGTTAATCAAAACCATACATATTGAACCCTTTATAGAGTATGACCATGAATATTAGGCACTTAGGGAAAGTACTAAAAATGATGATGTTACAATTCTACCCACCTTGGATAAATTTTGTCCTCGAAAATTTTAGGTACTACCCACCTTAGAGTTTTACTAATTATCATGTTGGTGATAACCAACCACCAAAAAGTTCGCAATTATGTACCGATAAGGTCTAAATTATACATGTCATAACATACTTCCATCTAATTAATACTATGTCATGGAATTGTTTGTTGCCCTAAGTTTACACTCCTAACAGATACAAAGCCAAAGGCAAATGTACTTGGGCATCCATCTGTAGAATGGCACAAATATTTCACACATGCAATATATATAAAAGTAGTAACAACAAGATATAACAAGATACTAAAGGGGGGTAGAGAAGCATGTAACCATTTTTATTTCAAGATAGCCCATTGGTGTTTCATTCCAGAGCTGAGAGTCTTGAGTGCAGTAGATTTTCATTTGGCAACTAAACATCTAAAAAACAAAACATATTAATGCTAAAGCATTAAGTACTCTATAAAGGGCAAGTAAACACAATTTAAGAGTAATACAAACTTGCTTGGATAGAAACATGATAATAAACAAGAAGTAGAAACGAGGCAAGAAACTTAAAGAGAACCTTTTATACAAAGTGTGCTTTAGGTTTCTTTATCCATTATATCAACATATATAATGGATTTCTCTATATTATGTTCAAGGTTTGTCAGCATAGTATAACCAAATACAAAAGTAGTAATTATAGGAACAATATATCAACCAAGTAATTATCTAGCCAAGCGTTCATAGGAGCATACATACAAACAAGACAATATCATAGTAAGGCCAAGAGATCAAACATACCTTGTGAGTAGAGTCTAAGATATGAGAAGATATCTAGATATGGTCCAGTCCATGGGGACCTAAGATGTAACAAGACATAATAGAGGGTCTTAGATCATAAGGGTCTCAATAAGATAAACATCATATGAGTCATGTGGGTGTTTCCATAAATCTAGGTTTGACTTAGTTCAACCATAGTTTCAAAGTTCCAAACATGCAAGCAAGGATTCTACATAACACAAGTATCAACATTAAGTACTAGGTTTAAGTGAGCCACCCACATTAGATGTGATACTATATCAACATGATATCTGATTTGGATATAAGGGATACATGAAACATTGGATTATCACCATGCTCTATTCATGCAAGATCATAATTTGTCACACTAGATCCATTTCATGCAATATGGTCATCTTTCCAAGTCATTTACGCATTAAGAGCATTGGACTTATCAATTTGGTATTTTTTATACAAGTGTAATGAATCTATTGATTTAAACAAGATAGAGCATGGGTTTAGCATAAAAGTCATATTTCATACCATGGAAGCCAACTAGGTCTACTTGGTCATTTAACGCACAACTAGGTATTTGAGGCTTTAAGGGACAAACATCGCAAGAGACATAAGATATTAGTCAAACATGGCACAAAACATCATATGGTTTACTTATTTCAAGATTAAAAGGTTAGATGATGACAATTCAAGCCAAAGTCTTAAACATGATCGTGCATGCACATAAAAGAACCAATTTTAGGGCAAAAGTAGTCATAGAAGGTTAAGATTATCATTAGGGTTCATGTAGATGATACAAAACTTAAATCATAGCAAGAGTGAACTAAAGTTATAGATTTTGGAAATTAGGGCAACCTTTGATCATTACTAACATCAAGGAAAACATAAAAGATCATAAGGATCATTAAAAGAATGCAAATGTACCACTTTTGGTAATATTAGAGAAACTACAAGTACAATTATGTCTTAAAACCAATTTTAGTGGATAGATCTCGTTTTCTAGGTACAAAATCATATATTGCATGCCCAAAATGGCCCAAGAGGTGATTTACTATGATTTTCCACGGGAAATACCTAAACCAGGTCCTTTCGGACTGTTGGATCTGCATCGAATGATCGATTGGAGGGGGCGATAGGGAGGTCGTGGATGTCTTTTGTGATTGTTGGGCCCCTGGCCTCGCACGAGCGGTGACCCGGCCTAACTAGGATGGCTCCAACCGGCCGCGACTGCTGACCGCCATTAGCAGTTGAAGGAAGCTCATGCCTTCTCCACGCGATCCTCTAACACTGACCCAGGTTCCCCACCACAGCGTCGAGCTGCACGCACAACTATGACCCAGCTGCTGAAGCAATTTGTTAGGGCCTTAGGTACATGCTCATCTGGCCATGGCGGCACCTGCGAAGCCACCGGCCAGGACTGCCGAAGCCCCCTATTCCTAGATCTGGTCTTAGGTGCGATTGAGGGACCTTAAAATGAGAAGTCCTAATTCCTCCATGGTGGCAGCGCCAGAAGATCTGAAGGTAGAGGATGACGACTAGAAGGGGGGCTAGGGATGGAGGGAAATGAAGAAAAAGGAGGAAACAACTTAGGGTAGAAGTTATATAGGCATACAGGGCAGCAATTGATGCCAAAGTGGTAGGAAAGGGGGTGGTTGGCTGTGCGCAGCACCATGGCCGCCAGCCAAGGTACGGAGGTGCAAGACAGTGCATCAGCCGTTGGATGGGAGGGTCAATCCATCGGAGTAGGATCCAATGGCTCAAAATCATGGCGTACTTAAACCTGGTTTCTGATTGGTTGAAAGGAAAAGGGTCGGATTACATAGAGAGAGGGAAAGGGTGGTAATGGGCGGCGCAGACGCACCCACATTGGGCCCAACGAATGTATAAAACCAATTTAAATCAAATTAAAATTGAGAGAAAGAGAGGTACACTTAAAAGGCCATAACTTGGGCTCTCAATGTCTGATTAAGGCGTTTCTTGCGCCATTGGAAAGATAATGAAAGGATGTAAAACATTATACACATTAGGGGTCGAGGTAATTACTTTGATATGGTTCATTTTCAAAAGTAAATGCGCAACACACTAAAGTCATCAGAACATAGATATATATGGATTTTAATGTCACACAAAGGGACAGAAGAGCAAGATGACTACAATTAAGAATCAAATCACTCATAATGTATGATATAACTCAAATTGAGTGATGGGAGTCACTAACTATAAAGATAAAGATCTAGGTTATCACATCCTCCCCACCTTAATAGAAATTTCATCTCCAAAATTAGATTAATCTGTAATCGAGGTTTGTACTTTCCTATTCATCGTCAAAATCATCATATGTTACTTTCCATAACATCCTCACTACTTACAATATCACTCTCACTCTCACTCCAAAATCAAGCAATCGAGCATCAAAATCAACACATAGTCACATAGCTTATCCTATATATCACCAAATTAGGAGATGTCACATTTCAAGTCACTCAGATATAGTCCAAGAGTAAGGCATGACTTTCATTTCCAAGATTTAGGTTTCTAGATTTTTCATCAGCCTAGGTGGGGTTATGCTTCCATGATCTACTTTTTGAATTTCAACAATTCGAGACATACATCATATTTCAATGTCTTGATTTTGTGTTCAATATCAATGGAAGGTCTCACCCTAGTCATGAGAACTTATCCCTTAGTCTTAAATCGAGCGAGTCAACATAATGGTCATTTCAAAATTTTGAGATTTGGAACACAAAATTCACCAGTCATATATCAAGGGTGATCTCAGGATCCAAATAGGCTGATCATCGAAGTCGAATCAAGATCATAAATCATGAGTCGGGATTTTATACATCAATATTGACAGTCAAGTTTGGACGTCAAAGTCATAGGTCCAACCATTTCAAAGATAGGGCTCAGGTTCCTACTTTAGACCTTAGGGGTGACTTAGGTCTCTACCCTTCCTAAAGTTTTATTAAGATGTCATGCACATTTTTCTTAAGGTTTCTCTAACAATATTCGAGCACATTAATTTTTGTGCAATTCTTTAACCCAGATTTTTTCCATCTCTTAGGGTGCACATCAGTTACTTTATGTCCCAACATTGGGCTCATGGTGACCTTCCCTCCCGGGCTTGGTCTTCGCAGTGGCCTTACCTCATAGGCTTGGTCTCTTGGTGACCTTCCCTCCTCAGCTTGGTCTTCATGATGGCCTTCCCTCCTGGGCTTGGCCTCTTGGTGACCTTCCCTCACGGGCTTGGTCTTCATGGTGGCCTTCCCTCCTGGACTTTGTCTCTTGGTGACCTACCCTCCTGGGCCTGGTCTTCATAGTGGCCTTCCACCCTGGGCTTGGCCTCTTGGTGACCTTCCATCATAGGCTTGGTCTTCATGGTGGCCTTTCCTCCTGGGCTTGGCCTCTTGGTGACCTTCCCTCTTAGGCTTGGTCACATATTGTTAGTCATGTATTCAATGACTTTTTCTTTTGTCCTTCAGAGATGGCATAATCGGGGTTAACAAATTATACTCCATGTATGTTCTTTCATGCTTTGTATACTTAATCCTTCAAAGTTTTTGGGTGACATTCAGGGTTACTTCAATTCTTAGACTGATTGGTTAACTCACCCTTCTAGGGGTCATCATTCAGCCATATACATTAAACGAGCAACAATCGAACGACATTTTATGGTATCAACATCAATTTTGTTATCATGTTATTTGAGGTTGATGAATGATCTAGACCTTGATCGTTCTAGGAAGTCAACTACAAGCTATAGTCAACATCATTATATTTCAAGATCATCATCAAATCAAGATTTCAAGATCATCATCAAATCAAGATTTCAAGATCAAGTATCAATATCATCATGGACTTAACTTATTAGGGCTTAGATCAAGATTTCAAAATTGTGTGGAAGTTACCTTCCCGAACTCTAAATAATCAACATGATGAGAATTTAGAGGTAATCATAATAGGATGTGACCTAGATTAGGGGAGTCATAAGTCAATTACCACCCTAATCTAGCACATTAGTCCACAATAGTCATGAGCCATCAAATACATCCAAATAGTGTGAGCAACAATTGTCAAATCATACTTCATAGGGTCATGATATCGAAGATCTAGATCATAATAGGGCAACCATAGTTCAAGATTTTGCAAGATCAAAGTCATAATTTCATTCCCTTCCTTTTAAGATCAAGTTAAGGATAGATTTTGGTAATCAAGAAGTCAAATTGAGAACTCAATAGTTTGAGCATAATTGTGCGATATTTTTGAGCTAGGTCCATCATATTATTCAAGTTTGAGTTTACAAATGGAATAATAGTCAATAGGGGATTTTCCTCTTGTAGCAAGTCTTCACATCATGATCTAGGGGTCCCAATACATGGTCATATCAGAGTATGTGACATGATATATATCAATAGGGTGAGTTTTTCCTAGTTATGTTTGAGGTTTGATCAAAATAGGGGAAGCATAGGTATTCTCAATAGGGACCTCATCAACCATGAGGTATAAAACCTGAGTTGCATCTTATTTCACCAAAATAAGAATTTGCCTCAAACATAGAAAGCAATTATATCGGATTTGGTATCATTGAGTTTCATAACCTTTAGACATGAGTACATCACTTTCAAGAATAATTTCATACATCAAACAGGGTTCTCAATTTGAAATCAGATCATGGCATTATCATCTTAATCAACATTCATGATTCAAAATGAATTTTAGTTTTACCATGCATGAGCTACCCAAAACCGAGAAACCATGTGATTGATAGTCATGAGAGAAGAATCACATGAGGAAATGAGAAGACTAACTAATCATAAATCTACTTGGGTGGCTCATGTGGTCCTTAAAGAAGAGATGAGATGTTAGAAGACTCTCTATACTCTTGAGGAAAGGATTTAAGTCCTCCCTAGGTTCTTAATATATGTTATGAGTTAAACACATATAGAGGCATGTGTTTATGGCTCTGATACCATTTGTCATGGAACTGTTTGTTACCCTAAGTCCACATTCATAATGGCTACAAAGACAAAGGTGAGTGGACTTGGACATTTGATCATGGAATATTTTTCACTTGAAGTATATATGTAAAACCAATAACAACAAGATATAACAAGATACTAAAAGGGGGTAGAGAACAATGTACCCATTTCTATTTAAAGATGACCCATTGGTGTATTATTCCAGAGATGAGAGTATTGAATGCAGCATATCTTCATTTGGAAACTAATAATCCAATAAACAAAACATATCAATGCTAAAGCATTAAGTAAGCTATGAAAGGGAAAGTACATACAATTTAAGAGTAATACAAAACTTGCTTGGCTAGAAACATGATAATAAACAAGAATTAGAAACAAGGAAAGAACACTTAAAGAGAACCTTTTATACAAAGTGTGCTTTGGGTTTCTTTATCCATTATATCAACATATATAATGAATTTCTCTATATTATGTTCAAGGTTTGTCAACATGGTATAATCAAACACAAAAGTTGTAATCATGGGAACAATATCTCAAACAAGTAATTATATTGCCAAACATTCATATGAGCATACATACAAATAAGACAATATCATAGTAGGTTCAAGAGATCAAACGTACCTTGTGAGAAGATCTCTACAAGATGGTCCAGTCCATGGGGACCTAAGATGTAACAAGACATAATAGAGGGTCTTAGATTAGAAGGGTATAGATAAGATAAACATCATATGAGTCATGTGGGTGTTTCCCTAGATCTAGGTTTGACTTTGTTCAAACACAGTTTCCAGAGTTCCAAACATGCATGCAAAGATTCCACATGACACAAGTATCAACATTAAATCCTAGATTTAAGTGAACCACCCACATTAGTTGTGATACTAGATAAATATGATCTCTAGTTTGGATGTAAGGGATACATGAAATATTATATTATCATCATGTTCTATTCATACAAGATCATAATTTGTCACATTAGATCCATTTCATGCAATGTTGTCATGTTTCCAGATCATACAAGCATTAAGAGCATTGAATATATAAAGTTGGTACTAGTGCTACAAGTTTGATAAATCTATTGATTTAAACAAGATAGAGCATGGGTTCAACATAAAAGTCATACTTCATCCCATGGAAGCCAACTAGGTCTACTTGGTCATTTTAATGCACAACTAGGTACTTGAGGCTTTAAGGGACAAACATGGCAAGAGGCATAAGATACTATTCAAACGTGGCACAAAACATCATATGGTTTACTGATTTCAAGATTAAAAGGTTAAATGATGAAAATTCAAGCCAAAGTCTTAAACATGATCATGCATGCACATAAAAAGAACCAATTTTAGGGAAAAGCTAGTCATAGAAGGTTAAGATGATAATTAGGGTTCATGTAGATGATCCAAAACCTAAATCATAACAAGAGTGAACTAAAGTTCCAGATTTTGGAAATTAGGGCAACCTTTGATCATTAATAACATCAAGGAAAGAATAAAAGAGCATAAGGATCATTAAAAGAGTGCAAATGTATCACTTTTGGTAAAACCAAAGAAACTAATGGATAGATCTCATTTTCTAGGTACAATATCTTATATTGCATGCCCAAAATGGCCCAAGAAATGATTTACTATGATTTTCTAAAAGAAATACCTAAATCAGGTCCTTTTGGACCATTGGATCTACATCCAATGGTCGATTGGGGGAAGGGCAATAGGGTGCTTGTGGATGGCTTTTGTGATCATTGGGCCCCTACCGCACACGGGAAGTGACCTGACCTAGCTAGGTTGCTCCAGTCGGCTGCCACTACTGACCACCATTAGCAGTTGAAGGCAACGCATGCTTGCTCCACGTAGTCCTCTAACATCAACCCAGGCTCCCCAACACAGCGTCGAGCTGATGCACAGTTGTGACCTAGACATTGAAGCATCTCGTTAGGGCCCTAGGTAGGGGCTCATATGGCCATGGTGGCACTTGTGAAACCACTGGCCAGGACCGCCAAAGCCCCCCATTCCTAGATCTAGATTTAGGTGCGGTCGAGGAGGCTTAAAATGAGAAGCCCTAATTCCCCCATGACGGCGGCACCAAAAGAGATAGAGGTAGACCATGACGGCTAGAAGTGGAGCTAGGGTTAGAGGGAAATGAAGAAAAAGGAGGTGACAACTTAGGGAAGAAGTTATATAGCAAAAGATGGTGATAATTGGTGCCAAAGTGGTGGGAAAGGGGTGGTTGGCTGTGCACAACACCATGGTCGTCAACCATGGTATGGAGGTGCAAGACAATACCTCAGTCGTTGTACGAGAGGCTCTATCCGTGGGAGTAGGATCCAATGGCCCGAAATCATGGTCCACTCAAACATGTTTCCTGATTGGTTGAAAGGGAAAGGGACAGATCACATAGAGAGAGGGACAAGGGGGTAATTGGCCATGTGGACACGCCCACATTGGGCCCAGCAAGGGTATAAAACCAACTTAAATTAAATTAAAATGGAGAGAAAAGGATGTACATTTGACATGCCATAACTTTGGATATAAATGTTTGATTAAGTCATTTATTGTGACATTGGAAAGATAATGAAAAGATATACAAGATTATACACATTAGGGATCAATGTAATTACTTTTATGAGGTTCATTTTCAAAAGTAAAAGCATGATGCAGTAAAGTCATCAGAACATAGGTCAATATGGATTTTAATGTCACACAAAGGGACAGAAGAGCAAGGTGACTACAATTAAGCATCAAATCACTCATAATTTATGATATAACTCAAATTGAGTGATGTGAGTCACTAATTAGATTGATGAAGGCATATAATAGAGAGATAAAAATCCAAGTTGTCACATACTACTAGGGATAGGTTATACCTTCCACTATATAGTCCTCATCTACCCCTTGTTGTGTCCATGGAAAACATTCTTGCATGACTCTTCTCTCTCTGATTGTTCTCATCTTGATTCTACTTCTTTGAATCGTTTGGATACATGCCATCTGGTCATATATATAAAGGTGACATGTCTTACCATACTTATCTCATAACATTCCTAGTGCACATGTCCCATACCAAATGCACTAGAAAAGGCGAGACAATCATGATATTATGCACATAACATCCTCTCTATAAAATGTCATATGCTTGTGTCCCATACCACAAACATGTGGGAAAACATGAAAGCATGTTGTATACAATTATATAGTTAACATAAAAGTCCAAACAACCTAGACACTATCCTTAATTCATCTCTCAACGTCTACTGCCTAATTAAACCTCCAACTAGGATTTTACTATCTTTCAATCACTTCTTCTATAATTGGACTATTAATGTCTTTCTAAATCTAGTACTCTACTTTCACTTGACTTCAAATGTGCAATCTAAACTAAGAATATGAGTATTTTCCTGATGGCCATCTACACAATTGCTCTAATACCATTATTGTAACACACCAATTTCTATAGAGGAAGCATAAACAACCACTCATTTTTTTCTTGGGAGTGTCACAACAATGATATTCATTACAATAATAATATAAAGAAACCAACACAAACTAGAGTATAAAATATAACCTCATAAGTTCTTAGAAAAGAAAATACATACCATACATTCTATAGAAGGTATCTACTACATGAAACAACACTATTTATTTCTATTATAAAGCTTGGGACTGTGTAGATGGCACACCACCAAGCAATCCTCCTAACTATTCACTTGAAAACTTTGACTTGGATGTTCTTTCTAAAGCTTGAAACTTGTGGACATCTCACCCCCGACCATGCACAAAGGAAAATCTAGGTTAGATTAAGTGATATTGAATTCTAGTAACATAAATGAAATATTTGGATTACTAAAATTGGAAATCTACAACTATACTACACATCTTTTATTTACATATTTTCTCTTTATGTGCTCACTATTATACAACAAGTCCTCTTTTGTGGCACTGTGTGCCTTCTATGGTGCAACACACCATATGTGGCATGAAATCATCCTGGTGACACTGAGATGTCTTCTATGACACAATGTGCCTTCTATGGTGAATCACACATTCTGCGACATAAATGCCTTTTGTTTTGTGAACCGTAGTACTTCTATTCTGTGAGGACTTATTATATCATATCAATTATGTTCATGTGACATTTTCTATTCTTTTTTTCTATTCTTATTTCCGATTCTGATTCCATTTCTGATATGTTTCTATTCAGATTTTGTATCTCAAGTAACTAAGATAGATTCTGAAGTATGTATTATGTCTGGCATTCTGAATTCTAAATTTTATTCTGAGTTTTTATATGAAATCTAAATTTTGATATAGCAATAAGGAACTAAATTTTGGAGATAAAGTTTGATATTTTCATTTTAAGTTCGAATAATTCTATTCTGAATTATGATCTCAATTAGTAAATAACTGTGATGAATCTAGATTCTCTATTTTATTCTGATATTCTAAAAGAATTATAAATTCTAATTGATAGTAAAGAGCTAACATATTGAAATAAACGTTCATCATTGCATTCAGAGTTCTATTAGTTGCATGCTAACATCTAAGCATTAATGCAAGAATAATAATTTGAAATTGATACTTTATAACATCTAGGGGGTAACTTTATTGTGTTATAAGGAAATGTTCCACATATGAACATTAGACTACATGTCTAATGGATTACTTGGAATAGGATGATTAGACTATTAGTCTAACATATATAATATGAATTCAAGGACATGGCCCACTTACCTGACGTAATCCCAATATTAATAAAACTCTACTTTTCCTTCTCCTAACATGATCCTAAAAACCAAAGGATCTATCAATCTTCATGTATTTCCTTAAAATTTGGCCTTTTAAGTTCATTAGGGTTCTCTATTAGGGTTTCTTAGTGCATGCATTTGACTCTTGAGTTAAATCTAGGATCATACTCCTGATATGATGTTCTAGTGATTATTAGGGTGTATTATCTTACCCTTTGTCATAGACGAGTTACATAGTTAGGGTTAGGGTATTGATCATATTCACTTCTTCTCATCTCACTTTAGTAACCCTACCCTTAACATTGACTTAGGGTTTACATATACTAACCCTTGTATGTATCCATAAAGATATTAGGATTCATGTTCGATTTCTCAGAAAGAATGAAAGGGTTCTAATTCAAATCTCATTGATTCACATTTATATACACATTATTTCTATATTCTTGTTACATAAATCCTATGTATATAGGATTATTCATAAGGTAGAATGAAAATATATTAACATCAATATTAGTCATTACTTATCTTCAATCTGGGTGATTAGGATTTTGGTTTGTCTATTAGCTCAGATCATTACTTTCTAGCCCTAATGTGTGACTAAGTGATATTAGTTCCATGGTATTAGTACATTAGGCAAAGTACATGTATTAGCATGATTAAACATCACCATCATCATCATTACTCTTGTTAGATACTTACTTTGGAAAAGGGTGATTAGGGTTTCTGTTCTAGGTATCTAAGTTGGATCATTAACCCTCAAGTCAAGGGATATAATAGTAAATCCATGAGTCATAGCACTAATACAAAAATAATATGCACATACAAATATACTTAGTTATTGGTTCCTCATTAGGTTCATATAAAGGGCCTATTCGGTTCATTACATTTTTTGAGTCTATATGATAAGTTTCATAATTTTCTGATGCATGGATCATTTGCTAGGATTTATCCAAGATTAAAACATGTATTGACCAATAGGAACAAAGATAAAATAATACAAAAAATGCTAATGAATGATCTGGAATTCACAGTTCAGTTTTAAAAGAGGTGAAAATGACTGAATTGCCCTTGTGTGGACATAGAGCTCAAAATGTGATTAGGGTATTAGGGTATATTGGCATCTAGGGATCTTGTCCTAGTCACATCTCCAGCAAGTGGACATATTAGCACATGATCTTACAAGAGAAGCCATCCTAGGCAAAGTGAACTGGCTGCATGGCTCCACCACATCTAGATGAGGTCGGCGACCTCTCGCTTAAGGTCTGAAGTTCATCAAAGATACAATTGCATTTTGCCGAAAACTAGCAAAAATATGGACGAGAGAGGGAAGTACATGAGGATAAAGAAGGGGACTTCACGCCCATAAAACTAATAAGCATAAACTTTGGACCCACATGGAGTCAGAACATGAGTCACAAAGACAAAACATGGGAAGCCTCAACGTCATGAGGTCAAGGCACGTGAAGAGCAGAGTCGATAACGCGTGATAAAGAGGAGATGGAAACTCAAGATCTTCCTCATATGAGGATGCCAGAGGAGTAGAGGAAGATTCGGTCAGTCATCTATGGCACCCTCACCCACTCGCCTCAAGTTACGAGTGACAAAATCTCCTAGACGGCTAGCTCCACACAAAGTACCATGTCGTGGTTTTATCAGCATACCTCCATTGTGAATCACAGTTAAAACTGAAGCATCAGATGATTCTTGATAGCCTGAGGATGGTACATCTGTGAGCAATTTGAAGGAGGAGGTCTAGAGGTAGAGAACATTGGTGGATGGCTGAAGGTAGGGTAGTGAGGGGTTCTTGAGGGTGAACAAGTGGAATTAGAGAGAGTGGAGAGTCTCATCTCTCTATCTTGAGCCTCTCTAATGCATCGGAGGCTGATAAGGGCACACTAGGGTCAGTAGTAAAGGAGGCAATAATAGAAGGATGGTGGCCAAAGGGGGTTTTTCATATAGGGTTACTAGTAGGGTGCGTGAAAGGGGTTGATGAGTGCAGCTTGCTCTCATAATCTAGTGGAGAAATCGGTTTTGGAAATAGATAATCAGGGAGGGAGCTCTCCTCATATGACCAGGAACAAGAGTCTTGTCCTTAGGAGGAGGTTAAAGATGATTGATGGACAATGTAGATTAAATCTTTGACCTAGAGATTGCACCCGATGGCCCATAAGAAATCTAATTCAAAGGAAAATTTGGGAAAAACCAAGAAAACCAGAATCAAGTAATTTCCTTGCCATTATCTAGAGAAAATAATTTGACTCGTCAAACCAAATCCAAACAAATACAAATTTTAACACACATATTGTTCCATGTGTAGAATAATCTAGAAGGGTTAGTTTTCCATTTAGATGACATGATATATTAATATGATTGATACAAGATAATTCATGTTAAATAACTAATTATCTAGATATAATAAGTTCTTGAAAATTTGGGTTTTAACTCATGTACATGTTATCTCTTACAACTAAAATTCTCAATGTTTTTTTATTAATCAAAATGAAAAATATTGAACCCTTTATAGAGTATGACCATGAATATTAGGCACTTAAGGAAAGTACTAAAAATGAGGATATTACAATTCCACCCATCTTGGATAAATTTCGTCCTAAAAAATTTTAGGTACTACCTATCTTAGAGTTTTACTAATTATTCTATTGGTGATAACCAACCACCAAAAAGGGAATAATTGTGTACTGATAAGGTCTAAACTATGCATGTCATAACATACTTCCATCTAGTTAATACTACTAGGGATAGGTTATACCTTCCACTATCTAGTCCTCATCTACCTCTTATTGTGTCCATGGAAAACACTCTTGCATGACTCCTCTCTCTCTCTTGGTCAGATTTTTCTGGTCTTTCTTCTACTTATTTGGACAATTGAACTTAATGTGTCATTTCTCCCCATATAGGTAGCATACTAGTTGTTTGGACTTGCATTCCCCACCATGGGTATTCTGACACTTAATATGTATTTTAGGGTTATACTATGTATGCTTCAAAATTTTAATGGCAACTCATTTTTTATCTCCTTTGGATACATGTCGGACGGTCATATATCTAAAGGTGACATGTCCTACCATACGTATCTCATAACCTCCCTAATGCACATGCCCCATACCACATGCACTAAAAAATGCGAGACAAGCATGATATTATGCACATAACATCCTCCCTACAAAACCCATATGCTTGTGTCTCATGCCACAAACATGTGTAAAAAAGAGAGAGTATGCTATATACAATTCTAGAGTTAACATAAAAGTCCAAACCATCTAGACACTATCCCTAATTCATGCCTGTAAAGAGTGAGTCCCGATATGGGGTCGACTCTTCACTGAAATTGAAGAATTATTCCATCCAATCCCAACAATACCAAAAAGGTAAGAAGGAAAGGAGGAATTTCATTCATTTCTCAAATGGTACATAATACAGAGCATGATAATGAATAAGCAGCGGAAACAAAACTATTATACAATTACAAAATTTCTTTGTACAGTTATTCCTCACCATATTAGGTGGAACAAATTATAAAGTAAAAGATATACACCTAAGAACACATAAGGTCGATTGCAGAGGGCAAACCAACTATCCCAAGCTATCCTCAAGTCCAAGTCCATATATTCAATCCTTTAGCATCTTGTCTCCCAAGGTACCTAAACCTGGGTGGAAAGGAACATCACCCAGAACAAGGGAAAAAAATAAAGAGGTCAGCAAAGGCTGAGTATGTACATATATAAAACATTCTGGGCATTATATAGGGTTACAAGTACAAAAAGAGATGTTCCCACAAGAAAAGGGGGCTATTTGCAATTAGGTTTGTTCAAGAGAAAAGTAACAAAAGAAATGAAGCAAAAGAAATTAGGCATGTTAAATTTTAGATTACAAGCATGATAATAAAGAGTGTCTTGCCATATCAATCAACCACAGATTCACATTAAATCAACAAATATTTGCATGCATAACAATGTAGACTAAATATACCTAAAACAGGGCCATAACACCATAGGATCATGGCCTAAAAATAAACAAGGGTGGAAACGCACACCCCGGGCAGAATACACACACCCTATATATGTATGGTTGTACATAAGTACCACTATTCTAGATAATCTAGTCAAACACGCAACATGCTATAATAGAGTGGAAAGACTATCATTTCAATCAATATCAAACCAAAAAGGCAACAAGGCAGGAGGGGCTTGAAGACCCATAATCATGTCAAGTAATAATCACAGCAGTAAAAGAGATTCATATCAGGAATTATAAATGTCCAAGAATAATAGATTTCTAAGAGAAATAACAGTTCAAGAGATGCCTCCTTAAAATGTATATGGATTTAGTCAAATAATGCCCAAAATAAAATAGAGGATGTACATACCTTATGATCAGTCCTAGATATTCAATAACACCTCCTAAGCACATGGTCAGGTTTGTCTCAACCTAGTCATAACATGTGTGCATTTGATTAATATAAAATGTATTAAATCTCTTGCTTAGAAATCGACCCTACTGTCAGTTGCAAATCTGAGCGTGAAATCTATTTCATTGAATCAGATGCATTTTTCTGATTTCAAAATTGTATATTTTTGTATTTTTCCACTGTACCGATAATTAGTTATGATTTTTACAAGTTAAAATCATTTACTAAAAAAAAGGAAAATAAAATGCGAAAATACCGATTACCCCGATATGAATTGTCATTATAAATAGGAATGTGACACTGAAACTTTGGTCGAAAACATCTAACCACCCCTCGGTCGAACACGGGTCAAAATAAGTTAAAAGATGGTTTTGTCCTTCGCGGGTGACACTGACAAAAGGCATCCATCAGGGTCGGAATTGGAAAAAAAGAATACTCGTCTTGCTCTTCCAGGTTCACAGAGAACAACATACATGGAGCTCTGGTACCTTGGGATCCAACAAGAAATATCGGTGACCCTACGCTTCCTTGCTCCAAGAACCAGTGCAGTGACTGCGTCATGGTCATCAGGACCAGGCCACCGCTTTTGCCCAGGCGCCACCATGGACCAAGCTTGTAGGTGGCTCAATCGCCATTGTCAGGCGTCAGCGGCACTAGGATCACAGGGGAACGACAAACCAAAGAAAACCAGTGTTAAAATGGAGCTCGTGCTGTCATGTAGGGCCGAGACAGACAGAGTCATGCTGAAAGGGTAACACGAAAGTAAAGCAGCGAGAAGACCCCTTTTGTTGACCGGCTAGGAGGAAGACCATTGGGGTAGACGGTGTCAAGAAGAGAAACTGAAAACCCGGCACTGAACAACATGTCTGGGAGGAACGATCACCCCAGGAACTCTTCCCAAGCCCACGATGGTATGGGACAAATTCCACATAGGTGAGGAACCATTGGAGTCCCTCTCGACGGTGGACCAAAATAGAGGAAAGGCAACGACGTTTTTCGACCCGACAGTCCAAACATATTCGAGATAAGATGCATACATAAAATAAAAGAGAACGGTTTGTAGATGGTTACCTCAACACCTATTGGACCGAGGTGAAGAACGCAGCTGTTGCTCGTCATCCTCGCCGGAGAAGAAGACCAGCACCGACAGCAGCTCCAAGGCACCAACACCAGCAATTGATGGGAGAGGACACAAGAGGGGGCGACGGTGGTCGAATCTGGAGTAGGTGATGTGAGGTGGAGGCACTGGAGCGAGGGTTCCGTGAGTTGGGAAAAAGGCAGTGGCGGCTGCTGGAAATGTAGAAATAGGCGTTTCAATTTTAGGGCACCGCAAGTAGTGTATGAGGGCTTGCTGAACTCGGGGGAGCGAGAGGATTCTGTTGGCGAAGAAAGCACGATGAATTGGCGGCTGGTATGATCACTGGGTGACCGAGTGATAGGTGTGCACTGCTGCCTCCTAAACTGCATGGAAGACGGAGGTAGGGGACGACTGAGTCCCGCTACCCAGACTGGGCCGCACACAGGAACAGAAGCGGCGCAAGGACTAGAGTCAGACCGTGACAAATGAAATGAAAAATAATCGATCAAACTTTATGTTAAGTGTACATAATTTATTAGGATCTATTTGAGGGTGCATTTGATGTCCAAATGACCCCAAATTTTGAGGGTTAACTAATTAAGCTATGGGGAACTCGATTATGGGCTTATATTTGGGCTTTGAGGTCGCTTTAGCTATAATTTTACCATTGTGCATTAATCATTCACTTAATGTAATGATCATAGCCTAATGATCAATTATGGTGAAGCCTTCCACTTTTCCTCACTCTAATATTCTACAATTATTCTAGGATGTTAAATAATGGTTGAGGCTATAGTTTAATATTAGTATATACAAATTCTCATCCTTCAAGTATTAGGGTTATCACATACAAAGATTTCATGTTCATGTGATTCGAAAGAGTCAATTAGGGTTATCAGATCCTAATATGGTGTGGTCTATGCTATTACAACGAAATATAAACATTGAAAGGTATCCAAGTAAAGAAAAGGGACAAGGGATTTTGGATATCCACCTAATCAATTAGGGGCCTAGAAAATGGGAAATTAGCCTATGTGTCTGGAATCGAGTATGTTATAATGCCTCAACTGCTACTGCCTAACTAAACCTCCAACTAGGATTTGACTATCTTTCAATCACTCCTTCTATAATTGGACTACAAAATGACTTTATAAATCTATACACTGACTTCAAATGGGAAATCTTTACTATGTAAAAAAAATTCCTAATGGCCATCTACACTATTGCTCTGACACCATTATTGTAACACCCCAATTTCTATAGAAGAAGTATAAACAACAATTCTTTTTTTTCTTGGGAGTGTCACAACCATGATATTCATTACAATAATAATAGAAAGAAACCAACACAGACTAGTGTAAAAATATTTTCTCATAAATTCATAGAAAAGAAAATATATACCATAAATTATATAGAAGGTATCTACTACATGAAACAACAATCTTTATTTTTATTATAAAGTCTTGGATCATTTTGATGGCACTCCATTAATCAATCCTCCTAACTCTTCACTTGAAAACTCTGACTTGGATGTTAATTCTAAAGCTTGAAACATGTGGATATATCATCGCCAGCCATGCATAAAGAAAAACCTAGGTGAGAGTAAGTGACATTGAATTCTAGTAATATAAATGAAATGTCTGTATTACAAAAAATGGAAATCTACAACTATAGTACACATCTTTTATTTACATTATTTCTCTTTCTGTGCCCACTATTATACAATAATCCTATTGTATGGAACTGTGTGCCTTCTATGGTGCAACACACCATATGTGGCATGAAAGCCTTTTGGTGACATCGAGGTGTCTTCTATGGCACAATGTGCCTTCTATGCTGCAATACACCTTCTGGTAATAAATGCCTTCTATTGTGTGGATGTGTCATAAATACCCTTTTTTGTGGACCCTAGTACTTCTATTCTGTGAGGATTTATTATATAATATCTGTCACGGAACCATTCTTACCCCAATACCAATCTCACTACCTAGACAGTGGTAAAAGGATTGAAGCACGTCCCTAAGTGATATGATAGGATCTCACACACTGGCATATACAATAAGAAATAATAACTCAAAAACTAGAGATATAAAGAACAAACTAACCCAATTGTGAGATATTGTCGATATCCATGTCATCATAGTATATGAAGTGTGGAAGCGATCTTAATAGTGTTCCATTTGTCTTGCTTAAAATCAAGAAAATTGAGACACAATCATGCAATTGCACGGTACCCCATTAAAATCAAGTAAAATGGTTTATAGAAAAATAGTATATTTGGCAGGACTTATATTCAACAAAAGTATAACAATCGATTTTCCAAATCCAACATTTATCTGACAAGAGGTTTATTCAAACAATTCAATTTTTTATTATGAGTTCCCATTATGATGTAATCGAGAAGCATGCTTATATATTTTGTGTGACTCTGTCACCCCAACACGATGGGGGAGGTCAGTAGGCTCCTTAGCTCCATATCAGGTAGGAGGCCAATGTACAAGTCCCACCTCCAAATGATGAGGTCGCTTGCACTCAATATCAACATTATCAACATCATCATCATCATCAATATACAGGTAGTCATATGATTTATGTTTTCATGTTTTTTCTCAAAATGTAATATAGGGAAAAATGAGAGACTAATCATAGGGAACAGTAGCTCAACCAAGTATATAGACAAGTATATAATCAAGAGATACGTAAAAAGTATCTTCAATACAACCAAAGAGGAGGTATAATAGTGTACCTTTCACTAAGGATTTCGAGTAAGATCTCAACAAGTCAACGCTTTGAGTCAGATCCTAAATCAGCAATATTTGAATCAAGGGTCAAGATCATGATATTTTAAGATCATGTTTCAATGTTCAAGATTAGGGTTACACTTTTCCTATGTCAACTATAGGGTTAGGTCATTCACTTATAACAACCAATATTTCAATATGTCAAACATTATTTCAAGTGTCAAGCATTTTTGAGTGTGAATGACTTACCTAGGTTTTCTAGGATCATATGTGTTAACCCTAATTTTCATGATTGATATTCAAGTCATAATCAAGTCTTTAGATCATCATCATGTTCTAACATCATTGGTGTTCAAGATTAGATCAAGTTCAGATTAGTATAACGAGTAAAGTCAGGGATCAAGTATTACAACAATAGATCAAAAATATGCCACAAGATTTAGATCAATCTTATTATAATATGTAATCATCAAGATTATCTTCAAGGTACATGTTACATATTCAAAAGTAGCTAAGACAACAAGATTAGGTCTAGTCTATTCGAGTCTGATTTCACTATCTCAAGATAATCATCAGAGTCAAGTATTAGGGTTTTCAAAATCTAAACATGCTTATGAAGTCATTTAGACAAAAGTATAAGTAAAGGATCAAGATTTAGGGATATCAGAGAAAACTATCAAGAATTAGGATTTAAAATCATTTTTAATTGAATCCTTGGGTTTTTCTAATCATATGGACTACTCATTTGTAATTTTTGGAGTTACGATGCAATTTCTATGATTCAATCAAGATTTGAGTATATTAATATATTTCCCATGTGAGAGGGCAAAAAATACCTTGAATTAGATAAAGGTTAGACATTGGATTAAATGATTCGGTGGCCGATATCGTGCCACGTAGGCATGTGGTTCACTTTCTTATTGGTCCAGTTCAGTCTTGGTTCGATTGGTTCACTCCTCTAATAATTGGTGTAAATGTTGGTTTGTTGGACCAGGGGTTTTCCTTTTTGGGTCGGCGGTCCGGGACCCTTTTCTCCCTCACGTAGGTTCCTCACAGTCCCAGAAGCTAGGAGAAGGAAGATCACTGACGTAGGGGGGGATCAGGGGCCAGAGGCATTAGAGAGGAACATAAGGTGTCATTCCACCTCAACCTGACCTCGCTAATCGAATGTTGGTGGAGATTTGGGGCAAGGCGGCGTGGAGGGTGAACGCCCAAAGCGGCTGCCCTGTGACACTATACCAAATAGGAGGAAAACAGGGAGGGGAAAAAGGCTTCCCGAGGGTGAAATAGAGAGCAAGAACGAGGCTCGCAGCTTGGTAAGGTGGAGATGAGTCTTCAGAGGCCTTTATATAGGTCTGAGGGTTAGGTTTTTGGGAAAAAGGTTTTGGGGCAGTAGCCATGGCCGCCAGAAAGAGGGAGAAGCGAGAAACTCATTTTGGTGGCACAAAGGTGCACGAATGCTGGTCAAAATAGGGCTTGATGAGTTCGCATTTGTGAGAGCATGATTTCTATTCTCTTAGATTTTTGAACTGAGGTCACGAGCGGGAGATTGCAAGTCTTCGCCATAAAGACACCTCCCCACTGATTGTGGCAGGATGATGAGAACCTCATGGCCACTGGATCAAGCCTAGATCTGCGAGAGGTAGATCCAAGGGCTGGGGTTCACCCGTGATCCCTTGCCCAGATTTCTGACATGGCAAGGCCAAGAAAAAGAGCAAATAAAAGGAAAATAAAGGGGTTTTCTACACATAAACTTCAATAATTCATAGAAAATCGTAGGAATGTCCAAATGACATGAAATTTGGACCATAACTTCACAAATATGTGTAGAATATTTAGAAAAAGTTTGAGAATCAAAAGATGAATTTTGGTGGACCAATTTACTTCATTGGACAAAGTGAAAAATAAATCAAATATGTGGTGTCACAAAGTGTAAAAAATTCACATTGATCAGCATATTTTGGATTTGAGTATAAATATTGATTTAGAGGCCAAGAAAAATATATCAGAGTCTAGAGTGAGCATAATGAGGGTAAAATTGTAATTAAATCATACTTATGCTAAAATTCACTTTGTCACATCCTTCCCTCCTTAAGAAGGAAATTTGTCCCCAAAATTCAAAGACATCCTCAAGATTAGGATCATCAAAATCCAAGTTGTATCCTCAAATATTAGAGTATCCTCAACTATGTTGGTATGTATGCCCTGAGAGCCAATCATGGGATGATTGGTGGGATGCATTAAGATTGATTTGATAAGCATCAAAGGCAAGCTTCTAATTCTTTCTGGTTCAGTCATATGAGATAATGATAGAACAGACTGAATGTCTAGAGAATGATAGTACTCAATGACATATGCTTTCAAGTTGAGGACCTGAACGATGAGATCATACGAATGCTAAGAGTTTGTACATTCTTATTATGTCCCTAGTCGGATGTCACTGTGGAAGGTAGATAAACAACAATGACACAGAAGACTAGATTGTGGTGTTGGTTGATGACAAAATCTCGTTAGTCATGATATGGAGATATCAAACCAAACACATAGGTATTTGTTAGAGAACAAGTATACCGGACAGATCCACTGTGAGTTTGACACATGGAACCATGACATGGTAGTCACAGTCAGTTCTCACAGTGATGGTGGTGAGTGTGATTCTTTGACATGAAATCACTACACTCAACACATGTCGTTGGGTACACTTTGACATCATCAAACGCAGTCCTGAAACATGGGTTGTTATAAAGGTGATGATTGGGTGGCTTTGACACATGGGGCTTTTGAGGGGTGAGTGATAGATATGGTATTTATCCCTCCTGAGGGAGTTTGATATCCATGGCCACTTGATGAGTAGGATTGAGATAGGTGTGCACACGCATGTGTGAAATAGTATATGATATTGATGGCATACATATCTCCTCCAGTCTACTATGAGATCAAGAAAGTGAACGTTGACAGGATGACTGTTCCAAGCCTAGAGTTCATTCGGGATATCAGTGACAAAGGAATTATACATTCACTATAACATCATTCACGGATTTTAGGATTGAAAGTTGTTCTCCAACTTTCCTTTTCACTTGGGTAGCATTGATGTGCGACTAGACACCGCTCTTTGCTTGTAAAGTCATACGTGTTATGGACTTTCACTGCCAATGTGAAATGGGCCTGCAGGGTCACACACATAGGATTTAACCTGGAAGAGGAGTTTATCCACAAACAATGTTTAGATTGATTCCTAAAGGAGTTTAGTAGTTCAATTAAACACTCAATCAATTGATAGCTTAATATCATAGTGTTCAAGGTGTTGGACCGATTGATTAGAGTATCAGATTGATTGAAACTGCAATTGATTGATTCTGTGCAGTTTGCACTCCCAACCGATCGACTCATGTGATGAACTGATCGACTCAGCTTGGTGAACCGATCGGCTCATATGATGAACTGATCAGCTCAGGATAGGTTGAGAGAACCGGTTCAAGGGTTGAACTGATCGGCTCAACTGGTCCAAATGAGCAAGTTGGGAAATTCAGGTTGGCAAGTAATTTCTTTTCATTTCACTTGTCCAATTTGATTGGAACAAGGATTGGTATTTTGATCAATTCGAAACAAAAGAGGAAAAGTCAATCGGGAACTGACCAGGGCAGTGAATCGATCATTTCAGAAGTGAACCAATTGGTTCATGTGTCCCAACCGATCGGTTCAAGTGTGAACCGATCAGCTCAGGCCCTAACCAACTGTTTCATGCTTGAAACGATCGGTTCAGATGGCGCAGTTAGTTGTTTTGTGGAAAATCTCAAACCCTTCTACTTCTGCTTTAATCCCGCATTGCCCGGGGTAGAGAACCCTATCCCATGACCCTCCTATATATAGGGGTATTGGGGGCTTCTCAGGAACAACAACTCAGAACACCAGTTGCTCTGCAAAGTTGTCGTTCTCTCTGGTTGCGGTAACCGAGAGAGCCCGAGCAAGTGCTACTCAATAAGGGAGGCACAACAAGGGAAAGATAATTGTAGAAAGGCGACTGGTGGTAGGAGAGTGTGTCAGTGACTAGTACACCGACAGGAGGGTATGACTCCTTCCGGTGCCTTGTGCGAAAAGGCGATTGGAGTTCCAGGTGGTCTGTGTGGACTACTTCAGAGGCAGAAGACTTCTGCCGCTCGGAGGATAGTTGTCAATCCCGACAGTCCCGGTGAGACCAGGAGTTGCACAGACACCGTCCAAGACCAGAGGTGAAGACTGTGCAAGCTGCGAGGTAACATTTCCGAGCAAGCCTCGGGACAAGGTATGTCTCTACAAACCATCCTTCCTATTGTATAGACGTTGATGTGATTCCTTTATTCTGGGTTTGGGAGAAGAATTTTTTTTTCCGCTGCCTTCTCTGTCTCCCCTAAAACCCACAGTGGTATCAGAGCCACATCAACTGCTCTATACTTTAGGATTATCGATGTGATCGATTTTGGTTTGTCGCCTTTATTTATTGCATACGATGCGAATAAAATTGGCTTTATGTATGTCCAATCCTAAATCCACAAATCTTAATATACATATATGATATGTAATATGAATGCACTCGATATGCGTCACCCTTAAATGAGTTTTGTGGTGGATGTATAGTGTGGTTATGGCCAATAAACCCTATGTCTGTGTATGGTTGAATGTGGTTGCTTGCATCTTAGTCTGCACATCGATTCCCTATCTCTTATTCCTGATGTAACTTGAGATAACTCGAGATTTCTTTTCTACCTTTTCTCCCTCCGAATGTAACTCATGGTTTCTCAATTGAAATGTAAATAGGATATATATTTTTATATTTCCTGTTATGTCAAAGAACGGAGGACAATCTGACGACAACTGAGACAATTGGTTCAAGGCGTGAACCGATCAGTTGGCGATCCAAACAACCGGTTCGAGGAGCGAGACGAGTGAGTGGAGGCCATGAGGAGATGCATGATGACTAGATGAATCGATCGGTTGGAGGAGCTAATCGATCGGCTGGTGGCACCCAACCGACCGGCCTGATGGCGAGTCGATAAATTATGGAGATGAGTTGATCAAACCCAGTAAAGGCAAAGCACAAAGTTCATCTTGTATAGGTTGCATGTGATGTAGAACTAGATGACCGTGATTCCTCTTGGCTCGAGGAATCACATTAGGATGGCCATAATCATCACTTTTATCATTTCACATGTTTTTCTGTGGGATATAACATGTATATGATATGTACTATGTTTTGTGGTGATTGGATATGTATATGTACATATAAAACCAAATCCCTCATCTAAATATTAAGTCTTTTACGCCTTCCATTAGCGGCACACATGAAAAACTTGATCGACTAAGCGTAGGTTACGCCAAAGCATGGTGCGTCGTCTATCTTGTGGAAGTGTGAAGGGTAAACATGTAGGTTCTGCAAAGCAGGGTGCATGTTTACTGTGTCGACTTTTGGGTTAGACTTAACTGGTGATTCTTAGAGCGTCTAAGACCAGAGGCACAGAATTTTCATGGCAAGGTGTTGCACATGTTCATTCATCAAGAGTTGCATATGATGCAATTGACATGATGGCCTACCTAAATAGTCAAGATTGTGGGCGATCGGCCAAAGTTGACTCATGACTTGATGAAATATGGATCTTGACCCACTAGAAGATTGTACGCTGCAATCTTCTGAATTGATAGTGAGGGCTATCAATTTGAACAAACAAAAAAATAGTGGGAGCGATAATTAATTAAAGTCCTAATTATATCGTCAACCTTTCAAATCAATCAAATAAGTCAAAATTGAGTTTTGGACTAAATTGCATATATTTCCTTTTTGTAGTACAAATGACAACCAACAACAATCACTTTTCATTGTGATCGGTCCTTGAAAAGGACAAGCTGAATGAGACTAACTTCCACGACTGGTTTAGGACATTGAGAATTATTCTCACTCAAGAGCGAAAGCTTTATGTCCTAGATACTCCAGCTCTAGAGGAACCTGCTCCTACCACACCAAAGGCAGAAAGGGATGCTTATAAGAAGCATTCTGAAGATGCCATTAATGCAAAGTGCTTGATGTTGTGCTCCATGAACCATGAGTTGCAGAGACAACATGAGAACATGGGTTTCATTGAGATGATTCACCATCTCAAGAACATGTATGAAGATCAAGCATGACAAGAGAGATATGATGTCTCCAGGGTGTTGTTCAAGTGTGTCATGACAGAAGGAGATCTAGTTGGTCCTCACATGCTCAAAATAATTGGGTATGTGGAGAACCTGACAAGACTGGGATTTCCCCTGAGCCAAGAGTTGGCTACTATTGTGATACTGTAATCATTGCCAAAATCATACATTCAGTTTGTGATGAACTACAACATGAACAACTTTGACAGGCCATTGACGAAGTTGTTGGGCATGTTGAGGACAGCCGAGGCACAGATGAAGAAGGACAAGCCTAAATCTGTGATGATGATCAGCAACAAGAAAGGCAAGTCCAAGCACAAGGGCAAGGGCAAGGCTAAGAAAGGTTATGATGCTAGCCAGCAGCCCAAGTCGTCTTCAACTCTCAAGGCCAAGGGAGGCGTGACCAAGAGAGGCAATTGCCACCATTGTCAAAAGTCAGGACATTGGAAAAGGAATTGTCCACTCTATCTGGAAGAACTAAATAAGAAGGAGGCGACATACGTCTCCACCTGAAGGTGTCATGAAATAAACTTGTAACACTTTTTGAGGTATATGATACCAAGATATAAAGTGTAAAGCACCCAATAAATGGGGCAAATGTTTCCACCATAGATAGGAGTACTTTAGTTTATTTTCATCCTTAAAGGCATGTAATAGAGTTATGAACTGCTATTTCATATTTGCCAACAAATAGAAACATATTATTTTGCATATTGTATGACAATGATGGCAATTAATAAAGTTGATGTTTCAATCTTTGTGGCAATGCCTTGTTTATCTTGTGGTACTTGGTATGCAAAAGATAAAATGATACCTAAAAGTTATTGATAACTCAAACAATCAAATTAACATAAATCATGAGAAATTCATTTCTAGTTTCCATATGATGGATAAGTCTAGACTCTTTTGGTTAGAGAACCAGTAAGAGACATGAATCTCTTAGACATGATTAATCAATCTTTACTAGTGGTAGTGGGAGAATGATTATCCTATTAGGTATAATACATGTGATATATTTACATACCTATTGGATCAAATGCTAATACTTCAAATGGTGTTTAGAGAAATACCAATATGAATATCTTGAAGTGTTCAAGAATATCATAGATGAAGTACAAATTTGGTAAAGTATTAATTCTTGATGAGATCAATGAATGAAATACTTGAACCAAATGTTTGAGAACCTTGTGAGTGATTATGATAGTGTATCATAGTAAACTCATGATTAAGGCATGGTGATGTATAAATCAAAAGGAGTCATACTCAAAGGAGTTAAAGGGTGATTATCAAATAACTAAGTTCTTTTTAAATAAAGAATACCCCACACTAATAAAGGACATTAAGAATCACAAGGAGTTATGCATTCTTATATCCTAGACAGATACACCTCGATTATCCATGTGATGAGTTGGTCATGTGATGAATCAACTATCTAGATAAATATGAGGAACCAGATTTTGAGTTATGGTTTATGACCATTACATCCTAAATGACTTCCATGTGAACCATAAGGTATGACCTTGATGGTATCACCCATTGGGATGAAATCCATAAGTGTGAATGAGTCTTAAGTGTTAAGACACATGGATGACATTTTGAGAAGGATGATGCTTGTTGCAACTTAATGACTAAGAGATTTAGCATATGAATACTAAAACCACATTCCTATAAGGAATAAAACAAGGATGTGTACGTGACACAACCTATAAGGTTTATGAATCCATTAATGCAAATGAAGTCTATAAGTTATAATGGACTAATCAATGTGATTGATTGAGTACAAGCAACTCAGAACTGTGATCTTTACTTTGATAATATAGTCAAAGGGTTTGACTGATATGTCAAAGATAAAGAAGGGATCTGTGATTTAGTGGGAGCATATTCACATTCCACATGTTGATGTGAAATGGAAATGTTCTAGAATGGAAATCCAAAGTGGAAATTATTTTAAGGAAGATAGAGATGTTTCCTATGTAATAGGAATATAGATCTATAGAGATAGTTCTGAAAACCTCTTGACCTGAAAAAAGAAAGCATACATTGGCAATCTATACTGAAGGGTTCAGTGTGTACAGATTTCATGGGAGAAAACGTGTCCATGTTACATGGAGTTAGTATCCTAAGGGTAAGTGTGCAATTCTTATGAAGAATGGGAACACTAAGAATAGATATGGATCTATCATGTATGTAATCATCCCATTATCTTGCATGTATGGACATAGAAAGAATAAAATGCATTCATCATCTTGTATGTAGGACATGACAATATGGTGTGCTCATCCTAATAACTCGTATGCGGGACATGATGAGTGGATGTCTGTCTAGTTCCAGTAAGGGTTACTGGAATACCATAAAAACTTGATAAGTACTTGAGAAGTACTAGTTCTATGGAAATAAGGAAGGGTTCACTGTAAAGAGTTACACTGATGTGAACTTCTTAAAAGGACAAAAAATTAATCGCAAAATATATATGGGATATATAAAAGTGAATGTTTGTTGAGAAATGGAAACGTTCCAATAAAGTCGTTTAAAAGGAAAAAGCCGAGTATCCGTGTGTTAAAGAACATTAGTGGATACTATATGGATCTGGAAGTTCATGAGATGAACTTATAGATATTCCAATCTTTGATGACAAGTAAGGAGTACTTGGTCATGCAATGTGGCTAAAGGTTAGCAAAGGAATACTAGATCACATATTACAACAACTCCATCTCATACATGTGACGTACAGTGAAGAGATGAGAGACATGCAGTTAATACCGACTTTGCAAGGTGTTGCCATAACTCACTATGTTAGCACTAGAGCACAATAACATGTAGGACATGTTTGAAGATCACTAAGAATATGATTCAAGGGTGATTGGCTCGCAGTGCAAGTGGGAGTCTGTTGGTATGTATGCCCTGAGAGCCAATCATGGGATGATTGGTGGGATACATTAAGATTGATTTGATAAGAATCAAAGGCAAGCTTCCAATTCTTTCTGGTTTAGTCATATGAGATAATGATAAAATATATTGATTGTCTAGAGAATGACAATACTCAATGACATATGCTTTCAGGTTGAGGACCTAAACGATGAGATCATACAGATGCTAAGAGTTTGTACATTCTTATTATGTCCCTAGTCGAATTTCATTGTGGAAGGTAGATAGACAACAATGACACATAAGACTAGATTGTGGTGTTGGTTGATGATAGAACCCCGTTAGTCATGATATGGAGATATCAAACCAAACACATAGGTACTTGTTAGAGAACAAGTATACCGGACAAACCCACCATGAGTTTGACACATGAAACCATGACATCATAGTCACAGTCAGTTCTCATAGTGATGGTGGTGAGTGTGATTCTTTGACTTGAAATCACTACACTCAACACATGTCGTTGGGTATACTTTAACATCATCAAACGCAGTCCTGAAACATGGGTTGTTATAATGGTGATGATTGGGTGGCTTTGACACATGGGGATTTTGAGGGGTGAGTGATAGATATGGGATTTATCCCTCCTGAGGGAGTTTGATATCCATGGCCACTTGATGAGTAGGATTGAGATAGGCGTGCACACACATGTGTGAATCAATATATGATATTGATGTCATACATATCTCCTCCAGTCTACTATGAGATCAAGAAAGTGAATGAACGTTGATAGGATGACTGTTCCATGCCTAGAGTTCATTCGAGATATCAGTGACAAAGGAATTATACATTCACTATAACACCATTCACAGATTGTAGGATTGAAAGTTGTTCTCCAACTTTCCTTTTCACTTGGGTAGAACTGATGTGTGACTAGGCACCGCTCTTTGCTTGTGAAGTCATAAGTGTTATGGACTTTCACTGCCAACGTGAAATGGGCCTGCAAGGTCACACACATAGGATTTAACCTGGAAGAGGAGTTTATCCACAAACGATGTTTATATTGATTGCTAAAGGAGTTTAGTAGTCCAATTAAACACTCAATCAATTGATATCTTAATATCATAGTGTTCAAGGTGTTGGACCGATTGATTAGAGTATCAGATTGATTGAAACTGCAATTGACTGATTCTGCACAGTCTGCACTCCCAACCGATCAGCTCATGTGATGAACCGATTAGATCAGCTTGGTGAACCGATCGGCTCATATGATGAACTGATCGACTCAGGATAGGTTGAGACAACCGGTTCAAGGGTTGAACCTATCGGCTCAAATGGTCCAAATGAGCAAGTTGGGAAAGTCATGTTGGCAATAAATTTCTTTTCGTTTCACTTGTCCAATTTGATTGGAACAAGGATTGGTATTTTGATCAATTCGAAACAAAAGAGGAAAAGTCAATCGGGAACTGACCAGGGCAGTGAACCGATCGATTTAGAAGTGAACTAATCGGTTCAGGTGTCCCACCTGATCGGTTCAAGTGTGAACCGATCGACTCAGGCCCCAACCGACCGTTTCATGCTTGAAACGATCGGTTCAGATGGCGCAGTTAGTTGTTTTGTGGAAAATCTCGAACCCTTCTACTCCTGCTTTAATCCCGCTTTGCCTGGGGTAGAGAACCCTGTCCCATGAGCCTCCTATATATAGGGGTATTGGGGGCTTCTCAGGAACAACAACTCAGAACACTAGTTGCTCTGCAAAGTTGTCGTTCTCTCTGGTTGTGGTAACCGAGAGAGCCCGAGCAAGTGCTACCCGATAAAGGAGGCACATCAAGGGAAAGACAATTGCAGAAAGGCGAATGGTGGCAGGAGAGTGTGTCGGTGACTAGTACACCGAAAGGAGGGTATGACTCCTTCTGGTGCCTTGTGTGAAAAGGTGATAGGAGTTCCAGGTGGTCTGTGTGGACTCAGAGGCGGGAGACTTCTATCGCTCAGAGGATAGTTGTCAATCCTGACAGTCCCGGTGAGACCAGGAGCTACACATACACCATCCAAGACTAGAGGTGAAGACTGTGCAAGCCGCGAGGTAACGTCGCCGAGCAAGCCTTGGGACAAGGTATGTCTCTACAAACCATACTATCTATTGTATAGACGTTGACACAATTCCTTTATTCTAGGTTTGGGAGAAGAATTTTTTTTTGTTTCCGCTGCCTTCTCTATCTCCCCTAAAACCCACAGACTATAAAATCAAAATCATGTCCTTAAAGTTTAAGTAATACAATATTCATTATTGGATTCCATGTTCCATATCATAACCAACTTGGTATCAATATCATTTCATCATCGAGCAATTGAGCATCAAGGTCAATTCATATATATAGTTCAAAATCATCATATGAGTCACAAATCTAGAAAGCATCCTATTGATCACAAATTTGGAGAGATCATAGTTTAGGCCAAACAAATAAATTTCTTGATAAAAGTTTACAAGGTGACTTTCAATCCCAATATCTCGGGATCCTAGCTTCTACATTGCCTAGGTGGGGTTATACATCCATGATTTGAGATTTCATATTTCAACCATTTCAAGACAACATCATACTTTCAATATCATGGTTTTTGAGCTCTAAAATCAATGGGAGGTCCCACCCTAGTCCTAATGAGAGATGAACCCTAAGTCATAAATTGAGAGAGTCAAAATAGTCATCATTTAAAATTTTCAAGTTTTGGGATTTTGAAGTCATTAGTCATATTGTGGGTGATCTCAAGATCCACAGGGTTGACCATAATTATGTTTTAAGATTGTGTACATCCATATCAAGAGTTGAAGTTTAGACATCAAGATCATATGTATAAATATTCCAAAGCTAGGGTTTAGATTCCTATTTATACCTTAGGGGAGATCACTCATCTATATTCAATTTTGAGCAACAAGATTCCAGCAATATTCGAGCAACATATCAAGAATTCATTATCATGGTATCCAAGTTTGATGAATGATCTAAACCTAGGTCTATCTAGGAAGTCAACCACAAGCTACATTCAACATTATCATATATCAAGGTCATTATTAAATCAATATTCAAGCTTGATTATCAACCATGGGTTTAACCTATTAGGCTTAGGTCAACCGATCCAAATCGGATGAAAAGGGATACCTTTCCAAACACTTAATAATAAACAAGTTGAAAACTTAGAGATAGTCATAATAGGGATGTGACCTAGGTTAGGGGAGTCATGAGTCAACTGCCACCCTAATCTAGCACATTACTAACATTATTGAGATTATTCAAATAGGGGGAGTATCAATGATCAAATCATACTCTACAAGATCATAAGATCAAAATTCAAGTTTATAATAGGGCAAATAGTTCAAGATTTTTCAAGACTAGGGTCATAATTGTATTTTCTTTTTTTCATGATCAAGATATAATTGGAAAATAGGTGCATGATTTAGGTCCATTCTCATCACATCAAGATCGAGATTACAAAAAGGCATCAATAGTCAGTAGGAAACTGCTTTTTGCATCATAGTCTTACATAATTATTTTGTGAGTCCTAGACTTAGTCACTTGATGGCATAATCATGAAGTGCATCAAATAGGGAAAGAAGTTTACTTAACTATCTTTGAGGCTTAGTCAACAATAGGGCAACATGGACTTAATAAAATGGGGACCTCATCAACAATGAGGTATAAGGTATAAATCCTCCTTATTTCACCAAATCAGAATTTTTATCATTCACCTCAAACATAGGGAGCATGTAGTCCAGATTTGGTTAATCGAGTTAGCATGATATTAGGGTTCATAATGAGTATTTTATTTCAAGATTCATTGATCAAAATAAAAATTTCAAATTAAGGTCAGATCATGGTATCAACTTTCAAAATTTTCTATTGATATTCATTTTCCCCATGCATAAGCTACCCAAAATCGAGACATCATGTGGTAAATGGTCATAAGAAAAAGACCTTATGAGGAGATGAGAAGACTACCTAATCTTCATCTACATGGGTAGCTTGGGTAGTCCTTAAATAAGAGAGTGAGATGCTAGAAGACTCTCTAGGGTTTCACAAGAGAACCTTTAGGTCTAGTTCTGGATCAATTAAGGCCAGGTAGAGTAGGGGATCTCAGCCACTATGAAGACGAATAGGAGAAATTATGCCAGGACCTCGAGCCTAGACACCTCAATTTTCATCATTATGGATTTTAGGGTTTCTTGGGTTTAAGAGACTCAACAAATTATTTACCTAAAGTATATGAGAGTGTGTACGCTCTTATACCAACTATCACAGAACCATTCTTACCCCCAATCCCAATCCCGCTGCCTAGATAGTGGTAAAAGGATTGAAGTGTCCGTCCATGAGTGGTCCGATAGGATCTCACACACTAGCATATACAATAAGAAGTAATAACTCAAAAATTGGAGATATAAAGAACAAACTAACCCGATTGTGAGATATTGCCGATATCCTTGTCATCAGAGTATATGAAGTACGAAAGTGATCTTAATAGTATTCCATTTGTCTTGCCTAAAATCAAGAAAATCGAGACACAATCATGCAATTGCACGGTACGCTATTAAAATTAAGTAAAATGGTTTATAGAAAAAGAGTATACTTGGCAAGACTTATATTGATGAACAATATAACAATCGATTTTCCAAATCCAACATTTATTCGACAAGATGTTTATTTTAAACAATTCAATTTTTTTATTATGAGTTCCCATTATGTTGTAATCGAGAAGCATGCTTATATATTTTGTGTGACTCTGTCGTCCCAACATGGCAGAGGAGGTCACTAGGATCCTTAGCTCCATTTGAGGTAGGAGGCCAATGTACAAGTCCCACCTCCAAATGAGGAGGTCACTTGCACTCAATATCAACATTATCAACCTCATCATCATCATGAATATATGGGCAGTCATAATTGGCTATATCATTTATGTTTTCATGTTTTTCTCAAAATATAATATAGGGGAAAATGGAAGACTAATCACAGGGAACAATAGCTCAACCAAGTATATTGCCAAGTATATAATCAAGAGATACATAAAAAGTATCTTCAATAAACTAAAGAGGAGGTATAATAGCGTACCTTTCACTGAGGATTTCGAGTAAGATCTCAACAAGTCAACCCTTTGAGTCAGATCCTAAATCAACAATATTTGGATAAAGGGTCAAGATCATGATATTTTAAGATCATGTTTTAATGTTTGAGATTAGGTTTACACTTTTCCTATGTCAACCTTAGGGTTAGGGCATTCACTTATAACAACCAATATTTCAATGTGTCCAACATTATTTCAAGTGTCAAGCATTTTCGAGTGTGAATGACTTACCTAGGTTTTCTAGGATCATATGTGTTAACCCTAATTTTCATGATCGGTATTCAAGTCATAATCAAGTCTTTAGATAGTCATCATGTTCTAACATCATTGGAGTTTAAGATTAGATCAAGTTTTGATTAGTATAATGATTAAAGTCAAGGATCAAGTATTAGATCAATAGATCAAAAATATGCCATAAGTTTAGATCAATCATATTATAAGATGTCATCATCAAGATTATCTTCAAGGTACATGTTACATATTCAAAAGTAGCTAAGCCAAAAAAAAAAGGTTTAGTCTAGTCAAGTCTGATTTCACTTTCTCAAGATAATCATCAGAGTCAAGTATTAGGGTTTTCGAAATCTAATCATGCTTATGAAGTTATTTAGAAAAAAGTATAAAGGATAAAAATTTAGGGATATCAGAGAAAACTATCAAGAATTAGGCTTCAAAACATTTTAAAACAAATCCTTGGGTTTTTTTGATCAAAATGGACTACTTTTTTGTAATCTTTGGAGTTACAATGCAATTTCTATGATTTAATCAAGATCTGAGTATATTAATCTATTTTTAATGTGAGAGGGTGAAAAATACCTTAAATTAGATAAAGGCTAGACGTTGGATTAAACGATCAGGCGGTCGATATCGCACTACATAGGCATGCAACTCACTTTCTTAGTGGTCTGGTTCAGTCTTGGTTTGGCTGGTTCACTCCTCTACTAACTGGTGCAAATGCTGGTTTGTTGGACCGAGGGGTTTTCCTTTTTGGGCCGGCAGTCCGGGACCCTTTTCTCCCTCATGCAGGGTCCTCACGATCCCAGAAGCCAGGCAGAGGAAGCTTGCTGGCATGAAGGGAATCAAGAGAAAGAGGCGTCAAAGCGGCAAAGAAGGTGTCATTCCGCCTCAACCTGACCTCACTAATTGAATGGTGGTGGAGATTTGGGGCAAGGCGCGTGTGGAGGGTGAACGCCAAAAGTAGTTGCCCAGTGGCGCTGCACCAAATAAGAGGAAAATAGGGAGAGGAAAAAGACTGCCCAAGGCTGAAATAGAGAGCAAGAATAAGGCTCACAACTTGGTGAGGTGGAGACGAGTCTTAGGAGGCCTTTATATAGGGTCGAGGGTTAGGTTTTAGGGCAAAAGGTTTTGGGGCAGCAACCATGACCACTGGAAAGAGAGGGAGAAGAGAGAAACTTGTTTTGGCAACACAAAGGTGCACGAATGCTAGTCAAAATAGGGCTTGATGAGTTCAAATTTGCAAGAGCATGATTTCTATTTGGTTAGATTTTTGAATAGAGGTCCTGAGCGGGAGATTGCAAGTCTCGACCATAAAGACACCTCCCTGCTGATTGCGGGAGGTTGATGACAACCTCATGGCCGCTAGATCGAGCCTAGATCTACAAGAGGTAGATCTAAGGGCTGGGGTTCACCCGTGATCCCTTGCCCAGATCATTGACATGGAAAAGCCAAGAAAAAGAGAAAATAAAAGGAAAATAAAGGGGTTTTCTAGTCTTAAACTTCAATAATTCATAGAAAATCGAAGGAATGTTGAAATGACATGAAATTTGGACCATAGCTTCACAGATATGTGTAGAATATTTAAAAAAAGTTAGAGAATAAAAATATGAAGTTTGATGGACCAATTTAGTTCATTGGACAAAGTGACAAATAAATCAAATATGTGGTGTCACAGAGTGTATAAAATTCACATTGATCTCCATATTTTGGATTTGAGTATTAATATTGATTTAGAGGACAAGAAAAATATACCGGGGCCCAGAGTGAACATAATGAGGGCAAAATTGTAATAAAATCATACTTATGCTAAAATTCACTTTGTTACAATATCAATTATGTTTAGGTAACATTTTCTATTCTTTTTTGTTCATTTTTTTGTTTCTAATTCTGATTGCATTTCTGATATGTTTCTATTTTGATTCTTATCTTGAGTAACTAAGATAGATTTTGAAGTATGTATTCTATCTAGCATTGAAATTCTAAATTCCATTCTGAGTTTTTATGCAAAATCTAAATTTTGATATAACAATAAGTAACTAAAAATTGGATATAAATTTTGATATTTTCATTCTAAATTCTAATATTCTGGATTATGATCTCAATTAGTAAATAACTGTGATGAATCCTGATTCTAGATTCTTTATTTTTTGTGATATTCTAAAAGAATTCTAAATTCTAAATGATAGTAAGGAGCTAACATATTGAAATAAAATTTCATCATTACATTCTGAGTTCTATAAATTGCATGCTAACATCTAATCATTTATGCAAGAATAATAATATAAAATTGATACTTTATAACATCTAGGCACGGACTATCTAAGGCGGTAATTTTACTGTGCTATAAGGGAAATATTCCACATATGAACATTAGACTACATGTCTAACGGATTATTTTGAATAGGATGATTAGATTATAAGTCTAACATATATAATATGAATTCAATGACATGATCCACTTACCTGATGTAAGCCTGGTCTTAAGACACTCTTCTTCGAGTCCTTCTCCTAAAAACCTAAGGATCTATCAGTCTTCACATCTTTTCTTAAAGTCTAGTCTTCTAAGTTCAATAGGGTTCTCAATTAGGGTTTCTTAGTGCATGTATTTGACTCTTGAGTTAAATCTAGGATCATATTCACGATATAATGTTCTGGTGATTATTAGGGTGCATTATCTTACCCTTTGTCAAAGATGAGTTACATAGTTAGGGTAAGGATATCGATCATATTCACTTCTTCTCATCTCACTTTAGTAACCATACCCTTAACATCAACTTAGGGTTTACATATACTAACCCTTGTATGTAGCCCTAAAGATATTAGAATTCATGTTTGAGTTCTTAAAAGAAATGAAAAGATTCTGATTCAAGTCTCATTAATTCACATATATATACTCATTATCTATATGTTCTTGTTACATAAATCCTATGTATATAGGATTATTCATAAGATATCATTAGACTATATTAACATCAATATTAGTCATTCTTATCAAAGTTTCACTAATGAGCCATAGATGGTTTCCACACTACAAGGATCAGTTTGTTGTGAGTAACCTTTCCATCTCATACGTCCTCAATAGATAGATCTGGGAATCACCACCTATCACCTGGTCCTCAAGTTGTACAACCTCTGGGTGGGTCGAATGTAACACCCAGGGGAGATAAAATAAAATCAAGGACATCAGTGAATGCTGAGTATGTACAATAATTAACAACTAGGTATTAGAGTAAAAGTCAAAATAGAATTTCAAAAGATTTAAAAGAGTGAATGGTCATGCCAATGAAATGAGGATTTTACTCATGTGTGACTATATTAGAACAAGTTTAAACATGTTGGTAGGAATTAACACATATACCATAAATATGGGGTGAGAAGGAACATGTACACATATGTTCTGAGCATGACATGATACACATATACTCTAACAATATCACTTGCATAAATTATCACTTCCGCATTTTAATGTGTATGAATTTACACATCCACATAAAATTTACACATGTCATATTATACTATAAGTCACCACATGATGCATAACCAAAGAGTATGTGCATTTAATTCATGATATGAGATATGAGAACATCCATTGAATATTAAGTGAGTCAAAAGACCCATAATATAAATCTCAAAGACCAAAGAGATTCAAGCAACAAAAATGGATCTTTAAAATAGGAGCATTGTAGAGAAATGACTTTATCATATAGGTCAGGTTTATCAAAGGACATAAGTGGGATATAGATCATTTACTCAATGTACATAGTGTAAGAAAAACACATACCTTGATTTGAGTATATAAACTAGAGATCGAATCCTACTGTAAATAAGTGAAAACACCTCTCTACTAACAAAATTTGAACATTAAAACATCCATCCCAAACATACTCATAGGTATTTTGGAACATGTGTAAAATTTTCAAATCTTTATTAATGGTAACCAAAAGACCAAAGTATAACAACATAAGAAAATGTTTGACTATATTTCAATTTATCATATGATTATAAAGGTATCTCAACAACATCTCCCAAAGGAGTTTACATAAAAGATACATCATAAGGATCCATGTAGAGGAAATCTAAACTATAACAAGTTTGTCTCCAAGCTTCACCATCACATGCTAAGACCAAGTCCACATGTCGCGCCATCCATGTCCTCCACCTAGGGTTGGAAGCATACCCTAGCAAGAAGAGAAGAAAATAATAGGAAACATCAGCAAAAAGCTGGTATGTGCATACTAAAAAGAAACTTTGAGCAATGTAAGGAAATAAGGACATCAAATATAAACGCTTCCCATACAAGAGATAAGGCCTACCCATACGGGCACAAAAGAATAGATTCATCATCATAGTAAAAGAATGACAATTGCCATAATTAAAACAATAAAGTAGTGCCACATAAGCACATGTCATAACCATCACCCTGCATGCATGTGAGATAAGCATAGCACTAGAATGTTATAAAAGACAATGGTGGCCAAGAATCACACATCTTGAACCTTGATAGACATGGGCCAAGAATCACACATCCTACCCTGGCATGGGGAATCACACATCCACCATCCAAACATATATAACATGGTCCAAGAATCACACATCCTTCCCTGGCATGGGGAATCATACATCCACCATCCAAAATATCACAATGTTGCCACAAATTATAATGAGACAAAACCAATGCAATTATACTACTCTAGGGCTACTGAATCACATAGAAGGTAAATGTAGAGGCAAGTAGAAAAGTATAGTCAACATTATACAAGGTTTTCCATATCACACAATGGACAACATATGTAACCACCAATAAACCTCCACATCACAGTGGGCATATACCATCAACAAGATCATCATATACCATATCACAAGGTAGGAGCTAAAAGAATATCCAAGATCACAATCAAGATAGTTCTCATGAACCATGATAATAAGAGATAAGACATATTGTGTAGGCTCAATTCAAGAGAATGAAAAGATAGGTGAATTGATCAGCATAGAGCAATAGGGGATACAACATACCTTATTTCAAGATCCTAGAAACACACGCCATCAATCTAAAGGTTTGCAACATCAACTTTACCTAATTACAATTATTCACATGTATTAGGGTTTGTCATATGCATTAATGTAAAAGAAACCTGACTTTTGGACTTTTCACATAAAACTTTGATTTAGACTCTGAACATATCACCATTATCTTAGTTAGAGTTTTCTGATCAAAATGACATATAATATTATGTATTTTGAAGATATAGGCTTTTAGATGCATTTTTAATGATTTTTATTTAATTAGTTCATTCTCAAAAACACTTTAAAAAAAACATAGAATCAGGCTTCGAAAATATTGTTATTACAAAGCTATTCTTTTTTTGATTCCATAACATATCTTACTTTTATTTTTTGACCAATGAATCAAAATATATTAATTTTCTAGTTCTGACCAATGAAAAACTGCCACGTAGGCAGAGGCGTTTGAAACAGAGAGAAGAAGAAGGGAGCAACCAGGGGCAAAACTGTAAAAAGATGACGAGTCATCCCCTTTCTCCACATGCGTCATGGCTGCGGACGCAAGCAGCTAGCTTGGGGAGAAAATTGGGCAAAACCGGTATACAAGACCAAACTCGAAACCGAAAGATGCATATGAAAGCTAAAGCAAAGAGGGGCTCAACCGTACCTCCAATTTGGATGAAGATGGTGTGTACATAGAGCAGCAAGGGCCGCAAGCCAAGGAAAAAAAACTCAATCTATGTCGCTCCACGTGGTCTCCGTCGAAATAGAGAGTACGAAAATAAAAAGCGATGTCTAACGCACACATAAGTACCCTTATTTATAGGTATGGGTGTGAAACACTCTGATTTGGTATGGAACTTCCCAACTATAAAAAACGGAAATCCAGTTCTTCTCAAATACTCAACAAAATGTTACAAATAAGGACTTAAAATGTGCGCAATCATATTTAGAATACAATGGCGAAAGAATCATGCAAAAAGATGGACTACCGCCCGAGAAATCCGCAAAATACCGAGCACCTATACTATTCATGCGACACAATCCTACCCAGGGTAGGAGACAAGTTGAGAACCTTTGGATGTGGGTCCACAGTGATCCGCTTCACGCCCAGCCATCCGATGGAGTGTGACACATAAATCAAATCCAAATCGAATTAGAATAACGTGCGATCACATTAATTTATGTTTTTATCTTTCTTCTTTTAGAGGCTCAAACAAATTCCAAAATTAACCAAAATTTACACCCTAACTTATTTTGACATGTAAAATCTAAATTTGGAATTTGTTTTACGTTTTGTGAACTTTTAATGGGTTAAATAATTCAAAACTCATTTTCTTTTAATCCTTCATTAATGACATTAGGATTATCCAAAAATTATGAAACTTCACCTACAAGTCATATATAATGTGTTGGATACGAATTTATCATTAGTTTTGTTTGTTAAAGTTGTTTGTTATTTTAATTAATGATATGAAGGTTTTATACATGTTCTCTCTCCTAAATTTACCTTCTCATCATATATTTTCCAAATGGAGTCAAAATTCATCCAAAGATATATTTTAACATGTAGAACACGAATTTTGAATTATTTTATTTTTTTGAAGACTTAATTATTTTATTTAATACATTTAAGTTTTATCGCTTATTTTATCCTTTTAATTTATTAGAGGCATCTAGCAGCTTTATAAAAATATGAAACTTGACCTATAAGCAATACTAAACGTGAGAAACACTATTTTCACATTAATTGATTTTTTTCGTCTTATATTTTATATTTTAGTTGTTTAAATCATTTTCTCTCTCCTGAATAAAATAAAATATTTAACATTGACCAAATTAGATGCAAATTTGCCCATAGGCTTATTTCTAAGCTTAGATCACGAATCCAATGTTATTTTCCTCTTTTGGAGTCAATAACTATTTTATTTGATAATTTGGAAAAACTTAGATTTTCTCTTTCCAAAATGAATTAAATTAATTATATTTATGTGAATAATGTGAAACTTGACCCCAAGGTAATTGGGACCCAAGGAACATGATTTTAACTTAGATTTCACTTTTAAGACTTTCTTATATGAGTTATGTCATTTGGCCCACTAATGGCCCATTATCATAACTACTTATTCAATTAAGTTCTTTATCATCTTATTATCACCAAATGAATTATGTGAAATATTAAATTACATTATTCATGCATTAGATAATTAGGATCATTCTAACCTCAACCTTGTTTGGTCAAACCCCAAAAGTTCAAACTTCTAGGGTGGGGTCTAAGATCTGGTATGTTACATCACTCCACCCCTCAAAAGGATCTCGTCCTTGAAATCTATAGATCAAAACATAAACAACTAATTACTTTCCACCCCTTAAAAAGGTTCAACCAAACAAGTCAAACTAAACAACTTTTTAGAGCTACCCACATCTCTTAGTTTGTAAAAGTTTTAGAGATTTATATTTCTCATGTATCCAACTAAAGTCACATTCTAGGGTTGAGCTTTAGGTCCTCATGTCTCTAACCTATCAACCCTATATGAACCTTCAAAAAGTCATAGGGTAGGTCAACTACACCTTTATATCATTCCTAGTCACAACTTCCAAAGTCAAAACTAGGTTTAGAGTTAGGTTTAGGGTTTTACTACCAAAACTTCTCATATCACTTCATTGTGACTTAGTTTAGAAAACTTCAATGAAATCCAGAATTTTTTTATACATATAGTAGTATAATGAAAATAATTTTGTAGATGAGAAACATTGTGAAGTAAAACCAACAAGTTGGCCAAAATTCAATGTGAAACCAAGTCACAATATTTCCATATTTGAACCTTCTCATGACCTAATCTCATCCTAAAAAAAACCTTATTGTCTAAAAAGATCATCATTGATCAAATCTAGGGTCAACATCTCATTTAGAGGTAGTTAGAAAATTCTAGGGTTCTAACAAGGGAGACAAAATTGAAATAGTCAGATTTCAACTACCATGGGCTCTGATACCATGTTGTAAAGAAGTGAAAATACCTTTCTACTAAAAAAAATTGAACATTAAAACATCCATCCCAAACATACTCATAGGTATTTTAGAACATGTGTAAAATTTTCAAATCTTTATTAATGGTAACCAAAATACCAAAGTATAGCAGCAGAAGAAAATGTTTGACTATATTTCAATTTATCATGTGATTATAAAGGTATCTCAACAACATCTCCCAAAGGGGTTTACATAAAAGATACATCATAAGGATCCATATAGAGGAAATCTAAACCATAACAAGTTTGTCTCCAAGCTTCACCATCATAGGCAAAGACCAAGTCCACATGTCACACCATCCATGTCCTCCACCTAGGGTTGGAAGCATACCCTAGCAAGAAGAGAAGAAAACAATAGGAGACATCAACAAAAAGCTGGTATGTGCATACTAAAAAGAAACTTTGAGCAATGTAAGGAAATAAGGACATCAAATATAAACACTTCCCATACAAGAGATAATGACTCCCACACAGGCATAAAAGAATAGATTCATCATCATAGTAAAAGAATGATACTTGCCATAATTAAAACAATAAAGTAGTGCCACATAAGCACATGTCATAACCATCACCCTGCATACATGTGAGATAAGCATAACACTAGAATGTTATAAAAGACAATGGTGGCCAAGAATCACACATCTTGAACCCTGATAGACATGGGCCAAGAATCACACATCTTGCCATGACATGGGGAATCACACATCCACCATCCAAACATATATAACATGGTCTATGAATCACTCATCCTGCCCTGGCATGGGGAATCACACATCCACCGTCCAAAATATCATAATGTTACCACAAATTATAATGAGACAAAACCAATGCAATTATACTACTCTAGGGCTATTGAATCACATAGCAGGTAAATGTAGAGGCAAGTAGAAAAGTATAGTCAACATTATATAAGATTTGCCATATCACACAATGGACAACATATGTAACCACAAATAAACCTCCACAGCACAGTGGGCATATACCATCGACAAGATCATCATGTACCATATCACAATGTAGGAGCCAAAAGAATACCAAGATCACAATCAAGATAGTTCACATGAACCATGATAACAAGAGATAAGACATATTGTGTAGGCTCAATTCAAGAGAATGAAAAGATAGGTGAATTGCTCAACATATAGTAATAGGGGATACACCATATCTTATTTCAAGATCCTAGAAACACACGCCGTCAATCTATAGGTTTCCAACATCAACTTTACCTAATTACAATTATTCGTATGTATTAGGGTTTGTCATATGCATTAATGTAAAAGAAACCGACTTTTAGAATTTTCACACAAAACTCTGATTTAGACTCTGAAAATATCACCATTATCTTAGTTAGAGTTTTTTGATCAAAATGACATATAATATTATATATTTTGAAGATATAGACTTTTAGATGCATTTTTGATGATTTTTATTTAATTAGTTCATTCTCAAAAATACTTTTTCGAAAAATATAGAATCAAGCATCAAAAATATTTTTATTAGAAAGCTCATATTTTTCTAATTCTAGAACATATCTTACTTTTATTTTTTGACCAACGAATCAAAAGATATTAATTTTCTAGTTCTGACCAATGAAAAGCTTCCACGTAGGCAGAGGCGCTTGAAACAGAGGGAGCGACCAGGGGTAAAACCGTAAAAAGATGATGAATCACCCCCTTTCTCCACCTGCGCCATGGCTGTAGAAGTAAGAAGCTAGCTTGGGAAGAAAATTGGGCAAAACTGGTATACAAGACCAAACTCGAAATCGAAAGATGCGTACGTATGAAAGCTAAAGAAAAGAGGGACTCGACCGTACCTTTAATTTAGACGAAGATGGTGTGTACAAGGAGCAGCAAGGGCCACAAACCAAGGGAGAACACTCGATCTACGTCACTCCACGTTTGGTCTCCGTCGAAATTACGAGTACGAAAATGAAAAGCGATGTCTAACACACACATAAGTACCCTTATTTATAGGTATGGGTGTGAAACACTCCGATTTGGTATGGAACTTCCCAACTATGGAAAATAAAAATCCAGTTCTCCTCAAATACTCAAAGAAATGTTGCAAATAAGGACTTAAAAAGTGCATAATCATATTTGGAATACAATGGCGAAAGAATTATGCAAAAAGATGGACTACAACCCGAGAAATCCGCAAAATACCGATCACCTATACTATTCACACGACACAATCCTACCCAAGGTAGGAGACAAGTTGAGAACCGTTGGATGCGGGTCCACAGTGATCCACTTCACGCCCAGCCATCCGATGGAGCATGACACATAAATCAAATCCAAATCGAATTAGAATAAAGTGTGATCACATTAATTTCTTTTTTTTATCTTTCTTCTTTTGGAGGCCTAAAAAATTCCAAAATTAACCAAAATTTACACCATGACTTATTTTGACGTGTAGAATCCAAATTGGGAATTAGTTTTGCCTTTTGAGAATTTTAATGGGTTAAATAATTCAAAACTTATTTTCTCTTTCCTCCTTCAAAAATGAAATTATAATTATCCAAAAATTACTAAACTTCACCGACGAGTCATATTTAATGTGTTGGATAACAATTATCATTATTTTTATATTTTAAAGTTGTTTGTTATTTTAGTTAATGATATGAAGGTTTTACACGTGTTCTCTCTCCAAAATTTACTTTCTCATCATATATTTTCCAAATGGAGTCAAAATTCATCCAAATATACATTTTAGCATATAGAATACGAATTTTGCATTATTTTATTTTTTTTTGAAAACTTTTATTATTTCATTTAATACATTTAAATGTTATCACTTATTTTATCCTTTTATTTTATTAGAGGCATGTAAAAACTTTCAAAAAATATGAAACTTGGCCTATAAGCAATACTAAATGTGAGAAACACTATTTTCAAATTAGTTGATTTTTTTTCAATTTATATTTTATATTTTAGGCATTTAAATCATTTTCTCTCTCCTAAATAAAATAAAATATTTAACATTGACCAAATTAGATGCAAATTTGCCCAAAGGCTTATTTCTATGCTTAGATCATGAATCCAAGGTTATTTTCCTCTTTTAGAGTTAATAATTATTTTATTTGATAATTTGGAAAAACTTAGATTTTCTCTTTCCAAAATGAATTAAATTAATTATATTTATGTGAATAATGTGAAACTTGACCCAGGGTAATTGGGACCCAAGGAACATGATTTTCAACTTAGATTTCACTTTTAAGACTTTCTTATATGAGTTATGTCACTTGGCCCACTAATGGCCCATTATCATAACTACTTATTCAATTAAGTTCTTTATCATCTTATTATCACCAAATGAATTATATGAAATATTAAATTACATTATTCATGCATTAGATTATAGGATCATTCTAACCTCAACCTTGTTTGGTCAAACCCCAAAAGGTCAAACTTCCAGGGTGGGGTCTAAGATCCAATATGTTACACCTACCCTTCCAACTCTAAAGTCAACTCAAACCTACATACATGATTATGTCCATTTATTAGGGTTTAGTTTCAAGATATATTAAGTGAAACCCTAGAAATATAAAACTATCAAGAAAACCCTAGGTCGGCTCATGTTAAAAACATATCATTGAATTTAGAGTTCCTTAATGATATCTTGACTCAAAATCACCACTTTATTGGTCATGATGCTATCGTTAGTTACTATTAAGATAATAAGTGAAAGAAAGATCCTAAAAACTCAAATTTTTTATTAAAACCTAGATTGACACATAATTATATCTTAGAGAGAAAGTTCAGGGTAACTGATCATGGATGTGAGGCCATGATCTTAATTTTATCTTTTTTAAAACCTATCTTAAAAATATTAATGTGTCATTATGAAAATTTAAAACTAGAAATATCCAATCTTTAGAACTTGTGAATTAGGCGATAAAATCCAAACCAAAAGGCAGGGAAAATTCTCACATTTCTAGAACATATTTTTTTGTAATTTTTGAATAAGCAGAGAGAATGTTGTAGAAATTTGAAGTTTTGACCAATCAAGAAAATTGTTCAAACCACATGTGTAATTTTATTACACCTAGGACATGTTGAGGTGGACTAACAACACTTGACCAAGTGGCGTGATCGCTCACACAGTTTGGTAGTTACTCAATGTGGATGAGGATCAAATAAATTGACAGAAGGACCACTCTGCCCTCATGGAAAAAGAAAGAAAGAGAGGCGGGAAGACGGCAAAGTCGAGAAAACCACAGGGGGGTCATCCCCTTCTCTCTGGGCTTTCCATGGTTGTGCACTAAGAAGCAGCCATACGCCGAGATTTGGGGAAAACCTCGAGAGACCTCCCCTGGCGATTACGGCGACCAAGTCGTGAACGACAGAGTGCAGAGACACAAATTGTGAGAGGAATTGATCAAAGCAGTGAGGAAAAATAGGTTGCAATTCCAAGAATGATCCTACCCTTCCTTGAATCCTCGATAGCAGAGCATGCCACTACCAAGAAAATTAACAAGGGAGGGAAGACAATACGAAGCGTCGCGAAAACAAGGACAATCTCCCATATATACTGCTAGATGGTACGGTTTCTACAAGGTGACTGTGAGATGCTTGTGACCCATGAATTTGGGTGAATCTAGAACACTCAATGATGATCTCCAATAAGGTATCAATTTGTATGTAAGCGAATGGAGAATTTGTAGGAGAAGAATTTTTTTGAAAAGGTTAAGTGTCAAGGGAGAAATCTCAATTTTTAAAAATTACAAAACCAATAGCTGGTTTCCATTTTTGGTGCAAGGTGGATGACGACATATCAAATGTATATTTCAAATCTGATGGCTAGGAAAAATTGCTCACATCACTTAAATATACATATATATGTGACATTAGTTGCATTCTAAATCAAATCTGAATAAAGTGATGTATTTTCAATTTCTTTTCTTTTCCAAATGTCCAAACAAAGTGAAATTAGGTGAGAAAGGTAATAAGGACCCACTGAATCCAATTTTGGAGTCACATTTTCCTTTTGGAAAACTTTAATATGTAATAATCACCTTTTGTGGAAAAGTATATTCTCTTCATATTACTACATTCCTTTACTATTTATTAACCAAAATTTGTGTATATCTCTATATTAACCAAATCTATCCACATGAAAAATGTAGAAAGATAATGTTGAAATTGAATGCCCTAATTTTATAATTTTGCACGACCAACCCCAAAACTAATGAATAGCCCCAATTTCTTGTATAAAGGCTTTAAATCTTTTGTACTTATGTCTTAAAGTCTCATATTTGAAGGATATCAACATCCTAGTACCCATCAAACTACTAAGAGGGGTTCAACAAAAAAGTATTATAAGGTAAAGGGGTAAAACATTATTTATTTAAGTTTGGGTTTGTTACAATACTCCACCCCTTTTAGAGGATTTCGTCCCTAAAATCCAAACTAACTAAATTAAGAGTCCATGATATATATATATATATATATATATATATATATATATATATATATATATATATATATATATATATATATATATATGAGCCCATCTTTAATGCCCGTGCAGGTAACTACCTGCCCCCCATTTTGATTATTTTTTTCAAGTTGGTTACTTTTGACATGTAGAGGGTTACTTTACCTTGCAAACTGTTGAGTTTCATATATAGATAGTTACATTTGTAATAGCCGATTTCAAAACACAGTTACATATATATCTGCTGTGTATTTTGTACGGGATTACTTTTTTAGTCATATAGTTACTTTTTGATCAACATAGTTACTTTTTTTTATAGCAGAATTACTTTTCTGGTCAGAACAATTACTTTTTTGGCTGTCGGGTAGTGAAATCCAGGCTACCCGCGTGGGTATTAAAAAACGTCCTATATATTGTGAGTACGGTTTTACTATATATATACTAATTCATGTTTTCAAATATGTCTCTACACTAGTACACTAGGTAGGATGTAGTGATATCCCGATGCTATTGGTTTGAGAAATAATTCAAGAGTTTAGATAAAATGGTTTTAGTCTAACCAACCTTAACTGGTTCTCTACTCCTTATAGACTCTGTGTTTGGGACCAAAGATAGCATGATCCCAAATAGTGATTTAACTAATCCACACATAGCTATAATTACTCCTCATATACTACCCTAGACTTGAGGTTATGGATTTTCTATGACTTATTGAAATTTTATACCTTTAGGGCTTGTACATGTATCCTCGGTTAAGTGGTGTGCTAATAAAATTTTAATGGGAAAAAGCTTGCAAAGTAGAAAGGGAAAATAAAGATGTTTCCAAAAAAGGCAAGGCCAAGACACCAAACATGTTGAAGATATTTTTGGTATAGTATGGGTTTCATATGCATATTACCACTATTTTCTCCAACAGCTCCAACTTGCAAGGCATAAGTGTGTCTCGCATGCCTCTCCACTGGGGGTCGTGACTCCTACTGATTGTTTTATCTCTTTGTTGCATAGATGGTCTAAAAGGGGCAAGTTCATTTTGAAGTTGAGGAAATCGGGGTCTAATGTGACTGACTTGCCTGTAGTGATGACATGTCAGTTGTCTATCCTTCCTTCATGTCACGGGGTCCTCTGTTCGACGACACTTCTCATGTTCATGATCATCATTGAAGTGCTTTCTTTTGTTATTATTCTCTTTGGGTGCCAGGGGTTGGAAACCAGGGCATGACTCAATGTCTAAGATCTTGTCCACCATTTGTTGAAAAGTGAGAGGAAGTTGGGGAACTACAGCACGACCCACTTTGTAGTTAAATCCTTGTAGGAACAGGTTAGTCCTACGTCCTTTAGTCAATCTAATAGCGCATCACTCGAGTAGTTGAAGTCTTTGTACGTACGTAGGGATAGAGAGGGATCCTTATTTTAGATTATAGAATTCTGCTTCCTTTTTCTTTAGGGTAGTAGTGCAGATGTACTTTTCACAGAATAGCACCAAAAATTTAGCCCAAGTGAAAGTAGATATGTGCGAGTCTGGTTTATCCCATTCCACTTGCATCTGTGCTGGCCCATCCAACATGTACGAGATAAACCTAACCTTCTGATGAGGAGGACATGCCATATTGTCAAATGTCCTTTCTATGGCCAACACCCAATCATCTGACTTATCGACTATCAACAATTATCCTTCACCCTTGAAGTAGGGTGGTTGTAGTTTTCATGAAACCAGTCAGCGTGTACTCCTTTGGATTATCTGACACTAGAGGGGTGTTCAACTTTCCCACTACGGTAGTGGTGAGAAACTGTCATAGGAAGGCTAACTCTTTGTCAGGGGTGAGGCCAATCAAGCCAGAGGCAGTGGTGTCAACAACCCCATAAGCATAGTTGGATTTGTTCCTAAGAGGGGGGTTAATGCCAAAATGAGGGTTCTCCGGTGTGGAGAATCTGTCTAAAATGTCATATTGAGGGGTAGTAATGGTGTATCCAAACAAGTTGGATCTCTTGAAATATATGTTTAACTGGTAAGACATACCTACTAAGTAAGGACTTATGAGACAATTAGATTACCAAGCATAAACATGCTCTAATACCATTCTTGTAAGGAGTGAGGCCCGAGAGGGACCACTCCTTACTTTAATTTAAGGAAATGATTGCAAAAATACCCCAATATATCATATCCATAAAAAAAACCATTCAAATAATTAGGGTCCACAATATTTCTTTAAATAGAAGGATAAAAAGAACATAGTTTTATTGCAGCAGAAATTAAATCTATATGTTATAAGAATTTTTCTTATCAAAGTTCCACTAATGAGCCATAGATGGCTTCCACACTACAAGGATCCATTTGTGGTGAGTAACCTTTCCATATCAGACGTCCTCAATAGCTAGATCTGGGCACCACCACCTATCACCCGGTCCTTAGGCTGTACAACCTCTAGGTGGGTTGAATGCAATACCCATGGGAGAGAAAATAAAAGCAAGGACGTAAACGAATGCTAATATGTGCAATAATTAACAACTAGGTATTAGAGTAAAAGTCAAGATAGAATTTCAAGAGAGTTAAAAGATTAAATGGTCATGTCAATGAAATGAGGATTTTACTCATGTGCAACTAAACTAGAACAATTATAAAAATGTTGGAGGAATTAACACATCTACCATAAATTGGGGTGAGCAGGAACACATAGACATTTGCTTTAAGAAGCACATGACACATGTCTACTCTAATAATCTCACCTGTAGGAATTATCACCTCTGCATTTTCATGTGTGGAAATTTACACATCCACATAAAATAACACATGTCGTATTATACTTGCAGTCACTACATGATGCATAACCAAAGAGTATGTGGGTTTAATTCATGTTTTTATCTTTCTTCTTTTAGAGGCTCAAACAAATTCCAAAATTAACTAAAATTTACACCCTAACTTATTTTGACATGTAAAATCTAAATTTGGAATTTGTTTTACGTTTTGTGAACTTTTAATGGGTTAAATAATTCAAAACTCATTTTCTTTTAATCCTTCATTAATGACATTAGGATTATCCAAACATTATGAAACTTCACCTACAAGTCATATATAATGTGTTGGATACGAATTTATCATTAGTTTTGTTTGTTAAAGTTGTTTGTTATTTTAATTAATGATATGAAGGTTTTATACATGTTCTCTGTCCTAAATTTACCTTCTCATCATATATTTTCCAAATGGAGTCAAAATTCATCCAAAGATATATTTTAACATGTAGAACACGAATTTTGAATTATTTTATTTTTTTGAAGACTTTATTATTTTATTTAATACATTTAAGTTTTATCGCCTATTTTATCCTTTTAATTTATTAGAGGCATCTAAAAGCTTTATAAAAATATGAAACTTGACCTATAAGCAATACTAAACGTGAGAAACATATTTTCACATTAATTGATTTTTTTCGTCTTATATTTTATATTTTAGTTGTTTAAATCATTTTCTCTCTCCTGAATAAAATAAAATATTTAACATTGACCAAATTAGATGCAAATTTGCCCATAGGCTTATTTCTAAGCTTAGATCACGAATCCAATGTTATTTTCCTCTTTTGGAGTCAATAATTATTTTATTTGATAATTTGGAAAAACTTAGATTTTCTCTTTCCAAAATGAATTAAATTAATTATATTTATGTGAATAATGTGAAACTTGACCCCAAGGTAATTGGGACCCAAGGAACATGATTTTAACTTAGATTTCACTTTTAAGACTTTCTTATATGAGTTATGTCATTTGGCCCACTAATGGCCCATTATCATAACTACTTATTCAATTAAGTTCTTTATCATCTTATTATCACCAAATGAATTATGTGAAATATTAAATTACATTATTCATGCATTAGATAATTAGGATCATTCTAACCTCAACCTTGTTTGGTCAAACCCCAAAAGTTCAAACTTCTAGGGTGGGGTCTAAGATTTGGTATGTTACATCACTCCACCCCTCAAAAGGATTTCGTCCTTGAAATCTATAGATCAAAACATAAACAACTAATTACTTTCCACCCCTTAAAAGGTTCAACCAAACAAGTCAAACTAAACAACTTTTTAGAGCTACCCACATCTCTTAGTTTGTAAAAGTTTTAGAGATTTATATTTCTCATGTATCCAACTAAAGTCACATTCTAGGGTTGAGCTTTAGGTCCTCATGTCTCTAACCTATCAACCCTATATGAACCTTCAAAAAGTCATAGGGTAGGTCAACTACACCTTTATATCATTCCTAGTCACAACTTCCAAAGTCAAAACTAGGTTTAGAGTTAGGTTTAGGGTTTTACTACCAAAACTTCTCATATCACTTCATTGTGACTTAGTTTAGAAAACTTCGATGAAATCCAGAATTTTTTTATACATATAGTAGTATAATGAAAATAATTTTGTAGATGAGAAACATTGTGAAGTAAAACCAACAAGTTGGCCAAAATTCAATGTGAAACCAAGTCACAATATTTCCATATTTGAACCTTCTCATGACCTAATCTCATCCTAAAAAAAACCTTATTGTCTAAAAAGATCATCATTGATCAAATCTAGGGTCAACATCTCATTTAGAGGTAGTTAGAAAATTCTAGGGTTCTAACAAGGGAGACAAAATTGAAATAGTCAGATTTCAACTACCATGGGCTCTGATACCATGTTGTAAAGAAGTGAAAATACCTTTCTACTAAAAAAAATTGAACATTAAAACATCCATCCCAAACATACTCATAGGTATTTTAGAACATGTGTAAAATTTTCAAATCTTTATTAATGGTAACCAAAATACCAAAGTATAGCAGCAGAAGAAAATGTTTGACTATATTTCAATTTATCATGTGATTATAAAGGTATCTCAACAACATCTCCCAAAGGGGTTTACATAAAAGATACATCATAAGGATCCATATAGAGGAAATCTAAACCATAACAAGTTTGTCTCCAAGCTTCACCATCATAGGCAAAGACCAAGTCCACATGTCACACCATCCATGTCCTCCACCTAGGGTTGGAAGCATACCCTAGCAAGAAGAGAAGAAAACAATAGGAGACATCAACAAAAAGCTGGTATGTGCATACTAAAAAGAAACTTTGAGCAATGTAAGGAAATAAGGACATCAAATATAAACACTTCCCATACAAGAGATAATGACTCCCACACAGGCATAAAAGAATAGATTCATCATCATAGTAAAAGAATGATACTTGCCATAATTAAAACAATAAAGTAGTGCCACATAAGCACATGTCATAACCATCACCCTGCATACATGTGAGATAAGCATAACACTAGAATGTTATAAAAGACAATGGTGGCCAAGAATCACACATCTTGAACCCTGATAGACATGGGCCAAGAATCACACATCTTGCCATGACATGGGGAATCACACATCCACCATCCAAACATATATAACATGGTCTATGAATCACTCATCCTGCCCTGGCATGGGGAATCACACATCCACCGTCCAAAATATCATAATGTTACCACAAATTATAATGAGACAAAACCAATGCAATTATACTACTCTAGGGCTATTGAATCACATAGCAGGTAAATGTAGAGGCAAGTAGAAAAGTATAGTCAACATTATATAAGATTTGCCATATCACACAATGGACAACATATGTAACCACAAATAAACCTCCACAGCACAGTGGGCATATACCATCGACAAGATCATCATGTACCATATCACAATGTAGGAGCCAAAAGAATACCAAGATCACAATCAAGATAGTTCACATGAACCATGATAACAAGAGATAAGACATATTGTGTAGGCTCAATTCAAGAGAATGAAAAGATAGGTGAATTGCTCAACATATAGTAATAGGGGATACACCATATCTTATTTCAAGATCCTAGAAACACACGCCGTCAATCTATAGGTTTCCAACATCAACTTTACCTAATTACAATTATTCGTATGTATTAGGGTTTGTCATATGCATTAATGTAAAAGAAACCGACTTTTAGAATTTTCACACAAAACTCTGATTTAGACTCTGAAAATATCACCATTATCTTAGTTAGAGTTTTCTGATCAAAATGACATATAATATTATATATTTTGAAGATATAGACTTTTAGATGCATTTTTGATGATTTTTATTTAATTAGTTCATTCTCAAAAATACTTTTTCGAAAAATATAGAATCAAGCATCAAAAATATTTTTATTAGAAAGCTCATCTTTTTCTAATTCTAGAACATATCTTACTTTTATTTTTTGACCAACGAATCAAAAGATATTAATTTTCTAGTTCTGACCAATGAAAAGCTTCCACGTAGGCAGAGGCACTTGAAACAGAGGGAGCGACCAGGGGTAAAACCGTAAAAAGATGATGAATCACCCCCTTTCTCCACCTGCGCCATGGCTGTAGAAGTAAGAAGCTAGCTTGGGAAGAAAATTGGGCAAAACTGGTATACAAGACCAAACTCGAAATCGAAAGATGCGTACGTATGAAAGCTAAAGAAAAGAGGGACTCGACCGTACCTTCAATTTAGACGAAGATGGTGTGTACAAGGAGCAGCAAGGGCCACAAACCAAGGGAGAACACTCGATCTACGTCACTCCACGTTTGGTCTCCGTCGAAATTACGAGTATGAAAATGAAAAGCGATGTCTAATACACACATAAGTACCCTTATTTATAGGTATGGGTGTGAAACACTCCGATTTGGTATGGAACTTCCCAACTATGGAAAATAAAAATCCAGTTCTCCTCAAATACTCAAAGAAATGTTGCAAATAAGGACTTAAAAAGTGCATAATCATATTTGGAATACAATGGCGAAAGAATTATGCAAAAAGATGGACTACAACCCGAGAAATCCGCAAAATACCGATCACCTATACTATTCACACGACACAATCCTACCCAAGGTAGGAGACAAGTTGAGAACCGTTGGATGCGGGTCCACAGTGATCCACTTCACGCCCAGCCATCCGATGGAGCATGACACATAAATCAAATCCAAATCGAATTAGAATAAAGTGTGATCACATTAATTTCTTTTTTTTATCTTTCTTCTTTTGGAGGCCTAAAAAATTTCAAAATTAACCAAAATTTACACCATGACTTATTTTGACGTGTAGAATCCAAATTGGGAATTAGTTTTGCCTTTTGAGAATTTTAATGGGTTAAATAATTCAAAACTTATTTTCTCTTTCCTCCTTCAAAAATGAAATTATAATTATCCAAAAATTACTAAACTTCACCGACGAGTCATATTTAATGTGTTGGATAACAATTATCATTATTTTTATATTTTAAAGTTGTTTGTTATTTTAGTTAATGATATGAAGGTTTTACACGTGTTCTCTCTCCAAAATTTACTTTCTCATCATATATTTTCCAAATGGAGTCAAAATTCATCCAAATATACATTTTAGCATATAGAATACGAATTTTGCATTATTTTATTTTTTTTTGAAAACTTTTATTATTTCATTTAATACATTTAAATGTTATCACTTATTTTATCCTTTTATTTTATTAGAGGCATGTAAAAACTTTCCAAAAATATGAAACTTGGCCTATAAGCAATACTAAATGTGAGAAACACTATTTTCAAATTAGTTGATTTTTTTTCAATTTATATTTTATATTTTAGGCATTTAAATCATTTTCTCTCTCCTAAATAAAATAAAATATTTAACATTGACCAAATTAGATGCAAATTTGCCCAAAGGCTTATTTCTATGCTTAGATCATGAATCCAAGGTTATTTTCCTCTTTTAGAGTTAATAATTATTTTATTTGATAATTTGGAAAAACTTAGATTTTCTCTTTCCAAAATGAATTAAATTAATTATATTTATGTGAATAATGTGAAACTTGACCCAGGGTAATTGGGACCCAAGGAACATGATTTTCAACTTAGATTTCACTTTTAAGACTTTCTTATATGAGTTATGTCACTTGGCCCACTAATGGCCCATTATCATAACTACTTATTCAATTAAGTTCTTTATCATCTTATTATCACCAAATGAATTATATGAAATATTAAATTACATTATTCATGCATTAGATTATAGGATCATTCTAACCTCAACCTTGTTTGGTCAAACCCCAAAAGGTCAAACTTCCAGGGTGGGGTCTAAGATCCAATATGTTACACCTACCCTTCCAACTCTAAAGTCAACTCAAACCTACATACATGATTATGTCCATTTATTAGGGTTTAGTTTCAAGATATATTAAGTGAAACCCTAGAAATATAAAACTATCAAGAAAACCCTAGGTCGGCTCATGTTAAAAACATATCATTGAATTTAGAGTTCCTTAATGATATCTTGACTCAAAATCACCACTTTATTGGTCATGATGCTATCGTTAGTTACTATTAAGATAATAAGTGAAAGAAAGATCCTAAAAACTCAAATTTTTTATTAAAACCTAGATTGACACATAATTATATCTTAGAGAGAAAGTTCAGGGTAACTGATCATGGATGTGAGGCCATGATCTTAATTTTATCTTTTTTAAAACCTATCTTAAAAATATTAATGTGTCATTATGAAAATTTAAAACTAGAAATATCCAATCTTTAGAACTTGTGAATTAGGCGATAAAATCCAAACCAAAAGGCAGGGAAAATTCTCACATTTCTAGAACATATTTTTTTGTAATTTTTGAATAAGCAGAGAGAATGTTGTAGAAATTTGAAGTTTTGACCAATCAAGAAAATTGTTCAAACCACATGTGTAATTTTATTACACCTAGGACATGTTGAGGTGGACTAACAACACTTGACCAAGTGGCGTGATCGCTCACACAGTTTGGTAGTTACTCAATGTGGATGAGGATCAAATAAATTGACAGAAGGACCACTCTGCCCTCATGGAAAAAGAAAGAAAGAGAGGCGGGAAGACGGCAAAGTCGAGAAAACCACAGGGGGGTCATCCCCTTCTCTCTGGGCTTTCCATGGTTGTGCACTAAGAAGCAGCCATACGCCGAGATTTGGGGAAAACCTCGAGAGACCTCCCCTGGCGATTACGGCGACCAAGTCGTGAACGACAAAGTGCAGAGACACAAATTGTGAGAGGAATTGATCAAAGCAGTGAGGAAAAATAGGTTGCAATTCCAAGAATGATCCTACCCTTCCTTGAATCCTCGATAGCAGAGCATGCCACTACCAAGAAAATTAACAAGGGAGGGAAGACAATACGAAGCGTCGCGAAAACAAGGACAATCTCCCATATATACTGCTAGATGGTACGGTTTCTACAAGGTGACTGTGAGATGCTTGTGACCCATGAATTTGGGTGAATCTAGAACACTCAATGATGATCTCCAATAAGGTATCAATTTGTATGTAAGCGAATGGAGAATTTGTAGGAGAAGAATTTTTTTGAAAAGGTTAAGTGTCAAGGGAGAAATCTCAATTTTTAAAAATTACAAAACCAATAGCTGGTTTCCATTTTTGGTGCAAGGTGGATGACGACATATCAAATGTATATTTCAAATCTGATGGCTAGGAAAAATTGCTCACATCACTTAAATATACATATATATGTGACATTAGTTGCATTCTAAATCAAATCTGAATAAAGTGATGTATTTTCAATTTCTTTTCTTTTCCAAATGTCCAAACAAAGTGAAATTAGGTGAGAAAGGTAATAAGGACCCACTGAATCCAATTTTGGAGTCACATTTTCCTTTTGGAAAACTTTAATATGTAATAATCACCTTTTGTGGAAAAGTATATTCTCTTCATATTACTACATTCCTTTACTATTTATTAACCAAAATTTGTGTATATCTCTATATTAACCAAATCTATCCACATGAAAAATGTAGAAAGATAATGTTGAAATTGAATGCCCTAATTTTATAATTTTGCACGACCAACCCCAAAACTAATGAATAGCCCCAATTTCTTGTATAAAGGCTTTAAATCTTTTGTACTTATGTCTTAAAGTCTCATATTTGAAGGATATCAACATCCTAGTACCCATCAAACTACTAAGAGGGGTTCAACAAAAAAGTATTATAAGGTAAAGGGGTAAAACATTATTTATTTAAGTTTGGGTTTGTTACAATACTCCACCCCTTTTAGAGGATTTCGTCCCTAAAATCCAAACTAACTAAATTAAGAGTCCATGATATATATATATATATATATATATATATATATATATATATATATGAGCCCATCTTTAATGCCCGTGCAGGTAACTACCTGCCCCCCATTTTGATTATTTTTTTCAAGTTGGTTACTTTTGACATGTAGAGGGTTACTTTACCTTGCAAACTGTTGAGTTTCATATATAGATAGTTACATTTGTAATAGCCGATTTCAAAACACAGTTACATATATATCTGCTGTGTATTTTGTACGGGATTACTTTTTTAGTCATATAGTTACTTTTTGATCAACATAGTTACTTTTTTTTATAGCAGAATTACTTTTCTGGTCAGAACAATTACTTTTTTGGCTGTCGGGTAGTGAAATCCAGGCTACCCGCGTGGGTATTAAAAAACATCCTATATATTGTGAGTACGGTTTTACTATATATATACTAATTCATGTTTTCAAATATGTCTCTACACTAGTACACTAGGTAGGATGTAGTGATATCCCGATGCTATTGGTTTGAGAAATAATTCAAGAGTTTAGATAAAATGGTTTTAGTCTAACCAACCTTAACTGGTTCTCTACTCCTTATAGACTCTGTGTTTGGGACCAAAGATAGCATGATCCCAAATAGTGATTTAACTAATCCACACATAGCTATAATTACTCCTCATATACTACCCTAGACTTGAGGTTATGGATTTTCTATGACTTATTGAAATTTTATACCTTTAGGGCTTGTACATGTATCCTCGGTTAAGTGGTGTGCTAATAAAATTTTAATGGGAAAAAGCTTGCAAAGTAGAAAGGGAAAATAAAGATGTTTCCAAAAAAGGCAAGGCCAAGACACCAAACATGTTGAAGATATTTTTGGTATAGTATGGGTTTCATATGCATATTACCACTATTTTCTCCAACAGCTCCAACTTGCAAGGCATAAGTGTGTCTCGCATGCCTCTCCACTGGGGGTCGTGACTCCTACTGATTGTTTTATCTCTTTGTTGCATAGATGGTCTAAAAGGGGCAAGTTCATTTTGAAGTTGAGGAAATCGGGGTCTAATGTGACTGACTTGCCTGTAGTGATGACATGTCAGTTGTCTATCCTTCCTTCATGTCACGGGGTCCTCTGTTCGACGACACTTCTCATGTTCATGATCATCATTGAAGTGCTTTCTTTTGTTATTATTCTCTTTGGGTGCCAGGGGTTGGAAACCAGGGCATGACTCAATGTCTAAGATCTTGTCCACCATTTGTTGAAAAGTGAGAGGAAGTTGGGGAACTACAGCACGACCCACTTTGTAGTTAAATCCTTGTAGGAACAGGTTAGTCCTACGTCCTTTAGTCAATCTAATAGCGCATCACTCGAGTAGTTGAAGTCTTTGTACGTACGTAGGGATAGAGAGGGATCCTTATTTTAGATTATAGAATTCTGCTTCCTTTTTCTTTAGGGTAGTAGTGCAGATGTACTTTTCACAGAATAGCACCAAAAATTTAGCCCAAGTGAAAGTAGATATGTGCGAGTCTGGTTTATCCCATTCCACTTGCATCTGTGCTGGCCCATCCAACATGTACGAGATAAACCTAACCTTCTGATGAGGAGGACATGCCATATTGTCAAATGTCCTTTCTATGGCCAACACCCAATCATCTGACTTATCGACTATCAACAATTATCCTTCACCCTTGAAGTAGGGTGGTTGTAGTTTTCATGAAACCAGTCAGCGTGTACTCCTTTGGATTATCTGACACTAGAGGGGTGTTCAACTTTCCCACTACGGTAGTGGTGAGAAACTGTCATAGGAAGGCTAACTCTTTGTCAGGGGTGAGGCCAATCAAGCCAGAGGCAGTGGTGTCAACAACCCCATAAGCATAGTTGGATTTGTTCCTAAGAGGGGGGTTAATGCCAAAATGAGGGTTCTCCGGTGTGGAGAATCTGTCTAAAATGTCATATTGAGGGGTAGTAATGGTGTATCCAAACAAGTTGGATCTCTTGAAATATATGTTTAACTGGTAAGACATACCTACTAAGTAAGGACTTATGAGACAATTAGATTACCAAGCATAAACATGCTCTAATACCATTCTTGTAAGGAGTGAGGCCCGAGAGGGACCACTCCTTACTTTAATTTAAGGAAATGATTGCAAAAATACCCCAATATATCATATCCATAAAAAAAACCATTCAAATAATTAGGGTCAACAATATTTCTTTAAATAGAAGGATAAAAAGAACATAGTTTTATTGCAGCAGAAATTAAATCTATATGTTATAAGAATTTTTCTTATCAAAGTTCCACTAATGAGCCATAGATGGCTTCCACACTACAAGGATCCATTTGTGGTGAGTAACCTTTCCATATCAGACGTCCTCAATAGCTAGATCTGGGCACCACCACCTATCACCCGGTCCTTAGGCTGTACAACCTCTAGGTGGGTTGAATGCAATACCCATGGGAGAGAAAATAAAAGCAAGGACGTAAACGAATGCTAATATGTGCAATAATTAACAACTAGGTATTAGAGTAAAAGTCAAGATAGAATTTCAAGAGAGTTAAAAGATTAAATGGTCATGTCAATGAAATGAGGATTTTACTCATGTGCAACTAAACTAGAACAATTATAAAAATGTTGGAGGAATTAACACATCTACCATAAATTGGGGTGAGCAGGAACACATAGACATTTGCTTTAAGAAGCACATGACACATGTCTACTCTAATAATCTCACCTGTAGGAATTATCACCTCTGCATTTTCATGTGTGGAAATTTACACATCCACATAAAATAACACATGTCGTATTATACTTGCAGTCACTACATGATGCATAACCAAAGAGTATGTGGGTTTAATTCATGTTTTTATCTTTCTTCTTTTAGAGGCTCAAACAAATTCCAAAATTAACTAAAATTTACACCCTAACTTATTTTGACATGTAAAATCTAAATTTGGAATTTGTTTTACGTTTTGTGAACTTTTAATGGGTTAAATAATTCAAAACTCATTTTCTTTTAATCCTTCATTAATGACATTAGGATTATCCAAAAATTATGAAACTTCACCTACAAGTCATATATAATGTGTTGGATACGAATTTATCATTAGTTTTGTTTGTTAAAGTTGTTTGTTATTTTAATTAATGATATGAAGGTTTTATACATGTTCTCTGTCCTAAATTTACCTTCTCATCATATATTTTCCAAATGGAGTCAAAATTCATCCAAAGATATATTTTAACATGTAGAACACGAATTTTGAATTATTTTATTTTTTTGAAGACTTTATTATTTTATTTAATACATTTAAGTTTTATCGCTTATTTTATCCTTTTAATTTATTAGAGGCATCTAAAAGCTTTATAAAAATATGAAACTTGACCTATAAGCAATACTAAACGTGAGAAACATATTTTCACATTAATTGATTTTTTTCGTCTTATATTTTATATTTTAGTTGTTTAAATCATTTTCTCTCTCCTGAATAAAATAAAATATTTAACATTGACCAAATTAGATGCAAATTTGCCCATAGGCTTATTTCTAAGCTTAGATCACGAATCCAATGTTATTTTCCTCTTTTGGAGTCAATAATTATTTTATTTGATAATTTGGAAAAACTTAGATTTTCTCTTTCCAAAATGAATTAAATTAATTATATTTATGTGAATAATGTGAAACTTGACCCCAAGGTAATTGGGACCCAAGGAACATGATTTTAACTTAGATTTCACTTTTAAGACTTTCTTATATGAGTTATGTCATTTGGCCCACTAATGGCCCATTATCATAACTACTTATTCAATTAAGTTCTTTATCATCTTATTATCACCAAATGAATTATGTGAAATATTAAATTACATTATTCATGCATTAGATAATTAGGATCATTCTAACCTCAACCTTGTTTGGTCAAACCCCAAAAGTTCAAACTTCTAGGGTGGGGTCTAAGATTTGGTATGTTACATCACTCCACCCCTCAAAAGGATTTCGTCCTTGAAATCTATAGATCAAAACATAAACAACTAATTACTTTCCACCCCTTAAAAGGTTCAACCAAACAAGTCAAACTAAACAACTTTTTAGAGCTACCCACATCTCTTAGTTTGTAAAAGTTTTAGAGATTTATATTTCTCATGTATCCAACTAAAGTCACATTCTAGGGTTGAGCTTTAGGTCCTCATGTCTCTAACCTATCAACCCTATATGAACCTTCAAAAAGTCATAGGGTAGGTCAACTACACCTTTATATCATTCCTAGTCACAACTTCCAAAGTCAAAACTAGGTTTAGAGTTAGGTTTAGGGTTTTACTACCAAAACTTCTCATATCACTTCATTGTGACTTAGTTTAGAAAACTTCGATGAAATCCAGAATTTTTTTATACATATAGTAGTATAATGAAAATAATTTTGTAGATGAGAAACATTGTGAAGTAAAACCAACAAGTTGGCCAAAATTCAATGTGAAACCAAGTCACAATATTTCCATATTTGAACCTTCTCATGACCTAATCTCATCCTAAAAAAAACCTTATTGTCTAAAAAGATCATCATTGATCAAATCTAGGGTCAACATCTCATTTAGAGGTAGTTAGAAAATTCTAGGGTTCTAACAAGGGAGACAAAATTGAAATAGTCAGATTTCAACTACCATGGGCTCTGATACCATGTTGTAAAGAAGTGAAAATACCTTTCTACTAAAAAAAATTGAACATTAAAACATCCATCCCAAACATACTCATAGGTATTTTAGAACATGTGTAAAATTTTCAAATCTTTATTAATGGTAACCAAAATACCAAAGTATAGCAGCAGAAGAAAATGTTTGACTATATTTCAATTTATCATGTGATTATAAAGGTATCTCAACAACATCTCCCAAAGGGGTTTACATAAAAGATACATCATAAGGATCCATATAGAGGAAATCTAAACCATAACAAGTTTGTCTCCAAGCTTCACCATCATAGGCAAAGACCAAGTCCACATGTCACACCATCCATGTCCTCCACCTAGGGTTGGAAGCATACCCTAGCAAGAAGAGAAGAAAACAATAGGAGACATCAACAAAAAGCTGGTATGTGCATACTAAAAAGAAACTTTGAGCAATGTAAGGAAATAAGGACATCAAATATAAACACTTCCCATACAAGAGATAATGACTCCCACACAGGCATAAAAGAATAGATTCATCATCATAGTAAAAGAATGATACTTGCCATAATTAAAACAATAAAGTAGTGCCACATAAGCACATGTCATAACCATCACCCTGCATACATGTGAGATAAGCATAACACTAGAATGTTATAAAAGACAATGGTGGCCAAGAATCACACATCTTGAACCCTGATAGACATGGGCCAAGAATCACACATCTTGCCATGACATGGGGAATCACACATCCACCATCCAAACATATATAACATGGTCTATGAATCACTCATCCTGCCCTGGCATGGGGAATCACACATCCACCGTCCAAAATATCATAATGTTACCACAAATTATAATGAGACAAAACCAATGCAATTATACTACTCTAGGGCTATTGAATCACATAGCAGGTAAATGTAGAGGCAAGTAGAAAAGTATAGTCAACATTATATAAGATTTGCCATATCACACAATGGACAACATATGTAACCACAAATAAACCTCCACAGCACAGTGGGCATATACCATCGACAAGATCATCATGTACCATATCACAATGTAGGAGCCAAAAGAATACCAAGATCACAATCAAGATAGTTCACATGAACCATGATAACAAGAGATAAGACATATTGTGTAGGCTCAATTCAAGAGAATGAAAAGATAGGTGAATTGCTCAACATATAGTAATAGGGGATACACCATATCTTATTTCAAGATCCTAGAAACACACGCCGTCAATCTATAGGTTTCCAACATCAACTTTACCTAATTACAATTATTCGTATGTATTAGGGTTTGTCATATGCATTAATGTAAAAGAAACCGACTTTTAGAATTTTCACACAAAACTCTGATTTAGACTCTGAAAATATCACCATTATCTTAGTTAGAGTTTTCTGATCAAAATGACATATAATATTATATATTTTGAAGATATAGACTTTTAGATGCATTTTTGATGATTTTTATTTAATTAGTTCATTCTCAAAAATACTTTTTCGAAAAATATAGAATCAAGCATCAAAAATATTTTTATTAGAAAGCTCATCTTTTTCTAATTCTAGAACATATCTTACTTTTATTTTTTGACCAACGAATCAAAAGATATTAATTTTCTAGTTCTGACCAATGAAAAGCTTCCACGTAGGCAGAGGCACTTGAAACAGAGGGAGCGACCAGGGGTAAAACCGTAAAAAGATGATGAATCACCCCCTTTCTCCACCTGCGCCATGGCTGTAGAAGTAAGAAGCTAGCTTGGGAAGAAAATTGGGCAAAACTGGTATACAAGACCAAACTCGAAATCGAAAGATGCGTACGTATGAAAGCTAAAGAAAAGAGGGACTCGACCGTACCTTCAATTTAGACGAAGATGGTGTGTACAAGGAGCAGCAAGGGCCACAAACCAAGGGAGAACACTCGATCTACGTCACTCCACGTTTGGTCTCCGTCGAAATTACGAGTACGAAAATGAAAAGCGATGTCTAACACACATAAGTACCCTTATTTATAGGTATGGGTGTGAAACACTCCGATTTGGTATGGAACTTCCCAACTATGGAAAATTAAAATCCAGTTCTCCTCAAATACTCAAAGAAATGTTGCAAATAAGGACTTAAAAAGTTCATAATCATATTTGGAATACAATGGCGAAAGAATTATGCAAAAAGATGGACTACAACCCGAGAAATCCGCAAAATACCGAGCACCTATACTATTCACACGACACAATCCTACCCAAGGTAGGAGACAAGTTGAGAACCGTTGGATGCGGGTCCACAGTGATCCACTTCACGCCCAGCCATCCGATGGAGCATGACACATAAATCAAATCCAAATCGAATTAGAATAAAGTGTGATCACATTAATTTCTTTTTTTTATCTTTCTTCTTTTGGAGGCCTAAAAAATTTCAAAATTAACCAAAATTTACACCATGACTTATTTTGACGTGTAGAATCCAAATTGGGAATTAGTTTTGCCTTTTGAGAATTTTAATGGGTTAAATAATTCAAAACTTATTTTCTCTTTCCTCCTTCAATAATGAAATTATAATTATCCAAAAATTACTAAACTTCACCGACAAGTCATATTTAATGTGTTGGATAACAATTATCATTATTTTTATATTTTAAAGTTGTTTGTTATTTTAGTTAATGATATGAAGGTTTTACACGTGTTCTCTCTCCAAAATTTACTTTCTCATCATATATTTTCCAAATGGAGTCAAAATTCATCCAAATATACATTTTAGCATATAGAATACGAATTTTGCATTATATTATTTTTTTTGAAAACTTTTATTATTTCATTTAATACATTTAAATTTTATCACTTATTTTATCCTTTTATTTTATTAGAGGCATCTAAAAACTTTCCAAAAATATGAAACTTGGCCTATAAGCAATACTAAATGTGAGAAACACTATTTTCAAATTAGTTGATTTTTTTCAATTTATATTTTATATTTTAGGCATTTAAATCATTTTCTCTCTCCTAAATAAAATAAAATATTTAACATTGACCAAATTAGATGCAAATTTGCCCAAAGGCTTATTTCTATGCTTAGATCATGAATCCAAGGTTATTTTCCTCTTTTAGAGTAATAATTATTTTATTTGATAATTTGGAAAAACTTAGATTTTCTCTTTCCAAAATGAATTAAATTAATTATATTTATGTGAATAATGTGAAACTTGACCCAGGGTAATTGGGACCCAAGGAACATGATTTTCAACTTAGATTTAACTTTTAAGACTTTCTTATATGAGTTATGTCACTTGGCCCACTAATGGCCCATTATCATAACTACTTATTCAATTAAGTTCTTTATCATCTTATTATCACCAAATGAATTATATGAAATATTAAATTACATTATTCATGCATTAGATTATAGGATCATTCTAACCTCAACCTTGTTTGGTCAAACCCCAAAAGGTCAAACTTCCAGGGTGGGGTCTAAGATCCAATATGTTACACCTACCCTTCCAACTCTAAAGTCAACTCAAACCTACATACATGATTATGTCCATTTATTAGGGTTTAGTTTCAAGATATATTAAGTGAAACCCTAGAAATATAAAACTATCAAGAAAACCCTAGGTCGGCTCATGTTAAAAACATATCATTGAATTTAGAGTTCCTTAATGATATCTTGACTCAAAATCACCACTTTATTGGTCATGATGCTATCGTTAGTTACTATTAAGATAATAAGTGAAAGCAAGATCCTAAAAACTCAAATTTTTTATTAAAACCTAGATTGACACATAATTATATCTTAGAGAGAAAGTTCAGGGTAACTGATCATGGATGTGAGGCCATGATCTTAATTTTATCTTTTTTAAAACCTATCTTAAAAATATTAATGTGTCATTATGAAAATTTAAAACTAGAAATATCCAATCTTTAGAACTTGTGAATGAGGCGATAAAATCCAAACCAAAAGGCAGGGAAAATTCTCACATTTCTAGAACATATTTTTTTGTAATTTTTGAATAAGCAGAGAGAATGTTGTAGAAATTTGAAGATCTGACCAATCAAGAAAATTGTTCAAACCACATGTGTAATTTTATTACACCTAGGACATGTTGAGGTGGACTAACAACACTTGACCAAGTGGCGTGATCGCTCACACAGTTTGGTAGTTACTCAATGTGGATGAGGATCAAATAAATTGACAGAAGGACCACTCTGCCCTCATGGAAAAAGAAAGAAAGAGAGGCGGGAAGACGGCAAAGTCGAGAAAACCACAGGGGGGTCATCCCCTTCTTTCTGGGCTTTCCATGGTTGTGCACTAAGAAGCAGCCATACACCGAGATTTGGAAAAAACCTCGAGAGACCTCCGCTGGCGATTACGGCGACCAAGTCGTGAACGACAGAGTGCAGAGACACAAATTGTGAGAGGAATTGATCAAAGCAGTGAGGAAAAATAGGTTGCAATTCCAAGAATGATCCTACCCTTCCTTGAATCCTCGATAGCAGAGCATGCCACTACCAAGAAAATTAACAAGGGAGGGAAGACAATACGAAGCGTCGTGAAAACAAGGACAATCTCCCATATATACTGCTAGATGGTACGGTTTCTACAAGGTGACTGTGAGATGCTTGTGACCCATGAATTTGGTTGAATCTAGAACACTCAATGATGATCTCCAATAAGGTATCAATTTGTATGTAACCGAATGGAGAATTTGTAGGAGAAGAAATTTTTTGAAAAGGTTAAGTGTCAAGGGAGAAATCTCAATTTTTAAAAATTACAAAACCAATAGCTGGTTTCCATTTTTGGTGCAAGGTGGATGACGACATATCAAATGTATATTTCAAATCTGATGGCTAGGAAAAATTGCTCACATCACTTAAATATACATATATATGTGACATTAGTTGCATTCTAAATCAAATCTGAATAAAGTGATGTATTTTCAATTTCTTTTCTTTTCCAAATGTCCAAACAAAGTGAAATTAGGTGAGAAAGGTAATAAGGACCCACTGAATCCAATTTTGGAGTCACATTTTCCTTTTGGAAAACTTTAATATATAATAATCACCTTTTGTGGAAAAGTATATTCTCTTCATATTACTACATTCCTTTACTATTTATTAACCAAAATTTGTGTACATCTCTATATTAACCAAATCTATCCACATGAAAAATGTAGAAAGATAATGTTGAAATTGAATGCCCTAATTTTATAATTTTGCACGACCAACCCCAAAACTAATGAATAGCCCCAATTTCTTGTATAAAGGCTTTAAATCTTTTGTACTTATGTCTTAAAGTCTCATATTTGAAGGATATCAACATCCTAGTACCCATCAAACTACTAAGAGGGGTTCAACAAAAAAGTATTATAAGGTAAAGGGGTAAAACATTATTTATTTAAGTTTGGGTTTGTTACAATACTCCACCCCTTTTAGAGGATTTCGTCCCTAAAATCCAAACTAACTAAATTAAGAGTCCATGATATATATATATATATATATATATATATATATATATATATATATATATATATATATATATATATATATATATATATATATATATATATATATATATATATGAGCCCATCTTTAATGCCCGTGCAGGTAACTACCCGCCCCCCATTTTGATTATTTTTTTCAAGTTGGTTACTTTTGACATGTAGAGGGTTACTTTACCTTGCAAACTGTTGAGTTTCATATATGGATAGTTACATTTGTAATAGCCGATTTCAAAACACAGTTACATATATATATCTGCTGTGTATTTTTTACGGGATTACTTTTTTAGTCATATAGTTACTTTTTGATCAACATAGTTACTTTTTTTTATAGCAGAATTACTTTTCTGGTCAGAACAATTACTTTTTTGGCTGTCGGGTAGTGAAATCCAGGCTACCCGCGTGGGTATTAAAAAACGGCATATATATTGTGAGTACTGTTTTACTATATATATATACTAATTCATGTTTTCAAATATGTCTCTACACTAGTACCCTAGGTAGGATGTAGTGATATCCCGATGCTATTGGTTTGAGAAATAATTCAAGAGTTTAGATAAAATGGTTTTAGTCTAACCAACCTTAACTGGTTCTCTACTCCTTATAGACTCTGTGTTTGGGACCAAAGATAGCATGATCCCAAATAGTGATTTAACTAATCCACACATAGCTATAATTACTCCTCATATACTACCCTAGACTTGAGGTTAGGGATTTTCTATGACTTATTGAAATTTTATACCTTTAGGGCTTGTACATGTATCCTCGGTTAAGTGGTGTGCTAATAAAATTTTAATGGGAAAAAGCTTGCAAAGTAGAAAGGGAAAATAAAGATGTTTCCAAAAAAGGCAAGGCCAAGACACCAAACATGTTGAAGATATTTTTGGTATAGTATGGGTTTCATATGCATATTACCACTATTTTCTCCAACAGCTCCAACTTGCAAGGCATAAGTGTGTCTCGCATGCCTCTCCACTGGGGGTCGTGACTCCTACTGATTGTTTTATCTCTTTGTTGCATAGATGGTCTAAAAGGGGCAAGTTCATTTTGAAGTTGAGGACATCGGGGTCTAATGTGACTGACTTGCCTGTAGTGATGACATGTCAGTTGTCTATCCTTCCTTCATGTCACGGGGTCCTCTGTTCGACGACACTTCTCATGTTCATGATCATCATTGAAGTGCTTTCTTTTGTTATTATTCTCTTTGGGTGCCAGGGGTTGGAAACCAGGGCATGACTCAATGTCTAAGATCTTGTCCACCATTTGTTGAAAAGTGAGAGGAAGTTGGGGAACTACATCACGACCCACTTTGTAGTTAAATCCTTGGAGGAACAGGTTAGTCCTACGTCCTTTAGTCAATCTAATAGCGCATCACTCGAGTAGTTGAAATCTTTATACGTACGTAGGGATAGAGAGGGATCCTTATTTTAGATTATAGAATTCTGCTTCCTTTTTCTTTAGGGTAGTAGTGCAGATGTACTTTTCACAGAATAGCACCAAAAATTTAGCCCAAGTGAAAGTAGATATGTGCGAGTCTGGTTTATCCCATTCCACTTGCATCCATGCTGGCCCATCCAACATGTACGAGATAAACCTAACCTTCTGATGAGGAGGACATGCCATATTGTCAAATGTCCTTTCTGTGGCCAACACCCAATCATCTGACTTATCGACTATCAACAATTATCCTTCACCCTTGAAGTAGGGTGGTTGTAGTTTTCATGAAACCAGTCAGCGTGTACTCCTTTGGATTATCTGACACTAGAGGGGTGTTCAACTTTCCCACTACGGTAGTGGTGAGAAACTGTCATAGGAAGGCTAACTCTTTGTCAGGGGTGAGGCCAATCAAGGCAGAGGCAGTGGTGTCAACGACCCCATAAGCATAGTTGGATTTGTTCCTAAGAGGGGGGTTAATGCCAAAATGAGGGTTCTCCGGTGTGGAGAATCTGTCTAAAATGTCAGATTGAGGGGTAGTAATGGTGTATCCAAACAAGTTGGATCTCTTGAAATATATGTTTAACTGGTAAGACATACCTACTAAGTAAGGACTTATGAGACAATTAGATTACCAAGCATAAACATGCTCTAATACCATTCTTGTAAGGAGTGAGGCCCGAGAGGGACCACTCCTTACTTTAATTTAAGGAAATGATTGCAAAAATACCCCAATATATCATATCCATAAAAAAAACCATTCAAATAATTAGGGTCCACAATATTTCTTTAAATAGAAGGATAAAAAGAACATAGTTTTATTGCAACAGAAATTAAATCTATATGTTATAAGAATTTTTCTTATCAAAGTTCCACTAATGAGCCATAGATGGCTTCCACACTACAAGGATCCATTTGTGGTGAGTAACCTTTCCATATCAGACGTCCTCAATAGCTAGATCTGGGCACCACCACCTATCACCTGGTCCTTAGGTTGTACAACCTCTAGGTGGGTTGAATGCAATACCCATGGGAGAGAAAATAAAAGCAAGGACATAAACGAATGCTAATATGTGCAATAATTAACAACTAGGTATTAGAGTAAAAGTCAAGATAGAATTTCAAGAGAGTTAAAAGATTAAATGGTCATGTCAATGAAATGAGGATTTTACTCATGTACAACTAAACTAGAACAATTATAAACATGTTGGAGGAATTAACACATCTACCATAAATTGGGGTGAGCAAGGACACATAGACATTTGCTTTAAGAAGCACATGACACATGTCTACTCTAATAATCTCACCTGTAGGAATTATCACCTCTGCATTTTCATGTGTGGAAATTTACACATCCACATAAAATAACACATGTCGTATTATACTTGCAGTCACTACATGATGCATAACCAAAGAGTATGTGGGTTTAATTCATGATATGAGAGATTAGAACATCAATTGAATATTAAGTGACTCAAAAGACCCATAATAGAATTCTCAAAGGCAAGAGATTCAAGCAACAAAAATGGATCTTTAAAACAGGAGCATTGTAGAGAAATAACTTTACCATAAAGGTCAGGATTATCAAAGGACATAAGAGGGATATAGTTCATTTACTTAACGTACATAGTTAATAAAAAATACATACCTTGATTTGAGTATATAAACCAAGATTGAAGCCTACCCTTCCAAGTCTAAAGTCAACTCAAACGTACATATATGATTAGGTCTATTAACTAGGGTTTAGTTTCATGATATATTAAGTGGAACCCTAGAAATCTAAAACCATCGAGAAAACCCTAGGTCAGCTCATGTTAAAAACCTATCATTGAATTTAGAGTTCCCTAATGATATCTTCACTCGAAATCACCACTTTATTAGTCATGATGTTATCTTTAGTTACTATTAAGATCATAAGAGAAAGTAAAATCCTAAAAGCTCTTTTTTTTGATAAAAACGTAGATTGACACATAATTATATCTTAGAGAGAGTTCAAGGTAACTAATTATAGATGTGAGTCCAAGATCTAAATTTTATCTTTTTAAACATATCTATAAATACTAATGTGACATTATGAAGAGTTAAAACCATAAATATCCAATCTTTAGAACTTGTGAATTAGGTGATAAAATCCACACCAAAAGGTAGAGAAAATTCTCACAATTCTAGAGCATATATTTGTGTAATTTTTGAATAAGAAGAGAGATAATTATAGAATTTTGAAGTTATGAACAATCAAGAAAATCATTCAAATACACGTGTGTAATTTTATTACACTTGGGCCCTGTTGGGGTGGCCCAACAACACTCGGCCAAGTGGCATGAGCCCTCATACAGTCTGGCGCTTACTCAGCACGGAGGAGGATCAAATAAATTGGCGGAAGGGCCGTTTTGCCCTTGGGAAAAAAGAAATAAAGAGAGGTGGGGAGAGGCCAAAGTCTGGAAAACCATGGGGGGTTCATCCCCTGCCCTTAGTGCTTGCATGGCTGCACACTAAGTAGCAGCAATAGGCTGAGATTTGGGGAAAACCTCAGAAGACCTTCCCTAGCTATTATGGCGACCAAGTTGCGAATGATGAAGTACAGAGACACTTACTGTGAGATGAATTGATCGAAGCGACAAGGAAAAATGGGTTGCAATGCCAAGAACGAGCCTGCCCTTCCTCAAGTTTTTGACGGTGGAGCACATGACTACTAGGAAAATTTACAAGGGAAGAAAACAATACGAAGTGCCACAGAAACAAGGGACAATGCCTCATATATATATATATATGTAGTTATATGGTAGGGTTTCTACAAGGTGGCCGTGAGATGCTTGAGACCCACAAATTTAGGTGAATATAGAACACTAAATGATGGTTCTCGAATAAGGTATCAACTTGTGCGGAATCAAATGACAAATTCATAGGAAAAGAAACTTTGAGAAAATGTTAAGTGTCGAGGGAGAAACTATAAATAATAAAAGCAGTCACTGGTTCCATTTTGGGCACAAGGTAGGTGACGACCTATCAGCTATTTGTTTTGAATATGACAGTCATAAAAAATCGTGTGCATCACCTAAAGATACATATATGCGTTAGATTAATTGCATTCCAAACCAGATCCGATGAAATGATTTATTTTTCAAATTCTTTTCTTTTCCAATCAAATTGGATGAGTAATTAATGTCCAAATAAAGTGAAATTAGGTGATTAAGGTAATAAGGACCCACTGAATTCAACTTTGGAGTCAAGTTTACCTTTTGAAAAACTTTAACATGTGAAATACACCTTTTGTAGAAAATTTGCTTTTTCTTCATATTAATACATTCCTTTATTATTTATTAACCAAATTTTGTGTGTGTCTCTATCTTAACAAAGACTATCCACAGGAAATAAATTAAAAGGAAAGTGTTGAACTTAGATGCCTTAATTGGATAATTTTGCACAACCAACCCCAAAACTAATGAATAACCCCAATTTATTGTATAAAGACTTTAAATCTTTGTACTTCTGTCTTAAACTTTCATATTTGAAGGAAATTAGAAGCTCATGAGCACATAGTATCCATATGAACAAGGAATGCATGGCCTAAGGTTGGAACTCTAAAACATCTTTGTGAAGGGTGTACAAAAACCTCTAAAGGAAAGAAAATTGTAAACATCAGATGTGGAGAAGTGTTCATCACCGCAAAGGTAAGTGATTTAGAATTTGGTTGTGGAGAAATTTTAAATTGATGTATTAGGTTGATCATATGGTTTGGAATGTGTTGAGAGAAGAGTCTTTTGAAGGATTTATCCCTTAGCATATGAAGATGATTAAAATCTATAAATAGTGTGGTGTGTGGAAATGGGAGATTGAGAAGGTTTAGGTGTGAAACAAGGTTTTAGCCAACAATCCATGGATGAAATCAAAAGGATAGAATATGTGTGGTTAACTAGTATTTTGGATATGATGCTAAGATAGTTTTTGGTACGTTGTGATAAATTGGATGAGGATGGGGAAAGGGACGAAAAAAGGGAAGGACAATTACTAAACATTGTTGTTTGGTTTGATTTACATGATAAAAGAGAAAAAGAGGAAAAATGTATACATTATTATTTATTGCATGGGTATGGGGTATGGAGAGGATTTCTTTTTATAAAAAGTACCTCATGCAAGTATAACTCTGCAGTAGACAAACTCATTAAAAATCACTTACAACATGCCTAACTCATTGATAATCACACAATGCTTTGTAAATGAGAGAGAGAAAGGGGCTCAAAGGGTTCTAGCACACTCAACTATAGCAAGGAAAAAGGATAGCATGAATGAGCAACTTTGGAATGAATTCCAAGAGGTCCTATCTTTAGTTTTGGGTGTTCTTTGGAGTGTGGAATCACTTAAGAATGAAAAATATTTGTTTTACAACTTGCAACAGATCTATTTTCGTTTCTATTAACTTTCTAAGAATTGAAATAACTTTTTCTACATTTTATGTACAGTACGTTTGGTTGAGTTTCCATAAAGATAACTCGACCGATCCACTAACTCACAAAGCCAATTTTCAAACTATCGATCGAGTTTGTCTTGGGAAAACTCGACCGATTAGTCAAAATCATTTTTGGTCAATGAGTCGGTCGGTCAAGTTTCAGTGAGTGTACAACTCGACTGATTGATCCATTTCCAAAAATCCATCACTGATTGGTCGAGATTCAAACTCGACCAATAAAGTTGCTGTGATAGATTTTTGAAAATGATTTTTGAGTGATCAAACATTGGAATTAAGTGTCCCTATTTTTTTTTCTCATCTTAGTTACAAGTCATATCATCAATACAAATGATTACAAAATTATTCTAAGGCAGTTTGGAGTGAATTTTCAAAATGCGCATTTGCATTGCTTTTAACTTGAAATTGGACAAACTAGGGCTTGTGTGATTTGATCCTTTTTGTGTACCTAATGCCTGAAATCAATCTTAAACAAACATATTAGATACATATGAATGTAATGGTTAAGTCATTATCACAATATGGACAATGTATATCTCTCAAGTCAACATCTTTAAGAGGGATGAAAAGATCCACTAGGGGTAGTGACCTCTAAGACATATCCTAAGTCATTGAAGTCCAAGCAAATCATAGTTGCAAGATTTCTTGAAATGAAAGTATTAGTAAAATCAGAGTTGAATAAAGCTTTAACATTATGGCCCATTATATGAAGCACACCTACATCATATTTGTGACAGTCAACTATGCATTTCATGGTAAAGGTTAGGAAATGAAACTCTAAGGATGGTTACCTTCTATGAGATGATTGGTATTAACACGAGCCTCTTCATTGTCAATGGAGAAGACTCGGCATTAATCACGTAATGTACCAATATGTCTATATATTGATCCTTGGTAAGTGAAGATTCTAAATCATGATTAGACGTATGTAGTTGCTGCAATTTGGTTGATATTAGAGAGTGATGTCCAAAATTATACTCCATATAACATCTCAACATTAATCATAAACTACATCATATAACAACCACTTGGGTTTAAAACTACAAACTAATGTAAAAAGGCATGAATCTTCTCCAAAAAATTGAATGCCGTAAAGATACCATGTATAAGTGTTTCTCATAATGTAAATTATATTCCTTGCCCAAAATACCCCAAGTAAAACATAATACTAGAATGATCATGCTTTGGAATGATAAGAAACATATCAGAATAGATTTTACTGTAAATCATTCTCTAATTTTTGAATTCAGTTGCTATTTTTCATCAACAAAACATTAAAACTACATATATTTTTAGTAATCATGACTGTTGAATTGCTATTGGCGGTCAAGATCTGGTTGCCACCATTCTTCTCTTTTTCGCGAATCCTTACTGGTACCTTGGCTGTTGAATTACCATAGATCCTCCTAAGGGTCCGCGGCTCCTCTTTTTTCCCTTTCTTGCGACTTACGTTTCTCCATTCCATCCACCGTAAAAATAGGGGAACTGCCCTAGTGACGGACGTCCGTATTCCTCGCCTCTGTCAACTCTCGGCGCCAAACGAAGCAAAAAGTGTCACTACTCAGACTCTGCTTGCTCCCTTCTAGTGAAGTCGATCCATATACTCAATCCAGACAGTGCAGCCGCAAGCAGAGAGAGGATTAACATAGAGAAGTCGCCGTTCAGTAGCAGGTCGAGGAGTCGCCGCCAGTGCATCCCCGACCACTTCCGTCACATATTCTTCAGCGTCACTTTCGTAACGAGATTTTCATCAAAGGTTCCTCCCATTCTTCTCCCATCGAGCTTTGCTTCTTCATCCTTGTCCTGATAAATCCTGCCGGTTCCGAACGTAGCGCTTAGACGGTGCCGGAAGCCGTCCTCCTCTGCGTCCGAGTTCTCTCTGCTCTTTTCTCTCACGCATTTATTTTTATACGGAAATGCTGCTGATTCGAAATTATTGTTTAATATTCATTTAATATTATATTCTCACGTGTTTCCTTAAAGAAGACAGCTTTACTACATTCGCTTCCTAAGTTTTTCTCCGAGACGAGAGTCGACTCTTTTGTCGGATTGCCTTGTGCATTTCTTTTCTCTCCGACCATTTCTGACGAGAGGCGGACTGTTCCTTGGACCATATAGGGCTTTCTTCCCTACCCGACTCCCACACAGCGCAACAAAGACATCTTTTGTGTCTGTATTACCCTACTCCCGCTTCTTTGGGCGCAATATAAAACTTTTCTGTGAGCGCTTGCCTTCTCGTTGCACGTCGTCTGTCTTCCGTCACACAGGTTAGTTTGTCTCCCCTTTCTCACTTGTCATCTTCTCGTAACCTGCAACCCTCTCCTACACGCAAAGGTCAAAGCCTCAAGCATCCTGTCTCTCTTCTCACCTCTTCCAGTTTCTTTCCCCTCTCATCGGCTGCTACACATAGGATGAGAACACAATCATCCCATCCTCTATATGTACCTTCCCATCCTTTCTGTTTTTACAACCCCATGTTAATCCTTGCCCATGAACCATAGAAACAAACATTTTCGTCGAATAAAGATATGACTTTTGCTTTTGTTGCTGCTATTATCTGCATCAGAGGTGTTGGATTTCTTTTTACCTGATGCATTTCCGCTTCTTTTTACGCGAAGTAGTTTTTTTCTATTATTTTATACAAAAAAAAAGATTGCCCTTTTCAATTCCCCGAGTTCGTTTTCACATTAGCAAACCAAACAGAAAACCCTATCTAGAATAATCAGTTCTGATTTCAGTGGCTTGAATGTACATCCAACCAAACCACCACCTTAGCAACAAACATTTTTGTTGTATAAAGATATGACTTTTGCTTTTGTTGCTGCTGTTATCTTGCATCGGAGTTGTTGGAATTTGTTCTCTGATGCTGCTATCACTCCTGCAGGACCAGTGGAATTTAAAACTGTGGTCTGATGACGGTAGACCGTCAGAAGAAGTTGCTCTGCACAAAGCAGCCATATGTCGATGAAGTTGCACACACCAAGCTGTGCGTCATTTCTCTATGCATATTGGCACTGCTATAACAAGTTTTCTGACTTAATTCTTGTTTCAGTTTTCATGCACTAATACTATCATCCCCCTCTCCTAGTTGCACTCCTAGAAAACAAGATCACTGATTTGACTTTTTCTCTGTTGCAATGTTTGTGCAGAAAGGCTATCAAATTCTGTACATTCTCTGGTGCCGAGATTCAAAAGGCTGCAGAGATTCAGGTCTGGGATAATAAGCTGTATCAGCTGGATACGAACCCTGCTGAAAATGGGCTATTGGATCCCCGCATGGTATGTAATTATGAGTGCTCCTTAGCAAGACACAGCAAGTTTTCCCCTCGATGGATGCCTTACCGTCCAGTGACACAAATTTTTTGTTTGACAAAACGGAGATTGTGTTAAAATGAGAAATGGGTTTCAGTTTTTACTATTTTCTACCTGAACCTATAAGATATTACCTATACGAATGTTTTTGCTAATGTGTCTCTCTTCAACATCTTATCCCATCGCAACAATATGTGATTGAAATTCGAACACAAACTCTGGCAACCTTTATTTTGTGAATTACATGAATACGGGGAGATCTTTCAGTTTGAATACAAATTGTATGATCAGTTTCGGAGTTATATCACTGGATCTTGCTTCTAGCTTAATATTCTATGACTCTTTAAGTGCAAATCCTGTTGATGTGCCTATATATTCTCTTCAGGGGCCTTGTAACAAGAGAGCACATTGTTCTACATGCTTTGGCGATTTCACAGCCTGTCCCGGTCATTTTGGATACTTAAAGTTAACGCTGCCGGTTTTCAATGTGGGATATTTTACTACGATTTTAAACATTTTAAAGTGCATATGCAAGGTATTGTATCCTTAGAATTTTTTAGATTTCACTTTTGCAATCTTGGATAATGATGATGATAACATACAATCTGTCAGTTGATGTAAGAATATGCTTGTGTTGTCTCTTTCCTACTAGTCTTGTGCAAGGGTTCTTCTTGAAGAACAGAAACGTTTAGAATTCTTGAAGAAAATGAGAAATCCAAAACTTGAGATAACACAGAAGGTCTTCCACTTCAAGAAAATTAGAGACAAGTGTAAACCTGGCCAGTGTCCTCGTTGTGGCTATGTAAATGGTATGTAGTTTTTATTTCTGCATCGACTGTTTGTTTGTGTACGGTTGGACCAAGGAAAATAGCATGACTGGTCTAAATGTGAGCTGTGGTCCTTTAATATAAAACTTCACTGACAAAATAGAAAAGAAACAAGTAAAGGAATATAAACATATACAAATAAAATATTACACTTATTTTTTTAAATTTTCATTCAAGCCCGAATTTTATAGTCATCTATAGTCTGTTGATCTGACCTAATTGTCTGGTTATATCTTAGATTCTGTAATCTCATCTGATCTGAATTTGGCATACATATGAACATGAAATTCTATGGGGATCAGTTGGCATCCAGGGTTGGGTTTTTACCCAAAAAACAATTGACCGGAAACATTTCAGCAAACATGCGAATATCAAGATTCAAGAGCTCAATTCAATCCTTTGTTTATTAAAGTACTAAACTCGGAACTACTTTTAGAGATTTTTGTAGTTTTGAGTTTTTTGGCAAGTCATTCATGTAGGTACTAAACTCAGAAAACATATAAACTTGCTTTTCTCTGATAGTAGTTTGAGTTTTTTGGCAAGTCATTCATGTAGGTGCTTCATTTCTACACCAACAATGTTCACATCACAAACTGATATCTTTCCACGATAACATGTAAATGATCAATATTAGTAAAAAACTAAACGAAATCACTTCTGTTAAAGCAACCATTGGATCCACCAACTGGGCTTTCTGGTTACATCCGGTCCGACCTTTATTTCATGGCTCAAATTGGAGTGGCAGAAAGCTTGTTCTACTATTTTGAAGTAGAGTTGACACACAAAGCAGAGGCAAGGCAAAGGCAAAAAAGCAAGGATAAGTCTATTACTAGTAAAAACTGCTACATGTGTAGCTTTCTTCATTGGTGCTGCGGCCGCCGACAATCTTCCTTGAAGGTCCAACTGTTGCCTTCAGGTCTCACTGAAGTCACCGTAGCAGCTGCGGTGCTTCACAACAGTTGCCGGTTGCCCTTGACAGTCCGACTGGCTCCACCATTGCTCCCCATGGCTCTTTGCACCGTCACCATTTCCTGCTGTAGGAACCCAGCTACCGCCCTAAACATGCCTCTATACTTGCTAATGCTGCTAACCCAACCCCCCACTGGCCGCCTTTACCTGATACCATTTAGCCGCACACACGACCTAGCCCCCATTTTTTTCTCTCTGTGCTATGCTATCCACCACCACTGCAACCTGTTGCCCATCGCTCCCCACTGCTACCAACATCCTTGCATAAAATATAACATTTCCTTCCTTAATACTTTTTTGCCCCCGCATATACACTCTGCCTATTGCAATTTGGATCTGTTAACATGTCTTTTTATTATGTTATTTATTTGTTTTGTTATTCTCTTATTACTGCTGTACCTCTATGTAATTTTCCCACATCTATAATAGAAGTGAGACAGCTATTTGCCCTCTCACGTACGCTGTTCATGCAGCCACAATTCTCAAAACCGCCGATCGTCTTCTCATCGTCTCCTTTCCGTTGCTCCCTTTCACATGGTATCAGAGCGGTCTTGATCCGCCATCTCGCTTCCTCAGCACCACCGTCCCGCCTCCCTTCTCCCTTCTCAGCAGCTGCCGCCGCCGCAACCTCTTCCAAAATTACACTTCACAAAAGTACCAACATACTATTATAAGAAAATCAACATAAAAGCGACACACTTGTCAAGGATAAACTCGCACAAAATGAAACTTGACAATTTGGCGGTAGGGAAACAAATACAACTTACGAACCTATTGTTAGTGTACTAAATCTATAGTACATAAGCAAAAGCTCAAGTAATCTAGTGAAGAAATACTACCTAAAATCAAAACAGAATCTCTCCTACTTTGTTTTTCTTCTTTCATTAATTGTTGAGACTTAAGGTTGATGGTCCCTTTCGAAGTGTGATGCCAGTCCCCTGATCCGCGGATCCAAATAGCGGCTGGTGGCGATGGCCTATAGCGGTCGAGGACCAGTGGCAACAACCAAAGGGGAAGAGAGGTGATAAGGAAGGAGCGGTGTTTAATTAGGGAGGAAGCCGAAGCAAAATTGTTAGAGAGTCTATATTAGCCTATTTTAGTTAATAGGTTAATTAGTTAGTGGGCTTTTGTATTTCAGTCCGTTTAGATTACTTGCGTCCTAAGTCTTAGGGCGTCTCCCCTCTCCTATATAAAGGAGAGGGCGTCTAGTCTTGTATTCATTCCATTGCATTCCGTTCAATACATTATTATTTCACATGGTGTTAGAGCGCGTTCGCACCTAGGGAACCCTAACCTAGCCATCACACATGTTCTCTCCCTGACGCGCACGCAGCCCGAGCCGCCGCCGCTTGTCTCTTCCAGAGAGCAACCGAGGGGGAGAACCCCCGCCCGCGGGCGGCCGCCGCCATTGCCATGGCTTAGGCCGGCTGCCCGCCAGGCAAATCTCAGCCTCCATGGCCTCTCCTCCTTAAAGATCCAATTGTCTTTCTGTACGCCGACGATCTCCATCCCGGCGCTGTCAACCGCCATCATCAAGCCGTCATCGATCACAGTATCTTCTGCAACAAGTAGCGCCACTGCCGCCCACAACCAGTACAACGGCAATAGCAACTGCCGAGCGCCCAACAAATATCTCCATCTGCCATCCACATCCAGCAGCAACATCAACCGTCGGTCAGCAAACAGTAGCCACTGCCAACGTTGTCGATCCCTCGCTTCACGCCGCCGCCGTTGTATCCAGCCAGCAAGTCGGCGGCGGACAATATAGTGTTGCGGCCAACCACAGAAGTAGGAGCAACCATCGTCGCCGCCGCGCCCCCCCAAGATCAGCCGCCATCGCCGCTGATGCCATCATCTATCCAGCCTTTGCCATCGCTTATAGAGAAGCTCTGCACTTGGCTTCCCTTCCTCATGATTCGTAACATCTTTGTAGCCGCACAAGAGCCAATATCATCTCCACCGCTATGGACAAGTCTTGCGGTAGCCGGTCATCACTTAGTCGTCGCTGAAATTCTACAACAACATCAAACAGACGTCGTCACCATCATCCAAGCTCCATCATGCTGTTGCTCCACCTTGCGTCCTACTATTGCTACCCATGTTCGTCGCTATCAAGTACCGCCGCAGGCACTATTGCAAGCCACCGCTGTTTGGCAACCATCGACTCGCACTGCTGCTGTCCACTGCCATGTTCTGCTACCCACCACTCTCCACCGCTACCAAACAACCCTTTTTACTGCCCCCAACTTCTCTATCTCTATTGATATTCAGATCCTTAATCCGTCCAATCTTTTGCTAATCAGATCCAATTTCAAGCCTAATTGGATTTTTCACGGAGGCTCCGCCCCCGCACCCCCGGATTTGTTGCCCTAACGGGCCAAACAAATCCCTTTTCGGGTCGGGATTAGATCCATTTAATTTTCTACCCCCAGATCTTATGTTGACCCATTTAGCATATTATCTCCGGTTATTGGTTTCATTCTCCACATATTACACATCTCCATATCACAAAATCCTCTCAAAACCACCAATTCCTTTCCCACCCACCCATATCATGTGTGTATCCCTTTCCACAGTGCGGCAAGTCATATATCCACTTCTCCACGCCAAACACTCACTCTCGTCGTATTTGGTGTGCGGGGGGGGGATAGAGAGGAAAGGAAGAGATGAGAAGAGAGAGAGAGTGAGAGAATATGTATGAGAGAGAGTATGAGAAGAGATGATATATGTATTCAGGCTATATATATTCCAAGCTATTATCTTCATGGAGCTTCGCATTGTTCAGCACATCTCTTCTCTACTTCCAGACAATAATGAAGGATCTTCATTCAGCGTCCGCGTTCATACCGCGTTATGCACGTCAGGTGTTAATGGTGTACTTCAACTGCATTCACATGAGACAGATGGCTGCTTCAGATTTTCAAAAGCTCAGTAAGCCTTTCAATCTACTTCTGCAAGATTGATTCATCCAATTTATTTTCACCGAGTTGCTTCATCACGTCTTCTTCGAGCCGCATCTGCTATTTCAACATCACCTGTTGCTGATCTACTTGGGACTTTCCTTGATGGATGATATCTCCTTTCCTGTCAAGCCCCCAAGGTTCATGCGTCAGAGTTTTATGGTACCTGCATCGTATCATGAACATCGTCCGTTCGTGTTCGTGCCACGTTATGCACGTTTTCTCAGACAATTCGAAGATTCTGCTACTGCTACTTCGACATTGGGCATCCGCGTTTGTGTCACGTTAAGTACTTAATCCAATGAAGATGACATAGTGATGGTGTTGAGGATCGTCTGCTCCAAGTGGCGAATTACTGCTCTAGTATCAGGTTCCGTTCTTCAGATGCTCTTCATTCCAGATGCACTCCAAAGACCTTTAAAGCTCGAGGATCTCCAGCCTGCAGAATACAATTTCAAAGAAGAGAGGCATTGTCACCACATGGTTCAGAGGGATTACTAATTAAGGGGGAGTATTAACTAAGTAATTAACTAAGTATTCATCAATACTTTACTATTAATCAGTATCTCTAATCACTAAAATCAGCAAGCAGATCAGTAATTGTAAATAACAAACTATGAATTATTGATTTAAAGTAATTACTAAAGTAATACTAACCAGTAGTACCAATCATTAATCACTGAAAGCAGCAAGGAAATCAGTAAAACTAATCATGCTTTAGAAGTATAATAGAGCAATATGATATTTACTTAGATGCATTACAACAGTACCCAATTATTACAGCTTACACACAAAGTATGCATTCTAAATTAAGACTAGCTCTATCATATAATATTTTATGTATACAAGTTTCATATATTATCGTCGACACTACTTGGACTATGTAATTAATTAATGTTAGATGCTTACATTAGTATTTTTAAACAAAGCGGAAAAAAGCGGGTGAGGCGGGCAAAAAGTGGGCGATTATGTTCAAAACGCTTAACCGGGCGGTTAGGGCCTAAATTAGGCGGATGACGGTCTTAGCCGATTAAGCGGCCGCCTGGGCCTTTTTTAATTCAGTGCTTGTATTCATCCTATTGCATTCCGTTCAATACAATATTATTTCACAAAAATCCTAAGAGAAGATAGGGTTAGGATCTGATATTAATGTTAACCCTACTGGAGAATAATTTAAAACATAATTAATGGAAAAAGGAAATGAATTGTATTCTTCAAGTGTGTTTTCTACTGACATGGTACAACCTTTATATAGGCACATAAAACAAGATACGCTAGGCGGTAGCCGATGTGGGACTAAACCACATGGCTTTACAAAAGCCGATTTAAAGAAAAAAAAGCACAACCTAAATAAAAAAACGAAAATCAAACTATTAGATCGCTGGCCTCTGCATTCATAAGTACACAAATGCGGTGTATGTATTCCATCACCTTGTTTCTTCATCACCCGACATTCACTTCCATATAGTATGGCTGGATGTATAACTGTTCTATAATTTTTTTTTTATAAAATTGAATATTAAACCTGAGGGATCTTCTAGTCACATACTACTTGAGTTGCACTTCTCCATTTAAACCATCCTTCTGTGACCCTATGACAATCATCATTCATTTAAGTAAAAGAACCCAAGTAACAAAACCTATCACGTTTCGCAACATCCATTCCATCCAACTTGGCCCACTATTCACAATTGTAGACTAATTGAATTTGCAATGTATATGCTCTATTTTGCTTCCACTAATCTTAAATTCTTACAAGTGACCGTTTTATGACTGGTTGTTAACTGAGTTGTACGGGCGCTCGCCCAGGCGGCGCCTAGGCGACCCAGACGTTCACCTAGGGTCCCAATCCCAGGCGCCCAGCCTAGTTAGGTCTCTAAGCGGCCTGGGCGGACGCTTGGGCGGCGCCTAGGCACGCCTAGGTTGCTGCTGAGCTTTTTTTTTTACATTTTTTATTAAGTTATTTACTGATTTGTGTTTATTTATGTATTGATTTTGTTATTATTTAATCATCTTCTTATTTAACTTTATTTATCAACTGATCTGTATTTATTCATCTACTATTTGTATTTATTTATGTACTGATTCAGGAATTAATTAATCATCTACTGATTTATATTAGTTTATCAACTGATTTGTATTATTCATCTGCTTATTAGTATTTTTTTGTCTACTGTTTTATATAGTTTTCTACTCATTTGAATTTTTTTATGTACTGCTTTTGAAATTACATAATCATCTACTGATGTATCTTTATTTATCAACAGATTTGTATTTACTTATCCGCTTAACATTATGTATTCATCTACTTATTTGTATTTATTTATCTACTATTTTTTATTTAGTTATCTACTAATTTGTGTTTATTTATGTACATATTCTGATATTATTTAATCATCTACTCATTTAACTTAATTTATCAACTGATTTAATTATATTTATCAACCGATTTGTATTTATTGTATTTATTCATCTACTATATGTATTTATTTATGTACTGATTTAGGAATGAATTAATCATCTACTGATTTATATTAGTTTATCAACTGATTTGTATTTATTCATCTACTTATTTGTATTTTTTTGTCTACTGTTTTATATAGTTTTCTACTCATTTGAATTTTTTATGTACTGCTTTTGAAATTACATAAACATCTACTGATGTATCTTTATTTATCAACAGATTTGTATTTACTTATCCGCTTAACATTATGTATTCATCTACTTATTTGTATTTATTTATCTACTATTTTTTATTTAGTTATCTACTAATTTGTGTTTATTTATGTACAGATTCTGATATTATTTAATCATCTACTCATTTAACTTTATTTATAAACTGATTTAATTATATTTATCAACTCATTTGTATTTATGGTATTTATTCATCTACTATTTGTATTTATTTATGTACTGATTTAGGAATGAATTAATCATCTACTGATTTATATTAGTTTATCAACTGATTTGTATTTATTCATCTACTTATTTGTATTTATTCATCTACTAAATTTATCCGTATACTGTTTTTATTTAGTTATCTACCCATTTGAATTTATTTGTGTACCGATTTTGAAATTATATGATCATCTAGTGATGTAACTTTATTTATCAACTGATTTGTATTTATTCATCTAGTTATTTGTATTTATTTTCTACAGTTTTTTATTTAGTTATCTACCGATTTGTGTTTATTTATGTACTGATTCTGATATTATTTAATCATCTACTCATTTAACTTTATTTATCATTTTTTTACATGTATCCATTATATTAATATATATATAAGAAAACGCTTGGAGACGCCTGGGCCTCCGCCTGGGCGCCTAGGCGGCCTGGACGTCCCCAGGCAACGCCTGGTCGCCTAGCCGCCTATACAACCAACTTGTTAACCTACCATCAACCCTTCTTCACCCGGGCTTGGGACCAACTATATTTTCACAATATGTATTGAACATAGGTGGAGTTAGGTAAAATGTTAAATGCTAAAATAGTTTCAAATTATTCTATCTCAATTCTAGGTTTGTTCTTATTCAAGGATTATCACTATCAGGCTCCTTATGTCATTACTGATCATTATTCCCTTTTTTTCAATGGTGTAAGATGCACGTCTTAAAAAAATCACACTAAGCGATGACGTCTCTACTTTGTATCTATACACTTTTTTGATTGGAACTTGTAAATGCAGGTACAACAAAGAAAGCCGGATCATCATTAGCTATTATTGAAGATTTTGCAATAAAATTTGATGTAAGCCTTAAAGAGCTTCAAGCAGCTGTGTCCCATATAAGAGAAAAGATGCCTATCTATCCTATGCGTGTACTCAGCCCAAATAGAATTCTTGATCTTTTCAAAAGGATGGTTGACGAGGTACTGCCTGTTGGAATGCTATATTCCAGTCTCTTTTTTTACTAGTATTGATGCTAACCTTTTTGATTTGTGTATGCTATATATTGTTTTCCTAATTTTATGTTCTGCAGGATTGTCAATTGCTTTGTTTGAGTGATAGGCCAGAGAAACTTATTGTCACTGATATTCCTGTTCCACCGACAGGAATTCGACCATCTGCCTTTGTTGATTTTGGAAAATCAAGGTGAAATGAATCTCATGTCTCAGATTGTTTTTTCCCTAGATATATGTAAATGTCTCCTTGCTAATAATCACAGGTTTTACTGCTGTGTGGTAATGAGGATATCCTGACCAGTATACTGAGGAATATTATCAACATGAAATCAACTTTTTTCTAGATACATGTAATTACTTCCTTGCTGACAATCATGGGTTTATTGCTGTGTAGTAACGAGGACGGCATCACCAGCATACTTAGGAATATTATTAATACTAACTCAAGTCTTCGAGAAGGTTTAGAAAATTCTGTTCCCACTCATGAATGTTTAGTAAGTTCACATCTTATACTCCCTTTAGGAAATATAATATTTTTTCTTCAATCGAATATCATGGTTCTGAGGATATTTGACATTTTGCTTTTCAAGTATGCCTTTTTGGACTCAGATTATGATTCAGACTATAAATTGTTTTTTTTCTAACCCAAGTTTATTATCCTTTTTTTTTTAATTAACCCGGAGGTATATTCCTCTGGTTCTCCACCAGCAAACACCTAAGCACCATTATCACAAGGAAATCAAAAGAAGACAACAGCGCCACACATCGCCCACCCATGTACCAAACCAGCTACTTATCCATAAAAAACTTCACGTATGCCCATCATGTACACCATGTACAAGTGACCCATAAAAAAAAAGATCCGCACCCATGCGCCCTCACCTTCCAAGGACCCCCCTCTAAAAGATAAGAGTATACCTACGTAGCCTTCCATCTTGTCCAAATGTAAGGGACGCCCTTTTGGTCCAGCACACATAACCCACATATGTATCTTGGTAGCCCAACCACACTCCTGAAAAACATCATATCATTTGATGCTGCACCGCATCTTTTAAGGGCTCTAGCCACACTGTTTTCTTCATAACCAACGAGCTGTCCCAAATTAGCATTCTCTTCCACAATCTTCTTGATCTCCCAGTTCTGGTTAATTATCTTCTAGTGATGTTTATTCTGTCCTCATATCATGCCACCATCGTTTCCACATCCGTCTCCAAGATGGCTATTTGTAGTTGCTCATCTTCACACACCTTCAGCGTCACAATCAAACTTTGAGCACAGACTTCATGAAAACCTTCAGCATTAATACAACTTCGAAAAGCAAGCATCATATGCAACTACATTGGGATTTCAAGGGGAAGCTTACTCTTGAATTTTTTGTAAGGGTTAGGGTGCACAATGTGTGTACCTTGTATATTTATAGAAAGAATAATTACATATAGGTCCACATAGAATAGGGAAATAACAAGAGAATATAAAGAACTTAAATAAAACACTATTTAACACTCCCCCTTAAGTAGGAACATAGATATCAATCATGCCCTACTTGTCCATAAGAGAGCTGAAATGTTTCTTGGCCAGCTTCTTTGTGAAGATATCAATAACTTGATCCTCTGAGTGAGTAAAAGGAGTGCATATACGACCAGTCAGAATAGCTTCTCTGATGAAGTGGCAGTCAACTTCAATGTGCTTGGTTCGCTCATGAAAAAAAGGATTATTTGTAATAAAAATAGTTGCTTTATTATCACAATGCATGGGAATAGGAGCAGAAGACCCCACATCAAGTTCTTTTAGAAGAGACTGTACCCACATAAGTTTACAAGATGTGTGAGCCATAGCCCGGTACTTGGCCTCAACGCTAGATCTAGCAACAACATTATGCTTTTTGCTCCTCCAGCTAACAAGATTTCCACCAACAAAAGTACAGTAACCAGAAGTAGATTTTCTGTCTATCTTACTTCCAGCATAGTCAGATCTGAGTAGCCTTCAAGAGAGCAATGGCCAATGCTTTTTATGGAAAAGGCCTTTACTAGGGGATTTCTTCAGATACCTCAGGATATGACACAGTGCTTCCCAGTGACACTGTCTAGGCTTGTCAAGATACCTGCTAACAAGACCAACATCAGTAGAAATATCAACTCTAGTAACAATCAGATAGATTAGTTTGCCAACCAGTCTCCCATATCTTTTACTGTCAGGATACATGGAAGATTCATCATCATCATCCCAATTTACATTAGGATCTAGGGACGTACAGTGGTCCGAGCTCCAAGCATTCCAGTCTCCTGTAGAAGATCTAGAACATACTTTCTCTGAGATAAAATAAGAGCATTGGCAGTCCTGGAAACTTCAATTCCCAGAATGTATCTCAACTTTCCCAGATCTTTAGTGACAAAGTGCTTTAATAAGTAGGCTTTAGTAGCATGAATTTCAGAAAGATCACTGCTAGATAAAATAATATTAACATACACAATTAGAACCCCAATGCCAGAGGAGGTCTTCTTAATAAAGATTGAGTGATCAACATGAGATCTGAGGAAGCCATAGGTAGACAAAATCTTGCTCAATTTATCAAACCAGTCACATGGACTTTGCTTGAGTCCATAAATAGACTTTTTGAGGCGACAAACTTTGTGTGAATTTCCCCGAGCAACAAACCCAGGTGATTGCTCCATATAGACTTCCTCTTAAAGATCACCACAAAAAAAGGCATTCTTGACATCTAGCTGGATAAGGGGCCAATCCAGATTGATTGCCACAGAGGGAACCCACACAGAATTTAGCCTGGCTACAGGAAAAAAAGTTTCAAAATAATCAATACCATAAGTCTGAGTGTACCCTTTGGCCACTAGGCTGGCCTTCAGGCATTCAACAGTTCCATCAGGATGATACTTGACGGTGTACACCCAACGACATCCAACAGGCTTGCAATCAGATGGAGGATCAACCAAATCCCAGACACCTCTGTTAGTAAGAGTAGTCATCTCCTCAGTCATGGCATGTCTCTAGGCCGTACTTTGTAAAGCATCATGAACATTTTTGGGGACAGAAACAATAGAAAGAGCAACAACAAAATTACTAACATGGACACTAAGGTGTGTAGTAGAAACATAGTTAGCAATACTATGAGAGGTACATGAGTGAGTGCCTTTCCTGAGAGCAATAGGTAAATCTAGATCAGAAGTTACCTCGGCAGGTGTAGGACCTTCTTAAGGAGAAGATTGGTTTTCTGTGTGGGGGGGTCTTGGGCAGGAGCAGACTGCAGCGGCCGATTCCTGCGTTGTTAAACAATAAGGGGAGGAGACGTAATAATAATAGACAGAGGTGCTGAAATGAGATCTGAACTCAAGGTGTTCCCTTTAGTAGAGTAGTACGGAGTGTCCTCAAAGAAAACCACATCACTGCTCGTGAACCACTTCTTAGTAACAAGATTATAGCAACAATATCCTTTTTGAGTACGTGAATATCCCCAAAAAAATACATTTTTCAGCTCTAGGAGACAACTTGTTCTGAGTCGGTCCAGGTAGACGAACAAAACAAGTTGACCCAAAATTCCTTGGAGGGACAAAAAAAAGAGGAAGGTGGGGTTATAGTACTTGGACAAGAATTTTATTCCCAATAACAGACGAGGGCATGCGATTTATCAGAAAACAGGCAGTGAGAACCGCTTCCAACCAAAAATATCTTGGAACATTAGAATGCAACATGAGAGTTCTAGTAACTTCAAGTAAATGCCTATTTTTCCTTTCAGCAACACCGATTTGTTCGGGTGTGTAAGCACATGATGTCTGATGAATGGTACCCACAAAACGACAAAATAATTCAATATTTTTTGAACAAATTCCAAGGCATTATTAGTGCACATAATTTTAATGGGCATAGAAAACTGAGTTTTAATTTCAGCAAAGAAGAACTTTGCTCTCGCCCAAATGCCCATTGGGAGGAAAAGACCAACTCGTTGACTCAAGGTCAATTTAGTCAATGTCGACTCTAGGTCTAAATTGACTAAACCCTTATTTTGATGATGACTAAACCATTCCACTTATTTGTTTCTAATGCTTCTACTTGAGTGATTTCAGATTAGGTATAGACACTCCAAATGCCCCAACTTGCGCATATCACATTGGAAAAAAAAGACAAGTCAATGTCAATACAAGTGCACGTTTTTGGAATATGATGTAAATCCATTAGAATCATGTTGTAAATCACTTGTAATGATTGTATGCCTTGTAATTAAGCTTAGGAAAAATCAGGAGCACTTAGATCGAATATTTAAGCACTCAAAAGCCATTTTCCAAAATGCACATCAGGCTGTTCATCGGTCGAGTTGCAAACTCGACCGATCCTGATTGGATCTTGAAAATGACTTTTGATCGGTCGAGTTTACACCACAGAACTCGACCGATCCCTCTGCAGACCAAAACGGATTCAAGTGAATTGGTCGAGTTACCGCAGGACAAACTCGACTGATGGCCTAAATTAGTTTTATCTCTTAGTGGGATCGGTTGAGTTACCTTTATAGAAACTCGACCGATTGCACTGTACGGAAAAGTGTAGAAAAATGTTTCTAGCCGTTGTAGAGTTGTAACAATTGAAAATATATCCGTTGCAAGCCACAAAATGGCTAGTTTTCGTTCTTAAGTGTTCCCAAAGGCTAAGAGGCATCCCCAGCTAAAAATAGGACCCCTTGGGCTTCATTCCAAGGTTGAGCATTCAATGCAAAACTCTATATGAGGTTCCTATTCTATAGTTGAGTGCTTCCTACAGCCTCCTCTCCCTCTCTAAGCTTAATCACTTGCTACATTCGTTAGAGTGAGTAGGAAATCTGTAAGAGAGCTAGTCCTACATGTATATCTTGTGAGGCTCTCACTTCCACCACCTCTCTATCTCTCATTTCAATCATGAAGATGAAGGTTCTCTCTCTTGGCTAAGAGAGGTGAAGAAGAACAAGGGAAGGTGTCCTTTGGTGAACATCAAGGCTGAAGACTTGGAGCAAGAGTGGGTAAGCCCTTGGTGAAGGCAGAAGACTCCTTACTCAAGTGGATAAGTCCTTGATGGAAGCTTCTTTGAGTGAAGGTGAAGTCAAAGGCTGAAGATCCAAGAAGAGTGACAAAGTCCTTGAAGGCGGAAGACTTGTGCTTGAGTGGGTAAGACCTTGGTGAAGGCTGAAGACTCTTGCAAAGTGGGTAAGTCCTTAGTAAGGTGGATACTCTTTGTATTGGATAGGTAAGCCCTTAGGTTTGTCATGTATTGTAAGTCTTATGAATGAATATAAGAGTGCAATGATTAAGAAATCCTAGAGGTTGACCTCTCTAGGTAGTGGACTGACTCACTTCTATTTTGATGTGTGGAACCACTCTACATAGCTTGTCACTTGGTGTATGTTCAATCTCTCTCTCCCTTGCTATGCATGTTTTAGTTGCACTCAAACTTCCTATTTAGCAAACTTATCTTTTGATATATCTTGAAAGTCTAATGAATTTTGTTTAAGTGCATTCAGCTCTATTAACCCCCCCTCTAGAGCATCCAATCACCCATATAGGATCCAACACAACTAGCCACCTAGACAACCATGCATTGAAGACACATACTTGTAGTAACTTCACAACAAGTTTATAAGAAATTTGATCACATCTCTAGTTTGACAAACCTTTCAATCACCTGATCAACTATTCATTAGACAATCACCGTCGATGTTTTAGAAAACCCAAAGAGGGAGCGAGTGGACATGACTTTGTATCTGCTTAAGCACCACACGAGCGCTTAAGCAAACACTTTTTAAAAAGTGCATGCCTTCGATTTGTATATGTTTACATAATTACATACATATATCATATATACGTCTATATGTATATGTAACCATATATTGTGAACATATATATTTATAAATATGATGATTTATTAGACAATAATCATCATAATCAATGTTTTAGAAAATGTGAAATGAGAAGTAATCGGAGAAGATCTTGTAGATGCTTAAGCGCCAAGCGAGCGCTTAAGTGGGCACTTTTTTTGAAATGCGAATGCTTTAGTTTTGTATTCTTTTACATCCTTAGACACATATATATGTATGTATATATTAACCATATATTGTGAACTTGTATAAATTATAAAACCAGATATATATCAATTTGACTAGGGAATCAGTGGGAGAGAACCCTCGACACTTCACAATCAGAGTACTGGTATGTGTGTATAGAAGAAACTTTACAAACTTTATCGATAGGTCCCTGACCTTTTCTCATACTACAAGTAGGTCCCTATAGATACATATTAACATCCCCCCTCAAGCTGGAGCACATATATCATTTTTTGATGGTGGGATTTTAAGCCCCTTTCCATATTAAACCAGGATAGAGGAACAACCAATCATACCCACAAAGGGCCTTATTCCTTCATGTAGTGTCCCAATGGGATTCGATCCCGCAACCTGTGCTTCACAAGTGACATGCTTAACCGGCTGAGCTTGCCCGCAAGTACATGAGCCCATATATCATATGTGCCCAACTTGTTACATAAGTAATGAACCTGACAACCATTTAGGGACTTTTTAAATGTTAGAGAGTCTATATTAGCCTATTTAGTTAATAGGTTAATTAGTTAGTGGGCTTTTGTATTTCAGCTTGTTTAGATTACTTGCGTCCTAAGTCTTAGGGCGTCTCCCGACATCCAGTCATTGTATTCATCCCATTGCATTCCATTTAATACAATCTTATTTTTCACATAGTATCAGAGCGCGTTCGCTCCTGAGGGAACCTAGCAGCCATCCTCCATTCTCCTGAGGGCATCACGTTCCTAAGATTGTCAACTCAGCTGTAAGGGAGCTTGGTACTTGGGGGTCCTCCCAACCTGGGATGTTCGTATGCACTGAGCCTACTATGATTCCTCTGAGGGTGAGAGGTTTCGTCAATCTGGAGAAGAGAGGGATTCCTTACATAGACACTTCCTTTCAGAGACACACTTGTGGAGGATAGCTGCTTCCCTTTATCGGTTCCTGGCTGCACAACAGGTGGTTGTGACTATGCCTTTGTCATATGTGCTGTTTGCTTTTTGTGCTTGTCGGTTTTTATGGCTGGACTGAGGCATGTTGGGCTGGGCCGATGGCCTTGTGATGCAGCTGGTGTGTGTTTGTTTGTCTTAGGAGATAATACCTGCGACAATTATAAGCAGGAAATGTATGTTGCTTTGATTGATTTCGCCCACACGAGGGGGGTGGGATGAATAAAAGAACCCCCTGGCTTCCAACAAAAAAAATCCTCCCTTCTCTCTCCTAGTCGGCGCCCACAACAGCCCTAGACGTAGCCGCTGCCTCTCTCAGCGGGAGAACAACCGGGCGAGAGCCCGTCTGCGGGCGGCCGCCGTTGCAGTCGCCATTGCTTAGGTCGGCTGCCTGCTAGGCAATTCCGGCCTCCATGGCTCTCCTTCTTCCACTTTCACATAGATCAGTACGTCGACGCTAATTCTCGACCTACGATCTATCTTTTCCAAATCCAAACCTTACTGCCAGTGATCTCCTTTTCGATCATCACATATCCACTGCCATCGCTGCATCAATACCCGCTGCCTTCCACCTTTGCTGCCCGTATTCCATGAACAGCAACAGTGCCGCTATATTCCCAACGCCTCCGATCGGCATCCGTCCAACAACAATCCTACTGCCGGCCAACAGCCATAACCGCCGGCCTCCAAGCAGCCATCTCCACGCATTTGCCGCCTATCGACGTCACTATCACCATCTAGTAGCAGCATCATAAGCGCCGCCAAACGCAGAAGCAACAACCATCATCGCCATCAAGCAGCAATCAGCCGCAACCAACTTGCTACCGAGTTTTGCACAAGCCATCTCCTGACGTCCTCAACATCAACCTTCATCGCCGCTTGTGGAGAGGCTCAGCCCTTGGCTCCGCATGCATCCTTTTGGTATGCAATATCTCCGGAGCCGTGCAGGAGACCCTTTGTCATCTCTCCGTTACGACCAAGTGCTACATCAACTGAGTGACATAATCCGGCCATTTTTTTGCTACATCCTGCAAGCTGCTGCTCTTCATCACCTTCCCGGCTATCTTCATCACTCCACCATCACCTCCCATCTATGTCTATTCCCAGTTATTAATTCCCCCCATATTCATTATGCCTATTCAGATCCTTAATCGGTCATAACTTTGCTAATCAGATCTAAGTTTTAGCCTAACAGGCCAAACAAATCCCTTTCCGTTTGGGACTAGATCCATTTAATTTTTTGACCCGGATAGTACTTTGATCCATTTAGCATAGTCTCTCCAATTATCGATTTCATTCTCCACATATTACACATCTCCACATACACAAAAATCTCTCAAATCCACCATTTCCTTTCCCATCCACCCATCTTGTGTGTATCCCTTTTTCCACATATGGGGGGGCATATATCCATTTCTCCACACCAAACACTCACTCTTGTCCTATTTGGTGTGTGCGGGGGGGGGATAGAGAGGAAGAGATGAGAAGAGAGAGAGAGCATGCAGGAGTATGCATGAGAGAGAGAGTATGAGAAGAATATGATATACGTATTCAGTCTATATATGTTCCAGGCTATTATCTTCATGGAGCTTCACATTGTTCAGCACATCCGTTCTCTACTTCCAGACAACATTGAAAGATCTTCATTCAGCGTCAACACCGAGCTATCCGCGTTCGTGCCGCGTTATGTACGTCAGGTGTTGATGGTGTACTTCTTCAGCTGCATTTACATGAGACAGATGGGTGCTTTTTCAGATTTCAGAAGCTCAGCAAGCCTGCCAAGTTTACATCTGCAAGGTTGATAGTTCATTCAAAGATATCTATACCGAGCTGCTTCATCACGTCTTCTCCGAGCTGCGTCTATTCTTACAACATCGCCTTCCGCTGATCTTCTTGGCTACTTTCCTTGATGGATGATATCTCCTTTCCCCCTAAGGTTCATGAGCTAGAGTTATGGTACCTGCATCGTATCACCAACATATCGTCCGTTCGTGTTCATGTCATGTTATGCACGTCTTTCCAGACAAGTTGAAGATTCCGCTACTGCTACATCGACACTGTGTATCCGCGTTCGTGCCGCGTTAAGTACGCATTCCAATGAAGTTGCCGTAGTCGTGGTATTGATGATCTTCTGCTCCAAGTGGTGAATTACTGCTGTAGTATTCAAGTTCCATTTCATATGTTCTTCATTCCAGATGCACTCCAAAAGACCTTCATCAAAGCTCGAGGATCTCCAGCCTGCAGAATACAATTTCAAAGAAAAGAGGCGCCATCGTATGATTCAGGGGGGGTATTGTTTAAGGGGGAGTATCAATTTTTGTATGGGGAGTGATATTTATCTTTAATTTATCATTTCTTTTATCGTTTTGTCGAGTCTTGTAACCTCCAAGCTTTGGACATGTGTTTCACCCATGCTCCAGCTTGAGGGGGAGTGTTAGAGAGTCTATATTAGCCTATTTAGTTAATAGGTTAATTAGTTAGTGGGCTTTTGTATTTCAGCCCGTTTAGATTACTTGCGTCCTAAGTCTTAGGGCGTCTCCCCTCTCCTATATAAAGGAGAGGGCGTCCAGTCTTTGTATTCATCCCATTGCATTTCGTTCAATACAATGTTATTTTTCACAGTAGACAAATAAACTAATTGATGTTCTGATCTAACTGGTGAAAACTTTTTCAACATTTACTGAATCTTTTCTCGTCTTAAATGATAATAGATTTCAATATGTTTGATTCTCTCATGATATACAAGATTCTGGGCAATGTGGATAGCAGCCTGATTCTCACACTTCAAGCCTCCATGAAGCCAAGCTCCTCTAACAAGTGACAACTCCATAGCAACTCACATGTTGCTAGGGCCTTAGCCCTATACTCTGATTCTGCACTGGACCTTGCTGCAACAGTTTGCTTCTTGCTCTTCCAAGACGCAATATTTCCTCCCACAAACACAATAACCAGAGATAGACCTCGTATCTATACTAGATCCGGCCCAATTAACATCTAAGAAACCGTGTACCTGTAGATGTCCATAATTTTGATATAGAAGTCCCTAGCCAGGAGACTTCTTGAGATCCTCAAAATGTGCATAACAACCTCCATATGACCTGTGCATGGCTTATCCATGAACTGACTAACAACACTAGTGCAAAGGCAATATCAGGCCGAGCGACAGTCAAATAAATCAACTTCCCAACAACCCCTCTGTACCTCGAAAGGTTCATCTAGTAACTCTCCCTGCTCCATGGATAATCTGACTTTAGGATTATACTTACGAAATGTGTGGGGTGCATGGAGATCGAATGAAGGAGAGATGATGATACGACAATGGGGAGAAGGTGATGGGTCCAGGTCTTTGAGGGAGGGGATCCTGCTGGTTGGATGAAGGGGATGGGGGTGAGAGGGAAAAGAATAGGGCGAAGTACAAATTAACTTCCTCCAGAAGAATTACCTGCTATATCCAAAACAACTCTGAAACAGTATGCCATCTTAAAGTTACATGCTACATTTAGGTATTGGGGTAAAAGTAATACAGTTGACATTTTAAGTTGGTCATTCTTATTGGCATTTCACTCTGTCTTTTCTGGTTTCTTGTCTTACATCTTGAAATTATCTAACATGTTCAACTTTTGTTTCATTTGGTTTCTGGATATTGATTGAGCTCCTTGTTTGTAATTTATAGGTGCGTTGGAATATCCTTCAAGTTCACGTTGCTGAGTATATAAACAGTGAACATTCATGTATAAATCCAGAATCAAAGCACCGTGGGTTTGTTCAACGTCTCAAAGGGAAACATGGCCGTTTTCGTGCTAACTTGTCTGGAAAGCGTGTTGAATTTACCGGAAGGACTGTCATTTCTCCTGATCCAAATCTGAAAATCACAGAGGTCATGATGCTTCCATACCATTTTTTTTTCTGCTATTGCACATACTGCACCACTTTCCTTGCTGAGCTTTTTTTGCTATCTAGGTTGCTATTCCGGTTTTAATGGCAAAGAAATTGACTTACCCTGAACGAGTGACTCGGCATAACATTGAAAAGTTGAGGCAATGCGTTAGGAATGGTCCTAAAAGATACCCTGGCGCAAATTTTATTCGAAGATCTGCTGATCATACAATGTAAGTGTATTGTGGACCATTAAACTTTTTTTTTCCTTTTTATGCACTATAGCTTGACTCTTAAGCGTTCGATTTTCTAGTGACCTTCATAACAAGAATAGTCCAACAGAATTGAAACTTGGATATGTTGTTGAAAGGCATCTAGAGGATGGTGATATTGTTCTGTTTAATCGACAACCCAGTCTTCATCGAATGTCTATTATGTCACACCGGGTACTAGATGCCTCTATTTCCTGATATTATGTTTACTCATTCGGATCATAGTATGCTATTTAATAATTATTTTTCCTGGTTTCTAATAGATTTTAATCATGTGAATAGGCAAGAATTATGCATTGGAGAACGTTGAGATTTAATGAGTCTGTTTGCAATCCATATAATGCTGATTTTGATGGTGATGAAATGAATGTGCATGTTCCTCAGACTGAGGAAGCTCGTACTGAAGCTTTGATGCTAATGGGGGTATGACTACTTTTCATTTATGTTTGTCATTATGTCTTCTAGTTTATTTCCATATTAGTTAGTCGACAGTTTCGTATGATAGCCTAAATATCTTGGGATAGTAGTTACTACTGAAACTCTCTTTAAGCTATATGTACCGGTTGTCTCAATTTTTTGTATGTGCTATTTTGTACTCCTGTTAGTTAATGCTTGATCTTGCCTTTATAAGGAGTCACAAGGTTCTGCGAGCTTTTGAATTTTTTGTGAATAGTTCTTGAACTTTTCATGTGGTGACTAGTTATGTTATTTATGTAAATAGTCTAATATTTGTTCTCAGTATATTTGTGATACAGATCATCACAACTTTGGGGCAGGTTCTAGTGACGCTTTTTGTGCATACTTTGCAGCCACAATGGCCTGTCAAGCACTCCTCTTACACCCTAACTATGCTAAACGAAAGTACCAGCCATGTATATTACTCCCAAGATTTACAATAATAGGAGCCATCCCCCCTTCCCCCGCACACGCATGCACACTAGTGTTCTTAAGAAGGTGCCTTGATGGTACAAACGTGCATAATCACAAATTTCTCTCAAATTTTGAATATTCATATACAGTTCACAATTTTTTCATGTGACAAATGATTCATCAGAATTTCATTAGAAACCGCGCTATTCCAGAATTCCTCAAATTATTCATTATTTTTTTTTCTGTATAACATGATCTTGGAGAGAGCTAAGGAGGTTGTTGTTTCCTTTTGAAACTCAAGTTTTGCTAATTTCATATCTCTTACTAACGTTAGGTTCTTTTGGTGTGCCATTTTCTATATTTTAGAATTCCGTTCTTGTACTACTATTTCCTTAATAGAGAGTCTGTATTGATTTATAGGTTCAAAATAACCTGTGCACACCAAAGAATGGTGAGATTTTAGTGGCCTCCACACAAGATTTTCTTACTTCCTCATTTCTTATTACGAGGAAAGATACATTCTATGACCGTGCTTCCTTCTCTTTGATATGCTCCTATATGGGTGATTCCATGGAGAATATTGATTTGCCAACACCATCCATTGTCAAGGTATAATCTTATCTATTCTATTCACATGCATTTTTCTGTTTAAGTTTGGGTTTTGTTGCTTCAAATCTTTATGAGGCTGATGAAAAAGCCCACATTATCTTGTATCAGATGCATGGTTCTTGTTTAGTGCTGGGGGTGGGCATGGTCCTTAAAGTGCAGACCAAAAGACCAGCATATTATCCAGTTTTCTTTTTTAGCGTTCTCAATTTTTGTACCATATTGATCATCCCATAATAATGTTAGTGCATCTCAAATTATATTATTGTTAATGCATGTGCATGTTATATGCGTGTGCGCACACACAATCTAATTTCCTAGTATTCCTATTGCACATTCGAAAACATGGTGTTATAAGACTCTGACCTTGATCACCCCCTAGAGCCACAGTAGCACATCAAAGGCTATTCGTTCATATTGTTTTGAACATATTGGTGGATTGTTATACATGCTTGTATGCACTTAGGTACACTATCAACGTAGATTCATAACCATAAATCTGTAGGCGTATCATGATACAAATTTCTTCTCTGACCTTGCTCACCCCATACCATAGGACATAGTAGCCATTACAGGACTGTTTTCTGTAGTCTTTCAGTTGTAATGGAAATCATAAAGATGCTAATGACATTGCTAGTTTACATTTTTATTTGGAAGAAGCTGTAGCTTTGAACTTATCTTAACTCGGATGCTTATATGCTCTCAAACATTGATAAATCACCTTTCTTCATGAGAATACTGCCTCCTATTCTGGTGTAGCAGGACTTTACTGTGTTCTGTGGATTTCAGTCACTGGATAAGAGCATTCAATTTTTGAAACAGATTTCGAGACTATGCAATCCTTGTGGGACTGATTTTAGTTAAGAAAAAATATCAGAAGTATCCATCTACTAAATCTAATTTTCTATCTTTTTTTCTGTGATCTATAGCCATTGGAACTCTGGACTGGAAAACAAGTATTTAGCGTTCTAGTGCGTCCAAATGCCGAAAGTAGAATATTTTTGAATCTGAAAAACTCTGAGAAAGGTTACAAGTCTGGAGAATCCATGGATTCTGATGACCGTTTTGTCTATTTCCGGAACAGTGATCTTCTAAGTGGGCAACTTGGGAAGTCGACTCTAGGTAAAAGTCTATTATTTTGATATATTTCTTTCATATTTATACCTGTCTTTTTGTTTTTCTATGTGGTGTTGCTTCTATTATTGCCAATTTTGTTAACTTTCTACTGAACATCTGATGCAAACCACGTTGCAAAATAATTCATATATCTCAACTCTGCCGGACAATACCCCCGGGCATAAGTATTTACTGATAACTCACCCGAAGCCCTAATTGGCTTATTTCTGTTCAAGACCCAACTAAAACAAGAGTAAAAAACTAATTAATTAAGAACATGCAACTATGCAAGTCCCACTTAGGTCCTAAAACTGAAACAATTGCATAATAAACCCTAAATAAAAGTGAAGATGCAACAACTAATTAAAATCAAACATAAATAAAGATAACTCCTGATGCACTTTGAACAAGAGCAAACCCTAGCCAGACTCTGGCCGGCTGTTCTAGACCAACATATTTTCGCCCCTGTATTGAGTCTTTTGTTTCTTAGAACTGTTGCATATATCAGGAAGAGATTGATGTTAACTGAATTGTCTTTTCATGTTGAAGGCTTGAAGCTGATAGGAAAAAAAACAAAATAAAAAGAAGTGGAATGATTTCCTTGGTAAAATGAATACAGTAATATAAGTTGCTATTTTTGCCCTAAAAGCCTCAATCTCACAAAGGAAAGAATTACACAAGAATCGGGCTTTGAAGTGTAAGTCTTCTAAATACTTACAGATCTGCAAGGCATTGCTGTTGACAAGTACCTCCTCAAAGAACTTGTGTGACAGTGTCTAAGCCAGTAAGCAGACCAACACAAGTCTTCTACAGTTCCGTGTGGAAAATGTGTTCTTCTGTCTATCATCACAACCTGCAGCAGCTCGAGATTTGACCTGTCTCGAATAGGAGATCAATATCTTTCTTGTAGGCTCCTAAAGTCCTAAGTAGATTTAGTGGCCCATACTCTGCCATTGGTGACTAGTTATTGATACAGTAACCAACTGTTTGCTGAAGACATCCCAAATTATAAAATATATTTTGATAGGAAGCTTAAATTTGTTAGAAGTAAAGGGAGAAATTAAGTAATGCAATATGGGCCCGTGTCTGTAAGCCCATATAAGTCGGAGTTCAATAAGTTAGTCGGTCCAATAGTCTTCTGAGGTCTAGGATTGTGCCAACCTATCCTATAAATAGGATATGGTTTCTCTTGTATCAAACACATTGTGAATCAGTGAATATATCATCAACTCATTATTTCCAACAGTTATCAAAGTGCCTGGTACCCTAGAGCCCTAGAGGCGGTGTACTTCAAAGGGCACTGGGTTCCTTGGGTGGCTTGGGTGGGTGCCAAAATTCTTGGGAGACCCAATCTATGTTATTTGTGGTCGAGTCTACGCATATACTGGCCCGGTGCAAGTCGTATTATGTTAAATTAGGGTAATGTAGGGCTATAATAGGCTAACACGGTTCTGGTTTAGGTCAAATAGGTCTATTTAAGTCATTTTAAGGCTGTTATAGGTATAAGTTTGGCCTGATTTATTCCAATTAACTTTGCTTTGGTAGATTAAGTTCTGATTTAGTCCAAAGTAAATAATATTAGGGCAAGTTATGTCTAATATGAGTTATGTTTAGTCCAATTTAACTGAATTTTGGTTTGCTAAAGTTTCAAGATGACAAATGAGTGTAATACACAAGACCTGGTCTGCCCAGATTTATGACAGATGAGTGTAATACACAAGACCATCTTTAGACCTTGCTATCCCAATTCCCCAAAAATATTTTAAGTTATCCTAGATCTTTGATTTTAAATTCATTTGCAAGTTTATTTTAGAGTTCCATGATCTCATCATCATCATCCCAAATAATCATCATGTCATACCCAACCAATTGTCAAGATAACATTCCTTGAAGTCATCCTGGCAAATAGAGTGTGGTCACCATTTCCTTTCAAGAAACCCAACTTTTTCATGAAATCTTCAATCATTCAAACAAATCACGTGGCGATTCTTTAAGACCGTATAAGGACTTTTTCATTTTGCAGCATTTTCCTTCATGCTTATATCCAGGTGGCATCTGCATGAAAACTTCTTCAACAAGATTGTTAAAAAGTATATTAGCCTATTTAGTTAATAGGTTAATTAGTTAGTGGGCTTTTGTGTCTCAGCCCATTTAGTATACTTGTGTCTCAAGTCTCAGGATTTCTCCCTTGCTCCTATATATAGGACCATGGTGTATATCTTTTATCATCTACTCAATATACAACAATATTATTTTCCACATGGTATTAGAGCGTGAGAGAGTGAGAGAACCCTAGCCGCCGCCCTGCTTCCCTCTCCACACGAGCAACAACCCTAGCCGCTGCACGTCTCTCCTGAGAGAAATCGAGAGGAGCGTCTCCACGTGCGGGCGACTGATGCCATCTTATGGCTTAGGCCAGCCGCCCGCCAGGCACATCCCAACCTCCACGACTTCTCTTCCTCTTTCTTAAAGATCTTTCTTTCCTTACACCGGTACCATCCTTCCCAACTATCTTCAATTGCATCTCCGCCGTTGTCCTTCTTGGTGACCAATCTACAAGTTGTTATCATCAACCCTCCGCCGGCCAACAACAACCGCCGCTAGCGGCGCCGACGGCGGCCAGGACAGCAACAGTAGCAGCTCCACCACAGCCAACAACAAACAACGCTACCGCCGGCCAGCATCAGCAGCAGCCGCCGCCGCTGGTCCCTAGTAGCAGTAGCCACCGTAGCCAGCAACAAGTAGCGCCACCGTCGCCTACTTCCATCATTCCCTATAGCAGTTACCGCCAAATTACTTCTGCTCCATTGCTGCACATTGATGCCTTGCAAGACACTTCTGCTCCATCTCGCCGCTACTGTCCTAGCGCCGTTTTCCGTGTTCGCCGACTGCTGCGTTGCTGCCTCCACATCCAGCAACTGTATCCTCCAACCGCCGATCGCGCCCCTCATCACACCGTCCATTGGAGCGGCCACACCTGTCCTTGGCCAGAGCACTCTACCTCTAGCAAACTCCACCATGTTCAACCTTGCCATCAACCCCGCCTATGCGAAAACTCCCAGTTAATGGCGTCCTTTGAAAAATTCATCTTCAATTTTTTTTAGTGGGACTCCGCCCCTGCACTCTCACATTTGTCGGCCTAAGGGCCGGACAAATGTCCTTTTCGGGTCAGGATTAGATCCATTAAATTTTTCTACTCAGATTTACACTAACTCATTTAACATCTTCTCTCCAGTTATCAGTTTCTACTACAATACATCTCAGTTTTACAAATTCCTATCTTTTCTACCAATTCCTTTCCCACCCTCCCACCAATCATGTGTGTATCCACTTTCCGCGTGCGGGGGGTCATATGTCTCTTTCTCCACACCATATACCCACTCTCGTCATATTTGGTGTGCGGGGGGGGGAGATAGAGAGGAGAGGAAGTGTATGAGAAGAGAGAGAGTATGAGAAAAGAAAGAATATGAGAGAGAGTATGAGGAGAGATGAAGAGAGTTCTTCTAGTTTTATTTTCCAGGTTATCTTCATGGAGCTTCGCATTGTTCAACACATCTGTTCTCCATTTCCAGACAACTTTGCAGGATCTTCATTGCAGCGTTGACATCGAGCTTCTCGCGTTCGTACTGATTATGTACGTCAGGAGAAGAGTTTGCTATGCATATTTCAGCCTAGGGGTGAGCATCGGTCCAAAACCGGACCGGACCGAACCGGACCGAACCGGACCGGACCGAGGACCGAATATCAATAATTTTTGGACCGTAGACCGGACCGTTTGGTGGTCAGACCGGACCGGGACCGGACCGTTTTGACCGCGGACCGGACCGGACCGTTTGGACCGCAATCAGCCTTTTTTACATGTTTTACAACTTATTTAATTATACAAAGTTGATAATCTTAGTCACTTCTAACAATTATATAACTTTAGTATCAAACATTTATACTAGTAGTGCTTATATATGTACTTTATTTGTAGTTATTATAGAATACACCTTCAAATATATATGGATTTTATATAAAAGTTAGTCTGCGGTCCGGACCGGACCGGACCGGTTTTGGACCGGACCGGACCAAAGACCGAATTTATTGAAATTCTCGGACCGCGGACCGGACCGAAATCGAAATGGACTGGACCGAACCGGACCGAATTGAACGGTCTGGTCCGGTTTTGCGGTCTGGACCGTTATTTGCTCACCCCTATTTCAGCCCTCTTGTTTCCTCTTCCTTTAGTGTTAGTGGTGGATCAGTTAATCACTCTTGCTGCATTCTTGAGATATGGATGGGTGCTTCTTCAGACTTCTCAGAAGCTCAACAATTTCAAGCCTGCCAAGTCTACATCTACAAGGTTTATAGTTCATCCAGTTTTATCTTCACCGAATTGCTTTCATCATGTCTTCTCCTAGATGCAGTTGTTGTTTTAGCATCACCTTCCGCTGATCTACCTGGGCCTTTTTTTGATGGACGATCTCCTTTCCCGTCAAGCCCCCAAGGTTCATGCGCCAGAGTTATGGTACCTGCATCATATCACCAACACATCCTTTGTTTGTATTCATGCCACGTTATGCACGTTTATCAGACGATTTGAAGATTCCACCACTGCTGCATTGACATTGTATCCGTGTTCGTGTCGTGTTGAGTACGTATTCCAATGAAGATGGCGTAGTCATGTCAAGGAATGAGGTATCCGATTTCGATGCCGTTTCGACGACATGGAAACCAAAATTTATTGAAATTTCGACAAAAATTTTGATAAATGCAACAATGCCCGTTTCGATGCCAAAATCAACGAATTAAGCCATGAAATTTCACAGGGATGATCTTTACACCTAAATGCATCGTTTTATTCAATAAAATTTGATATGGGGGAGTAACAAATTTTGTATGGGGAGTGACATTTATCTTTTATAATTTCTATCTTTCATTTATCATTTCTTTTATCGTTATATCGAGTCATGTAACTCCAAGCTTGGACATGTGTTGCACCCATGATCTAACTTGAGGGGCACTGTTAGAAAGTGCATTAGCCTATTTTGTTAATAGGTTAATTAGTTAGTGCCTCATCCCGTTTAGTTTACTTGTGTCTCAAGTCTTAGGGTTTCTCCCTTGCTCCTATATATAGGACCAGGACGTGTGTCTTTTATCATCTATTCAATGTACAACAAATATTAATTTCCACAAAGATCTTCATTTGAGAAGGCATTCTTTACATCCAATTGGTGTAAATTTCCATGAAAACTGAACGGAAGGCCAACACAATCCTAAAAGGGTTCATTTTTGTAACAAGAGCAAAAGTCTCCAGTTAATCTATTCCATACTTTTGAGTAAAGCCTCTAGCAACCAGTCTGGCTTTATATCTATCCACTGTCCAATTGCTTTGAATTTGATGGTATATACCCACTTAGACCCCACTATATGAGCATCCTTGGGTATATCCACAACACTCCAAGTTTGATTTTTTCCAGAGCATTCATTTCCTCCTTCATAGCTTTGACTTATCTTCGATCAAAATAGGCTTCCACAACACACTTGGGAATAGAAGAAATCACAAGTGAAGATAGAAAACATCGATATAGAGTATGAAGACGGGAGAAAGTAACATACCTTTGAATAAGATGCCTAATGCATTCACATACGGCCTTTCTAAAAGCAACATACCGGACATCAGAAACTTTCCCGTGTTATCCTACATCTCGTCAACATTGGAGCATTGGCCTGGTTTGGAAAGAGAAGATGGATTGGGATTGGTTGAAATTCTCTATCTCCTCTCATATACTTGTGTAAATATTTTCGTGCTTGCTGTTCTAGATTCCTCTTGATTTGGTCTCAAGCTCCACCTGACTGTCTGTTGCTTCCATTTAGGGTTGTAGAAGAAGATTCACAATTTATTAGAATACTAGGTTCCTCTTCACCATAGTTCCCCCGTGAAGAGGAGCCTTATTCACATAGAAGGCAACATTCTCATGGAAAGTTACATCCTTGGTGATATAGTGTTTACCTATGATAGGATCAAAACACTTATAGCCATCTGAGTAGAAGAATATCCCAACATAATAGCACAAATAGAACAAGGATCAAATTTGATTACTAGTCAGTAAGACATGAACACGATACAAACATCCAAAAACCTTTGGTAGGAGAGAAAAATGAGTTCTATTTTTAAATACCAAGGAGATGGGTGTAGATCCACTAAGAACACTACCAGACATGCGATTTATAAGCTAGGATGTTGTCAAAACAGCTTCTCCCTAAAACCATTGCGATACATTATTGTAAGAACAATGCTTTGATAACTTCAAGTAGATGTCATTCTTCCATTGTAAACCTCATTTTGATGTGGGCATAATTGTCAAGGCATCTAGGCGCTTGGCGTTCCTAGTGAGGCGCCTAGGTGGGCGCCCAAGCTTTTCTAGGCGCACATTTTTTTCTTCTAAATTTGATGATTTTCATATTTTTGCATCAAATATTACAATTTTGTTTCTAATATGTAATCATGAGAATATTTCATGTTATTGTAGCAATGAAACATTGTATATAAAATTTAGTCGCTTGTTCAAAACATTGCATACTATGTTGAGAATCAATGCGTAACTCGACATACAACTATATAGAGCCTAGGCGGAGCCCAGACGGGAACCTGGATAACTATTCATACAACTGATCCGAGTTAGTAAGTTACTATGCCATTACTGTGTTGTAAATTGGATATTATTGTATAAGTGTGTGTATTTATGTTTATGGATTGTACTAGTAAAATTCCAAATCTTAACTCCTACATTTTGTCATCGAAATCCTTCATCAAAATCCGCAGGAAACAGGACATGTTTCCTACCTCCCACATGATGGACACCCCACCCCCACATACCCATTATAAAATTTTGTTGCATAAAATGATGCATTTAGGTGTAGAGATTACACCTATAAAATTTCATGATTTGATTCATTCATTTTGGCGTCGACTATAGTACATTAGTACTATTTCTCCACTTGTAGGAAACCAAGTGGACATGGGAACACTGTAGAGGGCATGGTACTAAATGTCGTCGATATTGGAGAAATTTCGTTGATTTTGTCGATGTCCACAGTTGGTGATGTCAAATCCACATAAACATCCTCATTCCACAATATCCTTGACATTTCGTCGAAGTTGTCGACATTTCCCCATATGTCGACGAAGTTGGCCCAGTTCTATATAGAGCCTGGATAACTATTAAAAAATTCCACAACGTCCTCGACATCAGTCGAAATTGTCGAAAATGGTGACATTCATCTAAAGTTTTGTGGATTTTGCTGTGTGGGGGGGGAGTGTTGGAGCTTGAGGTAAGGCAATTTTGATGTTATTATTTTATTATACTAAGCTAATATTAATAGTTCGACCCCCCTCTCTGCTAGATCTACCATAGATTTACTCCATTTTTATGTAGTTTGTTTATTGCTATAAACTTTCTATATGGAAGAACTCTGTAGTCCATAGACGACCATTTGCAATTGTGTATTTTTCTACGTATGTAAACCTATATGGATGGCTATATGTAAACATATATTGTGGAAATCAATCAATTTTCATCACAAAATGACTATTTTTTATCTTAATTTTTGTTGAAGTGGCGTCAAAGTTTGGTTGTAAAAATCCTCAAAGTTTCCTCGACATTTCCACAAACTTCCATGTCCACATTTGTCGAAGTCGGCTCGAATTCGAAGTTCTGTTCCATGGTAGAGAGATTAGAGACACATGATACAAAATCTGGTATACATGTATTGATAAACATAGAAATGGCGTAGGTATTTTTGTTGATAAGATGTTGAAGGATGATGTTGTCAAGAGCACAAGGATGTGTGATAGAATCATAGCTATCAAGGTTGTTCTTGGGGGAAGGATTTTTAACATTATTAGCGTCTACACCCCCCAAAGTTGGCCTTAGTGAGGAGGCTAAGAAGGATTTTTGGGATGACATGGATGAATTGATGCAGGGAATACCTATAGATGAGAAGATAATTATTGAGAGTGATTTAAATGGCCATGTGGGGAGTAGCAATGCTGAGTATGAGAGAGATAATGGTGGTTTTGGATATGGCAACAAAAACAGAGAAGGGGAGAGGATATTAGGTTTGCAGTTGCATATGATGTGATTTTGGCACCACCCATTTCAATAAAAGAGAATCTCATAAGATTACTTTCAAGAGTGGGCACAATTGTAGCCAAATTGATTACCTCTTACGAGGCGGGTGGATCGTAAACTATGCAAGGATTGTAAAGTGATTCCTGGTGAAGAACTCCCGACCGAACATAGGTGGTGGTTTTGGATATTGACATGAAGATCAATAAAGGCAAGCATAAAAGAAACCAAGATAGTAGGATCAAGTGGTGGAATCTTAAAGGATGTTAACATATATTCCTGTTTTATGTATTCTGTTATTTGTTTTGTTATTTCCATATTATATGTGGACCTCTTTGTAATTGTTTCAGTAATATATATATGAGGGTGCACACACTGTGCAACCCTGCGCTTCCCACAACTGCTCTGTGTTTCACATGGTACCAGAGCAGTAAGATCCAGCCGCCACCCTCCCACCCCTCTCTCTTCTCCGGCTGCCCCCCCCGCCGCCGCCGCCAGGGCCGGACGCCCACACCGCCGCAGGGGCCGGTGCGCTTCCGCGGTTGATTGCCGCCGGCACGTTGGCTCTATGAAGATCTGCAACTGGCCGGTGGCTTGAAGTTGGTGTGACGTAGACCGCTCTTTCGGTCGTTTGCCTGCCTGCCCGTGTAGGCCGTTGTGCCTCCGGGTTCTGTTCTGCGCTTCGGCGTAGACCATATGTGAGAGGTTCTTCTACGTAGTTTTGTGCCTGCTGTGCTTGTCTGACGGCGTAGACCGTCTCCTGCCTGATTGTACCTGTTTACTTCTGTGCCTACTGCTCACATGGCGTCCTCGAGTGATGACTTCCGCCGTCAGGTTACGACTGTGAAGCTTGATGGGCGCAACTATCCACATTGGGTATGCTCCATGACGATCTATGCCAAATCCCAGGGAAAGTACTCACATCTTACCCGTGCTGGTCCGCCAGCACCCGCAGAGGACGCTGACGCTAAAGATGTGAAGGCGTATGACGACTGGGTTCGTGACGACTCGACTGTGATGACATGGATTCTCAACAGCAGTGTTGAGAAGATTAGCGTCACACTTCTTCACTTGCCTACAACGAAGCAGATGTGGGATCAGCTCGCCGGTACATACTCGCATAGTCAGAACCCCAAGAAAGTGTTTGACATCACCAAGCAGCTGGGACGTCTACAATTCACGGGGACGGACATTGCGGATTACTTTTCTGATTTTACTGGATTGTGGGGTGAACTGGAATCCTATCACCCTCTTTCCACAGACCTGGCTACCATGCAGCGTCAGCGCCAGGAGCTGCAGTTAGTCCAGTTTCTTTGTGGACTGCCCGAGTCCTACGCTGGAGTTGTGGACCAGGTCCTAGCCAGTGACCCTCTGCCGTCACTACAGAGTGCCTACAAGCGTCTTCAGCGTTTGCCTTCGTCTTCATCGTCTCTGGCTACTGATGTTGGGGAATCTTCTGCCCTTGCTGCAGCGTCTGGCCGTGGCCGTGGTCGCTTTACTGACAGCCGTCCTCCCCTGGGTGGAGGACAAGGACGGACTGCTTCTGGTCGTGGAGCCTCTTCTACTGCCCCTACTGCTGGTGCGCGTCCTCAGTCAGGACAGCGCCTTTGTACCTTCTGTGGCCGGTCCAACCATATTGAAGAGAAATGCTGGGAAAAATATGGTAAGCCGGCATGGGCCAATGCAGCTGCTGACTCTACTACTACTGCATCAGAAGGAACGACTCAGCCTACTGACTCTGCCTCCTCGGGTGCGACTGCGGACTACATCCGTGCTGAGGTGGAGCGACTTCTTCTTGAGCGCGCTGGTGACTCGTCTACAACTTCGACTAGTGGAGCTCATGCTGCAGCTTATTCTGGTTATGACACTGCCTTCCTGAGCTCTTCTTCTACTCCTGGTAATACTAAGTGGGTCATCGACTCCGGTGCCTCTTCACATATTTCAGGAAATCGATATCTGTTTAACAAATTATATAAACCTGCTCGACCCTCATCTGTTATGCTGGCTGATGGTTCCAAGTCTGCGGTATCTGGAGTAGGGGATATTGTTTCTGACTTTCTGCTGAAATCTGCCTTATATGTGCCTAGATTTCCTTTGAATCTATTGTCTGTCAGCAAGATATTGAGAAGTCTACAGTGTAGTCTGACTTTTATTCCTGGTTCATGTGTTTTTCAGGACCTTCGCACGAGGATGAAGATTGGTGGGGGGGTATGAAGGTGCTGATGGACTATTCTACCTGGATCATTTGCCAAAAGCAGCTAAAGCAACTGTGATTTCTGCATTATCTACCTCGGTGTCTGCATTACAGTGGCACTACTGGCTGGGACATCCATCATCTGAAAAGCTTCGCCATTTAGTTTCTGATCTTGGCATTTGTAGTTTTCAGTGCGAGTCATGTCAACTTGGAAAGAAGACTAGAGCTGTTTATCCTAGACGCAGTCATATTAGCAGTAAAAACATGTTTGATCTAGTGCATTCTGATGTATGGGGCCCTTGTCATGTGCCGAGTCTATCTGGTCATAAGTATTTTATTCTGTTTATTGATGATTTTTCAAGGACTACTTGGTTGTTTATGATGAAAAGTAGGTCCGAAGTTTTGTCTATTATCAAGTTCTTTTTTGCTGAAATAAAAACACAATATGGTGTACCTGTAAAATTTTTTCGTACTGACAATGCGCTGGAATTTGTTAAAAAAGATGTGGATGTTTTTTGTAAATCTGTTGGTACGATTCATCAAACCTCCTGTGCTTATACACCTCAGCAAAATGTTGTGGCTGAGCGTAAAAATAGACATGTGTTAGAGGTGGCTAGGACTATTATGATGCATACACATGTTCCTCGCTCTTTTTGGCCTGAGGCTATATTGACTGCTTGTTTTCTGATAAATAGAATGCCATCATCTGTGATTGGAAACAAAATACCTATTCAAGTTCTTCAACCAGATATTCAATTATTTACTGTGCCTCCTCGGATTTTTGGATGTACCTGCTTTGTAAGGTTACTTGGACCTGCTTCTGATAAACTGTCCCCTCGTGCTGAGAATTGTATTTTTTTGGGATATTCTCGTACCCAGAAGGGATACAGATGTTACAGTCCTACTGTAAGAAAATGGTATACTAGCAGTGATGTAGTTTTTTTGGGATACCCCTTACTATTATACTCGCGGTGACAGTTTGCAGTCTGATCTTATTGCCTCCCCTCTACCTGTTACTACTGATTGTGTGCCTGATATTACTGACAATGTCACTACTGAGGCTGCTAAACCTCCTATTATAGTTTATCAACGCAGGAACAGAGCTCCTTCTACTCAAGAAACCCTCCATGTAAACCAATCTTCACCTCCAGAAGGTTCTACTACACCTGAGGTACATTCTGATCTTGATATACCCATTGCTCTTAGAAAGGGTACTCGTTTCTGCACATCCCACAATATTGCTCAGTTTGTTTCTACTGATCATCTGAATGTTCATTCTAGCAATTTTGTATATGCCTTATCTGCTGTTGCTGTTCCAAAGAATATCCAAGATGCTCTACAGAGTACTGGATGGATGTCTGCTATGAAAGAGGAAATGTTGGCTCTTGCTGAACGAGATACTTGGGAGCTGGTGGATCCATCTCCTCAGTGCAAACCTGTAGGCTACAGATGGGTGTATGCTGTGAAATATCAACCTGACGACACTGTTGAAAGGCTGAAGGCACGATTAGTTGCTAAAGGCTACACCCAAACTTATGGGTCAGAATTCTTCTTTCTGTTGCTGTTAATCTTGACTGGCCAACAATTGAGTTAGGGGTGTAAACGGTGCGGGTCTGGCCATACCCATACCCATACCCATCTAATTTAGCGGGTCCGGTTCCGGTTCTAGACCCGCATAATACAAAACCTGGACCCGCACCATACCCGTACCCGCAATAATAGCGAGTATGCAGGTAAGCGGTTCTATAAAACATCATATTGTTTATGTAAGAGAAATGACTATGTTATATATATTTAACACAACAAGATATTGTTATCATATAGTATATTAACATGTAATAGTTATATTAGACAATGTTATATTCTATACAATAAAATTAATTGAGTAATTGTTTACATATTTGTAGTTATGATCATAACATTTAATTTATGTAGAAAGTAATGTAGATTACTTTAAGTTTACATATGATGTTCGTTATTGTAACTAGAATAGCTAATTCTTAGTTATATGACTAGTCTCAACCTTAGAGTAGGATATAATCTCAATAATTATATTAATTAGACTAGTAAAGTATGATATATAACATATTATTTTAGTAGTTACTTATGTATAACGGGTACACGGGTCTAACGGGTCTGGGTCCAAGCATACCCATTATTGGACCCGCTTATGCGGGTCCAAGGGTATACGGGTCCAAGGGTATGCAGGTATGAAAAATTAGACCCGTGACGGGTTTTTTAAGGGTCCGGATTTGCGGGTCCGCGGGTCTACCCATACCCATTTACAGCCCTAAATTGAGTTTTCATGATAAACTCATCAAGGAGGGAACTTGGAACTTGGAGTCTGATGTTAACACTATCTGGCATAACATGAGCTCCTGCATAACAAAAATTGTCAAAGAGGTTTTAGAGGAGTCCAAAGGTTGTGGGCTTCCACATAAAGAGACTAGGTGGTAGAGTGATGAAGTACAAAAGGCTATTCAACTGAAAAGGGAAATCCATAGCAGCTTGCTTAGATCTCGAGATGATGTAGCATTCTAGAGATACAAGCAAGCAAAAAAAGAAGCTAAAAAGGTTGTTCAGGCGGCAAGATCTAGATACTTTGATGATATTTATAAGAAGCTGGACACAAGAGAAGGGGAAAAAGATATATATAAAATGGCTATTATAAGAGAAAGGAAAGGAAGAGACTTGAGTCAAGTAAAATGCATCAAGAACTAAGAAGCACGAACATGAACATGGACACGGACACGGACACGAACATGGAACACGACAATTTTCAAAAATATAGGACATGGACACCACGTTGGACACGACAATATATATACATATATACATACATATATTTGGATAAATATATACATTAAACAAGTATATGTATATAATTTATTCGTAAACACAACCCCCATATTTCTCAACAACAAGCACAAAAAAGATCACCATGGTACCCACTTTATCTTCACATTTATATTCAAACCAACTATATGCTGATCAATATAAAATTTAGCAAACAAAATGATATATTATATATTATATTAGCCAAGAATGATGGACTAAATGAAAATCATTAGAAATCAATTACACACAATGATTTAATGGTTATAATACTAATGGAGATGTGGAGTATAGGGAAGAGGAGGGGAAGCATTAGTGATAGAGGGGAGATGTGTATGGGTGATGCTGATGACGGTGAAGCAAGAGGAGGAAAATACGTTCAATAGTCATGTTTGAGTGAAGGGTAGAGGGAAGAGACAAAAGTGAAACATGACTGCATGTTAGTAGGAGGGAAAGGAGGCGGGAGAGGTTTTGACAGAGTAGGAAGAAGAAGTGGATGGAGGAGTGGACACATAGAAGAACAATGAAGTAGGAAGAAGAGGAGAAAAGGAAATAGAGAAGAAAATCAAGAGGAAGAAGAGGGAAGGAGTTCCTAGAAGGGAAGGACGTTGCTTCTAATGGCTGCTCTAGGTGTTGGCAGCTCCTACTGCAAATGGCTGTCATAAACGGCTGCTGCTTATTGCGATTTCAACTCCTTGTGTTTGCTGCTGCAAAAGCTGTTTGTAGCAGCTCCATCTCCTTATTGTTGCTGCATGCAGCAACTTCAGGACCTAGCTGCTACTTGCAGCAAATGCTGCAAATGGTGGTTGCATCCTTTCTCCATGGTAACAAGAACAATTACCAAGGAGGCTGGTTGGTGACCTCTTGAGGGAAGGGATAAGTTTTTTGGTGAGGAGTTGGGGTTTGGTCAAGGAGTCTATGGGGTTGGGCTTTATTTTCTCCTTTATTTATAGTCAGTCTTATGTGGGTTGGGTTGGCCGTGTCTAGGAAGTGTCTTAGACGTGTCCACGCTGTGTCCCAACTTGCAAATATGAAAAATATGAAATTGGACACGCCAGAGGTGTGTTCGCCACGCGTCCACACGTGTCCATGGCGTGTCCGGGTCGGACACGTCTTGGATACATACACGACAGCCTCTAGGGAGTGTCCTTCCCAGATCAAGAATGAAGATGGTAGAGTGTTGGTGAAGGACGATGATATCAAGAACCAATGGAGAAAATACTTCCATAAGTTTTTCAATGGAGATACTGTAATTAATGTTAGAGACTCGTGTGACATGAATACAAGAGATATCTTGTACACACGATGCGTTTCACTATTTGAGGTCAAGAATGCTTTGAAAAAGATGAAAATAAGAAAGACATGCGGACCTGACAATATTCCCATTGATACATGGAAGAGTATGGGGGATGAAGGAGTTATGTGTTTAACAAATTTCTTTAGCACGATCATAAAGACCAAGAAGATGCTGGATGAGTGGAGAGATAGTACTATATTCCCCATCTACAAGAACAAAGGTGATGTTCAGAGCTGCACAAACTACAGAGATATCAAGTTGATGAGTCACACAATGAAGCTTTGGGAGAGGATTATTTAGCAGAGCCTAAGATCTATAACACATATATCAAACAACCAATTTTGTTACATTCCTGGAAGATCAACAACAGATGCTATTTTTCTAATAAGGAGGCTTATAGAAAAGTATAGAGAAAGCAAAAGAGATCTTCATATGGTTTTTATTGATTTGGAAAAGGCTTATGATTGAGTACCCAAGGAAGTGTTGTGGATGGTTTTGAAGAAAAAGGGTGTGCCAATCCAATAAAGTGACTTGATGAAAGACATGCATGATAGCCTAGGAAGCACGAACATTTCCCCAGGGCAGACATGGCTGTCCGGGACACGGGTCAGACACAGACACAGCGTGGACATGGCTGGACACGCGGTGGACACGACTCGAAGTGTCCACTTTTTTCCTAAAGCCCGGACACGACATGGACATGGCTTGGACAAGCCGTGGACACAGCAGGCTCAAACTAATTCCCTATATAAAAGAAATATAAATTATATATCTTCTCTCTCCCTCCTCTTATTCGATCACACTACCATATGTGTCCTCTCCATCCTTTTCCTAATGATTATTACATTTTTATCTATTATACATCATACTTATACATATAATTTATCATTATATAACGAGTGTTCTAGGAATTTGACATACAAATCATTATATTCATCATTCTTCATTCATACTTGATTTCATATTGCAATTGTAATCTAGATTAATCTACATTGATTATTTATTATCTCATAAACATACTAGTGCTTTCTTATAAAGTCTGCATTCATATTGTAATTGAATTTTGGGTTTTATTTATATTTCTTTCAAGTTTATTTCTTCAAAACTCATGTAATCAATTGTTTTATAGATTTGGTTAGACGGATGTTATATGTATTAACTCCATGTTAGGTGTATGTATATGTACATTTGTGTACATATTTGTCTACATGTATATGTATACGTATATATTTGTCTATATATGTATACAACTATATATATACTTATACATATATGTATTTATGTATATGTAGATATATATAATTATATATATGCATGTATATGTATGTGTGTATGCCGTGTCCAACGCTGTGTCTGTGTCCTATATTTTTGAAAATTGCCATGTCCCGTGTCCGCGTCCGTGTTGTGTCCCGTGTCCGTGCTTCCTAGATGATAGCTCTACTGCAAGTGTGAAGACTCCTGGAGGAGAGACACCAACTTTTCCTATCACAATTGGGGTACACCAAGGATCCACGCTCACCCAATATTTGTTTGTTTTTGTTATGGATGAGTTGACAAAGAATGTTCAGGATGATATTCCTTGGTGTATGTTATTTGCTGATGATATTGTATTGATTGATGAAACTAATGATGGATTGAATGATAAAGTTCAACTTTGGAGAAAGGCATTGGAATCAAATGGATTGATGATTAGTAGGGGCAAAACTGAGTATATGCATTGAATTTCATCCAATCCCGCAGTGTGAATAGTGGAGCCAATTTGGATGGAGTAGATATACTAAAATGTGATAAGTTTCGTTACTTGGGCTCTATTATTCAAATAGATGGCGATGTCCAAAATGACGTTTGTTATAGGATCACTGCAGGATGGTTGAAATGGAGGAGCACAATTGGAGTATTATGTGTTCAGAAGATCCCTCTCGGATTAAAAAGCAAGTTTTATAGAACAACTATACGGCAAGCCGTGCTCTATGGGGGTGAATGTTGAGGGTGAAGAAACAAGGTCTCCACAAGATGAACGTGGCTGAAATGTGTATGCTAAGATGGATGTGTGGGAAGACAAGAAAAGATCGTTTGAGAAATGACTATATCAGGAATAAAGTGGGGGTAGCAAGTATTGATGACAAGTTGCGCGAGGGCCGACTCAGATGGTATAAACATGTGAAATGCAGATCGACTAATGCGCCTATACGCACCAATGTTATTGAGTCAAGCACAATTAATAAAAGAAGAAGAAGACCTAAATTAACATGGGAAGAGCTTATAAAGAGAAATTTTGAATTTTTACATCTCGACTAGAATATGACCCATGATAGAGCGGAATGGAAACGAAGGATCCATGTAGCCGACCCCAACATAGTTGGGACTGAGGCTTAGATAATGATGATGACGATGATTTTGGTGTCAAAATGGCAGGATTGTATGTGTCGAAATTTCTGTCGGTATACAGGTAAATACGTATTCCCAGCCTGTCAAAATGACATCGATATCGGATACCTTGTCCCGTGTCCAAACTATGTTTTTTTCAGGTTTGGACCAGACCGGACCGTAGACTGGAAAGTTGAATTCTATGGACTGCCGACCGGACCGACTTGCTACTCGGTCCAGAATCGGACCGGACCGGACTGAATGTACAGTCCGGTCCGGTTTTGCTGTGTGGACCAAGATTTGCTCACCCCTACTTGAGAAGAACGCTGCTATCCCAGGTGTGATCTCAGATAAAGAATTTGACAGGCGATGGAAAACTCTGATTGGGGACCTTGGAGTCGGAAACCTCCTGACCGTAACATAGGCGCTGAGATGCTCGAAGTAGCAGAAACGACTTCCCGTCTGGGAGTGGGGGAAGGATGATTGCAACAAGGCCAACACGCATACTAAAGCCCAGAAAAACATAAACCTTTCTGGAATCCATTGTCAAAGTCAACTAAAAGGAAGCATTTGAAATCATTATGAATCATGGGGTATCAACCTGCTGGTTCATTAGGTTGAGGAGGTTTGTTTTAAGAAAATTATCTGCAAACAAAGGTAGCAAGGGGTTGGGGGAGCTTCATGGGACCCCTACAACACTCAACCATGGTGGTTGCAGGTTTTGAGGATGTTTAGGAAGCTCAAATCTCACTGCTCCTCCTTCCATGGCAGTCAGAGTTCGGGATAAGAGTCTAGTGATCGCTAGATCCCGAGAAGGCTGAGAAGGTCCCATTAAGGTCTAGGGTTAATCTAACTGTTGGGAATTCATCTGAAGAAGGCCGACCAAGGAGAATGGTCCTCGCCTTGCCCACAACAAAGATGGAGTTTGGTGGAAGAAGAGGAAACTTAGAAACAATTGAATGGCCCACTGGTAAACTGCTATGTCGTGTCTCCTTATGGAGTTGGTGCAATCAATTGCCATGGTATATGCCACTATCTATACATGGTGGCAAAGAGGAAAAGAGATGAGAGATTTTTTTTCTTTTCATTTTGGTTAAGGTGGTGTTCGAATTAGGGGATGGAAAGATGCAGAATTGGGAGAGGTGTTCAACGGAGAAATAATCTCAACATATTATGGAGGGAATAGGGAGATATCTGATATGGGAGGTTGCAGTTACTATATCCTTTTGGTACAAGCAATATCCCTGAGGTCTATGTCAGTGGAATTTATTTCAGCTTTTTCAATAGCAGCAAGAGCTTCACTCTCCATCTCCTTATATTAGAGCAAACAGTCCAAAGTTGGTTTTATTCCACTTAATGAGTTTCTGCTTTCATACTTCAGCTTCTTCATAACTCTGTTATAGTACAACCTTTGATTTCAACATATGAAGCTTCTCTCACTACCTCATGAAAATCAGGATGATCATCCCTTACAAAAATAGATAACAACCAACAACATATGTGACCATGCCAGCAATTATAGCTGATTAGTTGATAGTCTACTCTATTACATTATTGATGCCAAAGGGACCCAAGTTAAATATAGTTGTATATAATAGGTTGGCTGTTTCTACTGATATCTTGAGCAGTCACATGGAGCTTCTATTCTAGCACATTTACGCATCTTGTGGTTTGTGAATTCTCAAATAGACAGTGCTGTAATATTCATTGCAGATAGATTACACTGCAATCACTTCATGCTCCAAAGTCCAAACAGTTCATCATTGAACATCCATGACATGAAAGCATAGCCTACCTAGTATTAAGCAGCCTTCTTTTAGACTTCTAGTTTTCACCAAAAGAGAATCTTTTATACCTTTTCAAACATTATCTCTATCATGTCTGCAGCATATATACTACATAAACTCTCTGACGAATATCAAAAACTCATTCTAATGTTATTGTCAAAATCTTGTCACTATCTTGGCAACTTAATTGTTATTACATAGATAAAGCCGCAAGCTCAATGCCACGCCTGTGAAATCTAAATTTGAGTAAATGAATCATTTCAATATTTATCCATTGCCTTGAGTAGTCCTTATAATGCTTTTCATTTTTGTGTATTTGTGATAATATACTTGTCTAGATGGCTTGTGGTTACTGTCTCAGAACCGTTGTTCACGTTTGGTGATAATAGTTGATTTTGTTTTGCAGGAAACGGTAGCACAAATGGTCTCTTCTCAATTCTTATTAGAGACTATGGGGCACATGCTGCTGCATCTTGTATGGATCGTCTTGCAAAAATGAGGTCGAATTGGTGCATAGCATTTCAAAATTTTTTAATCTTCCAGGCAAATATAGTTGGTTTAGATAAATTATTTGTATGTAACATGATGCTGATTGAGCTATGGGTGTGTTCTCGGTAGTTTATCTATGGTCACCTCACATGGACTTGGGATAAACACTCGATAATGCTTATCTTGTTGATTAAAAGCCTTGTTTTGCAATCACAATGTTAAATTATCGGCTTTTGGGGGCAGAATAATTGCAATGAGACAGCTTGCAAAGAGTGAAGTTTTGGTTCAAACTGTTACTCGGAAAAAATATGAAGACAATATAGACAAGATGCTCCCTATGTGTTCGATACAAGAGAAACCCTCCATCTCCTATATATTGGAGAAGTGGACAGTATCCCTGACCTAAGAAAATCTTTTTGGACCTACTGACTTATTGGACTCTAACTTGATTGAACCATATGACTTAATGACTCCTTTTCCTTCTAAAAAAAACTAACAAAAATTACTATAATTTATTTTCATTTTGTCAAGCAATGGTGATTACAAAACAAATTGACAACTATTTACACGTTTTGTCAAAAAATATTCAAGATTTGAGATTTCAATGGAATTCTTTACATATTTTTCAATAACGTGTTGTATAGGTCTGTATCAAGGAACAAAATTTTACCAAAATCGGTAAAATTTCATTTAAAATTTTGATTTTGACGCCATCAGATACAATATTCTGAGTGTATCGACAGGCTTACAGATTTCAGTATACTGATGGGTATCGCCAAATATAGCCAGATTTCACCAAATACTGCCAAATTTTGTCGAATAGCGCTAAATATCGACAAAAATTGCTGGTATATTGGAAAAAATGTCGATATCTATGACTGATATCAAATCAGCTATGGCCGCTGGTGGGCTTGTATTTACGAATGCCTTCTACATGCATGTTTTTGCCTGACAGGTTTGGTTGAGCATGGAGAAGGGAAAGGAATACACAACCTCCGTCTTTACCTCAAGCTGAGACTTGATTCTGGGTTTGAGTTGCTGCGTGAAGGATCTTTGTGTTTGTTGGAGAAGAACGATCTAGGGGACATTTTTTGTACTTTGCCCTTGGATTCATTTCAGTATGTCACGCGCACAATGGGCACTAGGGGTCTTTTCGTGTATGGATTCAATTTTGACCGCACATGTTTACAACAAAGCTATTTGACTCTCAGGCCTGTGTCACGCCTTAAACTCTGAAGTCCCAATGTGAGGGTAACTTCATCTTTTGATTTTCATTTTCTTATTTAATTTTAGACTTATCTTCATATATTCATAAAAAATAATCCATCAATCATAAAATAAGGATAAAATATGTTTGGAATCGTGGGATTTTTCTCTGGATGATGGTACGATTTTCATCACTTAAATCAAATATTAAAAGTTTGTGATTTTTTCTAAAGTGGTTGGAATTTCTGAATTTCATATCTAGTAATCTACAAGTAAGAAATATAAAGTAAATTATACTATGGAATCAGGGAAATATCATCTACATGATGGAGTGATTTTAGTGACCAGTTCAGTAACAACAAAAAGACTATTTTTTCCCATGCCTTCTCTTTCCCTTTCTTTTGACATATGTTTCTTTGTTCCAACCTAAAATAGGGGAATTGATGGACACCTCCCCGACGTCCCTATTCCCCCACTTCATCAACTCTTGATACCAAACAAAACTTATACTGCTCCTAGATGTGAAAAGAATCACTTGGACTTTGCTAACTTCTCATGGAGTCAACCAATATACCATGGTGCAGGACTTCAACTTCGTGTCGACTTCGCCAGGTTTGGAAGTGGAAGTTTGTGGAAACTTCGAGCTTCCACACCTGGCGAAGTCGAGTTTGTGGAAACTTTGAGGAAGTTTAGATGCAAACTTCGACAAAATTCAATGCCGATTTTTGAAAAAAATGATGTGAATTTGAAGGAAACTTCAATTGAAAACTTCTAATTATGTTATACCTCTCTCTTATAAATGCTAATTTAACAAAAATACACGATTCATGACTCTTTAGCCCTAAGTAGGTTGATAATATGATGTGCGCCTACAATGGTCAAACATGCAATAGACATACTAATACAGTTCAAGTGTTGAACATATGTATTATATACAAATATACAACCAAATAGTAGTTACAAGACCCTCTCTAGGAAAGAGTGGCAGCAACAAACATAGGAGTTGATATTAGAAGTTGTGAAGAGGATTGGAGGCGACACTTATGTATTATATGGCCGTTAGTGCACTAGTTAGAATTAATGTTCTGGGTCGTCTCACTTTCGCTCCAACTTCGCCAACTTCGAGGAAACTTCGACAACTTTTGGAGAAGTTGAGACAAAAATACATACAAAAAAACCAACTTCGACGAAACCAGGGAAACTTCACCCCGAAGTTTAGACGAAGCCGAAGTATTGAGGATTCGACTTCGCCTAGGCTCGAAGTTCGAAGTTTTGGTGAAACTTCGCCCAACTTCGCCGAAGTTTAGTTTCATGCAATATACTCAGTCTAATTACTATTGCCGCAAGTAGAGGATCCACAGAGGAATTTTTACCTAGTAGCAGGTTGATGTGGAGAACCCCTTTGTTTGGCTTCCTCAGGCCGCACATGTATCTCGGACGAGGTTGAAATGATGTGGGGACTCGTAGTTGGATTCCCCCATGCCCATCATTGCTTGATGGTCATCCTTGAGGTGTTGGTTGGGTTCTGTTTGTGTAGACTTCACCATGGCTACGAATAGGAGATGTTGGTCACCATGGTCAACATCATAAATGCTAAGGATTTTACACCAATAGAACCACCAAAGTCAGCCAACTTTTATTTAAAAATCATAAATCAAGAGATTACACCTCTCAGGTTAAGAATTTCAAAAAGTTGGTATTACCAATAACAATATTCTCTGTTGGGTTGAGATTACGCACAACCTAGCTTCCATTAAGTAAATTATGTAATGGTCATCCAAAATGCAAATCTTATAAGGATTCTTACACCAAGCAACTCGTTGCCCTAATTCTCATAATGGTACAAATCCTTAGATAAGATCATTAAATCTTAAAGAAGTTGATCCTTATCAATCCGTACTTTCATCCCAACTAGGAACTCCCGCTTTAACTAAAACTCTGTTAAACGAAATGTTAAACTCATATAAAGCGCCAAAAGTTATGGACTGAATTCCCATAAAAATTACTAGTAAAAATACTCCAAAAAATCTGAAAAAATCTCAGGCCTTGATATTATCATAAATCCACTCTCATTCCAAAATCAGCTCGAATCCAAAGTCTGCTTTAGGGTATAAATGCAAAACATTGTCATCGATCTTTCTTTAATACTAAAACTAAAATCCAAATATCCTGAAATATACCATTATCTCCTCTAGTTGAATTTCTTGAACAAAACTTCACCAAATAACATCAAGATCAAACCACCTCTTCAATATATCATAAAGAACAATAAAAACGTCATAACTTCTCTAATCCTCACACCAAATGTCTAAAATTTTCCTAAATATGGCATTTAATCCTCTGATTATCAAGTTATCATAAAACTTAAGAATAACCTTATCCTTATCACATCCATTCACTTAATATGGCCACTGCCATACATTTGATTCATAGTCTAGAAGGGGTTTATTTTCATAACAACTAAGCTTATAGAATCATGCATCTATAAATTCATAATTAACATTCAACATATTTTCTAATTTTAATTTGTGAACGAAAGAGTTCTAGAAAAATTTAGAACTAACATTAATTTACCATGATAATCTTGAGAATTTGGAACTAAAAGTAAGTTACCAACAATAGGTTACTAACAATGAGTTTGAAAAAGTTGCTTACAGTCACAAAGTAACAATAGTTTTGTTAGACCGTCAACTTGATTTATAGAACAACGTTGTCTATATCCATAATAACCATACACATGGTTTTTTTTTGGGAGTCCCCAAACTCTCAAGTTTTATGTGAGAGCCAGGATAGAAAAATTATAATAAATATACAACTAGCAACCATAGGCACATATTGACAAATTAAATCAGATTTTTGTATGCATCTCTATACAAACAGGCCGGGCCGTATACACAAAGTATCCAAGATGTATCCACGAAGTATCCACTTGTTTAAAAGTGAAAAGAATTTGGATACGTCTTGAGAAGTATCCAATACATATCCAGACGTATCCAAGGAGTACTAGTATTTAATACGTATCCGGCACAGGTACGGCACCTATTGTTGGAGTATCTGTGCTTCCTAGCTCAGGTTTGATACGCCATTTGAGCAGAACTAGTCATTTTTTCATATGTGATCATGTTTATAAATTTTGAATCATCACATGAAGTTTCATTTGGAATGAAGAGTATTTTTGAATGAACTAGCTTGAGTGGGCGAAAATTGGCTAAAACTGACTTAAATTGGCTAAACTGGCGACTTTCAAGTAAAATAGAGCCATGAAAGTAAATTGGCCCTGAATGTGTTACAATGTTTGATGTAGTAATGTCCTGGAATTACGGCTCAAGTTTTGAATTTCACCCTTTTTGTCAAAAATTCCAAAAAAATCCTTAAATTTGTTGTATTAAGAGTTTATTAGCATTAATTCAACTTGATTGACGTTTGAACATGATAAAACACCTAAAAAAGGGGTCGGATCACTCACATACAAAATAAGTAGGTGCATCCTAGGTCAGGAACGTAAAGTTGTAACTCGATCCATATCGCTCCAAAAATTAATTTCCACCACAAACCCTAGATGTAATTTCAACCTAGGCTAGGAAGCACATACACTTCTATACAGCCCTCGTGTCTGTGTCATACACGTTTTGGACATGGACACTTCCCGGACATTGGCCAAAACGTTTTGGACAGGGCCAAGACATGTCCTATCCATTTTTGTGTGATTTTGCAGCCCCGACACGGCTGGATACTCCCTGGACACATCAGTCTAACAATTTCTGCTGCTGCAACCTATTTCAGTGTATAAAATCTGAATATGCAGCTACTCCCTGTGCACATCAGCCTAGCAGTTGCTGCAGCTGAAACCTATTTCTTTCACTGTGTAAATTCTGGACATGCAACTACTTTTTGATTATGTCTTGTCATTGAGAATTGGCATCACAAAGCTGAGATATAATCACAAAACTGCAAACCAAATATCTTTAAAGATCCCATATGTAAAATCCAAGATGAACTGAGTATAATAAATCACATTGCGTCTACTTCATTGACTAAATGAGTAACAGGTACTCATGTACTCAGTCTGAAAATCTACTATGTTTACTATAAAACTGCAACATTGTGTTGACCTGTGCTTCATATTGTTTATACTACACAAAAACACACATTCATATTCATATACAATTATGAATACATATGTAAATATTTTTCAGATATTTTTCTAAGTAATTCCAATACAAAAGTACATGCATTATACACATATATTTATATACTTCTATAAAAAAATTCCTCCTATCCAATGCTGTGTCCGTGTCCTATATTTTAGAAAATTGTCTTGTCCCGCGTCCGTACCCATGTAAGTGTCTGCGTCTCAAAATCCGTCCGTGCTTCCTTGAACCTAGGTCTTAAAAGAAGAAATTGGAGAAAAGAGAGAGAGACATTAGGGTTTCTCATGAATTTCTAGAGACTTACATTTGGAAGATTGAGTAGCATACTAAAATTCAGATAACTAATTGGTTAGAATCAAAATCATGGAACTGAACATCGGCGAAGTTAGGCGAAGCTTCGTCGAAACTTCGAACTCTTCGCCCGAATCCCTGATACTTCGGCCTCGTCCAAACTCTGGAGCAAATTTTTCAAAGTGTCTTCGAAGTTGAATTTTTTGTATGTATTTTTGTTCAACTTCTCCGAAGTTATCGAAGTTTCCTCAAAGTTGGCAAAGTTGGGACGAAGTTGAAACGACCAAGAACAATAATCCTAACTCGTCCCTAACGGACGTATAAGGCATAAGTGTCAATTGCTATGTTTGTTGTTGCCACTCTTTCCTAGAGAGGGTCTTGTAAGTAACTACTATTTTGGTTGTATATTGTAGATAATACATGTGTTCAACACTTGAACTGTATTTGTATGTGTATTGCACGTTCGACCATTGCAATAAACACATTGTATTATCGACCTACTTAGGCTGGAGAGTCATGAATCGTTCTTTTGAGTTAACTTAACAATTATAAGATAGAGGTATAACATAATTAGAAGTTTTCAATTGAAGTTTCATTCAAATTCACATCATTTTCTTCAAAAATCGGTATCGAAGTTTTGTCGAAGTTTGCGTCTAAACTTCCTCGAAGTTTCCACAAACTTCCACTTCCTCACCTGGCGAAGTCGACACGAAGTCGAAGTCTTGCACCGTGATCAAAACATACCAAGAATTGCATCAAATTTGGCAATAACTAGGATTTTAAATTGAATTAGGGTAAGTGCTTCAAAATCTCGTCAAATGCGTCCCCTTTCTTAAAATTCTAGTTGTAGGATGTTCGGTGTATGTTTGAGGTGTTAGGATTTTCATTGGTCTTTATACATTGTTTAAGGTTCTTTGGAAATTTGCATTTTGCCCTTTTTTATTTTTGTTTGGCTGACTTTAAAAGACGGGTGACCTTTTGAATGGTTTTGCATTTCGATTCGACTTCTCAAAGGTTGGTTGTGACTACCTAAAATGGTCGACACCGATCTCAAAGTGTCGGTGGATCTTTGGCAAGTCGACATAGGCTTATAAACTGATTAGACCATAAGCCAATATCGAACAATACACCAAATTCCTCATTTGATCAACTAACTTCTCAATTGTCCACAGATGGCAACACTTTGAATTTTTTATATTCGTGATATCTATTGGTGTTAAAAGAAGAGATTTCACCCGCAATCGGCCGCTATACTCTCCTCTCTCATTGTTAATTGATATTTTAACCGTATAACATGTATTTGAGACTATACTCTATAAACCTAGGAGTATATCCATCTTTTAGGTTGGGATAGAAGGACAATTTGGCGATGCATTACATAAGAATGATATGCGGTCATTTGAGGATGACTCTCAACAATGTTTATACCGATAGAGAGAGTAATATATAGATCAAACGGGGTATGCTAGATTGTATGCTGTTAGAGAGTCTGTTTTATTATGCTATTAGTAGCATAGAATTAAATGTCCGATTTCGATGCCGTGTCCGATGGCCCAGAAATAGAAATTTTTCGAAATTTCACACTAAATTTCGATATTTACGACCCTAACGATTTCGACGACCAAATAAGCGAATTAAATCATGAAAATTTACCAGGAAGATCTAAACGCCAAGATCTACTCAAATATGCAATAATATTTCATATTGGATATGGGCGGGGTCTCCCACATTTGTAAGTGAAGGAAGCTGAACAATTTCGACATAATTTCGATGGCAATTTCGATGGCAAAATGAAGGAATTAAGCTTTGAAATTCTGCAAACACAAAGTCTAGACATAAACACACTAGATTATATAATAAATCTATATGTTTAGAGGTTAGGGTAGGATCCATGTCTTGATGAGTGAGTGCACAAATGAACAGAATTGTCAAGTCCGTTAGACTGTAAACAACTTACAAACCCACAATTTACCACTTAGACCTTAAAACTTACAGTTGCAAGTTACAAACTTACATGTTACAACTTATATAAGTCTAGTGTTAAAATTTAGTTAGGTTACATGGGTCATGTATACATAGATCAAAGAAAATGCATTATTTTTAAGTCATTTTATGTATAAATATGTGTAATAATAACAAATTTATTGTAGAATTGCAGACTTAATACTATTATTTCATAGATCCTCAAGTTTGTTTGTAGTTTATGTGATTTTAAATGCATTATTTTAAAGTCATTTTATGTATAAATATGCGAAATAATAACAAATTTATTGTAGAATTGCAGACTTAATACTATTATTTCATAGATCCTCAAGTTTGTTTGTAGTTCATGTGATTTTCGAAAGAGAATCGCCAAAATACCTAACATGTAGCAGCAACACTTAGAACTTTGTTATTTTTCATAGTATCTCTTCACATCTTTTAGAAGAGTGTAAACATAGAAAGAGGTATACATGGGCTAGGGATAGGGGAAACGTACCTTAGAATCAAAGAAAATAGCCTCTATAAGCAAAATATACAAAGAGAATCGCCAAAATACCCAACATGTAGTGGCAGCAGTCTTAGGAACAAATATCTCGAAATTTATATCGAAATTTTGTCATTTTGCGAAATTATGGCCCAAACTGGGTGAAATTTGCACTGTTTTGCGAAATTTCTGCGAAATGACGTCCCATTCTCTGCGTACATGCGTTTCGATGTCCGATTGAAAAAAAATCGGAAATTTTGCAATTTCGATCGAAATTTCGCAATTTCGATCGAAATTTTGTACGATGATTAGTAGCTTTGTTATATGGGCCTAAGTGTATTGGCCCATTAGGGTTGTCTTATGTCCTGTACGCTTCCTTGTTCTCCTATTTATAGGAGCATAGTTTCTCCTATCTAATACAACAAGTAGCCAGTCTTTTCTTGTTTGACATGGTATCAGAGCGGTGATCCAAAAAAAACTTAGCACTAGAAGACACACAAAAAAAAACTTGTTCGGCTTGCGGGCGGCCGCCACCTTTTTGACTTGGCTGCCCACCGGCTACTTCTTGGTCGGTGATCATCCTGTTCCCTTTATCTACTTCGTGATACTTTATTTTGCATCTGTCCTTTGTCGCCAACCTAGCCGATCAGCCCTTTTGCACAAACCTCCTACCGCATGCCTTTCTCCCAACAGGTTGTCGACAACTTCTGCCTTGCCGCCCCTACCTACTACTGCCCGCCGTTACCTCCCGCTAGCCCCGACTCCCCCTTGCTCTGAAGCCACAACCACCAGACAGCCGTTTCTGCTTCCGTGACCTAAACCACATCTTCTCAACCAGCCGCTGACCTGCCGCTCGCAAACCCTCGCCTGCTACCCGCATGTGCCCCCGCAACCTCTGCCCTGCCGTGAGCCTCACCACCAATTGCCGCCTCCCTATTTTGTAATTGCTACTGCCGCCAGATCTCCATCTCCTTCCTGATCTTACGTCAGCAGTCTGTCGACGTAGTCCTCGGGCATGTCCATCATCTTGTCGTTCAGTTTGTTGGTGGGGAGATCGACATTGTCCTCCATCGCTGACAGATCAGGTGCAAGGCAAAGGCGCAGGCGTAGCCCGACAGATCTGACTTGCTGGTGGTGGCTGCGGCAGAACTGATACAAACGAGCAAAACTGTCTCTTCTGCCAATATACAATCCAAAGGGAACCGTCTACAGAAATATCGCATGGGCACAGTGACTTATGCACACCTGATCATCTGACTCCGTCTCGAAGCCTGCTACTATCAGGCTCCTCTCATGGCTTTCGTTTATGCTTTCTCACTCTCAAAGTCTAAAAAGTAACGACTTCATTCAACATCTCAGGAAAACTAAGCCTGCTATTGAACCTTGTATATTTGGCTTAATTTTTCTTCTTCTCAATGGACCAAGTACAAGATGTATGTTAGATTTTCCTTCAAAAATTCTCCCAACTTCATCTTGAGGGGGGGTGTTAGAGAGTCTGTTTTATTATGCTATTAGTAGCTTTGTTATATGGGCCTAAGTATCTTGGCCCATTAGGGTTGTCTTATGTCCTGTACGCTTTTCTGTTCTCCTATTTATAGGAGCAGAGTTTCTCCTATCTAATACAACAAGTAGCCAGTCTTTTCTTGTTTGACATATGCAGTTTTAGATGGATCATCTAATTATTTGTAATATTATTAATGATTATATAGAACTATATATAGAAGTTGCATAATTAGAACACTGACTTTTAAGCGTTTTATGATGTGAGGTTAACACAATCCTAACATGTAAGGTTAGAATAAGAAATAGAAATTGCATACATGGTATTATTTGTGCATATATACAAATTAAATAAAGTAATCCATGTGGACTAACATGACAATAGAAATGAGCTAAAGCATAAAAAACATAATGATGCCTACAGTCCATAACGTAAAGCAACAAATAATTCTACAACTCATGTCAATATCCAACCAATTAGTACATTAAAAAGGGTATTGAAAAAGCTAAATAAGTCATTCATCCTCTTCCTCAAAACTCGAAAAACAAAGGGTCATCATCATCATCCCTAGGCAGGTACATCCTCTAGAGTTTAATCTTCTCCAATATGAGGAAATGATATAATTGTAGAAGGGTTTGCGCATGTGTCGGTGTCTGGGTAGCCCTGGTTCGTAGAACATCATCAACGTCTTTTGCCTTCGATATATCGCCCCGAAATAATATTTTTTTCAGACACCTCATCGTTCGGCTCTTATCAACTCTGTTGTACACTTTTTATCACCTTTTAAAAGAGGGTCTTTGGACTTTTTTTTTATGCTGCTATTGCAACTTTCCATTAAAATATGACAGTCCTAGTCATTCAATATCTTGATCTCAAGCTTATTCCTCTTCATGGTGTGCCTTTTAAAAACGCACATGATCAAGATGAAATTACTTATGTTAAAGGTTATTAGTTATTTAGTTTATTATGTAAATGGGCTAACCCACATGGTTGGTTTGAGTTACAAGTAGTCCCAAGCATGCTTTAGTCACAAGTTTGTACCCTTTCCTATATATAGAAATGAGGGCTTTGTCTAAGAAAAAACAAACTAATTAGTTTCCCATCTTATATTCTCCCACATGGTATCAAAATAGTAGTTCCCCTCTCCCTAAAACAACGTGAGAGAGAGATCCAAAGAGGAACATCCCCTTGCAGGTGGCCACTACTCTTGGTGGTTCATGAATGCCCGCAGGGATGTCATCCCCTGCTTCATCTTGGAACGCTTCTCATGAGCGTCTTTATCACAAAACAACAAGTTTTCAATGATACCTCTATGTTGATTGATCTTCCATTTCTATTACCCTTTTTTTTGCCCACCCTCCCGCAAACCATCTACTATCCCTCATATATCCCAAGCTAGATCTACACTGGATTGACTCAGCTTCTCATCTACCCTCCACATATTTTCTTATATATCTATTTCCTCTACTGTGGTTTATGATTCTCCACCCAACCACTTTGGATTCTTCACTTGGTTGGCGTGAGGTGGAGAATAGAAGAAGAAATGAGATGAAGGATGAGAGGAGAATTCTATAGTGTTGCTACTTTGCACCATGAAGTTGTTGTCTGCTGATTTAAGCAAGAGGTTGTTCATTTCGACTACTTAGCCTCTACCCTTTCCCTTATCTGTGCTTGTGCACGTTGACTAATACTGTACTTGTGAACCAGCAACTGGTCTATTCGATGACACTAGCGACTGGGATTCATTTCGGGTACATTGTCACTACTCTCTCTTCTGTCCGTGCTTGTGCACGTTGACTACTACTCGTGACCCAACACTCTAGACTACTTGACGGTGCTAGCGACTGAGATTCATTCCTGCTACGCCGTCACTAATCTCTCTCTTGTGCGTGCTTGTGCACATTGACTTACTTGTGACTCAACACTCTCTGGACTACTCGATGACGCTAGCAACTGAGATGACGCCACTTGGTTTGACCTGCTGCTACATACTACTTCTCCAAATGACACTTATATTTATTAAAATCAAGAAGCTCCTATAGCTTGATTGTGTCTTGCTTGGAGCGTTATAGAGTTGATTGTTGCAACTTATACTCGCTCTCTCATTTTCTGTTCAAAAATTGTTTGAAGACATGCTGATGATCTGTCAAAGGGGGAGAGTGTTTGATTGTAATATTGAGGGAAAGTAATATTCTTGTATGGGTGTGATTTTACTTTTTATTGTAGTCTATATGTTGGCAAGCTGACTTGGGATTCTCCCAAGCTCCAGCTTGACGGGGAGTGTTAAAGGTTATTAGCTATTTAGTTGTATATGCAAATGGACCAACCCATATGGTTGGCTTGAGTCACAAGTTTGTAAGTATCTTCCTTTCCTATACATAGGAATGTGGGCTTTGTTTAAGAAAAACCAAGCTAATTAGCTTCCCATCTTATATTTTTTCACAAATTAAGGTAATGATCAACCAATAACTAACACACAAATAACACTTAGAAATATTCTAATTTGTCTTGCAACTAGACCACAAGGAACTTAATAACCTAATTTTGATGGCCATTTCTTGCTAATGTGGTACCTGTGGATGCATCACCACTAATTAGCTGCATATACATAAATCGATTGATTTATAAGCGTAACACAATAGTTTCATATCTAAAGTTTCTTATACTTGATTAATCATCTCATTGATCAATACCTTTTCATCATCATTGATCAAACATTGTCCAAAAGCTGATCATTTCTCAATTATGACTTTAACATTGAATTTATCCACATGTATGAAACAATGCATACTAGTATTTCAAATTTAGATCCTATATGTGTGTGTATATATAACCAAAATTTATTGATAACATGTTCTGGCTGTTCTAGTCTAGAGGGTTGTACACAATTAAATTTCTATCCCCAAATAGATAAGCGCCTACATGCACACGAGCACACATCATTGTGTATATATTTGTTTGAAATGTGTATAATTGTGTATATATATACTAACCATAGAATATATGCATGCAAGTGAGTATATAAACATGAAATGCGCATGTAAACATGTACATGATATAACATGCATATATATAAGGTGGAAATATTCATAATAACTATAAATTATAAAGTTTCTGCACATATACTAGAGTAAATGGGATTAAATAAAATTAAAGTTAATGTGCAAAGGCGCACCATAAAGATATCCATGTAACTGTATATATAATAATGAAATATGTGTATATAGTTATGCTAATGACCATAAATGCATCTATATGTAAGGTGTAAATACTCCTAATAACTGTAGAGTATATGTATTTACTAGGGCAAATGGGATGAAACAAGAAAAAGTAAGGAACAATGAAATCTGACTTTGGTGCCTTGACAAATACGCTTCATTGCATTGCCTTGGAGTAAAACCATCACTAGCTAATTTTGGATGCATGCAAACACTGGAAGTCTTTTAATTGTTATTTGAATAATCTTATATTTGTACGTCAATAAATGCATCCTGTAGGCTACATTTTTGCTAACATCAATTTTCAATGAAAAATCTCCTGTGCAGTTCAAGGTGGATAGGTAACCATGGGTTTTCTATTGGAATTGATGACGTTAAACCCGGGGAATCATTGAAGAAAAAAATGAAAGAGGCAATTGACACAGGATATGCGAAATGTAATGATCTCATATTACAATATAATAAAGGCATTCTTCCTTTACAACCAGGTTGTGATGCTGCTCAAACTTTAGAAGCTCTTATTTCTGGAGTATTAAATAAAATCCGAGAGAATGTTGGCAAGGTATTTACAGTAAAGAATGTTTTGATGAATAGCAATCTTTGTTTTCCATGAACCTACAAGTTTATTCATTCATCCTGCTCCCTCTGCAGGCTAGCTAACTAAATTACTACAATGCACAGTGTCAAGGCTGACATCCGTAAAGTTAGCTAAATTAGCCCCATTTCCCTACTTCGAAATTTCTCCTTAGTGTTGAGCTGTCTTTTTATACTGAATTCATCCTCCGAAGCATTCAGCTATAGCTTGGCCATGCTGTTAGGTAGCATGTTGGCTTTGTAAATGACAAACTCTATTTTGCACCGCTTCTGTTGGATACTTGGATTAGTTTCTGCTGTAGTGGAAAATTAGACTATATTTTACTTTCTCTTCCTTGTCTTCCTCCGGTAAAGGTCAAGTTGCAAGAGAATCAGTTTCAGTGAGAATGCTGGTATGATGTATGGTATTTGTTAGGCATAATCCAATCTCAATGGCTTTGAGCTAGGCCATCAAAGTGTCTGTACTGCTGATGTGCTCCCCTTGTTCTTTCAGCCAATTACCTTCTTTGTCCCTATCGCCGGTGCACTCACCTGAATCTGTTCTTTCTTCCTTTCTTCCGCATCAATGGTAATCTTGATGCGACCATGCTCTGGAGCCTGCAATCCTGTCTACTGATCAACTTGCACCCGAAGTGCTTCCTTCTAGCCTCCTCTTTGCCAACTCCTGGTCCCTCCTTGACTCTTCGGCGATGCGTGCCGCTGTGGTGTGGATGTCATTAAAGGTCCTGCTGTTGCTTGCCTTCCACAGCTCCCAAGAAGTCCTGATAAAAGTAGAGTTCCAGTGAGTATCCTGAGTTTTCTGTTTCATGTTGCATTTTGAGCCACCTTCTGAGTTCAGTGTCCCGAAAGAATTCTCGTTCCAGGTTGGGATTTATATTGAATCAAACCTCCTCGGCTACCTTGGAATCTCTTAGTAAATGTAGGATCATTTCTGCACTGGTTAGGCACCTTTTGCTATTAGGATTACTAGTTATCTGTTTTGTGTGCCTCTTGACATTACTCATCAGCCCATTTTGCATACAAGTCCATTGAATGTTTTGAGTTTCTCCGGTATCTTCAGTTTCTACAAGGCCTTCCACTTGCCTTGTCTTATCGTCCATGCTCTCTTTTTGAGTTCGTTATATGCTGATTTCGTCATGAACTTTCCCATCTTATGCAGATCCCAGGTCAGTAATCTCTCCTCCGACTTGGTACCGGGGGAGTCATGCTTGTAATGGTGTTCATACTGCTCTGTTAGTAAACCATTCGGTAAGGTATTCCACATCCTAAGATCCTTTATCTGCTCCCTTGGGTGCCACATTGATATCCTTCAGGTTCTCTGGTACAGTTCTCCCTGCTTGTGATGCTAATGCTGGATTGTTCGAACCAGGTAGCCATCTTCCTGTCTAGGCATTAGTATCCTCGCCATTTATGATGCAGATTATACTTTTCCCTATGGCTACCTCCAATTGTCTCTGAATTGTCCTCTAGATCATGGAGCCGGATTGGGTTGCAAGTCCGGTATGGTTATACTTTTGCCTTACTTCCTTGCACCGCACTGTATCACATTCGGACATATAATATAATCCCAAGTTAACTTCATCAACATAGCCTCATTTAGTTCCGCTGCCTACTTGATAGCCAATCTTCCATCATTCCTTTTGGCAGTGACTTTTCCTCATGCAACTTTGCCTGCGGTTTTATTTCTGCATTTCCATGCCATACAAACCTTCTGACTGCCCGGTCTATTTCCCAGATGAGCTTGGCTGTCTGCATGTTGTAGATAAGAATTTAGTTCAATGTCAACTTGGCTAGTGTAACCCTCCCCTCCATTGTGAGAGAACTGCTTACCCAAATTGACATTCTTCCGTTCATTTTCCTGACGACTCCACCGTATGTATCTTTGGTCATTTTATCATCAAAGAAATGTACCCCGAGGTCTGTCTGGATATCTGGTGATTGGTATTTTAGTAATTTTTTGTATACGATGCTGAATGGTAGTCTGTGTATTACTTGAGAAGTAGACCACAAACTTTTCTTTTGGAAAGTTGTTGATCTAATGCTTTTCCGAACTTCTTCAAACACTGAAGCATGATCTTCATTTGTTGAATTGAGACTTCACCAAACATAATCAGATCATTTGCGAAGCAAACCATCAAGAATTTCAACCCTCCCCCGTCAAGTTAACAAGTTTCCATTCTCCCTCAAATACTAACTTATGGATAGCTTGGCATAGTCTTTTGATGCATAGTACAAATAAGTATGAGGAAATTAGGTCCCCTTGCCTCTCTCCTTTGTTTGCTTTGATGGAATCGATCAGACTCTCTCCTCATGCTACGCATGTTTCTCCCATGGTTGTTAAGGCGGCCAAGCGCTAGGCGTTCGAGAGGGGGTGCCTAGGCGGGCGCCCAAGCGTTTCTAGACGTTTTATTTTATAATGTTGATTTTTTTTACAATTACATTTATATTCTTAGGTACATAAATATTAGATAATGACATTAATACATATTATTACATAGAATTTAGGCTAAATCACACCTAACATGACCTAAACTAGAACTATTGGCCCTAATATGAACTCATTTGATCCTCATTTTACCTAATTTACCCTAATTTAGCCTAAACCAGACCTAATTTTGCAAAACATGGCCTATTTAGACCCAATTTCCCTAAAATTTACATATATTGACATCAATGCGACCAAATTTGGCCAAATCAGACCTAATCTTCCCAAGTTAAAACAATTTCCACCAAATCATACATGTTTCCCCAAAGTAGACCTAATGTGCTCAAATTTGACTTGTTTTGGCCTAAACCAAACCTAATTTGTATATTATGAACTAATCAGACCTAACTTCCCCAAATTTTTCCTAGATTAATCTAAACAAGATCTAATTTGGGCACATAAGACCTAATATCACCAAATCAGACCCATTTCCCCCAAATCAGACTTGTTTTCCCAAATCAGACCTAATCTGCTTAAATTTGAGATAATTTAGCTCAAAATCAAACCTATATTAATATAACATGACCTAATCAAATCTAACTAGACCTAATGTTCCCTATATTGATCTAAATGAGACCTTACATGGCCAAATTAGACCTATTTCCCCCAAATCAGACCTGTTTTTCCCAAATCAGACCTAAATTTACCCTAATTTGATCTCATTTGGGATAAAACTTACCCATTTCAACCATAAAATGACTCAATTTGATTAAATACAGATCTAAGTTATGCTAAATTAGCCTTGAAGTGGCTTAATTTGGGCCTAAAAGGCCTTAGATGGACACTTACGTCACAGAGAGGGCTGCACGCCCAGTTTGAGGCAGCCTGGCTTACGCCTAGGCCGACACCCTAATAACTATGGTTTCTCCCTTGTGTATGTGCTGCAATATGATAGTGGTGATCTTTAGAGGAACTCCGGTGTGGTTGATTGTGTCTTCTATGAATGGCGCGCTGAGTCCATCATATGTTTTTCAAAGGTCTAGCTTAATTTCCATTAGACTCTTCCCTTTCTTCTTATTTCTTATAGTGTGAATGATCTCCTGTACAAGCACCACATTGTCAGAGATCCTCCTCCCTGGCATGAAGCTTGATTGGCATGATGAGATCCAGTCCGGGAACAATGTCTTCTATCTTGCATCAATTACTTTTGACATCAATTTTGCACCCATGTTGATGAGTAATATGGGTCTCAACTAATTGCTTGAGATAGGGTTGACAATGTTGGGAATCAAGACTGGTGTGTATTGTGCCAACTGCTCAGAAATCAGTATGCCCCGGAATGCCTGTTTTATGGTGTTACAGAGAGAATTCGTCACCGTGTCTCAGTTATCCTGTAGAAATCCTGTGTCTACACCATCAGGTCCTGGTGCTTTCATTGAGTTCATTCTTCGGAGTGCCTGTCAGATCCCCGAGTGGCTTGGAATCATCATCAGTTTCTTTTAGTAGTGCTTCTTGATGGCTGCTTGAAATCCCCATTATACTGCTGACAGTATGTCATTCTTTTATTGGGTTTGCTATCAGGAAATAGGTTCCTGGAATGGACTTGGGAGTATAGCTTCACCTCTTCCGCACTGTCCTTCCAGATGCCATTAACATCCTGGAAATAATTAATCGTGTTCCTCCTTCATCTAGCTTTCATGTAATCATGATAAAATTTATGTTGCAGTCGACTAATCTCATCCAATCGCAATGTGATCTTACCTGCATTTCTTCTTTCTGCTATTATAAAAACGTACATACTCCTGCAATTCTACTAGTGTAGAATTGATATGAGGGTTATACATATTTGCGAGTACCTACTGCTGATCTTTTATCCTTTTGAGAATATTAGTCTCCCTTTGGTACTGGTTCTTTCTGGCGTGTTGGTTCCGCACCCGCCTTTTCCGTGAAACAAGCAGCTGACTCCTCAAACCTCACAACGTTCCTCCAATTTACTCGGAGTAAGTGATTGAAGCTTGGGTTGTGCTTCTAGGCAGTACAAGCGCGTAACAGCTTTTTAATTCTCTTTCTTTCTTTTGAGGCATGCATGAGGATTGGGCCGTGAACGGAGGCCAAGTGGGGCAGGACCTCAGCTTTGCTATGAGGATAAACCTCCAACCATGTGCGGCTCACCACGGCTCTATCCAATCTAGCTTGCATCGTGCCCCTTACAAAAGTGGTTCTAGCGCCATTTGTTGTCAACTCCTCCAGGCCTGCCTCCTCTAGAATTCACATAAATTCCTCAGCAGCTGCATTGTTGAGGGACTTTGCTCCAAGTCGCTCATCTGCATATGGCGTGGTGTTGAAGTCTCTCATCACACACCATGGCATCCTCATGTCCTCCCCCAACCTCTTTAGGTGATTCCAGAGAATGCGTCGAGGAGTAGGTTGTGTACTCCAGTACACAAAATTAACCTCACTTGTTTCTAATCAAGCATTGTATTCTATTGCTTGTGGTTCTCCAGGATCTTATCAATACACCGTTCCTCCTTCCACATGACCCAGATGCCATCTGCAAACCCTACTGCCTCCATCCTGTGTGATTTGGTGAAACCCAGTTTGCCGGTGATCTCTGTGGCGGTAACTTTGCTCTTCTCGTTTCTGTTATCACGACCACCCCTAGTTTGCATTTGTGGATGAAATCTGTGAGTGTTTGTTAGGTATGGCTCCTTCCGATACCTTGAATAAACAACTTGATGGTGGTTTTGGGCCCGAAAACTATTGGCCTTTCCCTTGTCCCCTTTCCCCACCTTTGTTCTCCTTGTTTACTTCCTCCTCCAGTTCCTCCTGGTGTATCTGTTTCCCTCTTTTTCTTGAGGTCAAAGGCACACTGTAATTTGGTATCCCGATAAATTTTCCTATAAGCAAGAGAATACTTGCGTTGTCATTCCCTCATTTTTATTTTGGAAGAACAACTGTTGTGTGTCTTGGCCGCCAAAAAACAAATTGAATTTGTTTATTTTGTATGTAAGACTGCAGTTTTAATTTTTGAGATCTCTATATATTGAACAAACAAAACATCCACTGTTATGGTTTGTAAAAACGCAATGCTGTTTTTAGCTTCCTGTTAAATGATTACCTAAATGCTGATAAGTATTTTCTTCGGAGTCATTTCTTGATCTATGTTCAGCAACAATAACACTTTGTAGATTGAATAAGATGTAATGTGGAAGTAAAATTGGCTCAAGTGCAGTTTATGTTCTGGTTGATGTATAGAGTAATCTGTTTTAATGATCATTTTTTTAACCAATAACACTTCTAGAAAGTGATACTAGGACTCATTGGGGTTACACAATGTGTGTACCCCATATATATATAAAAGAACAATTACATAGAGGTCCATACAAAATAAGAGAATAAAAGGAGAATATAAAAACTGAAAATAAAGACAATATTCAACGCCCCCCTCAAGTTGGAGCATAGATATCTATCATGCCCAACTTGTCCACAAAGGAGCTGAACTATTTCTTGGCTAGGAGCTTTGTGAAGATATCAACAACTTGATCCTCTGAGCTGGTAAACGGAGTGCAGATGTGTCCAGTCAATATAGACTCTCTGATGAAATGACAGTCAACTTCGATGTGCTTTGTCCGCTCATGATAGACATGATTATTTGCAATGAAAATAGCAGCTTTATTTTCACGGTGCATAGGAATAACAGTAGAAGACTCAACACCGAAGTCTTTTAGAAGAGATTGTACCCACAATAGTTCACAAGCAGTATGTGCCATGGCCCTGTATTCAACTTCAGCACTAGATCTGGCAACAACATTTTGCTTTTTGCTCCTCTAGGTGACCAGATCCCCCCTGACAAAAGTACAGTAACGAGAAGTAGATTTCCTGTCTATCTTACTTCCAGCATAGTCAGAATCAGAATATCCTTCAAGAGAGCAATTACCATGTTTTCCATACAAAAGACCTTTACCAGGGGATTTCTTCAGGTACCTTAGGATATGACACAGTGCATCCCAGTGACACTGTCTACGCTCGTCAAGATACCTGCTAAGAAGGCCAACAACAGTAGAAATATCAGCTCGAGTAACATTCAGATAGATCAAGTTGCCAACTAGTCTCCTGTATCTTTTATTATCAGGATACACATCATCATCCCAATCTACATTGGGATCCAGAGGAGTATCAGCGGGCCGCGCTCCAACCATCCCAGTTTCCTGTAGCAGATCCAGAACATACTTTCTTTGAGACAGAACAAGAGCATTAGCGGTCCTGGAAACTTCAATTCCTAGGATGTATCTCAGCTTACCCAAATCTTTTGTGACAAAGTGTTTGCACAAGTAAGCTTTAGTAGCATTAATATCAAGAAGATCACTGCCAGATAATATAATATCATCAACATAGACAATCAGAATCACAATACCAGAAGAGGTCTTTTTAACAAAGACAGAATGATCAACATGAGATCTCAAAAATCCATAAGTAGTCAGAATTTTGCTTAGTTTGTCAAACCAGGCATGCAGACTCTGCTTGACTCCATAAATGGATTTTTTTAGATGGCAAACCTTGTGTGACTCCCCCTGAGCAACAAACCCAGGTGGTTGCTCCATATAGACTTCCTCTTGAAGATCACCATACATGAAGTCATTTTTAACATCAAGCTGAAGAAGTGGCTAATCTAAATTGACCGCCACAGATAGTAGAACGCGCATGGAATTTAGCCTAGCAACATGAGAAAAGGTTGTAAAACAGTCGATACCATATGTCTGAGTTTAACCTTTTGCCACAAGACGTGCTTTCAGGCGTTCAACAGTCCCATCAGGATGATAGTTCACAGTGTACACCCCACGACAACTAACAGGCTTGCACTCCGGAGGAGGGTCCACCAACTCCCAAGTTCCTCTATCGGCAAGAGCAGTCATCTCCTCAGTCATAGCATGTGTCCAGGCAGAGCTTTTGAGAGCATCATTAGTAGTTTTAGGGGCAGTAGAAACATAGTTAGCAATATTGTGAGAAGTACAAGAACGAGTGCCTTTTCGCAGAGCAATAGGCAAGTCCAAGTCAGAAGTTACCTCTGTAGGTGCATGGCCTTCTTGAGAAGAAGATTGGGGTTGGAGGGGGGGGTCTTGTGTAGGCACAGATTGTGACCGATTCCTGCGTTGATACACAATAAGAGGAGTAAGTGCAGGCTCAACAGGCTGTAACTCAGTAGTAGCGTCACTGGTGACAGGTAGTGGGACTGCAATAATATCTGACTTAAGGTCTTCCCTTTAGCAGAGTAGAACAGTGTGTCCTCAAAGAAAACCACATCGCTGCTTGTGAACCACTTCTTAGTAGCAGGACTATAACAACAATACCCTTTCTGAGTACGCGAATATCCCAGGAAAATGCATTTTTCAGCTTGGGGAGACAATTTGTCATGATTGGGTCCAAGCAAGCGAACAAAACTGGTAGACCCAAAAATCCTCGGAGTAACAGAGAACAGAGGAATTTGGGGCTGGAGAACCTGAACAGGTATTTTGTTGCCAATAACAGAGGAAGGCATTCAATTAATTAAAAAACAGGCAGTGAGAACAACTTCCGGCCAAAAATGTCTAGGTACATTGGAGTGTAGCATAATAGTTTTAGTAACCTCAAGTAAATGCCGATTTTTCCTCTCAGCAACCCCATTCTGTTGAGGTGTATATGCATAAGATGTTTGGTGAATAGTACCAACAGAGGGACAAAACAATTCAACATCCTTCTGAATAAACTCCAAAGCATTATCAGTATGAAGAATTTTAACAAGCATAGAGAATTGGGTCTGAATTTCAGTAAAGAAAAATTTAATTGTTGGCAAAACTTGAGATCTATCTTTCATCAGAAACAACCAAGTGGCACGGGAAAAATCATCAATGAATAAGATAAAATATTTATTTCTAGATAAACTTGGAACATGATAGGCTCCCCATACATCAACATGAACAAGATCACAAATATTTTTACTACCAATCTGAGACTTCTTAGGATAGACAGTTCTAGACTGCTTGCCTAACTGACACGACTCGCACTGAAAAATGTGCGTTCCTACACCCGAAATAACATGCTTTATTTTTTCAGCTGATGGATGTCCAAGTCTATAGTGCCACTGCAGTGCCAAAACAGAAGAAGATAAAGCTGAGACAAGAGCTGTAGGGCCAATTTTTTTTAACTCATCCAGATACTAGAGCAGGTCCTTCATGCCCCCACCAATCTTCGTCCTCATGCGACGGTCCTGAAAAACACAAGAGCCCGAAACAAAAGTGAGACTGCAGTTCAGGCTACACACAATTTTTCTAACAGATAGTAAGTTGAGTGGAGAACGGGGCACATATAGAGGAAATTTCTGTAAAAATTGAGCAACAATATCACCAATCCCAGCCACAGTGAATTTTGAGCCATCAGCAAGCATAACAGTAGAATTAGGACACGGTTTAGATAATTTAGAAAAAAGAGAACAGTTCCCAGATATATGAGAAGAAGCCCCATAATCAATCACCCATCTCGTATTACCATTACTAGAGGAGGGTGCACTTAGAAAGGCAGAATCACAAGCAGAGGAGGTTGCACCATGAGCTCAAGTAGCAGCAGCAGAGGAAGCACCAGTGCGCTCCAGCAGTAAACGTTCCACCTCGAAACAAATGAAATCAGCAATAGAGGAGCTCGATGAATCAACATCAGGAGTCTGAGAATCTTCTTCAGATGCAGCATTCACCTAGGTAGGTTTTCCATGCTTTTCCTAGCAGCTGTCTTCAATGTGATTAGACCGACCATAGAAGTTGCAGAAGCGCTGTCCAGAAGGAGGACGAGCAAAATTCTGCGGACCAGAGGACGAACCACGTCCAAGTGAACCACGTCCCCTCCCAGCGTTAGGAGGAGGGCGGTTCTCCTGAAAGCGACCACGACCACGACCACGACCACAGTCAGACATAGCAGCAAGTGCATTGGTATCTCCATTATCAGTAGGCGAGGCAGATGACGAGACAGGCTATCGTTGAAGACACTGAAAAACACTCTCCAACGTAGGCAGTGGATCACTGGCAAGGATCTGATCCACAACCCCAACATACGACTCAGGGAGGCCGCACAGGAACTGAACCAACTGAAGCTCCTGACGTTGGCGTTGCATGGTAGCCAAATCAGTAGACAGAGGGTGATAACTCTCAAGTTCACCCCTGAATCCCTTGAAGGCAGAGAAATAGTTTGCAAGGTCAGGCCCAAGGTTGTAAAATGCGTGAGGTGTAACGAGGCGTTTTTGTCTCAGTGAGGCGAAGCGTAAGCCTCAAGGCGTTTGAGGCGTAAGCCTCAAAATATGTGTGAGGCAGTAATAAAAATTAATTTATACATGTATTATTCATATGTGTTATGTATATGAATGTGTGTATAACAAAAATAGGTATATACAAGCAGAATAATATGAAATAGAAATTAATTCTGAATCTTAATTAGGATAATAGAGAATAAAGACCCACCACAATACAAAAATATCTATGTAAAAAACAACTAGATATCAATTCTTTATACTACTAGAATAAAAGATGTCGATAGAAAAACTAGAGATAGAATTTCAAATTAATAGGGACGAGGAACCAAAATTAGTTAACAATGATATGAAATTCACCTACTGTGAATAAGAAGGTAGCAAACAAAGAGAAATTTAACAATGAAGATTGACTTTGTCACTCGAGAAATGATAATAAAATGTTTATTAATGAAAAATAACAATTAACTACAAGAACTTCGAATTTTTTTGAAGAAAGTGTTTGTAATAATCTTAAAAGTAGACAATTTGATGGTTAACATAAGAGTATAAGACGTTATCATCCAGAATTGAGGCGTGCACCTCAGCTAAGCCTCAAAGCCTTAGTGCTTTGAGGCGGGCCTCAGACATTGTGAGGCGTAAGCCTCAGTCCAGGCAACCCAGGCGTAAGCCTCGAGGCACATTTGGGATAGCCTCAAGAGCCTCAAGGCGGGTTTTTTATTACCATGGTCAGGCCCAAAAAATTGTAGACGAGTCAGCTGCTTGTTCAAGCCGAACACCTTCTTGTGATTCTTGCTGTGAGAGTAAGTACTTGCCAGTTGATCCCACATTTCCTTGGTAGTAGGGAGATGAAGTAAAGTAACACTAATGCGTGTTTCACTGCTATTGAGAATCCATGTCATCATAGTAGAATCATCCTTGACCCAGTCATCGTAGGCCTTGATTTCCTTAGACTCGGCATCGGAGGCAGGCGCCTGGGGCGGGTCACGAGTCAAGTGAGAGTGCTTTCCCTGGGATTTAGCATAAATCTCCATGTAGCAAACCCAGTGCTGGTAGTTGCGTCCGTCCAACTTCGCAGTAGTAACCTGACGACGAAGTCATCATGGGAGGATGCCATGACAGAAACATGATCATCGAGTCCAATCAGGATAGATAGGCATAGTAGAAGAGAATCGCCTAGATCCTCTGTCTAGACGACAACAGACACAGAAGACAAGCCGGAGAAACCTGTTACATAAACGCTACACTGAGACAACAGATAACCCAGCGGCTCAAGAGCCGACGCGGGCAGGTAGCAGGAAGAGCCGGAGAGGGCTCAGGATCCGGCAGTGGCCGGAAGGAGGATAGGGACCGGCAACGGGTGGGGATCCGACGGGCAGGGAAGATGACGACTTTTGGCGGCCAGTAGCAGCAGGGCCGGACGGCTAGGACGTGGTGCCGGTTCACATAGCCAACGGCCGGCCGACGGGAGGCGGGGGGGAGCGACCGACGGGGGCGGCAGGTGGGCGGCCGACGGTTGGCGTCAGGCGGCGTGAAGAGGGAGAGAGAAGGGGGGAGGACGACGCCCGAGAGAGGGTTCACGTAACCCGCTCTGATACCATCTAGAAAGTGATACTGGGACTCATTGGAGTTACACAATGTGTGTACCCCATATATATATAAAAGAACAATTAAATAGAGGTCCATACATAATAAGAGAATAATAGGGTAATATAAAAACTGAAAATAAAGACAGTATTTAACAACAATCATCTTTTTTGTGCTTTTAGTATGCTGGCCATTTTGTCAACAATAATATGCTCAGTGTCAACTTTCTTCTTCTAGGATCCATTTCGATATGTTATTTTTTTCTCTCTTTGGTAACTACTTTCCTATGTCCTCTTATTGTAATCAAATACCTGGTTCAAGTTGAACACCTACTTTGACTGAACTTCACATAGTAGGCATATTGACGTAGTTGTAATGCAAGTTTCATATAAGTTCTATCCTTTATAAAGACTTGAGAAAAATCAATGAAAATTCACAAAACTTTGTTGCGAAGTTCTGTTTGCGAAAAATTAAAAATTTCAATGGAAATTCGGCAATTACAAGCGGAATTTTGTTTCATGACTTGTAGAAATGTTCACTAAGTCTCTCAATGGTTGTTGAGTCAGATTCTTATTAGTATATATACTTTATGTTATATATTTTATTTTGTGCTTTAACTTGTCATCATCTTTAGCTTTTCTTTTATCCCATATTTGCTACTTCTGTTTCTCTCTTACTCTCTTATCCTATGAAAAAGAGTACCTTGTATTTGTTTTAGACAAATTAAATTAAGTATATTTCTCTCGATATGGTTTGAGATACTTTTGATCCCTCTTAATCCCTCCTACCCTGATGCTTCCCAACCCCAATCCTTAGCTGCTCCCCTGCTGCTGCTGTAACCTACCCCTGTCTCTGCCCCTCGCCGCTGCAGTTTTACCCTCCCTCCCCTCCACAACACCCATCCACCACCCGCCTCCCTAACCTCCTCCCGCTACCTTCACGCCGCAACCCCCATGCCTTCATGCTGGTGCCACACCTCCCTCTTCCTGCTATTCAGCCTCCCTCCAACCCCGCCTCCACTTCTTTCCCATCTCTCCAGCCCGCCAGCCCTCCAATCCCACCATGCTTTTGCCCCCTTGAAGCCACAATCTCTTCCTCTTCCTATACCTCTCCATTCCGTCCTCTTCTAGTTCTTTCTCTACAAGTATTACCAAAAATGGCAAGTTGACGTCTTAAAGCTGAAATGACTTCTCGTCGCGATCGCAAAACTTGGGATCTAGTCGATTGTCCTCCAGATTGCCCTACAGTTGGATGTTGATGGATATTTACTATTAAATACCAATAAAATGTTTCTTGTGTAACAAGTTGGGTGCTTATGACATATATGCATTAACTTGAGGGAGAGTTGTTAATATATTTAAATATCTTGTTATTACTTTATGTTTTTATTATCTTGTCTTTTATCCCTTATTGGTGGACTCCGTAACAGCTGTCCTCTCCTATCCTATATAAAGAGAGGGCCGATACTTGTTTTGCATCCAATATAAACCCATTTTATAATCAACTTGGTATCAGAGCACCATGATACCCCCTAGCCCCTCATAACCCCAATGCTTCCCCTCTCCTAACCATGACGCTTCCTCCTCTCCTAACCCTTCCCTAGCCCCGTCCTCTACTCGCTGACCCTGGCCCATGTTCCTTGAATGCTACCCCTTACCTACCCGCCGCCGCATCCGCCTAATCCTTCTTCCCTTTCTTCTCTTCTCTTCTCCTTCTCTTCCTCACCCGTCGCCCCCTCATCCGTACGCTGCTCCTTGCCCTCTACTCCTCATCGACCACCACTTGCCACCCCTTCAGCTGCCGCTCCTACTACCGCCGACGTACTTCTGCCCCAAACACACCACTGCAAGAAAACACCTTCCCCACCTTGCCTTCACCACTACTTGCCTCCCCCATAGTCATCCACCGCCATAGTTGTTAAGGCAGCTAGGCGGTCAGTATGTCCCAAGGGGCGCCTAGCCCGCCTAGGCGGGTGCTAGGCTGTTTTGGGCGTTTTTTGTTTTTGGATTGTTTTTCAAATGTTAATTTGCTTCTTATTATACATATATACTACATATAATACCATATAGGAAACATGATAAAGAGGGCAGAATGAGGCTATGACAACAGTAGCAGGAGATGGTAGTAGGAAGAAAAAAGGAAGTAACATCAATGAGCCTGCAACAACAATTAGAGCAGGAGCCGTAGAAAAGAAATAAAAGAAAACAGGAAAAAAGGTGGGAAGAGGTTGTAACACAATAGAGAGGAAATGGATGATGGGAAAGAAAAGAAAAGAAATATAAACAACAGCAGCAACATCACGAGGAACATGTGATGTAAAAAAGGAAAAAAGAAAGTACAACATCAACAACATTACGAAACATAAGTGATGTAAAAGAGGATTATCAGAAAACAGAATTTTGAAAAAACCCACAGCAGTAGTACGATTTAGGAGGGGATATAGGAAGAATAACTCACAAAAAAACGCAGCAGAAGTAGGATTTAGGAATAAAATGCAGGAGAAAGGATAAAAAAGAAGAGAAAAAGAAGAAACACCAACAAACATCTAAGGAAATAATTTTTTTTAAACAAACAAGCTATGATGACTTACCAAATTGGCCCAAATCAGACCTGTTTTCTCCTAGTTTTCTAAAATTTGACCTGTTTTTGCCTAAATTAGACCTATTTCAACCATAAATTGACTCAAGGTGAACTAATTTGACCAAATCCAGACTTGATTCATGCTAATTTAGCCGTTAAATGGCTTAATTTGGGCCTAAAAGGTCTTAGACGCTCACATAATGCACATAATATGTTGGGCGCCTAGTTTGAGGTGCCTTGCCTAGCGCCTAGGCGGGCGCCTTGATAACTAAGTCCACTGCCCTTTCATCTCTCTGCCAGCCAACATTCACCATAAGCCACCGCTCCAACCACCAATCAGCCATGCCACTCCTACAACCACCTGCCCCATCTCTCCTTTTATTGGCCACCACCACCAACCATCCCTCATCTCCTCTTCTCTATCCGCTACACACCACCAAGGAATGAGGTATCGTTGGTATTGGCGGTACTTCAACCGAAATACCGATACTGAAGGGTACTGACACAGATACATGCGTGCGTACCGATAGGATCACAAATATCGATGATACCGACATGTATACCACCAATAGCGTCATGTTTTGTTGGTTTTGTCTACTAACTTCACTGTACCCACCGAAATCGGTGGTATATCGACGGATATTTACCTTTTTTGCGAGAATGACTGTTACTTCTTGGGTGAAGAAAAGAAGGTGCATTTGGATGATTTTTGGCGATTGGAGCTAATACCAACCCAAATGAAGGTAATTCTAACTAATCTCTTTCATTTTCTACCATTTGCAACCTCTCCATCTCCTTTTCCCTTCCACTTTCACCTAAAACACAGTTTTTTACCGCCAAAGCCTAGTATTACTCCAATTTTTATATGTTTATGCAAACTATACATACACCTATAAGTATATTATGTACATCTACAATATTATCACTAGATCTACCTAATTACAACACTATTAATTACTATTATCATGCAATTATCTAACCATATTACAATCATAGTGACAAGGTTGGGATTCGACAATTTTTTTGGCTGGATGGAAAAAATTGGAATTTGGAAAAAATTGAGAAAAATCGTGAAAAAATCAATAAATTTCGGTCAAAGTTCGGCCAATTATTCGGAAATAACAGAGAACAAGTCGGCTATATGATTCTATATACATATATATGTATATATACGTATATATAGATAAAAGTATGTATGTATGTATGTATGTATATATATACATACATATCTGATGCATGCAACTATTAAGGTCACAAGACATGTGATCTTGGTGAGTGGAAAAGTAGGAAAAGAAGTAAAAAATAGTTGAGCAATGACAATGAACTGTCCGAATGAGTGGGGGGTTGAAGGTTTAGTGTATATTAGGAGTTTTGTGTACATGGTTTGGAAAAGAGCGAATTAAAAGAGAAAAATCGTGAAAAATGATGAAAAGTCATTAAGAATCGTAAAAATCGTGAAAAATCACAAAAAAGCGGGATAATCATGAAAATTCGTGAAAAATCGGTGACTGGCGTATTAATCGTGATGAACATTCGGGAGCCTATAACATCGTGAAAAATCATTGATTTTTCGTTAAATTCAGAGACTTTTGTTACTATGATTACAATAAGTATTGATGTAATTAGTTACTTATTTATGTTTAGTAGAAGATGTTTTACTAAAGAGTAATGTGAATATAATACAAATGGGTATTATACACTAATACAATATTGCACATGAATGAGCAACACGAAACTTCATACAACCAACCTTACATAATGTACATGTCACGCGAACAATATGTCAACCATATCAACTCAATAATGTATGAAGAATCAATGTGTAACTCGACATACAACTGATATGAGTAAGTTACTATGCCATTACTGTGTTGTAAATTGGATATTATTATATAAGTGCGTGTATTTATGTTAATGGATTGTGCTAGTATAATTTCAAATCTTAGTTCCTACATTTTGTCATCGAAATCCTTCATCAAAATCCCAGTATTAAACGTAACGTGCCGCAAAGCTGCGTGCAATGCAGCGGTGAAGAAATACAATACGTATCCTCTTCCTTTTATTAATAAAAGTATTGAGACAATTACATAGAGGTCCAACAGATAATAGAAATTACAGAACAAAAATAAATAGATATAAAATAAATATATTAACACTCCCCCTCAAGTTGGAATGTACACATCGTGTATGCCCAACTTGTTACTAAGACTCTGAAAAGCTGTTGGACTTAACGACTTTGTGAGAAAATCGACAAGTTGATCTTCAGATTTGACATGAGGAGTCACAACCTTCCCATTCTTGATCTGATCTCTGATGAAGTGGCAGTCAACTTCTATGTGCTTAGTGTGGTCATGGAAGACTAGGTTCTTGGCAATCTATATTGCAACTTGATTATCACATCTGAGCTCTATAGGACATAACACAAGAATTTTTACTTCAGAAAGCATAGATTGAACCCACTTCAATTCACAACAAGCATGAGCCATCTATACTCAGCCTCCGTGTTAGAACACGCCACAACATTCTGCTTCTTACTTTTCCAGGTGATAAGATGATTTCCTAGAAAAATACAATATCTAGATGTGAATCTCCTGCCATTCAGATTACTACCTCAATCTGCATATGCATAGCCAGTAAGAACAAGAGTAGACATAGGAGTCTTAGGTCTATAATAGGTGATCCCTTTTCCAGGCGCACCTTTCAGATATCTAAGAATGCGACAAACTGCTGTCCGATGTGACTGTTGTGGTGAGATCATATGCTGACTCACCACCTATACAACAAAGGAAATGTCAGGGCGAGTGACTGTCAAATATATTAGCTTACTAACAATATTCCTATAATATCCTGCACCTGAATAATCAATATCATCAACCTTCTCCTTAACATGATAGTCCATAGGAGTAGACACTGCTTGGACTCACTCATACTTGTCTCACTAAGTAGATCCAACACATATTTCCTCTGAGACAAATTATTACCTGCATTAGATCAAAGTACTTCAATGCCTAGAAAATACCTCAGTTTGCCCAGATCGTTTGTATGAAATTGCCTTTACAATCCTTCTTTCACACGTGATATACCTACAGAATCACTGCCAGTGATAACTATATCATCAACATATACTGCAATAATAATATATCCAATAGAAGAACTAGAATAGAATAAGGAATGATCAGTCACAGAACGTGAAAAGCCCATTTGTAATACATCACTGAACTTGTCAAACCAAGCTCGAGGAGATTGTTTCAACCTATAAATGGCTTTCTTCAATCTACACACCTTCTGACACTCCCCTTGAGCAACAAGACCAAGAGGTCGCTCCATGTACACTTCTTCTTGTAGATCACCATGTAGGAATGCATTTTTGACATAAAGCTGAAAAAAGGGCAGTCAAAAGTAGTAGCCAGAGAAATAAGAATCTGTACTGAATTCAAATGAGCCGTAGGCGAAAAGGTCTAAAAAAAATCAACCCCATATGTCTGAGTATAACCTTTTTCCACCAGTCTAGCCTTCAATCTCTCTACTAAACCATCTGGATTATGTTTCACTGTGAATACCCATCTGCAGCCCACAACATTCTTATCTGTAGGTAAGTCAGTAAGCTCCCAGGTGTCATTTTTTAGAAGAGCAGACATTTTAGATTGCAACACCTGTTTGATAACACCCAAATCTACGCATATTCTCTATGCATTTTATCTATGGTTTTATATCCCTTTAGTCTTAATATGCCCAATAATGCTCATGTTTTATGCTTTCTTTCTCTCATTAGATAATGTAGTTAGAATAGCCAATAATGTAGCCAATTTAGCCAATTTTGGGGCTTGCAGGCACCGAACCAGACAAGACATCTATTCTCCAAAGATTTCTCCCTGACACATGGTTTTTGCGGGAGCTATTAACCCGCCACGACCGTGGCAATCCACCCTGACCACGACCGTGGCAATCAGGCACGACCGAGGTGCCCATCGCGACCACGGCCTTCAAAACCGCGACCGCGGTCCTCGCCACGACCGTGGCCGTCCACCTTCGCCACGACCGTGGCCGTTCGCCACGACCGTAGCCAATAACTGCGACCGCGGTCTTCAACACCGCGATCGCGATCCCTCGCCACGACCGTGACCAATAACTGCGACTGCGGGCTTCAACACCGCGACCGCTGTCTTCATCTTCAAACAACCGCGGCCGCGATTATTCGCCACGACCGTGGCCAATAACCGCGATCGCGGTTCCCAATAACCGCGGCCACGATTTTTCCTTTCACAATCGCGATCGCGATTCCTCGCCACGACCGTGTCCTTTAGCCACGACTGTGGCCGACTCCCTCCACCACGATCGTGGTCTCCCGCCACGACCGTGGCGCGCAGACCGCGACAGCGATCTTCATCACCACGACCGCGATTTCCATTCCATGAACCGCGACCGCGGGATTGGCCACAACCATGGGCATAGGCCACTACCGTGGCTGACCCCGCAACCTTCTGGCCGCGATCTGCAGTCTGCCTCTATATATAGGTGTCCCCTCACTCATTTGAGGGGGGACCTCAACCAAGGACGCCGAGAGGCTGCTGCTCCGAGATTTGAAGGTTCCCAGAGTTCCGTGGGAGAGTCCGGAGGTCTGAGAAGGCCAAAGAGCTCACCCTACATCCTCCTCTTTAGCGGGCTTCCATTCTCCACCACTCTCCTTCATACCCCGATCTTCAAACTCTAAGAGCGGAAGCTGAGGAGTGAAAAGACCCACGACCTCCATCGTCCTTCACCTCCGTTCACCCACCAAGCTGCTGTTCGGGGCGGATCTAGAGAGAAAGAGGACCAAGGAGTCTATATCTGATCAAGGAGGAGGACCAAAAGACAAGATCCAGCCTATACGGAGGCAAAGGAGCGAGTGCCACCTCTCCTCCACGGGCGAAATCTCTTCTTCTTCCCCTTTCTCCTGCTGTGTTTCTTGGTTTCTCGTACAATGATGTTTTTCCATCTTTGTTCGGTGCCAACTATGCTTATCCATGGCTAGTTGAGCTCTTTCTTGGCTATGTAGCCCATTTTGGGCATGTTTATTTACTTTTGCCTTAAGCAAGTAGATTTATTTCTTATCTAGTATGTTTCTTGTTCTATCTTCCTTTTTTGGTTGTGATAGCTAGTTTGGTTGATCTCTTTCTTGCTTGAACTGCTATTTCTGCCTGTATCGAGAAACCCGTGTAGGAATGGCTAAGAGACGATAGTTTGGATCTGAACCCGAGAGGAGGAAGATCCAAGGTACTCTGTTCCTAATATCTCCAGATGTCCTAAGACCCGAGAGGGAATTTAGCATATTCTGAGGTATTGATATGTCATCCTCGAGAGAGGTTAGATGGTATATCACGATGGGTTTTAGTCACGCTGCGCAAGAGCGAGTGGGATGACCCCACAGGAACAGACACGACAGTACGTACTATGTTTGGATATAGATTGCTTGCTCAGGTGTTCGAGGGTTGTCTATGCCCGAGAACGGGTGCATAGACTGCCCAACTTGTGGTTACATAGCCAAAAACTCCTCTCTGATTAGTAGAATCCTGCGGACTCTGTTTTGTTTTGTTTTCTTTGTTTTGTTTTATTTCGTGACAACCCGCTAGACTAGTTTTAACATATATTTTCATCAACTATAGTTTTGGCTTATCTGACTCAAGAACGAAATCTTAAGCGTCCTAAACGTCACCACGTCCCTGTGTTCGACCCCGTATATCTACTTCGACCCCGTAATAAAAGTTGCAGGGGTCCTAGAAGGATTCGAGTTATAAATTTAAAAGTTCTGACTCAATTCTGGGTCGATCACTGTTTCCAACCAATATCCTTCATAGCAACAAGATGATTCTTTAGGATAAACACAAAATCAATCCCCAAAGTAAAGGAATGTGCCTGCTTAGATAATTTTGACAAACAACACACACTCGCAATAGGACGATGAGTAGTACATGAATGAGTACCTTTACGGACAACAATGGGAACATCAAGATCAGATGGTTCTTCAGGAATCTCTAGAGTAGAGGGAGATGGGGAAGGCTCAGGGACTGGAGTTGCTACCTCATCACGGTCATGCCTGCTTTGTCTGTCAATACCTGTGAGTATTGCTGAATTGGAGTAACATCTGTCGGCTGCTCTTTCTGAATTGCAGTATATTCTGGAATCATAGGTGGCACTCTCTCACTCTGTCGTGGTGGTGGCACTCTTTCACTGACTCTGATGGTGGCACTCTCTCATTTTCACAGAAATACTCCCCCTTACTGGGAACAATAGAGAAATATGTAGTGGAGTCATGAAAAGTTACATCCCTAGAAACAAACATACGACGAAGACTGGGACAGTAACACTTATAATCCTTGTTAGTATTGGAGTAACCAAGAGTCCTAATCGACGTAGGAGATAATTTATCAGCCTTAGGATCAAAATTGTGGATAAAAGAAGTTCAATCAAACACCCTGAGGGGAACAAGAAATGGCTGATCATTAGGACGTAGGACAGAGAAAGGAGTACGTCCTTGAAGAACAACAGAAGGCTGCCTATTAATAAAAAAACATGCAGTAAGTAAAGTATCAGACTAAAACCTCATAGGGATATTTGATTGAAACATAATTGTCTTAGAAATATCAAGAAGGTGACAGTTTTTTCTTTCAACTACTCTATTTTGTTGAGGAGTGTGAGGATAGGATGTACGATGTATCATCCCAACAGAACTACAAAAATCAGCCATAGCATTTTGAACATATCCAAGGCATTATCAGACTCAAGAATTAGGCTTAACATTGCAATCAAATTGGACTTTTATTTGTTGATGAAAATGTTTGACAATGGACATCACAAACTCTCGACTCTTCAACAAAAAATCCATGTCATGCGAGAAAAATCATCCACAAAGGAAATAAAATAGCGAAAGCCATTATAACTGCTTTCTTTTACAGGACCCAAACATCACTATTGACTAACTCAAAGGGACGAAGAGCCCGTTTATGGACATAACTGGGGTAGAACATCCTATGATGTTTCCCCAACTAACAGGACTGACACTCTAATGAAGACACCTGTGATAAATCTGGTTCTAAGTTCCTTAAGCTCTCCAGAGAAGGATGTCCATATTTGTAGTGTCACAACAAGGGAGAGCCGCTCAAAAGGATAGCAGGAGCAAGAGCCTATACTTGACGGGGCAACCTTTCACCATGGAAGAGGTAGAGATCATCTTTCCTAGCCCCTAATCGTCCTCATACTCTTGAGATTCTATAATACGAAACAAGAAGGTCCAAATGTCATCGTACATTTCATAGTATCAATCAATGTTGCAATAAAAAGAAGATTAAGATCAATTCTATGAGTCAGAGAAACAAATCCATTGGCTAACACTCTCCTCACTGAACTATCTGCTAATGTCACAGACTGCTGAGGAATATGTGAGTCAATGGAATGAAGCAATGTCCTCATACCCGTCATGAGCTATGAAGCTCTAGAGTCAACCAGTCATGAAGAAGTTGAACTGGAAGCTAGTAAAGAGGTAGCCTGATTACCAGTAGTAAACGACAAGTTGCTGAAGAAGAAGAAGATGATCTCAAACTCAGATGCTGAGTAGCCAGAATAAATTATCATATTCCTCCTTGGTGAGTGTGATGCCAAAACTCGAAGTAGGAGGCTCGGAATACTCAGTAGTGTCAGTAAAGCTGGCTGTCCCCACGGGTGGTGCAGAAGGTCTACCGTGCTTCTTCTAACACTTCTTCAATGTGTGTCTAAGATGGCCGCAGAAAGTGCACTTAGGTCGTGTGCCACCTCCTCCGCCTGTACATGTAAGACCTCCTCTAACTACAACAGATACTTATGCATGAGATTCTCCAGGAGATGGGACAACTTTAGAATCAACTTGTTCAAAGTTGGACTGCATAACCCGTAAATAAGCTTCTTCCAGGCTGGGAAGTTTCTCAGAAGCTAAGATAGCACTGCGGGCTGAATTGAATGAAGAAAGCAGTCTGGATAGGAACGTTGCTATAACCAAATCATCCTATCCTTGACTTGTTCTTAGACAGTCACTAGATGATATAAACTCAGTTTTTGAGCAATAGCTTGGATCACCCCAAAATATTTTTCCAAAGGCTTGTGTCCCTGTCATTCTGCAAATAGGCGGTTATATATCATTAACTGACGAAGAGCATTCTTTTAGAGTAATATTTCTTAACTGCATCCCAGTTCTCTTTAGCAGTGGCGTAGAACATGAACCTAGCAGCGATTCCAGGTTCCATGCTCCCCCATAGCCATGTCTTCACCAGACTGTTATGACTCTTCCATTCAGCATAGCCTTTGTTAGTAGTCGTAGGAGGATCAGACTCAACATGTTTTTCCTTGTCTCGGGATTCCAACACTGTATGGACAACATTCATCCAAAGAGATAATTCTTCCTATTCAACTTGATGGAGGAGATAAGTGATATCTCGTTATAGACAACTAATGCCTTAGTGTCCTCCATGATTCAAAAGGAAGATAGGGTGACCGAGTGATACACGTCACGAGATAGATAGAATGACAGAAAGATACACGCCACGTCGAGAAATTAGATGCGTGTCTAATGCATCCACAGTCCCCAACTTAAAACTCCCTAATCAACATGGAGGAGATGTGATTATGAATTCTCTACATAGAAGCAGACGCTTCGATTTGGATTTTAATAACCCGTTGAATTAACCAAAGAGATATGCTGATGTGCTGACCGACAGTGAATCTTGTGGGACTGTTGGCCAGCGGTGACTGCTGCTCGCCCTAGCACCGACTGCCGCTGCTGCTAGCCTTGGTGTTGGCGGTGGCTACTTGTGGCACTTGCGCCGACGGCGGTGGCTGCTGGCTTGTGCCGGCGGCGAATGCTGTAGGCTACGGTGTCAGCGGCTGCTGCTGCACTCTCCCTGTCCGGCGGCTTTGGCGCGTTTGCTGAAGGACGAAGGAGAGAAAGAAGGGAGATCTATCCCTAGAAACGTCGTTGCTCTGATACCATGTCAAACGTAACGTGCCGCAAGGCTGCGTGCAATGTAGCGGTGAAGGGATACAATACATATCCTCTTCCTTTAATAAATAAAAGAATTGAGACAATTACATAGAGGTCCAGTAGATAATAAAAATTACAGAGCACAAATAAATTGAATATAAGATAGATATATTAACACCTAGAATACAGGACATGTTCCCTACCTCCCACATGGGCACCCCACCCCCACATACCCATTATAAAATTTTATTGCATAAAATGATGCATGTAGGTGTAGAGACTACACCTGTAAAATTTCATGATTTAATTCATTCATTTTGGTGTCGAAACGGCCAGGATTGCATCTGTCGATATTTCCGTCGGTATACCGATAAATACCTCTTATCCAGGTTGTCAAAATGACATTGGTATCAGATACCTCGTTCCTTGCACACAACCACGTGAGCCGGATCTAATTTGCTCTCTAACACTATTCCTTCTCTTAATGCCCGTCTTCCCTCGGGTTAGTTCCTACCAATTAAGGAGGGACTTTTTCCCTCCCTTCGACATTTGTCACATGTCTGTTTAATTGACGATGTGACGTTCATTTCCTTTTCTATACTACTACCCATGTGTTGATTTTATCTTCTCTACTGCCACTACTATTGCTAGGGGTGACGATTCACAACCCTTACTGATCTGTCGCTGCTATGTATGCTTTACCACGCCCCTATGTTTTGTATGTGGTGCCTAGTTTGGTCAAAGCATGTTCTTATATGTTTTCTATTATGTCTTCTGTTGATATATGCTTCGTGTAACCATTGTCAAACTGGAGAAATCAAACCTCTATGCATTGTCTGCATCTTTGAGTTGTACGTCAAGGCTCAAGACCGATACTCCCATCTTATTACTTATGGCCCAACTACTCCTACTGAGACCACTGATGAGAAGACCAACCAGACATATGATCTATAGGTCAAGGATGAATCGAGGGTTATGACGTGGATGGTGAATAGTATAGAACGAAAGATAAGTCAATCTCTTCTTCACTTTCAAACTGTGAAGGCCATGTGGGACCAAATCTTTCATGTCTATTCTCATTCGTAGCACCCCAAGGATGTGTTTGAGATTTTTAATAGTTTGGCTAATAAGGAGTTTCTCCACTAATTACTCTGTTTTGGATTACTATAGCCAATGTTGTGCACTTTGAGATGAATTCGAGGTTTACTATCCCCTTTCTGCTGACATCACTGAAGACCAACATCAACATCACAAATTACAGTTGTGCAATTTCTTACGGGACTTCTTGCTTTTTTTTCAGGTGTGGTTGATCAAATCTTGTCTAGTGATCCTCTACCTAAATTTCATGATGTTCTAAAGAGAGTGCAATGCCTCCCGTCTGTCTCTTCCTAACCTGTTGCTTCATCGAGGCATTAGCATTGACAACTCGTTCTGGAGACTCGAGTTATGGTAGAGGCCGTGGATTTGGTCAAGGGCATGGTTGCTCTTCTGGGACTTCTGGAGCAGGACGTGGTCAACCTCCTTCTGAACGTGGTCATCACCCACCACCAGGATCACACCATAGTACCTTTTGTGGTCGCAATAACAATTAGAGACTGGTGTTGGGCCAAACATGGAGAACCCACATGGGTAAATCAATTCTCTACTGACTACACCGAGGCAAATCCTATACGAACATGGAGAACCCACATGGTTTAACTAGTCTCTACTGGAAACACTGATCTGTGCTCAGCTAAAAAAACTACTCCAAGAACGACTCCCTTCTCAGACAATTGATGATTCTACACTCCTCGCTTCTCAGCCCCCTATGGTAAAAACAAACATGTCATCAACTCTGGTGCTTCTACTCATATTTTTGGGCATTATGAACTCTTTTCTGATACGACCACCACCTTAACTATTCCTCCTATCACTGTCGCTGACGGAACTCAGGCTCTAGTGCATGGTGTTGGACATATTTGCATATCCAATATTTTTTTTCTGAGATTTGCCTCATGTGTTTCTCACTTTCCTCTTAATATACTTTTAGTTAGCAAAACTGTGATACAACTTCAATGCTCTATTACTCTTGACCTTAAAGGGTGTCTTTTAGAACCTCGACACAAGGATGAGGATTGGTTTGGGACATGAGGGACGAAACGACTTACTATCTTGATTCTTGACTATCTACGTGCTACAATGCTGCTATTGTCATCAATATTTGGTCTTTAGTTGCACTATTAGCTTGGTCACCAGCTGCGTCTAAGATTAAGAACTTGTGCATGTAAACTTGGAAAGCAAAGAAATCTCTCTTTCCTCGTACTACAAATATTTATTCGAAATCTGTGTTTGATATCGTGCATGCTGATATGTGGGGGCCATGTTCAGCGACTAGTGTGACATGATTCCGTTACTTTATGACTTCCATTGACAATTACTTTTGGGCCACTTTTTTTTTGCTTAAATATAGAACACATTCTAGAAACTATTACTACTTTCTTTGTTGAAATAAAAACTCAGTTTAATAAACCCATAAAAATCTTTCAGACAAATAATGCTCTTGAATTTTTGGAACAATCTATCAGTGTTTTTTGTAAAGCTCTGGGCATCATCCACCAAACATCTTGAGCTTACACACCTCCGCAACATGGTATTTCCGAAAGAAAGAATCCTCATCTTCTAGAAGTTGCTCGGACAATTATGCTTCATTACCATGTCCCTGAGATTTTTTTGCTGATGTAGTTTCTACTACTTGTTTTCTAATAAATCGGATGGCCTCCTCTATTTTGAGTAACCAAGTACCTTGCAATATTCTGTACCTCGAGTCTCCTTTGTTTTTTGTACATCCTAGAATTTTTGAAGTACTTGTTTTGTCTGAAATTTTCAGTCTGAATGAAAAAAGACCCACAGTCTATAAAGTGTATCATCTTCGGGTACGCTAGAACTTTGAAAAAGTACATATGCTATGACCCAAATACTAACAAATGGTTTGTTAGTGCGGATGTAGTTTTTTTTTGAAGACACACCGAACTTCTCTGAAATGGGTTCGACTCTATCTATAGATGTGCTAATTGATACCCACTTCCTGTGCCTGTTGAGCCTAATTCATGGGAACATACTTCTACTCCTCTCGAGGTTTCTCAAAGGCTCCACACGATTACAACTCCCTATATGACCCCTCCCTCACCCAATGTTCCATCTTCGTCGGTAAATCAAGACACCAATTAGGCAACTTATGGCTTGAATCTTTCTATTGGCTTGCGGAAAGGAGTGCATTCTTGTACTATACGTCCTATCAACATTTGTTGTTCTAATGCTAATCTTGACATCCGTTTTGGGAATTTCATTGCTGCTCCTTCCACAATCATTATCCCTAAAACTGTTGTTGAAGCCCTGAAACATCCTGCATGGTGCCATGGTATGGAGGTGGAAATGAGTGCTCTTCATACTCAACATACATGGGGTTCTGGTGGAACCTCTTGCCCATCTCTCTCTCGTAGGGTGCCTTTGGATTTTTATTGTCAAATGCCATCTAGATGGCATAGTCGAATGACTCAAAACTCGCCTGGTTGCAAAAGGCTATACATAGACCTATGGAGTAGACCACTTTTTCTCATGTTGCCCGTGTTAATTCAGTGCATGTACTGGGATGTTGTTTGCCATAATTCTCGAATACCTGAAATGTTCTCCAGGAATATGTCTTCTATAAGCAAATTGACACTGCAAAATTACTGGTGTTCTGATTCCGACTATCTTGGTAGCAGATCTGATTGCAAATCTATCTCAGTTTACTGTGCCTTTCTACGCGGCAATCTTGTTACCTGGAGAAGTTAAAAACAAACTATGGTGGCAAGATTTGGTGCTGAAGCTGAGTATCGAGCCATGACTTGTACTACTTGTAAATTGATGTGGGTTCAAGGTCTGTTAAAAGAATTTGGCATTTGTTATTCTGAACCCATGTCAATGTACTGTCATAACATGGCTTCTATCTTCATTGCAACTGTTGAGAGAGTGTCTTAAACTCTCTAGAAAAGCTTCCTTGATGAACCAGACGTCTACACCAAGCCTCAACATCTCCGGGATGCGTTTTGGGCACCTACATGTGTATTTACGGTCATTATTTCAGACCATATATGGTCTGCCAGGACTATATTTGCATTTACGGTCCAACCGGACTGTATACAGTCCAGCGCCGGACTGTAAATGTTGCTGATTTGGAAATATAGACCATGTTACGGACCGTATACAGTCCCTGTCGGACCGTAAATGTGGTCGAAAAACAACCTAGTGACTTTAGGACTTTGGATATGGGTTCTATTCTTATAAATAGACTTCCTCAACTCGTCCCAAGCATGAAGAGCAACGAAGAGACATCAAGAGATGTTATTTTTTGAAGACCTAAAGCCACAGATGGACCTAGGGATTTCCTTAGGGTTTCACGCCTCCAAGAGCTTTCCAAGCAACTGTCTTCTACAGTTGGCTTTTGGATGTAAAAGGGGATTGGGTACTTCTTCTCTCTTTTGTAATCATCATCTCTGTAATCTCTCATCTCCGCCAGTGGATGTAGGCTCTCACATTGGGAATTTGCCGAACCACTATCAATCTCGTCTTTGTGGTTGCTTGCTTGTTCATTGTTGATCTTCTTCGTACATATTCAGTTTGGATTGTTCGATCTCACGCTTCCACATCTCCGCAACAAGCTCGTTGGGTCTTGTTGATCGGGTCTCTCATCAGCACCATATACCAACAAGTGGTATCAGAGCAAGTTCTACCTCCGGATCTCTACCATGGCGTCGAAGTACAACATTGAGAAGTTCGAACTTGAAGAGTTTCTCTCTCTGGAAAGTCAAGTGTGAATCTTGCCTCACACCAGGAGTCCACAAAGCTCTTCTCGGAAAGGAGAAGAAACTGGAATCTGTGACAGATGATCGGTGGGAGGAGATTGATCATAAGGCACGTACAAGCATCTTTCTCTGTTTGGAGGATGAAGTCCTCCGTGAGGTCGTCCATCTGAAGACTGCCAAAGACGTTTGGGACGAACTTGAAGCACTCTACATGAAGAAGTCCATCACCAATGAGCTTGCACTAAAGAAGCGCCTTTTCATGCTTCACATGGAAGAAGGTGGTTCCTTGACCACTCTTCTCGATGAGTTCAATGAAATCATCCACGACCTCATGCATATCGATGTGAAGATAGAGGACAAGGATCAAGCGAATTTGTTGCTATGTACCCTTCCGCCGTCCTACAAGAATCTCTGGGATATGATGATATTTCGTGAGTCAGACTATCTCACTCCATGAAGTCAAAACGACCTTGACGTCTCAAGAGAAATTAGAGAAGGATCTTACTTCATCAAAAGTAGCGGGTGAAGCTTTGGCTGCTAGAGGAAGGGAGCGTCCACGTGTCAAAGACCCTGAAAGTTCAAATCAAAAGAAGAACAAGTCAAAGTCACGTCAATCAAAGAGTTGCAACTATTGCAAGAAGACAGGTCATACCCGGGATGAATGCTACAAGTTGCAAAACAAGCAAAAGCATGAGAAATCAAATGATGTTGCAACTCATGCAAAGGTGGCTTATGGAGGTTCTAAAGACGACTACGTTCTTGCTTCATCGCCGTCCTACGACTACAAGAAGGATTGGGTTCTTGATTCAGCATGCACGTACCACATGACCGAGTGTAAGGATTATTTCCATACCTATGAGTTACATCAAGGTGGAGATATCCTTATGTGTGACGATCGTCCTTACAAGACGATTGGTGTTGGAAGGATAAAGGGATGATGCTTCTGAGCAAGAGAGGGTTGTGTGGCGAAAGCATTGAAAAGTTAGATTTCTGCGAGCATTGTGTTATGGGGAAGGCCAAATGCAATAGCTTCGACACGATAATTCATTCTTCCAAGGATGCTCTAGATTATGCTCACTCTGATCTATGGGGCCCTTCTCGTGTTCCTTCCAAAGGTGGTGCTAAATATATGATGACCTTCTTTGATGATTGCACTAGGAAGATGTGGGTTTATTTTCTCAAGAGCAAGGACGAGGCGTTCTCGACTTTCAAGCAATGGAAGGCTCTTGTTAAGAATCAAACCGATAAGAGCATAAAGAATTTTCAAACTGATAATGGCTTAGAGTTTTGTTCTAAGGAGTTCTATAGTTTCTGCAGTGATCATGGGATCAAAAGACATTGTACAGTGCGTCACACTCCCCAACAGAACGGTGTAGCAGAAAGACTGAACTAAACGTTGTTGGAAAAGGCCCGATGCATGCTTCTCAATGCAGGTTTGGATACATCTTTCTAGGCTGAAGCTCTATCAACCTCTTGCTATTTGGTGAACCGTTCTCTATCATTTTCTATTAATTTCAAGACTCTTGAAGAAACTTGGTCTTATAAACCTGTTGATTATTCAAATGTGCAAATATTCGGTTGCCCTGCTTATGCACATTCTGATACTGGCAAATTAGAACATAGAGTTATTAAATGCATATTCCTTGGTTATGCTTCTGGGGTGAAAGGATACCGCCTTTGGTGCAAGGATCCTTCTTCACCACGTTTCTTAGTAGAGCGCAACATTACTTTTAACGAATCTGCCATGGTGTCTACTATGCAAGACACAAATAGCTCTTCTACAGGTTCTCTATAGGGCGTCTCACAATAGGTGGAGACCAAAGAAGATGTCAGCTCACAGGTTGATGAACAAGATCCCTCTTCTACGCTAGATGATGCAGTGCCTACTGAAGATAAAGAGGAGATTCCAGAGAGTTCTTACAGTATGGCCAAAGGCAAAGGCAAACGGAACGTCAAACCACTCCAACGTCCTGGCTTTGGTGACTCCATGGTATCCTATGCCCTTTTCAATGCCGTTGATGTGGATATTGCCGATGAGCCCACCGATTTCCGTGATGCAGTCACAGGTCATGATGCTCCGCAGTGAATTGCTGCAATGAAGGAAGAGATGGAATCTCTCCATAAGAATCAAACTTGGGAGTTGGTGGTACCTTCCAAAGGCAAGAAAGTAGTGGGCTGCAAGTGAGTCTATACGAAGAAAGGTGATAGATACAAGGCACACCTTGTTTCAAAAGGCTACAGTCAAATTGAAGGCATTGATTATAATGAAGTCTTCTCACCCGTCGTCAAGCATAGTTCCATATAGATGCTTCTTTCTTTGGTAGCCATTGAAGACCTAGAGTTGCAACGACTAGATGTAAAGACAACTTTTCTGCATGGTGAAGTAGAAAAAAAAGATCTACATGCAACAACTAGAGGGTTTTGAAGACAAAGAGAACCATGTGTGCCTGCTCAAAAGGTCACTCTATGGGCTGAAGCAATCTCCTAGACAATGGTATAAAAGATTTGACTCTTTCATGGCGCATAATGGATTTTCCAGGGGTAGCTATGATGCTTGTGTCTACTACAAAGGGCTGGATGACAATTCCTTTGTTTACCTACTACTATATGTCGATGACATGTTGATCGCTTCTAGACACACATATGAGATCGCCAAGGTGAAATCTCTTCTAGGTGGAGAATTTGATATGAAAGACCTAGGTGAAGCTAAGATGATTCTTGGCATGGAGATTCAAAGGGACTCAGATTATGCAGGCGACCTCGATAAGAGATCTCTCACATGTTACATGTTCAGGGTGGGATCTACAGTTGTTAGTTGGAAAGCCACTCTACAAAGTACCATTGCTTTATCTAGTACTGAAGCAGATTACATGGCGGCAACGGAAGCCGTGATGGAGGCTTTATGGCTCAAGGGCTTGATGAATCAGTTGGGCATGGTTCAAGAACAAGTTATTGTTCATTGTGACAGTCAAAGTGCTATACATCTTAGCAAATATCAAATGTTCTTCGAGAGAACGAAGCACATTGATGTCAAGTATGACTTCATTAGAGAAGTCACAACTGAAGGAAAAATTCAAATAAAGAATATTGGTACGTCTGAGAATCTAGTCGACATGATGACGAAGACTCTTCCGTTAGCTAAGTTTGAGCTTTGCTCAAAATTAGCTGGTCTTCTTTCTACCTTAGCTTTGCCCATGCAGGGCATGTGGAGGAGATGGTATTCTGAATCAGTTTATGATATTGGAGAAAATTGCAAGTGTTTTTCTACTTCCATCATTTTCGAGTTGAAGACAAGGTGGGGTTTTTTGAGAGAGTATTCTAAACTCTCTAGAAAAGCTTCCTTGAACGAGACATCTACACCAAGCCTCGGCATCTTCGGGATGCGTTTTAGGCACCTATAGGTGTATTTACGGTCATTACCATATATGGTCTGCCTGGACTGTATTTGCATTTACGATCCAGCTGGTGATACAACCTAAATCACGCGTCCGAAAGGAGGCGGACTCAGAAGGAATCAACTTTAAATTTATAACTCAAAATTTTCAAGGACCCCCGCAACTTTATCACGGGGTCAAAGTAGATATACGAGGTTGAACACAGGGATGGGAGAAAATTTAGGACGCTTAAGACCTTGCTCTTAAGTCAGTTAAGCCAATCGATAGTCGATAAAAGTAAGGAGCTAGAACTAGTCTAGTAGATTGTCACGAAGTAAAAACAAAGTAAAAAAAACAAAACAGTGTCTGTAGGATTCTACTAATCAGAGAGAAGGAGAACCTGTCTATGTAACCACAAGTTGGGCAATCTATGAACCTGTTCTCGGGCGTAGACAACCCTCAAACACCTCAACAAACAACCTACATCCAAACATACTAAGCACTGTGGTATCTGTTCCTGTGCGGTCATCCCACTCGTTTTCACGCAGCATGACTAAAACCCATCAATGACATGAAACCTCTCTCGAGGATGACAAATCAGCATCCTAGAATATTCTAGATACCCTCTCAGGTCTAGAATACTCTGAGATGCTAGGAACATGTGTGATCTGGGTAGAACCTGGTAGTGGGCCCGACCGTGTCACGCTAGACCCGGCCGTGCCCATGTCTACGGTTCTGCACAGATCACCTTGAACTATCCTCTTTTCAAATTCCGATCCAAACTACCTTCTCTTGTCTATTTCAACAACGAATCTCACGATATAGGCAAAAATTGAAGTTCAAGCAAGAAAGAGATCAACCAAACTAGCAATCATAACCAGAAAGAGAAAGTAGAACATAAAACGGGGCTCTGGGAACCAAGAATGTGCGGAACCACAACGTGGAACCAGAAAAATCTCCGAACCGTGGACCTCCCAATCTCGGAACCCCTCTCCAGGTCGCGGAGGTGAGTATATATAGGCGAAGGCGGAAGATGGTCGCGACGTTTGCCTCGGTCGCTACCCTGCTGTTGGCCGACCGTGCCAGGCAGGGCACGGTCGTGCCGGGGTAGCGGTCGAGGTAGACGTCGCGGTCGAGGCAGACCCCGCGGTCGAGGTGGTTGGGCCGCGATCGCGGTCGCGTGCGCGGTTGAGATGGTGTGCCGGTCGAGACACCTTGGCCTCGGCCCGTCCCAAGATATCAAAAGTTTCTTGGACCTGCTATTCGGTTAGCGGGACCACCGTCTCCTAAGCTGGTGCACATAGTGTGATGCTTAGTCCGCCGCGGTCAAAGTCTAGCTGCTGCAAAAGCCATGTGTTGGGGAGAAATCTTGGAGAATAGATGTCTTTTCAGGTTCGGTGCCTATAAGTCCCAAAATTGGCTAGTTGAGCAACTTCATCTATGAAAAGATATAAATTACTAAAAGATAAGGATGTAGGGTTATTTTGGGCATATTAAGGCTATAATGACACAAAATTATAAACAAATGCTTAGCATAGATGCCTGAATTTGGGTGTTATCAGCTGGACCGTATACAATCCAACGTCGGACTGTAAATTTTGCTGATTTGGAAATACAGTCCGAGTTACGGACAGTATACAGTCCCTTCCGGACCGTAAACGTGGCCGAAAAACAACCTAGTAACTTCGGGACTTTGGATATGGGTTCTATTCTTATAAATAGACTTCCCCAACTCGTCCCAAGCATGAAGAGCAACGAAGAGACATCAAGAGACGTCATTTTTTGAAAACCTAAAGCCACAGACGAACCTAGGACTTTCTGTAGGGTTTCACTCCTCAAAGAGCTCCTCTCTAAGCAACCGTTAATGTAAAACTACGACTATTTAAAAATAAACTAGGCAATGACTAAAATGATAATTCTAATTCATAAACTTTGTGTCTACATGGATGCCCATAGAGCCTTTATATAGGCTTCTAAAAGAAAGACTAAACACACGATAGCCAATGTGGGACTAAAACCATATGACTTTACAAAAACCCATAAGAAGAGAAAAGACATAATAAAATAAAATATGCCAATAAATCCTAACTAATGTCACGACGACGCCTACGCTCATAAGTGCATAAAGGTGGGGCTTGTCCTACATCAACTCCCCTCGTCTGCAAAAGACTCGACTCCGTCGAGTCAGTACTGAGGTAGAGCTCCACAAGATCTGCATCAACGCGACGAAACTCCTCCTCGGTGATCCATGTGGTGTCTGGTAAAGAATGACCTCTCTAATGAACCAAGAAACGACGTACAATGCTCTGACTTGTGAGGATGGTCTGGTCATCCAAAATGGTGTCGATGCACTCAGGCGGTTGCTGAGGAAGTCGAGGCAGAGGCGGTAACGCTGCTGACGACGTTGAACCACGATGACGAGTTGACGAAGCTGCTGGTGGTGGTGGAGGGGGCTCAAATGTACCACGATAAGGAGAAAGATCCTCCACATTGAATATTGCACTAATGCCCCAATCTGCTGGCAAATCCGGTACATTCACATTCCGTCCCTGTCGACTAAGTATTTGGAAAGGTCCTACGCTCTGGCATGAAGCTTCTTGAAAGAATTTTTGGGGTAGTGTTCAGGTCACACATGTACTAACACATAATCTCCCACATTATATTCTTGAAACCTGCGATGAGCATCTGCAGAAAGCTTATAGTTTTTATAAGACAAAGTAAGTTTTTGGCGAACCTCAACATGCAAATCATGAATGTGTTGGGCAAAGGTTTCAACAGTGTGGGAAGTGCGGTCATTAGTGGACATAGGTACAAGATCTATAGGCTGGCGGGGTTTGTATCTATTAACAACTTCAACAAGACTCTTTCCTGTGGAACGATTTACAGAGCTGTTGTAAGCAAATTCAGCAGTAGGTAGAAATAAGTCCCAGTTGCCTAGGCACTCACCAACAAGACATTGCAGAAGGTTACCCAAGCTCCTGTTAACCACCTCAGTTTGACCATCAGTTTGAGGATGAAAGGCAGAAGAGAACTTGAGGTTGGTACCAAAGATTTTCGACAAGGTCTTCCAAAAGTAGTTAACAAACTTTACATCATGGTCGGAGACTATGGAGGAAGGAAGTCCGTGTAGTTTGACTACCTTATTGAAGAAAAGACGGGCGATACGAGAGGCAACAAAAGTCTTACTACAGGCAATGAAGTGGGCCATTTTCGAAAAATGATCACAACGACAAACATAGAGTCATGGCCACGGGAAGTGCGAGGAAGACCTAAAATAAAATCCATACTTAGGTCCTTCTAAGGCTCATGCGGAATAGGGAGAGGAGTGTAAAGACCCGTATTTTGTCTTTTGGTTTTGGCCAATTGACAAGTACGACACTGAGACACTATGCGAGTTACATCACGACGTAAGGAAGGCCAATAAAATCTGTCTGTTACTAGAGTGATGGTCTTATCCCTACCAAAATGGCCAGTGAGGCCACCAACATGTAATTCCCAAACGAGAAAATCTTGAACTGACGTAGAAGGGATACACAACTGCGTGCCACGAAAAAGAAATCCATCACGTAGGCTAAAATCAGAAGCATGACCGGGTGTGCTACTGAGAAGTTCAGAATGAATAGTCGCGAAATTAGGACAGGTCGGATATTGTTCTTTCAGTCGGTCGAAGCCCACAACTTCAATGCTCATAGATTGTAGGGTGGTCAAGCAACGACTGAGAGCATCTGCGGCCTTGTTCTCAACACCTGAACGATGCTTCAGGACAAAAGTGTACTCCTAAAGAAATTCACACCACTTGGCGTGACGCACATTTAAGTTCTTTTGGGAGTTCAGAAAGCGAAGGGCTTGATGGTCAGACCAAAGAATGAACTCTTGATGGAGAAGGTATTGCCTCCAATGACGTAGGGATTGCACAACAACGCAGAATTCTTTATCATACATGGAATATTTACGCTTTGCCTCATTGAGTTTCTCACTGAAAAAGGCAACAGGGTGCCCTTCTTGACTCAGAACACCTCCAATGCCAACACCGGAAGCGTCACAGGATACTTCAAAAGGAAGTGAAAAATCTGGAAGGCAAAGAATCAGAGCTTCGATCAACTTAGTTTTGACTACCTCAAAAGCACGTTTGGCTGATGGTGTCCACTCTAATTTGTCACATTTCATTAACTCAGTGAGAGTAGCCATAATGGTGCTAAATCCTCAAACAAAACAGTGTTAAAAAAGTAGCCAGCCCGTGAAAGTTGTGAAGCTCGAAAATCGAAGTGGGTTGAGGCCAATCAGTGATGGCCTTGACTTTGGCTGGGTCAGCCTCAATGCCGGTAGCGGAAACAAAATAGCTAAGGAATATGACTTTATCTTGAAGGAACGAACACTTCTTTAGATTAATATACAATTTCTCAGTACAAAGTGTGTCAAAGATGAGTCGGAGATGAGTTAGATGTTCGTCCTTGGTCTTACTAAAAATCAGAATATCATGAAAGTATACCACTAATTTTTTTCCAATGAATGGCCGTAACACATGGTTCATGACGCGCATGAAGGAGCTGGGTGCGTTCGAAAAGCCAAAAGGCATGACTAGCCACTCATATAAACCGTCTGGGTTTTTGAAGGCAATCTTCCATTCATGAGACTCCTTAACACGGATCTGGTGGTAACCGCTACGAAGGTCAATCTTAGAGAAATAGCGGGATCCCGTCAATAGATCAAGCATGTCGTCAAGACGTGGAATAGGAAATCGATATTTGACATTGATCTTATTGATGGGTCGAAAATCTAAGCACATACGCCAACTACCATCCTTCTTAGGAGCAAGTAGTGCCAGAACCGCACAAGGGCTCTTGCTCTCACGAATGAATCCTTTGAGAAGGAGGGCATCAACCTGACGTTTCAATTTAGCATGTTTGGTCGGGTTCACACGGTAATGAGGTCGGTTAGGGAGCGAAGACCCGAGAATCAAATCAATCTCATGCTGAATATCACACATAGGACTCATCCGGAAGGTCGGTGGGTGTCATGTCCTTGAACTCGTCAAGAAGGGAGGCAAGTTCTGGTGGGGGCTGACAATCAGACATGGGGGTAGATTCTTTGATGTATAACACATACATGCATCTAGATTCTCGGCTGGCTTCCTCAAGCTCTCGTCGAGTGACAAGGTGTAGAGAGTGTTGAGATTTGGAGGATTGGGGATCGGGCGGTAGACTCTTTTTGATAAGGGAAATGAAACGAGTAGGTGCTAGTCAGATGTGTTTGCCTTTGTGCTTAAAAGTATAAACGTTGGAGCGTCCGTCATTGTGGGCATCTAAGTCATATATCCAAGGACGTCCCAAAATGACATGGCCAACATCCATGGGCAACACGTCGCACCAAATGTGGTCCGAATAAGCACCTAGAGTGATGGGTACAAGACAACGTTGGGTGATGGGAAAGCTAATCTGGTTCACCCAATGGACTTTGTGTGGTTGTGGATGTGGTTCAGGGTGCAACTCCATGCGCTTCAATCCATGGTGTAAAAATGATATTTTGAGAACTACCCCCATCAATGAGGAGTTTACAACTTTTACCAGCGTGTTTGAAAAAGGCTTGGAAGGGGGTAATACGTTTCCATTCATCCCCTTCTGAAGGAGCCGCAAGAACACACATGACTTGAAGATAAGAAGGTTCATCCTCATAATCAGCGTCATCATCTGAGGGTTCAGAGGCTGGAAGAACATCTTCATACTCAATGTCATCCTCTAGGGTGGTATCGGGAGAATCAGAGGACACAAAAAGAGCACGATGAGGGCATTGGGCTGCTAAGTGAGTCGTGCTATGACAATGAAAGCATTCACAACCTCTTAGAGGAGGTCGGATTGGGGTGAACATTATCTCCTTGCCTTTACTAGCTGAAGGGGTTGAAAAACCCTAAGGAGATGGTTGCGGCAGGGGATAGGCCGAACGAGATGAGGTGGTGACAGGATTACTGGTTGATCTAGTACGTTGGCCGAAACGAGAAAAGGAAGGCCCATGAGAAGCAAGTTGTAGATAACTCTCGACCTTTTGGGTGCGGTGAAAAGCATCGTCTCAGGAGTCATATTGTTGCAATTGCATTTCTCGCTTAATATTGGGGCGTAGACGGTGCACAAAGCGAGCAGCTAATTGCCAATCCGAGTCATTGTGAGCACAACGGTTTTTAGCCTCTTCAAACCGTTCCATGTACTCATGAACAGAAGATGTCCCTTGGCTAAGGGCCATTCGGAAAGAAGTTGTCTTTGGTATTGGGAGGGTAGATAGCGTTCACGTAGCTTGGTTTTCATCTCATTCCAAAATAGAATAGGAGGCTGACCACTACGCTCCATGTCACGTTGGACGCCTTGCCAATACTTCTTGGCAGACCCTTCGAGTTTCATTTTCGCAAACCTAATCCGTTGGGCATCTGTCATGTTATACTAGTCGAAATAATCTTCCAAACTGGCAAACCAATCGAGAAAAGCCTTAGGGTCAAGTTTTCCATCAAAAGTAGGGGCATCTACCTTAACTCGTCAGGTGATATCATCCTGAGGTGGGTGTCCTGGGTGGTATTGACCGTAAGGATTTTGTGGAAAACCAGGGCTACGTGGGGGGGGGGGGGCGTGAAAAGCATCATGTCCAGGGGTTGAGGACGTGGCGCAGGAGGTTGGATGGGATGATACGGCGGAGCCATTGGTCGTTGCGGCTGTGGATAATGATTTACAGGAATGAATTGGGGGTTAGGGGCATTGCGGTAAGGGGGGTATCGTCATGCAAGGTTTGTGTGTGGAGCTGCGGGTTGAGGCGTATAATTTGGAGGCTGATAATACGGTGGGTAGTAGTAGTGGTTTTCCTCATAGGCCTGTAGGGAGTAAGGGCCATGTTCAGTGAAAGGGTCAGTGGCCCCTAAGTTTTGGTAGTTGGGGATCTCTTGGGATTGTGGTGCACAGATTTGCAGGGGAGTTAGAGCTAATGGGGATTGAGGTGCATTCCCAACATTTGGTGGCATGCCATATCCAAAATAAGGTGCAGGATTCTGACCGGCCTGGAGGGTATGTGTTTGGCGGATTGTGCGAAGCTCAGTCATGATGGAATTGAGTGTTTTACCAGGAGTATCCAGGTTAATGGGGGTTTGGGAAGAGGCAGGGGCTTCTTCCAAAGTGGGTTCCAACACAGGGCTATTAGACCTATGATCCGACATAATGAATTGCAGCGAAACAACCAAAAATTATTGTGCCAAAGGAAAACTTAGTTTCTGAGATGAACAACGCGGAAAACTTCAAGAAAAAAATGCGGACAGATCTATGAAAGTAAATAGTACGCTGAACAAAGAAAAACCTCACAAAAATAGGACTTGGCAATTTTGCGGTGGGGGAATCAAAACTCCCTATGGACCCTTTTGCGAATGTACTAGAAATGGAGAAGAAGAACAAGGTACAATAATAATGGAAAGACCTAACCCGAATTATAGATATCGAATACCCTTTACTTTTTGTAGAAGATGTTGAAGAAAACTTCCTTAGTGTCGATGTAGAAGGAAGTGCCTTAGAAGGAAGGATGATCCGGTATGCCCTGACCCTACGCCGATACAACTCGACACTGAGTTGGCTGGGGGTTGTAGGAGGCCAGTGGCCCCTGGCTCGGGGGTTCAGGGGCGAGAGCAGTAGCAGGGGGCAACAGCAACAACAGCGGCGGACGGTGGCGGTGGGAGAGGATGGTGGCGACAACAACGGTAGGGGCCGGTGGCTGCAGCAGCGGTGGACGGTGGCGGCGACAGCAGGCGGAGAGGGTAGCGGGCATGGTTTGGTAGCAGCGGCGGATGACGGCTGGAGGATGGAGGGTGACGGCTGGGCAGGACCTAACCCTAATGCTTTTAGGGTTAGGCTCTGATACCACTTAATGTAAAACTACGACTATTTAAAAATAAACTAGGCAATGACTAAAATGATAATTCTCATTCATAAACTGTGTGTCTACATGGATGCCCATAGAACCTTTATATAGGCTTCTAAAAGAAAGACTAAACACACGATAGCCAATGTGGGACTAAAACCATATGATTTTACAAAACCCATAAGAAGAGTACAGACATAATAAAATAAAACATGCCAATAAAGCCTAACTAATGACACGACGACGCCTACGCTCATAAGTGCGTAAAGGTGGGGCTTGTCCTACATCAACCGTCTTCTTCCACGGTTGGCTTTCGGGTGTAAAAGTGGATTGGGTACTTCTTCTCTCTTTTGTAATCATCATATCTGTAAGCTCTCTATCAATAATATCATCTCCGCCAGTGGATGTAGGCTCCCACATTGGGAATTTGCCGAACCACCATAAATCTTGTCTTTGTGGTTGCTTGCTTTGCTTGTTCCTTGTTGATCTTCTTCGTACGTATTCGGTTTGGATTGCTCGATCTCATGCTTCCGCATCTCCGCAACAAGCTCGTTGAGCCTTGTTGTTCGGGTCTCTCATCACCACCATATCCCAACAGCAACCAACCTCACATTCCATGAGCGCACCAAAAATATTTGAAGTGGACTGTCATGTTACCTGGGTGTATTATGTCAATATGCATATCCACTCTTTACTTTCAAGACTGAGCATCAGCTTGCTGATATTTTCACAAAACCTCTTTCGAAGACAAGATCAATATCTATGTTAAACAAGCTGGTCATGCGAGATATCTATACTCCAGTTTGAGGGGGTGTTAATATATATAAGTATTTTGTTATTACTTTGTGTTTTTACTATCTTGTCTTTTATCTGATATTGGTGAACTCTATAATAGCTGTTTTCTCCTATCCTATATAAGAGGTTTGTTTTGATCATCCAATATAAACCTATTTTAAAATTCACAGGAGTGTTAGAAGAAAAAGTGTAAAAAAGTAATTACTAATTCTTAATATTTCTTGTATATTGGGGTCAGTGAAATAAAAAACGGCCAGGCGGGCCGCTTAAGCGCCCATGACCCCCAGCCGCTTAATTTTGCCATTAATCGCCCGCTTAATCATTTTGAACAAAATCGCCCGCTTTTTGCCCGCCTCACCCGCTTTTTCCCGCTTTTTTCCCACTTTTTTGCCCGCTTTTTCCCGCTTTTTTCCCGCTTTTGTTTAAAAATCCTAATGTAGGCATCTAACATTAATTAATTACATAGCCAAGTAGTATTGACTATAATATACGAAACTTGTATACATTAAATGTTCTATGATATAGCTAGTCCTAATTTAGAATGCATACTTTGTGTGTAAGCTGCAATAATTGGGTACTGCTGTAATGCATCTAAGTAAATATCCTATTGCTCTATTATACTAGTAATGCATGATTAGTTTTACTGATTTCCTTGCTGCTTTCAGTGATTAATGATTGGTACTGCTGGTTAGTATAATTTTAGTGATTACTTTAATTCAATAATTCATAGTTTGTTATATACAATTACTGATCTGCTTGCTGATTTTAGTGATTAGAGATGCTGATTAATAGTAAGTATTGATGAATACTTAGTTAATTACTGATTTGCTGATTAGATATGTATAGAAGTTTCTTATAAATATATTTTTTATATACACATACATATAATTTTGTATAAAAATATATAAAATTTAGACACCCGCTTTTTCAAAAATCGCCCGCTTAATCGCCCGCCTACCGCTTAATCGGTTACAGGGTGCCATCCGCACGCCTCCAGCTTCCCGCTTTCTAATTCATTGATTGGGGTTAGCCCGCATCATATAAATGGGTTATTGGCTGCCACCATGGTCCTATAGAAAGGCCCGCCCTGCCTGCAGTAAAACACGAACCAATAGTTTTTGTAATCACATCTGTAACAGTAAAAAATACTTACACAATTCATGTATCATTTTATATCATGACATAAAGGACGGCACCATTGAGCTAGCTGCATACAATCATACCATATGGGCACTTACACTGAACCGAGATAACCAAACAATGATAACAATAAACATAGTTGTCATTAAATAAGTCTATGACCCTTGATATAATCTGTATATAAAAATAAGTGCAACCTATGTAAACCATACGATTCAGCCTTGTGATGCAATGGACATATTTTACTACAGAAGTACACACCACAAATAGTTTTTACAAGTGAGTTCTCAGTAAGGATTGGAATTCTTCCAATGAAAGAGAAATGCTTGACTCAGGTACTTTCCTTGTCCTTCTAACAAGTTCCAAATATCCTCTAAAAGACACTGCATTTGAAGTACTTTTGTATCTTCTTTCGAACCACTATTTTATGCCTAACTTTAGTAAGTAACAGTACCTGCATTTGCTGCTTTACCCAAGATTTCAAGGCTGGGCAGTGGACTATATGCGCAGAAATCGATCGTCATCATTGATGATGCTTAGTATTATTGTTCTTCATTTATGGAATAACCCCCCCCCCCCCCCCCCCACCCCCCCCCACCCACACACACACACACCACACACAAAAAAAAAATGTCTGTGGATTTGTTCTTGTAAATATGATCAAGTTGATTGATAGGTTTCAGAAGAAAATATCTATCCTTATACAAATAAATAAATATTTCACCTTCAGTTGGGGTTGATTAACTGCAGGTATGCATGACGGAGCTTCATTGGAGGAATAGTCCATTAATTATGTCACAATGTGGATCCAAAGGTTCCCCTATCAATATCAGCCAAATGATAGCTTGTGTCGGTCAACAGTCTGTATCTGGGCGGCGTGCTCCTGATGGTTTCATTGAGAGAACCCTGCCTCACTTTCACAGAAATTCGAAGACACCATCAGTAAGCTTATTATATACATGCTTTTGTTTTCTCAAACTTCAGATCTAGTCATATATATTGACGCCTTTGTGACCAGAGTGCATGTTTGGAGATGTCGATCATTGCCCGGGTCAAGTTGCAAAGCATCTAATAATAAGTTCATTGAAGCATGAAAGTAAATCTAACAGAATTGAACGTGCATTGGCAGTTACATAAATTTGAGTCCAGTTGGGAAATGTTTGGATGGTTTTGATTTTTGCTTTCTTTAAATGTTACTGGTGTCTACTCACATGAATTATAGCCTTTTCTATATCCAGACCCCAAATATTTGCATTTTTAACTCTACTATTATTCCAAAAATGACAGCTTATGCGTATATGATCGCTCTTTGCAATGAATTTCTGCGTAAATATTCAAGGCATATTTTGGAAATCTTATCAGACCATTATCTTGAACATGTTTTGTAATTTTTAAAATAGTCCTTTATTGCTAATTTATGTTTATCTCACAGCTTTTGTGGTTATTTTGAATTAATGAAACAATCAATTATCAAAGAAGCCACAAATTGTAAAATTTCATTGCGTGAAAATTTAACAAGATATCATGGTTCTCGGGCTACAAGATTGTGATTGAACTCAGCTTGTCGCTTGCTTTTCCATATAGTAATGTTTTCTAAGCTGCATAGAAGGAGAGGAAAGGAAGGAAAAGATTTATTGGTTGCCGTCGCCGTCATTCCTTTCTTCCACAACAACCGTCAACCAACATTTCCTTTGTGTTTCCCTCTATCTTGCTGCTCTCCCTGAGGTTGCTACCCTCTTGGTAGAAAATTCTGCTTCTACAACTTGATGCCCCGAATCTGGGCCCTTCCTTTAATGCTAATGAATCTTCAGTCTGATTCATTTGCACTTTGTTGCCTTTTCCGTTCATTTTTTTCCTGTCATCAATAGGTAACCTAATGTAATATTATCAAAGTCTAAGCCATGGTGCGTTAGTCATTTTAATTACCAAGCATGTGTACTTGTTAGCCTCAGCCAAAAGAAGTGTGTGAGACCATCATTTAGATAAACATTCATTTATATGTTAGTCTCTCCATAAAGATAAACTCAAAACTAGAGCAAACTAAGTACAATTATTGAGTTCGATGATAATTGTTAGAATAATTAGTGTATTATGTACATGGGGCTAATTATCTTGGCCCATTAGGGTTAAGTTCGCTTCCCTTATTCTTGGCTCATCTCCTATATACTGGAGGGGAGTTTGCCATCCATCAATAAGAAAATATCTCATTAGCGCCCCATCTTATTTTTCACATGGTATTAGAGCATCGATCCTAACCTAGGGAGAAAAGAGAGAGCCTCCTCAATCACTGTCTCTTCTTGGCTTGGCTACCCGCTAGGCATGATCCCGACCTCAATGGTCGTCCTCTCTCTTCTTTTTTCAGAAAGATCAATTTTTTTTATTTCCTACACCAATGCTCTCTCTATTCCATTATCTTCCTCCCCGACCCACATTTAGTCGTCGCTTCTAGGCTTAAGTTTGAGTTCTTTGCTGTCCAAATTCTCTAGGCTCAGGGCCTGTCCCTCTGGCAAGGACGCTCTCTTCAGTGCCCTCTTTCGAGCCGCAAAGCGCTTCATGTCGCATATATGCCGCGTACGCTCCATAACAATCATTCTCATGGGCTTCCAGCCCAAGACTCGACTCATGGCAACTGATACGTTCACGTCTATTCACTGTGTCCTGTGTCTAGACTTCCGCAAGTCCTGGTCTTCTGTCAACAATGACGTTCGACAAAAAAAATGCATAAGAGAAAGGTGAAGCAACGTATAATGTGTTTTTCGATTGTTCAGTCTTCCAAATGCAATGCATACAATGCGTTTTCGACGTACAATGCGGCTCACGTCACATATTGCGCAAGCAGCACAACAATTATGTGTATTAACACAAACTCACTATCGTCAAATCCACAAGGCCCGCCCACTTATTCTTGTAAGAAATAAATGCGGACTCTCGTCTAGTCACTTTAATTCTGGTTCTGGTTTCCTTTTTTTTATGCCTTCTCCTTTTTTCCAAGTGACCACAAGTTTCTTTTTTAATATTTTTCTTTCTTAAATGTAACATTGGTTGCGTTGAGGATCACGAGCTTTACCCCACCCCATCTCTAATGCTGATCAAATAGTGTAAGGGAAAGAAGTTGACCAGGCAAAGGGGTTGGTGACCCAAGAAAAAGGAAACAAAATCGGGAACAATCATATCCTTGAATTCGGAATGGAAATAGTTGAAAATGGGTACAAAACAAGGTTAACAACCAAAAGAAAAAAAGATAAAACAAAAATTGAAAAATGAAAGATCCCATGCTAGTTTATAAAGCACAAAAAAGAAGGGGCATCGTACTTCTCTTCCTCTTAATGTGGTTCCCCTAACCCACATGGACGAGTATCTTTGTTTGAATTAAGGATCTTCTAAGTTGCATATCAAAAGACATATTCCTCTGATCATCGTACAAAATTTTGATCGAAATTGCGAAATTTCGACCGAAATTTCCGATTTTTTTTTCAATCGGACATCGAAACGGATGTACGCAGAGAATGGGACGTCATTTCACAGAAATTTCGCTAAAATTTCGCACTTAGGTGCGAAATTTCGCAAAACAGTGCAAATTTCGCCCAGTTTGGGCCATAATTTCGCGAAATGGCACAAAAGTTCGATAGAAATTTCGAGATATTTATTCCTAGGACTGCTGCCACTACATGTTAGGTATTTTGGCGATTCTCTTTGTATCTTTTGCTTATAGACACTATTTTCTTTGATTCTAAGGTAAAAATAACAAAGTTCTAAGTGATGCTGCTACATGTTAGGTATTTTGGCGATTCTCTTTCGAAAATCACATGAACTACAAACAAACTTGAGAATCTATGAAATAATAGTATTAAGTCTGCAATTCTACAATAAATGTTTTATTATTAGACATATTTATACATAAAATGACTTAAAAATAATGCATTTTCTTTGATCTATGTATACATGACCCATGTAACCTAACTAAATTTTAACACTAGACTTATATAAGTTGTAACATGTAAGTTTGTAACTTGCAACTGTAAGTTTTAAGGTCTAAGTGGTAAATTGTGGATTTGTAAGTTGTTTACAGTCTAACGGACTTGACAATTCTGTTCATTTGTGCACTCACTCGTCAAGACATGGATCCCACCCTAACCTCTAAACATATAGATTTATTATATAATCTAGTGTGTTTATGTCTAGACTTTGTGTTTGCAGAATTTCAAAGCTTAATTCCTTCATTTTGCCATCGAAATTGCCATCGAAATTGTTCAACTTCCTTCACTAACAAATGTGGGAGACCCCCCCCCCAATATCCAATATGAAATATTATTGCATATTTGAGTAGATCTTGGCGTTTAGATCATCCTGGTAAATTTTCATGATTTAATTCGCTTATTTGGTCGTCGAAATCGTTAGGGCCGTAAATATCGAAATTTAGTGCGAAATTTTGAAAAATTTCTATTTCTGGGCCATCGGACACGACATCGAAATCGGACATTTAATTCTATGCCTCTGATTTTATTTTTCCTACCACGCCTATATACCAATAGCACTTTGTTCTTCCTACAATGCCTTTATACCAGTAGTGCTTTATTTTTGTGCCATCCTTGGCGTATCTATTCCTCTACTACTGCTTGCGACTTTCTACTCCAACCACTCATGATCCTTTTTGTGGTTGGCATGAGGGGTAGAATAGAGGAAGATGAGTAGAGGGTAGAGATGAGATGGAGGAGAGAAGATGAACAAAGGAATTCATGTCATCCGATCATTTCCCTAGTTTAAAGCATATTCATTCGTGTTGACACCTATTATAGCGCATATTCTGATAGTAGCGTGTCCCAAACACGTGTCCACCTACTATGGGGCAATATTTCAATAGTAGTTCTTTTATCCCAACTACAACACATTATTCCGGTGTTGGTGCTTCTTTTGTGCAACTACTTCGACAATAATAGCAGCTCAGATGACTTCTACATATTCTCCATCATCTACATTGTTCAGGTTGCTCTTTAAAGATTCAAAACTTTTTTGTGGTTGCTCTACTAGTCTACAAATTATCAGTTTCAGGGGGATTCCCATCTACTATTGCTGCTTATGCATTGATCTTATATTCATCAAAGGGAGAAGACTTGTTTGTTTCTACATGCTATCTTTTTCAGGGGGAGCATTAGAGTGCTTCAATTGTCACATTGCAAGATTCAGGCGGAGCTCATATCTTGTAAGGGGAGATCAATTTTTGTATGAGATATTTTATCTTTTTATTGTATTGGCAAGTCGAACATGCGTTTCTCCAATGCTCCAGATTGAGAGGGAGTGTTAGAATAATTAGTTTATTATGTACATGGGCCTAGTTGTCTTGGCCCATTAGGTTTAAGTTTGCTTCCCTTGTACATGCCTCCTCTCTTATATATACGAGAGAAGTTTTCCATCTATTAGTAAGAAGATATTTCATTAACCTCCCATGTTATTTTCCACAATAGCAATGACAATAGAAACGAAATCAAGTTTCCTTTTCCCTTAAAAATGTCTAAACTCAACTCTTCTTTACAGATAATAGCATCCAAGCTCATCAAGTAAATCACATTGTTCCCGAAATCAAGCGTTTTCTGTATTAACACGAGGGTAATAATCATTCCTGAATTGATAAACATGTAAAAGTTTTAAACAATCTTATTAGTTATTACCATAGTCACAAACTCCGTATCGGGTTATGTTCAATAAGGTTGAAATATACAATATTGAGGAATTCTCTGGGAAACTTCGAGTAAAAAACAGTAAACACATCGTCAACTATCCAGAAAAAAATTGGGAAAAAATTCGATGATATACATTTACACCACTATATCGAAAAACGTTCTGAGCGGCCTCTTAATCGGTCAGGACCTTCAGCCGCTTAATTTTGCTGTTGAGCGTCTGCTCAATGTTTCTACAAAAAAGTCGCTTTTTGGTCGTTTAGCCCGCTTTTTCCCGCTTTCCCCCGCTTTTTGCCTCCCTTTTTTTTAAATAGTGTTGTACAACTATAACATGAAGTAAATTTTATGGTCCAAGTATTATTGACTATAAAATATTAAACTTATATACATAAAATATTCTATGATAAGTCGTTATTCTAATCTACAATGCATACTTTGTATGTAAGTTGTGATAATAGGGTACTTGTTGGTAAGGTATGCCCGTAGAGCCAATCATATGATGATTTACTTGACATAATTACCATAAAGGATTTGTTTAATATTCACAAAGGCAAGCTTCTAATTCATTTTGTTTTACTCAGTTATGAGATAATGAGAAAATGTTATGAATGTCTAAAGAATGACAATACTCGATGTTGTATGCCTTCAAGTACGTGACTTGGAGGATGAGATCATACGAATGATAAGAGTGTGTACATTCTTATGATGTCCCTAGTCGGTTGTTACTGTGGAAGGTAGATAGACACCGGTAACACTAAAGACTAGAGTGTAGATTGGTTGATGACAAAATCTCATTAGTCATGATATGGCAATATCAAACCAAGCACAAAGTTACAAGTTATGGAACAGTGTATCAGATAGACCCACTTTGAGAGTGACACATGGTTATAATGGTCATAATCATCTCTTATAGTGAGGGTGGTGATTGTGATTCTTAGACCTGAAATCACTACACTTGTCACATGTCGTTGTGCACGCCTTGACATCATCAAACGCAATCCTGAAACATAGGTTGTTATAACGGTGATGATTGGGTGACTTTGACACATGGGGATAGATTGTGAGTGATAGAGATAGGATTTGTCCCTCCTACTGGAGTATGATATCCTGACCACTTGATAGGCGAGAATGAGAAGCGCATGTACATGCACATGTGAATCAATATATGATATTGAGGTCACATTATCTCAGACAGTCTGCTCTGGGTTCAAGGAACATGGGTTGAACGCTGAGAGGATGACCAACCATGCCTTGAGTTCATCCTAGATATCGGAGATAAAGGAATTATACAATCACTGCAACACCTTACACAAATTGTAGGTTGAAGTTGTTCTCCAACTTTCCATTCACTTGGGTAATACTGATGTGCGACTAGACACCACTCTCTGCTTGTGATGTCATAAGCCAATTATGGACATTCACTACCAACGTGATATGTGACCTATAGGGTTACACACATAGGAACTCATCTAGAAGAGGAGCTTGATCTTAAATGACAATTGAATTGATTACTAAAGTGTTTAGATACTCAATTCATACAGCTGATCGACTGATTGGCAGAGTGGACTGCCAAACGACCATCTCACTGAGTGAGATGGCAATTTGGGCAAGCCAGACGGGCGTCTCAAGGGTTGAGAAGGCTGTTTGGGTTGTCAGGCTAATCAGAATTCGAATTGGCTAAGTTCTGCGCTTGAACCGACCGACTCAACCCGACTCATCATTCGATCGTCTTGGTGAGTGAGATGCGCATCTCGCATGTGTGAGACAGCTCGCTTGGGTCGAACGAAGGTTCATGATGTTTCCTGAATAGTTTTGAGCGCAAATACTTGGAAAGCGAGTAAAATTAATATGTGATATTAATTGAAAATTTGGAATAAAAAATTGCCAAATTCGTATCTAATTGGGAAACTGCCAAACGGCCGTTTGGCAGTGTGAGACGACCGTCTCACACACCAGACGATCGTCTGGGTGGGGCAGACGATCGTTTGGCATTTCGCAGGTTGCGAAAGTTCAAGTTCTTCTGGTCTCTTCCACTTTCGCACGATCCCAATCCGACTGGGAACCTTGACCCTGACCTCTACTATAAATCGAGGGGTACTGGGGCTTCCCAAGACAGAATACATACAATTGAGAATCAATTCCTTTGACAACTATTGTCCTCTCTGGTTGTGGTAACCAAGAGAGCCCAGACAAGTCCTAGCCAACATGAAGGGATAGCCAATGGGAGAGAGCAATTGAGAGTTGTCATTGTGGGAGAGCAGGTTAGTGATAGTACACCAACAGAAGAGACAACTCCTTCCTGTCCGTTCTTGGGGAACGACAGGAGTTCTAGTTGGTCCGTGTGGACTACTCTAGAGGCAAGAGTCCTTTGACTACTGCTAGGAGGAGAACTGCAACCTACAGTCTGTGACGAGACCACATGAGTCGTTGCTGAAGCTGTCGTGTTCGTTGTTCGCGGTGAAGACCAGGATCTGCACAACCACCGTCTAAGGGAAACTCGTCAACAATTGCAAAGAAACGAGTTTTGTTGTTGGACTTGCTCCAGGATCAGGTATAACTCGCTAAAACCATCCTTCCTATTTCATAGTAGTTGACGCGATCTTGTTGTTATGGGAATATGAATAGATAAAATTTATGTTTCCGCTACCCTACTCTGATATGCTATTTCCCAACAATAATGTTGTATTGTATACAAGTAAATTACATTTAATTATTACCTACTTTAGAATGCATACTTTAATTAAATGTACTGCTTTAATGTATGACTAATTAATGATATGCACATATAACAATAAGTTAGTAAGGTATTCATGCTATCTCTATTGATACTGTTTAGCTATGTAATTGTAAACATGTGATGCAAATTTTTTGTTGTATCATGTATATAGGGTGTTTTATCTGTGTCAAGTCTATTGTTTACTATATTAAAGCTATAATCATTGTTTTGTAGTTGTCATATAGACTATTTGGGTGTTTTATATTGTTGGGTAGAGTGTTTAGATATATATGAAAGTTCAAAACAATATAGTATTTATATACATATGTGTAATTTTATATAAAATATATATAGGAAACTAAAACCTATTTTTTCAAAAATGGCCTGCTTACTACTTAACCAGTTACAAGGTGCTATCCGCATGCTTACCGCTTAATGTTTTTTAAAACATTGATTTACACAAACATAAACATAAACATACACTTATATATATACATAGGTATTCGTGTACGTGTACATTGATATATACATATACTCATATACATTTGTATATGCATATGATATAATCATATCTCAATCCCATATACATATAGTCATTTATATATACATATATGCATGTGCATATACATATGCATATGTGCATTTGCATACATAAGCACATACATATTACTCATACATATATATTTTTTATTCACACACACATATACATATATACATATATACATATATAAGCATACTTGCATATGTACATGCATATATATTACTCACACGTAACACATATATATGTATATAAATCACAAACATATATATAGACATATTCACTCAAGCTAAGTCGACAACTAATTGTTAAATTCTGAAAAAACATATGAAATGGCAAAAAGCATAAAATACGAATAAATCATGAGTAAACAATATTATTCGGGAGTGAGAAGTTACTTAGATGACACATATTAAATGGGAAATAACATAAATACGAATAATTCATGAGTAAACAATATTTCCGAAATATTCGTCTTTAATACACGGCTATTTAATACAAGCTGCCAAATATTGTCACTGATTATGACAGCCCATAATAACTCCAGATGTACAATCTTATCATATCAATTATATAGCTTTGATCACACATCAAAAATATTCATTCATATAACAAGAATGCTAATGAAAGGTAGAGAGGTATTCTACTTAATAAACAATGAGATGAACAATTTATATGCTAGGTAAATAATTACAACAATCAGTATCAATCTACTCGACTCAATTACCAGAGTTCACATGCCCTGATATGGACAATTCCAAGTAAACTACTGATAAATCTTAGGGTTATCGTGCCACTATGACCATAACAACGCCTTGATTTGTAGCGAGGTTGGCACGAAAAGCACAAGGGCAGAATGACATCTGACCTACAAAAGCTCGACCGCCTGTTGTGGGTTATGCAGAGGGTAGCCAACACAATAAAACATGTGCAAATGAGTGATGCACACCAAACTCCTAAAGTCACAATAAGAACCACACTTGTACAATTAAAAGCAAGATATATGTTACCCCATACTATGTGAGGTCCCACACTCAAGCACGCAATGCCACAAAATTTATATGATGTTCCCGGTCATGCCAGGTCACGCCATCTCCCATGAATCCTTACAACTTTGAGGACTTCATGCTTCATGTTCCTTCTCACGAACCATCAGAGTGTTACAAGGTAACTCGTTTCTCTTTCCCGAACTGGACCTTAGGGGGAAAATCTACATACTTAGGGATCCTAACTCGATAATGATTTAGATTCTGCTTTTCATTACATCACATTACTCGAATATTAACTTATTCAATGAAAATGACATTTATATAACAACATCAACTCAATTTCCCTTTTTCGGTTGTTAATCTTAGATTTAACAGTTGAAGATATTCATCCACAGATCATTCTCATGATATTAATAACAAGTCTAAAATCTTTATCGAGTACATGTCATGTTTATAATATAAATCATCATCACTGATTCAGATACCCTGAACACGGTTTTGTTGTCATGAGATTGCTTTGAACATGTTTTTTTTTGTCAAATACACACTTGATATAAGTTCAGGATTTTTTGGTTATTTTGGCCAGTTAACCAGTTGATTTTGTCCCGATAGTTGACCAAAAACTGTCTGATTTGTCTTAAATCATTGATACCCTTAAATCCTGAGGCTCTATATTTCTTGAGACTGAAAAACCTGTTAGAAATATTTTGGTGGATCACTTGAACTAATAATTCTGTACACCATATTACCTAAATGAATTGTAAAGATAATTTCATCACAAAGTAGTTTTTGTTGCTTCTGACAGTAATTTTTCTTGCAGGCCAAAGGCTTTGTTGCAAATTCATTTTACACTGGCTTAAATGCAACCGAGTTCTTTTTTCATACGATGGGTGGGCGTGAAGGTCTTGTAGATACTGCTGTATGTAATTCAAGTTATTTGATCTCTTAATGAGTGTCAATATATGCTCTATAGGCTAGCTTTTTGTTGACAAAATTATTACTGATGAAAAGATGATATTTATAATTGCTTTTTTGCTGTAGTTGTTATTTGGTAATGTGCTGTATATACATTGTTGGAGCACTGTTAACCTTTGTCTCTAGTCAAAGTTGTCAGTGCTACCATACACCCAAATGCGAATTGGTAGTTGTTTTTTTTTCATTTGGTGCATTATCTTTATTTCATTTTTGAGGATGGTCGTCTTACTCATCTACTTTGTGGCTGCATTAAGCTATCACGATAATGTTTATTGAACATCACTTTTTGGTAACTTTAGGCTTGGGTTTAAGGAGAGGATAAGTGGATCAAAGTAATATGTGTTTTCTCACTACTTGGTATAAGTAAAATGGTACCACCACTGAAAAGTTTGACTTTGGTTTTTTTTTTTGAGGGCGTCCAGTCAATCGCAAACGCAAAAGACCTTTTTTTTTAACCCTCCCATAGTGCCCAGAGGGATTCTAACCCACGACTTGCACTACAACCAGAGACATGCACATTGTTGGAGCACCGTCAACCTTTGTCTCTAGTCGAAGTTGTCAGTGCTACCATACATCCAAATGCCAATTGGTAGTTGTTTTTTATTCATTTGGTGTATTATCTTTGTTTCATTTTTGAGGATGCTTGTCTTACTCATCTACTTTGTGGTTGCACTAAGCTATCATGATAATATTTATTGAACATCACTTTTTGGTAACTGTAGGTTTGGGTTTAAGGAGAGGACAAGTGGATCAAAGTAACATATGTTTTCTCACTACTTGATTTAAGTAAAATGGTACCACTGAAAAGTTTGGCTTTGGTTTTTTACGGTAGTGGGGATTTTAAACCTCCTTTTTAAGGGGGAGGGCGCCCGGCCAATCACAAACGCAAAGGACTTTTTTTTAACCCTCCCATTGTGCCCAGCGGGATTCTAACCCACGACCTGCGCTACAACCAGTGTCAGGCTTTACCAGCTGAGCTAGCTGTTAAGTGCCGGGATTTTGGCTTTGTGGTAGTAATGAGTATGAATATTTACAAAGTTGCATTGCAAGGTGGAGCTGAAGTTATGCGCTCTATGTTAAAGGACACAAAACATCCACAAAATACTCAGAATTCTTTCATGCATTTCTGTAATCAGGCCAGGGAATAAGCTGTGCATTTCCATTCCGTAACTGAAAGTGCCCACGAGCATATCCGCTCTTGATAGTAGTTTCCAGCTCAGGAAGAACTGTTGTATAGTATCTTTTTTTGCAATGGGTTATATTTTTCATATTGGAATCGAACCTGTTAAGTTATCTCTATGTTTATGGGCTAGGGAGATGGTCCATTTACTTTTTGTTTTATGTTTTGTTGTTTGTGGTAGATGGATGGATCTTGGAGGTGGATCCATTTAACACAATTTTTCTATATATTGTAACATCTCCCCCTGTTTTCATTGAGACAAAAAAGAAAGAAGAAACTGTAGCCGTCATAGGCTTAGGGCTCCTATGGTTTTTCCCTACCTCTTGAAAGGTTTTCCACACAAATCCTATTCTCACGTGGTGTTTGATCTTGTAGCTCTATTTATCATGGTATCTGAGCTTTAAAGTTCCTTTATCCTGTTTCTATCGAGTTGCTACAGTAACATACTGTAGCATCGTCGATATTATGGAGAGTTTGGAGATATCTATTTCTTCCTTTACAAGGATCTGCTCCCATCCGGCATCTCCCTTGCCTTTCTCTTGGTCCTAGTGACCAGCAGCTGTGCAACAGAGGCAATCTTTGGCCTTTATAGAAGATGCTTATATTTCCTATTTACCTGTGCTCTACTCTACATGTTACTTGTGATATTTATCCCATATTGCTTAACTGTGGTTATTGTTTTATTCTCTTGTCCTATAAAAGAGAAGACATTGTACAAAGTTTTACTCACTTAATACTGTGAACGTATGTTGCAAGGCTGCTTGCAATGCAACTTGTGTGAGGGTTCAAGACCACTCACCCTTGTATTCATAGAACTGGAGAAATTACATAGAGGTCCAACAATATATAGAAATTACAAATAACAGAATATAAAGAGATATATTAACACTCCCCCTCAAGTTGGAGCGTACACATCGTGTATGCCCAACTTGTTGCAAAAGCTCTGAAATGTTGCTGGACTCAATGGCTTTGTGAGGACTTCTGATCTTCAGATTTGACATGCGGAGTGCCATTCTTGATCTGATCTCTGATGAAGTGGCAATCAACCTCTATATGTTTAGTGCCCTCATGGAAGACTGAATTCTTGGCAATGTAGATAGCAACCTGATTGTCACATCTGAGCTCTGTCGGAGACGAAATAGAAATCTTTAACTCAAAAAGTACAAATTGAACCCATTGCAACTCGCAATAGGCATGATCCATTGCTCGATACTCAGCTTCCATGCTTGATCTAGCCACAACATTCTGCTTTTTACTTTTCCAGGTGATAAGGTGATTTTCCAAAAACGTGCACCCTACAAATATCCAGTAAGAATCTGCATAACCAGTAAGAATAAGAGTAGACACAGGAGTCTTGGGTCTATAGTAGGTGATCCCCTTACTGGGTGCACCCTACAAATATCTCAGAATACGGCAGACTGCCATCCAGTGTGACTGTTGTGGTGAGCTCATATGATGTCTCACCACACCTACAACAAAAGAAATATCAGGGCGAGTAACCGTCAAGTATATTAGCTTCCCAACATTTTTCCTGTAGTAACCTGGATTTGGATAATCAATATCATCAGTCATCTCCTTCACATGATAGTCCATAGGAGTAGACACCGGCTTGGATTCACTCATGCCAACTTCCTGCAGTAAACCCAACACATATTTCCTCTGAGATAAATTAGTACCTGCATAAGATCTAAGTACTTCAATGCCCAGAAAATATCTCAGTTTGCCCAAATCCTTTGTATGAAAGTGTCCCTGCAATCCTTCCTTCACACATGATATGCCTGTAGAATCGCTGCCACTGATAACTATATCATCAACATATACAACAATAATGATGGATCCAACAGAAGAGCTAGAGTAAAATAAGGAGTGATCAGTCATAGAACAAGAGAAGCCCATCTTTAGCACAACATCACTGAACTTGTCAAACCAAGCTCTAGGAGATTGTTTCAACCCGTAGATGGCTTTCTTCAATCTACACACCTTCTGACACTCCCCCTGAGCAACAAAACCAGGAGGTTGCTCCATGTACACCTCTTCTTGTAGATCACCATGGAGAAAGCCATTCTTGACATCAAGCTGAAATAGAGGCCAGTCAAAGGTAGTAGCCGGAGAGATTAGAATCCGTACTGAGTTCAGACAATCCACTGGTGAAAAGGTCTCAAAGACATCAACTCCATATGTCTGAGTATAACCCTTTGCCACCAGTCTATCCTTCAACCTCTCAATTGAACCATCTGGATTATGTTTTACTGTGAACATCTGCAGCCCACAACATTTTCCCCTGGAGGTAAGTCAATAAGATCCCAGGTGTTGTTTTGTAGAAGAGCAGACATTTCCATATGCATCGTCTGTTTCCATCTAGTATTCTTTATAGCATCAAGATGAGTTCTTGGAATGACCACATAATCAATCCCAAGAGCAAATGACTGGGCCTGCTTGGATAATTTCGACAAACAACTTGGTTCCGCAGAAATCTCTTGAGTAGAGGAAGATGGGGAAGGTTCAGAGACTGGAGTCGCTACCTCCTCTGGATCCTGCCTGCCTTGTCTGCTATAAACATGTTGATATTGTTGAATTAATGTATCACGTGCTGGCTGCTCTTCCTGAATGATAATATAGTTAGGAATGATTGGTGGCACTCTCTCACCGATGTCTGATGGTGACACTCTCACTTTCACACAATTGCTCCCCCATACTGGGAACACTACAGAAATATGGTGTGGATTCATGGAAAGTTACATCTCGAGACACAAACATACAACGGAGACTGGGACAATAACACTTGTATCCTTTGCTAGTGTTGGAGTACCCAAGAAAGAGAGTCCTAATAGACCTAGGGGATAATTTATCAGCCTTAGGATCAAAATTATGGACAAATGAAGTACACCCAAACACTCTGAGAGGAAAAATGAAAGGCTGATCTATTGGACGTAAGATAGAAAAAGGAGTACGTCCTTGAAGCACCAAAGAGGGTTGCCTGTTGATAAGGAAACATGCAGTAAGTAAAGCATCAGACCAAACTCTCTTAGGGACATCGGATTGAAACATAATAGTCCTGGTAATATCAAGAAGATGACAATTTTTACGCTCAACTACTCATTTTGTTGACGAGTGTGAGGACAAGATGTACGATGAATCATCCCAACAGAGCTACAAAAATCAGTAATAGCAGTTTGAACATATTCCAAGGTATTATCAGATTGAAGAATTTTAATATTGCAATCAAATTGAACTTTGATTTCTTGATGAAAATGCTTGACAATGGATAACACAGATTCTCGACTCTTTAATAAATAAATCCATGTCATGAGAGAAAAATCATCCACAAAGGAAATAAAATAGCAAAAATCATTATGACTATTGGTCTTTACAGGACCCCAAACATCACTGTGGACTAACTCAAAGGGACAAGATGCCCGTTTATTGACACGACTGGGATAAGACAGTCTATGATGTTTTCCCAATTGGCAGGACTGACACTCTAAAGAAAACACTTGGGATAACTCAGGTTTTAACTTTCTCAAGCTCTCCAACGACAGATGTCCATATCTATAGTGCCACAGTAAGGGAGAATTGCTCAAAAGGATAGCTAGAGCAGATACTTGGTGAGGCAGACTGTCACCGTGGAAGAGGTAGACATCACCTTTCCTAGCCCCCCCACCAATCGTCCTCATTCTCTTGAGATCCTGTAATACAAAGCAAGAAGGCCCAAACGTCACTGTACAGTTCACAATATCAACTAATTTTGCAACAGAGAGAAGATTAAAAGGAAATGCAGGCACATAGTGAACATATTTAAGAATAATTTTAGGAGTCAGAAACAGATTCACTTGCTAACACTCTCTTCACTGAACCATCTGCTATGGTCACAAATTTATGAGGAATATGTGAGTCAATGGAGTGAAGTAGTCTCCTCATACCAGTCATGTGTTGTGATGCTCCTGAATCAACCACCCATGAATAAGTTGAACCAGAAGCTAGTAGGGAGGCAGCCTGATTACCAGTGGTAGAAGCCAAATTTCCAGAGCAAGAAGAAGATCCCACACTCATATGCTGTGTAGCCAGAATAAATCTATCATAGTCTTCCTTTGTGAGTGTGATGCTAGAAGAACCAGAACTTGATACAGACGGCTTATAAGACTCAGTAGTACTTGCATAGTTTGTTGCCCCCACAGGTGGTGCAACATGTTTTCCATGCTTCTTCCAGCCCTTCTCAACAGTGTGTCCAGGTTTGTCACAGAAGGTGCAGTTGGGACGTGCTCCACGTCCTCGTATCATACCTGTACGACCTCTTCGAACTGCAACGACTACAAATGCATGAGAATCACCAGAAGGCGAGAATGTTGTAGAATCAACTGGTTCGAATTTTGATTGTAGAATTCTCGAGTAGGCTTCTTCCAGACTGGGAAGTTTGTCAAAAGCGAGGATGACACTGCGGGCTAAATTGCAAGATGAATTCAGACCTGATAGAAACTTTGCAGTAATCAAGTCATCTCTATCTTTGACTTGTTCTTGGACAGTCACTGGATGATAGAAGCTCAACTCCTGAGCAATACCTTGGATCACTCTGAAATATTCTTCTAAAGGCTTGTCTCCCTGTCGTTCGGCGAAGAGTCAATCATATATCATAAATTGACGAAGATCATTCTTTTCGTGAGAGTAATGCTTCTTCACAGCATCCCATATGTCTTTGGCAGTAGTATAGAACATGAACCTAGCAACAATAGCAGGATCCATGCTCCCCCATAGCCAAGTCTTCACCAGACTATTATGGCGTTTCCATTCAGCTAGCCTTTGTCAGTAGAAGCAGGATGATCAGAATCAACATGCCATGCTTTATCTCGGGATTCTAACACTGTATGGACAACATTCATCCACAAGAGATAATTTTTCCCGTTAAGCTTGATGGAGGGGATAGGGGACATCTCGTTGTAGATAGTAAATGCCTTGGTGTCCTCCATGATTCAACATATAGATAGAGTGATGGAGAGATACACGTCACATAAGAGTAGAGAGATAGAGAGATACACCTCACGTCAAAAGATTAGATGCGTTTTCGACGCATCCACAACCCCCAATCGAAAAATTCCCTAATCATACATGGAGGAGATGTGATTAGGAATTTGCTGCGTACGGACGAAGCCTCCGGTATGAGTTTAACAAGTCGTCTTACGTAGACGCTGCCTTCGGAGTCAACTGGAGGAACCGGGGGCTGCTGATGGGCGGTGGGCCTGCCCGGATCCGGCGGCTACGTTGCTGCCCTGACTGGTGGCTGTTGCGGCCGCAAGACCGGCGACAGTGGTTGCCCCTTGGGCCGGCAGCAACTGCTGCCCTCCTAGGCGGCGACTGTTGCCAGCGGAGCTCCGCTGTGACGACCCGATTATAAATCAAGCCATTACTAGTAAAAAAAATCACGGAATCACCATAAACAACAGAATTAACAAAATCACTAAAAATTGAAACCATCTTTGCACATAGATCCTTCTTCCAGTAAACTTTTACAAAAGAACTAAAGCTTTATATACCTGTGATTCTTATTGTACATACAACGTACCGTCTCTTCTCGAGGATAACAAGTACTAGTTGCTTTACTCTAGTATATACAACAACAACATAAAAACCTCGAGATAAGCAAACCAAAATCTCAAGTTGTTCGTGAAAACTACTAAGAACTATCTCCCAAGGACCTGAGAGTATAGAGACGACACATAGACTTCTATCTACAAGACCCTGACAGACAACACACTCAACTTGATATACTACTGCTGTCCCTGCTGATATGATCCTTCTTCTGCAGTCCGGTTCCTAGTCTCTCGTCCACGTCCACCTAAAAATTGTGGATCCCACGGGGTGAGACTATTGTCCCAGCGAGAGATATAACTCTCTGCCAACAATATTGTTATCACAGAAAATAGTAAAGACTAAACAAAGGATATTTATGCAACTAGCAGAGATATTTACAGTGCAAAACATAAATATTGATAACAGATCTATAAGTCATCTATTTGCTTTAAAAGGAGTATGAAGAACATGTATAACATCTATCTACTAACATGTATAAAAATAAAAAGGCATCAACCAATGTTTTCCGTATTCGATCCTTAAACAATTACGCTACACGGCTGATTACATGTTCACATTCACACTTATGCCCAGAGGAGATGAGATATACCGCTCATACTCCAACCGACCACTAGTAAGTCGAAATCGGTACCATACAAGGTCAATGACAGAGCCGACTGTCAAGACCTCACCTTGTCTCGGTCAGTACGAGACCACTTAGATTTAACATGACATCTTGTGTCTGCTGTAATTAGCTATGCCGGAGTATAGCGACATCTTTGCTATAGAGTTACCGCCGTAGCGTGTACTCTCTCTGAGAGAAGACCACTTAGCTTTCTCGGATTATCAGGATGACCACTGAGCGATCCTAGTTTAATTTCATCAGGAAGTCCACTGAGCAACCTGGTGTATTTGGGGAGTCCACTGAGCACCCTTATTTAGTTTGGGAGTCCACTGAGCACCCTTTTATAATTTATCACATATTCAAAAATATGCATTCCGAGTAAAACTCGTTTCACCATTCAGCAAATGCTGACACTGAATTGATCTATGGTCTGGGCAACTACATGATAATATTTGCCTTGCTTAATTATATACATTACTGTATCTTTTAGCATCAATCAAGTTACAAATAAGAATTATATCATGTGCTACAAAGAAAAGCATAATTGCATTTATCCGGTACTTTCATATTCACTGAAACACATAGACCACTTAGAATCTCAAGCTCTTATCATCATTAATACTTGGGTATTCAAACCGTTAATTCATCACTGAGTATTGTCACCACTTAGCAAGAAACAATTACCTCTAGGTCATCAGACCAAGGTATTTATCCACGTAGTTCACTTAGCCCATTATATCTGTATCGTATAACATCATAGCTCATACTTAGTCATGCTAATTGCCTTATGATGCCTGCATGGTTAATATATCATGCTATCAATAATTTTAAACACATGTCTTAACCATGAAATACAAAAAAACACATTCTCCCTAATGAATTAGGATTATAATCAATCAATTAGGGTTTCATGATTTCATTAGCAAATATTAAGCCCTAACTCATACTCCACTCATTTCAGGAGTATTATTATATGTTAATCACATAATTATCTTTCCAATCTTAGTTTCTCTCTCATCCCCACATCATGTATATTACTTAATTCACCTCTTTAAGGTCTACTAGCTTATCATTTTCAAATTGAATTGAACTCTTTGTGTCTCAATATTGCATTAATCATATATATCACTTAGACAAGCCTAATGAATTAGAGCATGTCTACCATATCGGGTAGTATGGTGGATAATGTTATGCTATCGTGCTTGAAAATGCATATATTATCATAACAAGTAACCATTTTAATCATGTGATGAAACCACACCCTCATATCGGGTTTAGGGCATATCCCTTAACACCATATCGTGTTGTCATATTGGGTTAACTATTATTTTAACTTTTATCATCTTTAATCAACCTCATATCGTGTATAGGTTAGACTCTTGTCCTCATATTGGGTATAGAAGAATATTTGACTCTCATATCGTGTACAAGAGTATACCATATCGGGCATACCATTATGGCTTTACCATATATCATTCAAAACAATATTATATTGGTTCTTTACCTTAATTTGTCATATCAATTTTCATTTTAAACTTCCATATCGGTTTTCCTCTTGGATTATCATATCGGATTTCATCTTGGGTTTACCATATCGGTTTATGTGTTGGACATCATATTGGTTTACCTATCTTAGATAGATCCCTTTTTTTTGCCCTTAACCATTTCATACTTTCAAGGTTCTATTCATTCTCTATGGTTACACGATAAGGCAAATACTTAGTTACTTACCAACTCATCTCAAAGTAATAGGATGTATCGGGTTTTCAAAGGAAATGAGTTTCACAACATATCGGATTTCCATATCTTTATTTAGGGTTTTGCCCATATCGTGCAAAGGTATTGCTTTTACCTTGTATCATGTATCAAATATGGATAAGTATCTTCCATATCGTCCTTAGGACCTATTTTATATCGTGTATAAGACATCCCTTTCTTTTATATCGGGTGTACCTCCATCTTGGGTTCCCTATCAGATTTCAAAGTTCTTCAACCCGTATCGGGTTGTCCAATGATGATTTCATCATCATCAACCTCAAGATCCTTGTCTTACTATTCTAACACAGTCCTAATTACTTATTGGAACTCATGGATATATCAATTGATCAAAGGAAATCCGAATTTGAAAGAAACCAACAAGTGAAACAATAAAAAAAAATAAATAATAATATTGATGGGTTCAAGTTATATAACCCACCTCTCAAGTAGCTTCCAAGCTCCAAATCTTCAACTCCTCATGTTCTAAGGTTGAAGATAAGCCCCTTCAAAATCCAAGACTTGTGCTCCTTGCTTTTGCACGATATCTCCAATTCCAATGGGCGATATCACCTTCTATGACCTATTTGGCCGATATCTCTTATCCTTGGTCGATATCAAGCCCTATCACTCAACTCTCCTCACTATGCACGACACAAGAGGGAATGCACGATACAAGAGGGAAGGATTACTAACAAGATTCGAAAATCTTACTAACAAGTGAAGGGCAAGGTATTTATACTAGAGGTTTATGGAAAAAAAGTGTAAGAGGTGTCATTAGCTTAAGCTACTTCATGCCACCTAGCCATGCAAGGTCGACACATACATTTGCATGCATCCCATTATTTTCTTTCCATGCAAAAATAAAAGTTCAAGGATAATATAGAGGATAAGGGTCGGCTCTTGAGTTATCTTGTAGGGCAAGTCTTCTTCCACTCATTATTTTACTATATTCAATTCCATTTCTTCCAAGACAAGTTGCAAGCCGATTCATATCTCTTATTTAAAGTGCCTTGCCCATCATGGGCAATTCCAAATCTCCACAAACTGTTAGGAAACTCTTCTTATGCCTCTAAGGCCGATAGGGACTTCCTTCTAAGTCCACAACTCGATATGCTCATATGTATAGCTTTCAACTTATGCATTTTCTTGGTCTCTTCATTATTAAGAGTGCTAACATTTTAAGATAATTCAAACATATTGTTTCCTTCTTTCTCTCTCCTCTACATGATACTAGATAGGAGTAAAAACAATCTAGAGGTGGTAATTTGCATATTAAACCTACATTTTGCATATATTGCAATTTGTACCACAATTGATGCACCAAGCATTTAACATTATTTACACAAGTTCTCACTTAAGAATTTAGGCTTTGCACATGCCACCACTTAGCATCATATTCTCTTTCTTGATATTAAAAACACTTAGAATACATTTAATCATGCAACATTTGCAATATATCCCCTCATCTTGGGTAAATTGCACTTTTCACTTAAATTATCATATAATGTACACATAGTTTGCATATAAGCTCAAATTTGAAAATTAACTTCACAAAGGCCTTAATTACTTTTCAAAAGATAAGAACAAATTTGTAAGTAACTTAAACAAACCTTCCAGGGTTGGGCCATAACGCAGGTCAGGGGTGTTACATCCGCGGTGCGGCCCGGCGGCGCTTGTGCCTGGCGGCGACGCGAAGGAGAGAGAGAAAGCGGAGGGGGGGGAGGCGGCGCCCTAGATGAAACCCTAGGAGCAACCTTGGTATAGTACCATGTGAACGTATGTTGCAAGGCTGCTTGCAATGCAGCTTGTGTGAGGGTTCAAGAGCACTCACCCTTTTATTAATAGAACTGGAGAAATTACATAGAGGTCCAACAATATATAGAAATTACAAATAACAGACTATAAAGAGATATATTAACAAATACAATAGACTTATTTCTCTATAGCCTTGAAAGGGGATTCTTACTCTTGTTTTTCCGGATCCATCAACTGCCTAATCTGCTCCCCGTCTTGAAATGTCCCCAAGTGGTGGTGGGGGGCCTTTCTCTTCTTTGAAACCTGTCTTTGGAGGTTACCCCTAACCCTACTCCCTTCCCCTAGAGGCGTTTCACAAGGGGAGGTGTGAGCAGCGGTGTGGATTCATCTTTGTGGAAGGCTGCAGGGCCGGTTTTAATGTAGCAGCTGTTGTCCTGTACAGTAGGTTTTTTTACTGATCTGCTGCAATTTTTGGGTTGCTGCTGCTGACTTGGCCATAGCTGGACGTGGATGAATTGGTTACATAAATGGAACCAAAAAGACACCAGCACAAACGGAAAAAATATAAAATACTTGGTATCTTGGAGACAGTCAAGTCCTGGACTGTTAGCCTCTGATCTCCAACCATTAATTCTTCGAAAGAGGGCACTCCATGATATGTGAGAGACTTTGAGGAACATGTTCGGGTAGAAAAAGACCGATATTCATATCTATCAACTAACCAAAGAAATTTGCAATCTTCGACATGGAAAGATGTTTGAAACTGAATATTATAGCACTCTCGAGTCTAAGTGGGAGGACTTGGATTTTATGCCAATGAAACATGGTCATGTTCAGCTGATCGAAAGCTATACTGGATTAGAGAATGGAAGAGTCAGACTTTTATCTTTCTTGGGGTCTGAATCTAGAATTTGAAAATTTAAGGAATCAGATCCTAAATAGTGCATCTATCCCTAGCATTGAGAAGACATACTTTCCAGTGGAGGCAGAAGAAACTAGACGTTCAGTTATGAGGGGGCAGGACTGAGGAGAACACTTACGACAATGTTGAGCCCTGAAACGCTTGTGAGTCGCAACTCTAAGCCATCTTCTGCAACTAGAGGGAAGACTGTCTTAAAATTTACTCAAAAGATAGGTCACCCTGTGGATTTTTGTTGGGAGCTGCATCCAGAGAAGAGACATGACCGAGGAAAAAGGGCCGGCTGTTATGGAAAGAAAAACATTGATGCTATTAATACTGACGTGAATAAGACATCGTTCTGAATTTAACTTTAGATCAGATTAAAGAACTACAAGGGTTGCTTTCTGATGTCATGCATACGAAAGAAAATGATTCAGCCACCTCCTCAATCAATCATCCCTTTTATGCTAAGGAAATTAAGGTATATATCTATCCCCTCTGAAAGATGATTTGGTTATGGATAGTAGTGCCACAAACCACATGACTAGGAACTCTAATTGGTATTTAAATATAAATCTGGATCTGGTCCAGAGTGGATCTTCGTGGCAGATGGCTCTCGGGCTAATGTGATAGGAAAAGGGAGTAGTTCTCTTATGCATGATCATATTCTTTCTAATGCTATAAGTTCCAAATCTCTCCCTTAATTTGCTTTCTGTTAGTAAAATTACGAAAGATCTAAATTGTTGCCTGAATTTTTACTCTGATCGATATACCTTACAACACCTGGTGATGAGGAAGAAGATTGGGATTGGTTTGGAAATTGATGGTCTCTACAAGCTACCTAGAAAGGATGTCGGTGCTCTTCAAGCTGCTCTATACGACAAATCTAATGAAGTTTAGTTGTGGAATCCTCGTTTGGGCGATTTGGGTTTTCCTTCCTTACAAAAACGTTTTCTTGGTTTATTTTCCCAATTTAAACAAAAAGAATTTCAGTGTGATATTTGTGAACTATCTAAGCATCATCGTGAATCTTTTGGTAAATATATCAATAAAAGACAATAATACTTTTTCCTTGGTTCCTCTGGTGTTTAGGGACCTACTCTTGTTGTTTCTATGGGGGGATATCATAATTTGTGAGTTTTATTGATCATTATTCCCGATGTACTTTTTTTGTATTTGATGAGGAACATATTTGAAATCCCTAGGATTGTTCAAACCTTTATTGCTATGGTGGAGAATCAATATGGTACTAATGTGAAAAAATTGCGATGTTGGATAATGCACTAGAGTATCTTGACTAAACTCTTATATTGTTCTTTGAATCCAAAGGCATTGTTCATGAAACATCATGCAGTTATACCCCACAATAGAATGGGGTTGCATAACAGAAGAACAAACATCAACTTGAAGTTACTAGCTCATTGCTTTTACAACAGAATGTTCGACGTCTTTGGGGAGAGGCTATTATGACTACATCCTATATTATAAATTGCATGCCTAGTAATGTTCTTCGTGGATTCACACTCATTTCCTTGGTATCCAAAGATAAACCTCATTTTATCTCCTACCAAAGGTTTTGGGGTGTCTATGTTATGTTCATGTTTTACAACCTGGTAGACCAAAACTTGACCCTTGTGCTATTCATGCAATCTTCTTGGGATACTCTTGCATTGAGAAAGGATATGCGTGTTTTGATCCTACCACAGGGAAACACTATGTCACCAAGGATGTCGCTTTCTACGAGAATGTCATTTGTTTTGTGAACAAGGCTCCTCTTCAAGCGGGGAACTTCTGTAATGATGATGAACCTAGTATTTTGATAAATTGTAAATCTTCTTATACAACCCCAAATGGAAGCAACAAGTCTAGAACTGAAACACAGAGAAAGATTTGCACAAGTATATGAGAGGAGACCAAGAATTTCAACAAATCCCAATCCTTCTTCTCTTCACAAACCAGGTTAATCCTCCAATATTGAGGAGATGCAGGATGATACCAATATATTTCTGACAAGATGCATGATGATACAAAAAATATTCCTGACGACCGACCTATTGCTCTTAGAAGGGTAGTTTGTGAATGCACTAGGCATCATATTCGAAGATATGTTACTTTCTCCCGTCTTAGTACACAATATTGTGTTTTTTGTCTATCTTGGTGTGTTGCGGAAGCCTATCTTGGTCCAAGTACATGCTATTAAGGAAGAGATGAATGCTCTTAACAAAAATCAAATGTCGGATGTTGTTGATATAACCAAGGACTCTCATATTGTGGAATCCAAGTGGGTATACACATCAAATACAAAGCAGATGGAGATGTAGACAAATGTAAAGCCAGATTGGTTTCTATAGGCTTTAATAAAAAATATGGAATAGAGACTTTAATCAAAAATATGGAATAGATTATATTGAGATTATCTTGAGATGCGGATTCTGTTTGCAAGTTGGGCATGTTTGACTTGTATGCCCAACTTGAGGGGGACTGTTAAATTTTCTCTATGTTTATGGGCTAGGGAGATGGCCCATTTACTTTTTTTTTATGTTTTGTTGTTATTGGTAGATGGATCTTGGAGGTGGATCCATGTAACACATTTATCTATTTATTGTAACATCTCCCCCTTGTTTTCATTAAGACAAAAAAAGAAGAAAGAAACCCTAGCGGTCATAGACATAGGGTTATCCCCTCCCGTGGTTTTTCCCTTCCATGCTTCATCATGTAGGATGTGAATTCCTTCTTTGAGATCTGATCTCGAAATTTAATATCAGGAAAGAACACCAAACACTTCACTAAGACATCCATCAAGTGATGTTGTTTTTCAATTTCAACTTGATCCTTGAATAAATAGTAAGGATTCAGATAATAGGCAGCCAAGTGAAGGGAACTATCTAATCTTCTCTTGGTTTTAGAAGCAATGGCGTTGATAAATGGCCTATAAAGAACCTCAACTCCCTTAAAAATCGCCATTATCTCTTTTTTTGCATCTTGTAGTCCGCCTCCATACGCAAACCCCATGGACGTTTTTTCCCACCATTAACAACCTTTAACAAATAGATCAATGGAGTAAAGACTTTCATGGCTAAGGAGATTTGGTTCCAGAAAGATGGAGATAAAACAGTGGCTGTGGCTTTATCCCCTATTCCAGTCTTACACCATTTGCATTGCCCCCATTGTTCAGGTGTAAACATAAGTCTCAACTTATTTCTTTTGTCGAGCAAACTCTATAATGTCAGAAAAGAAGTGGCAAACCCAGTGACTATAGGCCTCATAAGCTCCCCCTTTTCAGTGAATTTGCGCATTAAACTTAAGGTTTTATGATGGAAATAGATGAATGTAATGAGCTCCTTAGTCTTCTTGATGTCATTTTTTTAAATTCTTGATTCTTTGCCAAACTCGTCAACAATCAAATCATCGATATGAGCAACACATGAGGCTAAAAAAATATGAGGATATTTATCATTCAGCAACCTCCCAGCTATAACATTTGCAGCAGCATTATCAATGACAATTTAAATCACATTCTGAGCCCCAACCTCCTCAATGCAATCATTAACAAAACCCATGATGTAATCACCTGTATGAGTCTCAGATGAGGCATCAATTGTCCTGAGAAAGCATGTGCCCAACTCACAATTCACTAGCAAATTCATCAAACTCTTGTTTCTCCTATCATTCCAAGCATCTGTCGTTATTGTACACCCATATCTCTTCCAGATATCTCTATGTGGTTCAAGTCCTGCCTTTTTTATTTCAACCTATTTTTTTTTAATATAGATTCACTCAACTCGTAGTGAGCTGGGGGCTTATAGTTTTTACCACACTGCCCAATAGCCTGAAACATCTCTACAAATGTAGTGTTAGATATAGCATTAAAAGGCACCAAAGAACAATAAGCCTCCTACCAACAAATTGAGTCACACTCTCTTTGGCTCTTGTCTATGACCTCTTTTATTCTCATCTACTGCATAGATGAGTCATTTCTAGGGGTGCCATGAGCCTCACCTCTTTTATGCCCATGATATCATCAACTCCTTGTTGAGCTCTTGCTATGGCTTTTGACTTCTCCTCCTTCCTCAACTCCTCCATTGACTTCCGAATTTTCAGCTTGAGCTCTTCGTCAACTTCTGTGCATGGTTTCACATTACCCTTGATGTGAGCCAAGTGCTGCTTTAGGCGAATTACTCCCCCTTTCGATTCTTTGTGACACCATTTACAAATGACAATATTAGAATTGAATTTGCTCCTGAGGAAGCCATAGTCCCATGCAAGATCAATTGAACCTGGCCTCCTCTACTCTGACTCTGGTGTGTCATGTGACTGCATGTTACTACTAGCACCATTCAGTGTCCCTAACCCATGACTCTCCATAAGAAAATTGATAAGACTACATACAAAAAACAAACTATCAAACAAACAAAACACACCATACATACATTCAAAGAAGGATAGCTGCAATCAACTAGACTAGATGCAATCAATCATACAAAAAATAGATGCTATCTAACAATCAACAACCTAAAATCAGTAATCTAACAATTTAAACTAAATTATCAATCAGATATTAGATGCAAGATACCTAAAAAGAAGAACGACTAGCACTTAACATTTAAATAATACAATGAACAACTAAATCAGTAACATTACTAACATAGGGGGTGGAGTGGGATGAAGGTAATAGGAGAATCAAGGAGGAAGAAGGAATTACGGAGGAGAAGAAGGATATAGGGGAAGAAGGAAACATAAAAAATGAGGATGAAGGAAATAAGGATAGAACAGGAAGTAAAGAAATTAGGAGAGAAAGGGGACGACAATGGGTTTAGGGGAAATGACGGTGGACACTAGACAATGAGTTGGATCCACTGGGAGAAACAGGGGAGAGGAAATTTGAAGAAGAGAGGGTGGGGTCGGCTGAAAAATACAGGGACATGGGCAACAACGTTGACAGGGAATTCCCTAAAAAAGAAAGAATCGTTTAGAGATGAGGAAGATCTGAGGAGGAAGAAGAAGATGTGAGGAGGAGGAAGATGCTAGGAGGTATCAACAACAAACGTCACAACTTTTTGACAGGGAATTGCAAAAACAAAGAAGGAAAGTCTGGAGGAGGAAGGTGTGCGGAGGAAGAAGATGAGAGGAAAGGGAAGATGCCAGGAGAAGGAAGAGATCATGGAACTCAAAAATAAACTAAGCAGATGAATTTGAAATCAAAGATGTTGGAAACTTTTTTTTGGGAATTGTGATAGCGAGGTCTAAAGATGGTCATATGTTGTGTCAACACAAATATACTTTGGATATCCTCAAAGAAATAGGAAAATTGGGGTGTATGCCAGTTGATACTCCTATTTCAAAAAATCTTAGCTTGTGCCAACACAAATATACTTTGGATATCCTCAAAGAAACAGGAAAATTGGGGTGTACGCCGGGTGATACTCCTATTGAAAAAAATCATAACCAAACATTGTGATCAACGTCTGGGGGGCGAGGAAGATGTGAGGAAGATGTGCTCCGTTCCTTCCACCTCTCCATATCCACCAAGCCAATTTCGTAGTATGGACAGCATGGTCATGCAGGTAACTCGCAATGAAATACAACGGGTATGTGATCTCTTACTGCTCCTGATTCAAGAAAATTGTCTACGGATGAATGGTTAGGTATCGCTGAAAGCATCCACATCAGCCTATGTTTTTCCATTGGGCATGGAAACTAACTATTTGAGAAGTTGCTATTTCGTTTTGAACATGTGGAATAGCAAGAACAATGAATTAGATTTTGTTGCCGATCCTTTTTTGGATGCACCCAAACATAGGATGGAATAGTTGACAACCCATCCCATATGTATACCTTCTTATTCCTTTCCTCTTCACATCCCATGTCAATGATTTCCGGTAAACCAAACGGGGCCTAGGAGTACAAAAAATACTATGAATGATTCCAGCGAAGAGCTGTCATCTCTTCTTCCACAGCCTGTCGCCATCATGGGTAACTCAAAGTAACAAATACATAACTAGGTATAGTAATGTCAGATACAAATGAGATGAAGGCTTTATATGATAAAGATAAACAATCATATGAATTATACTTTAGATATCAAGGCCTCTTCTTAGGCACCCTATGATGACTTAATCTGTCGCCTAAGACATTTTTGGCCCAAATAAAGCAAGGCTAATTTAGCACCAGTTAGATCTAGATTTGGTCAAATTAGATCAGTTTGCGTCATGTTATGGTTGAAAGAGGTTTGTTTTTGGCCCAAAATCACGTCAAATATGGAGACATGTGGCCTGATTTGGGGAACTTTAGTTCTGATTCGGGATAATTAGGTTTGATTTGGCCATATTACATTTATAAATATAAAATTATGAACGTAAATATCTAAATATCAATGTCTACAAAAGAAAAACATTGGGGCGCTCTAGGTGTCCACCTAAGAAGTGCTGCTTAGCACCTAACCGCCTTAACAACTATGGCCAGATAAGGAAGTTCGGTCTTAACACACCCTTTCATACTCAACGGTGTATAACGCATCACACACCATGTTTTGGGCTCGAAAGTGATGTGCTGTTGAAGCAACAGGAAGTTACATGACATGAAATTCATTTACAATGAGAGAAACATGGCCGTCGATGTGTTTTTGATCCGAAAAACTTGCCAAAAATGTTGAGAAGCAAGATCTGACCTAGAGAAGTTCATTTTGCATGTGATGCTATCCTAGAGAAGTTCAATTCCATATGATTTTAGCTCTTGTGCTAGGCTTTACAAAGAGATGCCTGCCTACAAAACGATTAAACCTTGCCATGCAGTTATGTTCTTGATGTAAATGACATCAAACATGTTCACCAGCCAGTGTGGGAATGTTCCTGGGTTTGCAATTTTTGGAAAATGTACACACATTGGAGGTCTTAAGTGAGATTTTGTCATTTAATAGCATGCCAATTCCTTGTTATAGAGCATACCAGTATTCTGATGCGAAAGTGCGATGTTTCTAGATTTAAAGAATCTTGCAAAATGTAGAGAGATTGGGGCTCTTAGCTGATATTTTGTTATTTTAAGAGTATGCCAATTTCTCCATGGGAGTGACATAAGCAATATATTTCCATGTCATTTTTTTTAATGGCTGAGTTGTTGTTGTGACTGATTCCTGAGAACTCTGAAAGGGACTAGTTTCTGTTCTTTATATATGATGGCCAAAGGAGCTATATGTTCGTGGGCGTATACATAACTATCATCACTATCAAACACAAATGTTTATGTATGGTTGATGGTCTTGTTGGTTTCTTTCATTGTTTTCTTTCCAGAATGGCTTACATTTGTTTTTGAATGCTATCTTGGATTTGGTCAATATTCAGGTTAAAACAGCTGATACCGGTTACATGTCACGCCGTTTAATGAAGACTTTAGAAGATTTATCAGCTTCTTATGACCAAACAGTCCGTACTGCTGATGGAGCAATTATTCAATTTGTTTATGGTGAAGATGGTTTAGATCCTGCTAAGATGGAAGGGAAGGATGGAGTCGCTATTGATTTTGACCAGTTATTTGGAAAAGTTATGGTCTGTATCTTCTTTTGAAAATACTCTTTTTGATGTTGTTTTTATGCATTATGATGGTTTTATCTATCTTCAGGCCACTTGTCCTAGTCCTGCAGAATGGTCCACCACAAAAACCCAACATGCTACATTGTCTCCTTCCGAAATCGAGCATGCTAAACTGTCTTCTCTAGAAATTGAGAAAATTGCTTATGATATATGCTCAAAAGACGACAATGCACCTCAGTCTTTTAAAATAAAATTGTCAGACTATGTCAAGAATATTGCAAATTCTGTTAGCGCCGGAGCACAAAATTTTGCAGAAGGAAACAAAAGAGAAGAAGATATCCTTGAAAAGACAAATGGTCGTGTTAATGGAATTTCTCGCAAACAACTGCAGGTAAAGTTTCATTATGCTTCTAGTTTTGTCAGTGCTAATGGTGTTCAAATTAACTCATAGCTCTACGGAATGTAATTTGTTCCTATATGCTACATAAAAGAATCTCTTTACAGAATTTGCATCATAGTTTCCATTTGGTTGTGATCATGGTTATCAGGACCGAACCGGACCGGCCGGTTGAACCGGTTGAACCGGTCACTCTACCGGGTCGGTTTCCTCTAAAAGCCGGAAATGACGTCTGACCGGCATCAAACGGGTGAACCGACCGGTTGAACCGGTGAACCGGTCCGGTTTTTGCCCAACCGGCCGGTTCTCTCATTTAGCAAAGAAATGCATTGTTGCTGCTGTTTTATGTTATTTAACATTGAATACTATATAAATGCTGGTGTATAAATGTCCATGAATAGTATAATATTGTCATTTGGTCTTTTTTATCAAGTTATTGTGAGGAATTATGCTATTATTCATGTTTCATAACTTTTGTAGGGATAATTTCCATGAGTATCAAAGACATTTTTATATTATTAAACTACTAGTGACGTCATGCTGACGTCACCGGTTGAACCGGTCAGACCACTGGTTGAACCAGTGAACCGTGAACCAGAGGCCTAACCGGTTCACTGACCGGTTCGAGTCTGACAACCCTGGTTGTGATTGACTTATTCTGAGGATTAAGCCTGAGAAGATATGTTTTTTGATCTTGTGGTTACAGAAACTGAATGTGACTTTAACTTTTTTTACGGTATAAATGCTATCTTTGTTTTGTGAAGTGGCCATTAACTTTCTTTACGGTGTATATCTTCGCCTCCATGGTTTTCTGCTAGACCTCACCTGTGTAGGTTCTATGTATGGGATGGTACTATTACAGTGTCTTCTAAGCATGGTACTAAACATCCTTGACATCTGGCGATATCTCCTCGATGTTACATTTGTCTACAATTGTCGATGTCGAAACATGGTAAACTTCAATGCCCCATTGATTGCCTACTTGTTGACATGTGTCAATGAATTCAATCTAGTTGGTAATGAAATCGACCCAGCTAGCTCAAAACCTCCCATATTCTCAATCATCTTTGTAGTTATTATTGTTGCACACGTAGTGAAGGCATAAAGAAACTTGTAGAAAACCATTTTTGACGCTGAGATGACCATTTCCTTGGTTTCTAACTAGAGAGGAATAATATGTTTATTCCTCTACTAGATTCCACAAGTTTTGCAAAATTTGGTGTACACCTAATACTATTTCTTCTTTTACTTTTTCCCCCTCTTTACAAATTGAAGTATTTGGAAAGAAACTCATATTTTTTTAATTTTAGAATGTGATCCGATTGGGATTTCTGTAGATACAGAACACCGCACATATCGAACAGTTTTAAGTTCTAAACATTTCTTATAGAAGATTATATATGGCGTATGAGTTTACCAAAATTTGATGTTTTATGCCAAATTTTCTCACAATCTCACCATCTTTTAGCTTATTTTGCATTGAAATTTGGTTGTAAAAATCCTCAAAGTTTCCTTGATGTTTCTACAAACTTCCACTTCCACACTTGTTGAAGTCGACTCGAAGTCGAAGTCCTGATCCATGCTACTAAGGTGAATTAACTAGAATTGGTTGAGCTCTAAGTCATGGTTTTTTTTGAGGAACTCAGACACGGGAATTTTTTCCCCGGACCTGATGAGAGTGTAACAGAAATGAAGCATCCATGTAGCTGGCCCCAACAAAGTTGCGATTGATGCTTAAAAGAAGACAATGATGGTTTGAGGGGTGTCAAATATCTGATTGGTATACAATTTTAGTCATAAAATTTTCAGATGCTAAATATGGAGCAGGGATAAAATACGGGCCCTGAAGTTTCATGGTGATGAGGCTATGGATACTACCTACACCAGCTGATGTCCTATGGAGGTTGCAATTCAATAACTGGCCATGATGGGAGACTTCCGTAACTCCAAAATTGGTCATACGTGATGCAACTTCTTAACTATGTAAGTGTTAATTGGAGAATTATATGGCAATAGCTGAGAGGCATCCCATATGGATGAGAAATTGCCATATAATATTTGAGAAATCGCAACAGAAAAGTAACAGGTATACATTTTCTTCTTATATGTTACAATTAATATTTAATAATTAGCAAGCATGCTGGGAGTCTCACGTCTTTTAGTACGATACAGCTGCTCTTTGTCTATCTCTATCATTCACTTAGTTCTTTGACCATATGGTTAATATGGTAATATACGAGCTTGATGAACAGAAAATTGATGAGCAGAGATGTCAGAAAAACTGTTATTTACTGAAGTAATAATTGAAAACTGATGAGCAGAGGGGGGTTCGGTTTGAGCTTGATGAAAACTACTTGGAGAATTATATGGCAATAGCTGAGAGGCATCCCATATGGGTGAGAAATTGCCATATAATATTTGAGAAATCACAACAGAAAAGTAACAGGTATACATTTTCTTCTTATATGTTACAATTAATATTTAATATAATTAACAAGCATGCTGGGAGTCTCACGTCTTTTAGTACGATACAGCTGCTCTTTCTCTATCTCTATCATTTGCTTAGTTCTTTGACCATATGGTTAATATGGTAATATACGAGCTTGATGAACAGAAAACTGATGAGCAGAGGGGGTTCGGTTTGAGAGTATGTCGGAAAAACTGTTATTTACTGAAGTAATAATTGAAAACTGATGAACAGAGGGGGTTCGGTTTGAGAGTATGTCGACTATGAGATATAGCTATTACCATTTATAGGAAGGTAAATGTAACCATGTAAGCTTTAGGGTGGTCAGTTTAGGTGCTCCACCTTCTGCTGACATTGTATGGTCACACACACAGATATATAAATATAAATTTGGTTCTTATAAAAAATAGTAGTAAGTTATGGATAAGAAGTTAGCTTAAGAAGCAACTTGAGGGAGAAGCATAGTTGTCTAGACGGTTCTTCCCACCCATGGGAAGCCGAGGGGGCCTAAACGTTCTTTATATTTATTAATATTGTACATATATATAAATGATTTTGCATATACATTCATCTGTATTTGAATATATACATCACTATGTACATTTGTATTGGTTATCCCTAAGCTTAATAAATCATAACTTCACCTGCCTCACAGTTGTCATGGTTCTAAGCTAGGCCTATTCAGCCTTAATTTGACCTAACTTGATCTAAAATGGACCTAGTTTAACTTAGTCTGCCCTAATTTGCACTAAGTCAGACCTATTTTGGCATAACATCACCTAATCAGACGTATCTTACCCTAGTTAGTCCTACATTGACCTAAATGAGCCCTAATTTGGCAAAAACAGACCTGATTCCCCAAACAAGGCATATTTTCCTGAAATCTGACCTATTTCCCCTAAGTCAGACGTAATCTGCCCAAATTAGATCTGATTTAGCCTAAATCAGATCCATTTCTTCTCTAAAATAAGCAAACTTGATCTAGTTTGACCAAATCCAGACCTATCCATGATATTTTGGTCTATAAGTGTCTTAATTTGGGCCTAAAAGGCCTTAGGTATCCACTTCAGTTATCGGAAAGCCTAGATTTAAGGCGGCCCATCTGAGGCCTAGGGGGCCTAGGCAGGAGCCTGGATAACTATGGGGAGAAGTATAAGGTTTTATGTAGATACATTGACTGCCGTTTTCAAAACAAATGATAAAAAAGGAGCCGTAGCAGGACATCTGAAGAAATTTCATGAAGAGCATTGGAATTGTGGCCATGTGACAAAATATCTGGCATCCTTTTACTTTATTTGGATTTTGAGTATTTATTTCTAATACTTTTCTTGTTGAGGTATAAACTTGTAACATATCATTGTGAATTGAATGGATATACTGAAGACATTAATAAGTTTTTCTTTGTGCTTTCTTAGATTTATTCTTTTGTTCTAAAGTAATTTTGCTGTAAAAGCCATTTGGTCTGGTCAACTGTATGGTATAATTGGACTATTTAGTTCTTAAATTGATGCTGATGCTACTGGTATCATCGTACAGTAAATGAGTGCGCATGGGGGAAGTGGTTACTAAGACAAGGGAGTCAAAATATTACTACTTCGGTTATAGGGTCAGAACCAAGTTTGGAGAATGTTAGCTAGTTTAGGTTATAGTGGTCACTATCTATATTCCTAAATTGGTACACCAAACAATAACTCCCTTGCCTTGGGAATTGTTGTTTTTGTTAGAATAATGGCCAAGTAATGGTTATGTAACAAACACGGGTGCGGGAGGAGATGGCCTAATTACTGGTTTATCTCATGACTTGGACTTTATAGGAGATAACATACAGCTTGCATTCAGGCCTATACTTATATACATAACTGGAGTATATGTATCATATGTCCCCAACTTGTTACATAAGCATTGATTTCGTCAACCGGCTAAGGATTTCGTGAATAAACATGCTTGTTAACTGTGAAATGTGGTGCCTCAATGCAACGTGAAATACAACGTTGAGAGAGGCCATAGGCCTTCTCCCTTTTTATTAATAAGAGAAACTGGATAACTTACATAGAGGTCCAGCAGGATATAGAAATTACAAAATAGAATAAATATGAAATATATTAACACTCCCCCTCAAGCTGGAGTGTACACATCGTGTAGACCCAGCTTGTTGCAAAAACTCTGGAAAGTTGTCGGACTCAATGGCTTCGTAAGAACATCTGCAAGTTGATCTTCAAACTTGACATGTGGAGTCACAACAGTTCCATTCTTGATCTGGTCTCTGATAAAGTGGCAGTCAACTTCAATGTGCTTAGTACGTTCATGGAAAACTGGATTCTTAGCAATGTAGATGGCCGTTTGATTGTCACATCTGAGTTATATAGGAGACAAAACAAGAATCTTTAATTCAGAAAGTACAGATTGAACCCACTGCAACTCAAAACATGCATGTGCCATTGCTCTATACTCAACTTTCGTGCTAGATCTTGCCACAACATTTTGCTTTTCCAGGTAATAAGATGATTCCCCAGAAATGTGCAATATCCAGACTTAGACCTCCTGTCATTTAGATTACCAGCCCAATCTCCATCTGCATAACCAGTAAGAGACAGTGTGGATACAAGAGTCTTCGGCCTATAATAGGTGATTCCCTTACCAGGTGCACCTTTCAGATATCTCAGAATACGACAGACAGATGTCCAATGAGACCGTTTTGGAGAGCTCATATGCTGACTCACCACTCCTATAACAAAAGAAATGTCAGGACATGTGACTGTCAAATATATCAATTTTCCCACAATTTTCCTGTAATATCTTGGATCTGGATAATCAACATCATCAGTCATTTCCTTCACATGATAGTCCATCAGAGTAGACACAGGTTTGGACTCACTCATACCAGTTTCCTGTAGTAAATCCAACTCATATTTTCTCTGAGACAAATTGGTACCTGCATGAGATCTAAGTACTTCAATGCCTAGAAAATATCTCAGTTTTTCCAGATCCTTTGTGTGAAAGTGCCCCTGCAAGCCCGCTTTCACACGAGATATGCCTGTGGAATCACTACCAGTGGTAACAATATCATCAACATACACATCAATAATAATAGATCTACCAGAAGAAATAGAATAAAATAAAGAGTGATCAGTAATAGAACGAGAAAAACCCATCTTTAGCACAACATCACTGAACTTGTCAAACCAAGCTCTAGGAGATTGTTTCAATCCATAGATGGTTTTCTTCAGTCTACACACCTTCTGACACTCCCCTTGAGCAACAAAACCAGGTGGTTGCTCCATGTACACCTCCTCTTGTAGATCACCATGAAGAAAGGCATTCTTGACATCGAGATGAAATAGAGGCCAGTCAAATGTAGGAGCCAGAGAAACAAGATTACACACAGAATTCAGACGAGCCACTGGTGAAAAGGTCTCAAAAAAATCAACCCCATATGTCTGAGTGTACCCCTTTGCCACCAGTCTAGCTTTCAATCTCTCCACAGAATCATCTGGATTATGTTTTACTGTAAATACCCATCTGCATCCCACAACATTTTTATCTTGAGGTAAATCAACAAGTTCCCAGGTGTTGTTCTATAACAGAGCAGACATTCCAACATGTATAGCCTGTTTCCAGCCAATATCCTTCATAGCATCAAGATGATTTCTTGGAATGACCACATAATCAATCCCAACAGAAAATGAGCGAGCCTACTGAGATAACTTGGACAAACAACACGGATTTGTAATGGGATGCCGACTACTACAGGAACGGGTACCTTTGCGAACAACAATGGGAACATCAATGTCAGATGGTTCTTTAGGAATCCCTTGAGTAGAGGAAGATGGGGAGGGCTCAGAGACTGGAGTCGCTACCTCCTCTGGATCTTATCTGCCTCGTCTGCTATAAACATGTGAATATTGCTGAATTGGTGGACCATTTGCTGGCTGCTCTTCCTGAATTATAGTATAATCAGGAATGATAGGTGGCACTCTCTCACTCTGATGTGGTGGTGGCACTCTCTCACTAGCATCTGATGGTGGTACTCTCTCACATAATTGCTCCCCTTACTGGGAACACTAGAGAAATATGGAGTGGATTCATGAAAAGTCACATCTCTAGACACAAACATGGGACGAAGACTTGGACAATAACACTTGTACCCTTTGCTAGTGTTGGAATACCCAAGAAAGAGAGTCGTAATTGACCTAGGAGATAACTTATCAGCCTTAGGATCAAAATTGTGGACAAAAGAAGTACAATCAAACACTCTAAGAGGAACAAGGAAAGGTTGATCCTTGGGACGTAGGATAGAGAAAGGAGTACGTCCTTAAAGCACAAAAGAAGGTTGCCTGTTGATAAGAAAACAAGCAGTAAGAAGGGCGTCTGACCAAAAATGCTTAGGAACATTAGATTGAAACATGATTGTCCTGGTAATATCAAGGAGATGAAGATTTTTCCTCTCTGCTACCCTATTATGCTGAGGGGTGTGAGGATAGGACGTACGATGTATCATCCCAAATGAACTACAAAAATCAGCCATAGCATTTTGAACATACTTCAAGGCATTTTCAAATTGAAGAACTTTAATATTGCAATCAAATTGAACTTTTATTTCTTGATGAAAATGTTTGACAATAGATAGCACAGACTCTCGACTTTTCAACAAATAAATCCAAGTCATACGCGAGAAGTCTTCCTCAAAAGAGATAAAATAACGAAAACCATTATAACTTTAGTCTTTTACAGGACCCCAAACATCACTATGGACCAACTCAAAAGGACATGACACCCGTTTATTGTCACGGCCGGGATAAGACATTCTATGATGTTTCCCCAGTTGATAGGACTGACACTCTAGAGATGATACTTGAGACAATTCTGGTTCTAACTTTCTCAGGCTCTCTAATGAAGGATGTCCATATCTGTAGTGCCACAGTAAGGGAGAGCCACTCAACAGGACAACTGGAGCAGGAAAAAACACTTGGTGAGGCAGACTGACACCGTGGAAGAGGTAGAGATCACCTTTCCTACGCCCCCACCAATTGTCCTCATACTCTTGAGATCCTGTAATACAAAACAAGAAGGTCCAAAATTTATCGTACATTTCACAGTATCAATCAACTTAGCAACAAACATAAGATTAAAAGGAAAAGCAGACACATAATGTATGGATTTAAGATCAATTCTAGCCTCCAGGAGTCAGAGAAACAGATCCATTGGCTAACACTCTCCTCACTGAACCATCTGCTGTTGTTACAGATTTGTGAGGAATATGTGAGTCAATGGAATGAAGAAGTCTCCTCATACCAGTCATATGATGTGACGCTTCAGAGTCGACAACCCATGATGAAGTAGAATCAGATGCCAATAAAGAGGTAGCCTGATTACTCGTGGTGGACGCCAAGTTGGCTGAAGATGATGATCCCAAGCTCAGATGTTGAGTAGCCAGAATAAATCTATCATATTCCTCCTTGGTGAGTGTAATGCCATAAGGACCAGAACTCGAAGCAGGAGGCTCAGTAGACTCAGTAGTGGTAGCATAGTTTGCTGCTCCCACAGGTGGTGTAGCAGGTCGACCATGCTTCTTTCAGCATTTCTCAATTGTGTGTCCAGGTTTGTCACAGTAAGTGCACTTAGGGTGAGTTCCACGTCCTCGGCTCATACCTGTCCGTCCCCCTCGCACTGTAGCAACTACAGAAGCATGAGAACCTCCCTGAGATGAGACTAGAGTAGGATCAACAGGTTCAAAATTTGCCTGTAACATCCTTGAATAGGCCTCTTCCAAGCTGGGAAGTTTATTCGAAGCTAAGATAACACTACGGGCTGAACTGCACGAAGAACTCAGACTAGACAAGAATTTTGGTGTAATCAAGTCATCTCTGTCTTTGACTTGCTTCTGGATAGTTACTGGATGGTAGAAACTCAGCTCTTGTACAATACCTTATATCACTCCAAAGTATTCTTCTAAAGGCCTGTCTCCCTGTCGTTCTGCAAACAGGCAATCATATATCATGAACTGACGAAGCGCATTCTTCTCTTGAGAATAATGTTTCTTCACTGCATCCCAGATCACTTTGGCAGTAGTGTAGAACATGAACCTCAAGGCAATCCCAGGTTCCATCCTCCCCCACAACTAGGTCTTCACCGGATTGATATGACGCTTCCATTCAGCATAGCCTTTGTCAGTAAGTGCAGGAGGATCAGAATCAACGTGTCTCGCCTTGTCGCGTGACTCCAATATAGTATGGACAACATTCATCCATAAGAGATAATTCTTCCCGTTCAGCTTGATGGAGGGGATATGAGACATCTCACTCTAGATGGTAGATGCCTTGGTGTCCTCCATGATTTGATGAGAAGAAGAAAGACAGATTGATACACGTCACAAGAAGATATGGGTGACAGGGAGATATACGTCACATCACAAGATCAAATGCGTATCTGACGCATCCACAATCCCCAACTGAAATTCCCTAATCACACATGGAGAAGATGTGATTAGGAATTTCTTACGTACCGACGGACCCTCCGGTTTGGGATTTAGAAATATGTTGGATCAACCGAAGGACCCGACGATCCGGAGATAGAAGGGGACAGCGACTACGACGCCTGGCCCGGGAGACGGCTGCTCTGCCCGCTTTGGGCCGGCGGCTGGGGAAGGCTAGCGATGTGCTCTGTTCACGCAGGAATTACTGTTCACTCCACCGTACTGTTCAAGCCGCGCACTGTTCACCGCCGGAGTTACAATTCACCGGTGCAGGGTTGTGACGGCTGGGTAGGGTTAGGTTAGGAACTTTGCTCTGATACCATGTGAAATGTGGTGCCGCAATGCAACATGCAATGCAGCGTTGAGAGAGGCCATATGCCTTCTCCCTTTTTATTAATAAGAGAAATTGGATAATTTACATAGAGGTCCAACAGGATATAGAAATTACAAAATAGAATAAATATGAAATATATTAACATTAACCCTCAGATCTAACCAGTGACAAATAGAATTGTTCCATCCTGAATTGTTTCTCCCAGAAACTCTAATGTACTGTTAGTTTTATATTTTTTGACATTATATGTGAATTTCATGATAATAAAACATGGTTTCTCCAATATGTTCTGGAATTAGTAGACAAATAATGACAAAATGACTATTATTTTATAAACAAAGAGAGTAATAGTAGAAGTTCAAGAACCGCATCAGAGTTGGTTGGGAAGAAGGTGAAAGATATGGTTGGGATATTTACTATTTTTATAAGGTTGTAGTAGTTTTGGGATATTTACAACCTAAGAGATGCTTGCAACTCCGTTTGTGAACTTGCAACAGTTGCTTTCTGACCTTGTACCTTCGTTTGTGGGCCTGCAGTCAGCCGCTTGCCGTGATTGGCTTGCAGCTTCTGCTTGCGGCCATAAGCCTTATTTTTTTGTCGTTATGTTTCTATGACTATTGTATGCGATCCAATCCTAGGTATCCCATCAAGACTCACCCAAACATTCTACCAAATCAAAAGGAGAATAGATAGTTCTTTATCCACATTAGATGATGATGCATCTTCACCATTCAGATTTCACGACCACGATCAATCAAGCTTCACTCCAGTGAAGATCGAAATCTGACTCATATACGAAGAATGGTGCAAGAGTATAATCGAATTACCCAGGAGGATTTTATTGACATAAGAAGATGAAAATATGATAACAGTGGAAACATATCCGATATCATTAGACTTAGGGATGGCAATGAGGTGGGTATGGGCAATCCATACCCATACCCATTTCGCCCACTTCAGTTTTTACTTGACCCATACCCAACCCATTAAGAAAAGGAATTATAAATGGGTACCCATACCCACCCCAATGGTTCATGGATACCCATGAAAACCCATATTGGAAATAAAGGACAAATAAGTCCATAAATGATGTGTGGGTCAAAGCACAGACCCATTACATTTCCAAAAAAAAAAAAGGCACAGACCCATGGGTACCCAATATAACCCATGTTGACCCACCCTATTGGTCTAGTTGGCTGCCACTGCAATTAGGGATGCTTCAGCAGCTGCTAGAGATGATATATCTCAGACGCCATTACTATTGCAGTCTAATGATCGACCATCACCCAAGAAGCATTAAAACAGCAAATAATTACACCATTACAAAATATTTCGTCCTGGCTCACACAATAAAACAACACTAGTGTTTCCTCTTTCTGTTGCTGCATGGAAAAGGATGAAACAGCACTAGTGTTTCCCCTTTCTATCCTTGCATGGAAAAGGATGAAACAGCACTACTATTTCCAGTCTGTCGCTGTGTGAAATAGCATATATATATATATATATATATATATCCACTATGTCGCTGCATGGCAAATGGTGAAATAGCACGCGTATATCTAACACACATTTCCATTCCATATTGATCCCCCACAGCAAATAGTAATGATTCAAATGCAACCACAAATAACTCAAAAGTCAAACTCATTCAAATGCAACCAGAATCACTCTCAAGTTTAAGGTTCACAATATGACATCAAAATAAAGAGAAAATTTGATGTAATGGTTCATCTCAAGCTTCTTGTTCAAATGCATCCATAATGCACTCTCAGAGGTAAGGATTACAGATTAATTCTGAAACAAAGAGACAAAACTATAATGCAACAGTTTGTCCAAGACAGAAATCTGTGCTCCATTCGTGTCATGCAGCTCGACAGTTAACCAAAGACTATAGAATCCATGCTCCACTCATCTCAAGCAGCTAGATAGCAACCTGGAAAAACAAGACAACAGTTATATGCCTAGTATACAAATAATGCAACATGTAAATGCATTTCAATCAAGATTTATCTTGAATACCCGTCAATTGATAAACACATAGAACCATTTGTACCAAAAATGCATCAATTACAGACATCAGCTTGGTTTATGACAGCAACCAAGGATCTAAGTCAATTATCATTTCTAGTGAATAAAATACATCGACAAAGCAAACAAGGATAATTCTGATACTAAACAATAAAGTAAACATAGATAGATTTCTGTGCTGATAGAACAAACTAGATAATAGAACAACAATACGCTAATGATGTTAGAGAAGCATATCAAGCATTCAAATAAAATATATTTAACTTGTAATAGAAGCATTCCCCAATGCCCATTTGTACACCAATATTTCTAGAAGAACGTCAACATATCTGTGGAGTAATTTAGCAATGACATAACTAATGTAACTCTACGTGTCCATGTATTTGTTGGGGTTGCGCTTCTTTATTTCCTGTCCATTCAGGGCGTTGCCCACTTTATTTCCAGTACATTCTCACTAGGGCTGCTTGTGCAACGGGTTAGAACCTCTTATATATATAATGCCCTCACTGCAATTGATAAGCACGCAGCCGTGGAGGGATGGGAGTGTGGATTGAACACCACAAGCATATAACAAACCAAATATCAAACAGTTGACAGGAATGAAAACTAGCACATGAGGAAGCGAGAACAAATCGAGGAAGAGCAACGATAACCAAGTAGATGGGGACAGAAAAACACCAGGGAATGGTAGCAAAAATGAAGTTGATGGGGGCACCAACCAGTAAGCAGTAGGTGCACAGACTCGGAGGTAAGGTGGTCTTCGGATTGGAAGCAATCTCCAGCAGCTTGCACGATCTCCGGCAGTGCTCATGATCTCCGGCAGCGTTCACAATCTCCGGCAGTGCTCACGATCTCCGGCAGCGTTCACGATCATCTACTGTGGCAACGTTCATGATCTCCGGCAGCGCTCATGATCTCCGACAGCGTTCATGATCATCCACTGTGGCAACGTTCACGATCTCCGGCACCGGCAGGCCGACTTCTGAATCAGGGTGACGACGGCTTCTCGTCGCAGGATTCTGGAGAGTGTTGTACCTTCTCTTCACACCTTCCCAACCTTTTACTCGACTAGCCGACGTTATTTGGAAGAAATCGGGAGCATCGGTCCAGCCGCCGCCTAGGGTTTGAGGAGAAAGGTGAAACACATGAGAACGAGAGAGAGCGTAGAGTCGAAACTAGGAAAAATGATGGGTCTCGGTGGGTGGAGTGGGTGGAGCTCATTCCGCGTATGCCCATTAGCTAGAGACCCATCAAGTGTCGATTAGTCAGCAAAACCCACTAGACCCGAGAATATTGGGCCAAAATGGGCTGGGTCACAATGGGTATGGGCAGAATGGGCCGAATTGCCATCCCTAATTAGACTAATATTCATTCTATAATGGCTATGTAACTAGTGAAAAGTGAATCTCTTGCCAATGCTACATCAAGCCCAATTTGCATTAGACAATGTTATCATAAGTATTTTGTTTTTGATATTTGGCTTGGCCCACTTATGTATTGCCCTTGCTTATGTTCACTTGAATGGTCCATCTATCACTTAATATCCATGTATCACTTAATATCCATGTAACTCTCTTCACTCTTATATAGGAGATCATTTACTTCGGCATAAGGCAACTTGGATTAATCTTATCCTCTTCCCTTTCCACATGGTATTGAAATAATAGGCGCTGGGACCCTAGCATCTCGACCTCCTTTTCCAACCCTAACTCCTCCGCTCCCTCTCTCCCTTCCTTTTCTTGTAGTACTAGCAATCGCCTAGGTAGGCGCCACCCAACTACAATCCATTAGAGGATCGTTGCTAGCTGCAACCCTTCTCTTGTACCTGCGTGCGTTTGTGCGACGTCTTTCCGAGGAGCTACACTACTCTTGTGGTAGGAACAACCCATGAAGGGTTTTTGCTTCCTATAGCAGTCACAACCCAACACGTAGCCATCACAACAAGGGATCAATAACTGTTTCCGGAGTAGCCACCAGGCGCACGTGATTTGAGCCACCCCCATCCTCCCTCTTCTTATAACCCTTCCCTCCATGTTCATCCTATAAATAAAAAAAGAGGTAAGACACTATTTTTTAAATTTGTGTCATAGAAAAAAGAGGGGGAAATCATATGCGTCTTCCACTACACATGTGATTGCTTGTTTTAATTGGGGATTTTCTAAGTTTCTACTATAGAGATGTTTATGATTCATTGAGTGTCATGTGCCTCACTTATGTTTTTACTTATGTAGTTTAGTCCCATATTGCTCATCTCTGTTTTAGTCTCTCTCTTCTCCTATATAAGAAAATGTATTGTACACCTTTTTAATCATCGAATATACAATTTCTATTCTCTCTCTATATTGAGGTCGACTGTCTCTTTATTCGTGAGACAGTTCTTTCTAGCCGCATTTGCACTCCATATCTCAACACTGAGTAGCAAGTAGCGGATATCTTCACCAAAATTCTTCCAAAAGATCATATTCAGACTCTAGTGGACAAGTTGGGCATGTTTGACATCTACGCTCCAGCTTGAAGGGGAGTATAGAGATATGTTTATGCTTCACTGAGTGTCATGTGCCTAGCATGTGCCTCACTTATGTTTTTACTTACGTAGTTTAGTCCCATATTGTTCATCTCTGTTTTAGTCTCTCCTCTCTTCTCCTATATAAGAAACATATTGTACACCTTTTTAATCTTCGAATATACAATTTTGATTCTCTCTCTATATGTACATCACAATGTTACATTATTATGATTTCTCCCTATGGATGCAAGTTTTTTTGGTAGTGCTACCTTGTTTCTTTTCTTTATCTAGTGTGCTCTATTTTGATTCCGCAACCCTCTAGTTTTTTACCTTTTATGTACCGTGCACACCTAGCGGTTGTTTCTCCTATTGTTTACCATGCATACATCATGTACACTATATCTCATCTAACATGGGTGATATAAAAACTTAGAAACTCTCCATTTTCATTTACAACGACACGTCGATCATTTTGGTTATAAAGCTCAACGGGAGCAATTATGCATCTACTTGTAATTATGTAGAAGTTAGGAACTTAGCTTGTAAAGACCATTGCAAACATATACATACATGACTCAATTATGTTGAATTAATTTGTGGGACTAGTCCCTAATAATACATATTCATGTGGCATCAAAGTGAGTTGTAAACCTTGGGAGAGCCTTAAATATCTCCAAGGAAACTCTAGGGAGCCATTTGTCATTGTTTGACTTGTCAGCTAGAAAAGCATAGGAGGTTTTTCTTTAGGTTCAAAGAGAGTTAAAGAACAAAGTTTGCTTGAGTTAGTCCATTCAGACATATAAAACTGAGTCATGTTACTTACAAGCTTGTCTATAAGTATTTTATTATCATTATGAATAGTTATTCACGTGCTATGTGTCTTTTATTGATAAAAAAGATCCAAATCATAGTTGTTAAGAGGCCAGGGGCCATACATTTTTGAGGGGGCGCCTAGGCGAGCCACCAGTCAATTGTAGGCGTTTTGCCTTTTTTATATGTTAAAGAGTATATATTAGCCTATTTAGTTAATAGGTTAATTAGTTAGTGGGCCTTTAGTGTCTCGGCCCGTTTAGATTACTTAGGACACAAGTCTCAGGGTTTCTCCCTTGCTCCTATATATAGGACAGGGTTGCACCTCTTTTATTAATCAAATCAGTTCAATACAATATTCTTTCACATTATGAAAAATTATGATTTTATATTTACATTCATATTTTCATATATTTAAATATTAAATAATTACATTAGACATAGTATTACATAGAATTTAGGCTAAATGACACCTAACATGACCTAAACTAGAACTGATTGGCCCTAATTTGAACTCATTTGATCCAAATTTGATCAAATTTGACCTAGTTTACCCCAATTTGGCCTAAAATATACCTAATTTTGTATAATCAGACCCAATTTCCGTATAATTTCCATATATTCACCTAAATGAGAGCAAATTTGGCTAAATTAGTCCTAATCTTCCAAAGCTAGAATTGTCTTACGCAAATTATACTTTTCCCCCAAATTAGACCTAATGTGCCCAAATTTGACATAATTCACCTAAATAAAACCTAATCTTGAATATTATGACCCAATCAGACCCACGTTCGAGTTACATGCTGTTCCTATGCATCATATCATCGCAGTACAGAACCAACTTGTAGTTCCTCACTCAAGCCCTGAAGCAGAACCAAGCCAAGGCTTAGCTTGTTGCAATATCCAATGTTTAACACTTGTTATTCAAGTATTGGGACTCCCTGCTACCGCTTCGACTGCGATACATATCACATATAATCTTGTTTTCCATGAACACACCAAACATATTAAGATTGATTCTCATTTTGTACAAGATCTCATTCATGGCAAGAAGATTATTACTTGTTATGTAAAGATTGAAGAAAATGTTACAGATACCTACACCAAACCCCATGTTTAAAATGTCAATTTCGACGTCGTTTCGATGGTCCAGTAACAAAATTTTGACTGAAATTTTGATATTTCTGCTTATTTCGACCAAATAAAGGAATTAAATCATAAAATTTATTGTGAGCAATCTATATATATAAATACACCTAATTATGCAATATTATCATATGTTCGTATAGGGTGGGTGGCTCCTATGTTTTTGACTGAAAAATACGAAGCTGTTTCAATCATGATTTTGATCATGTAATGTATACATACTTATATTCTTATGCAATGTCATGTTACATCTTATATTCTGGATTCAATTAACCCAGGGGGTCTACCACATTTTTTTGGATTTTTTTTCTTTCAATTTTTTAATATAATAAAAAATAGAAATTTCAGCAATTTGACATGTTCATTTCGATTCTAGTACTGGTTGATACTGAAATTTGGATTGAAATTCTGTTAGTTCGACCAAAATTTTAATCCATGACCAAACCTTTTCTTACTTCATCTTTCAATTATATGTACAACAAGCTGGGAAAACACGATGTGTACTCTCCAATGTAAGGAGTGTTAGATTTATTACAGACATTGGAACTAGGTCTACTTAATCCCATTACAAATGATCAGTTTGTCTTACATTGTTCCTTATGTATGACTTATCTTGATCCTCCTCCATATATTAGAACCCATTATATTAGAAGTTGATTATAGAAGCTCTTGAATTATCACAAAGGTGGTGCATTGATCGTTAGAAGGTTGTGATGCAATTGGAGCTAGAGGAGCAACACATAATGGAGGAACATACAAAACATCACGATATCCTTGCCAAGCTTGCCCACCATCAGTAGATTCCAGATGAACATGTTGTTCAGTATACGAATAACCTTGCAATTGCGGGTCATTGTATCCATATCCATACATATAGCCTGATTGTATACCTCTAAAAGACAAGGTCTTCTATCTTGGTCCCTAGTGTTGTCCTACTTTCCTTCATTGAACTCCATTCAACTCTAGAAAACAATTTTCTTACACCATCCTTCTTTGATTTTAGACTTTGCAATGCCAGAAAAAAGAAGCAAAACGCGTGACTTCTAGCCCTATAAAGTCACCACCACAATAGTTCCTCATAGATTCTAAAAGAAATGAGTGATTGTATATGAAACATGTGTTTGTTCTAGCTTTAATGATCAAATTCTATACATGCATTTGAGCAAACTAGAGCATGAAATAATTTTTTTGACACTATGAGTCATTTGGAATAGGAAATTGGAATACAAGGAGACAAACATCTTGAGTTGTCTGTAAGGGTTAGTGTGCACAATGTGTGTACCCCGTATATTTATAAAGAGAACAATTACATAGAGGTCCTCATAGAATAACAAAATAACAAGAGAATATAAAGAACTTAAATAAAAACACTAGTTAACACTCCCCCTCAAGTTGGAGCATAAATATCAATCATGCCCAACTTATCCACAAGAGAGCAGAAATGTTTCTTGGCCTGGAGCTTTGTGAAGATATCAACAACTTTGTCTTCTGAGCGAGTAAAAGGAGTGCATATACGACCAGTCAGTATAGATTCTCTGATAAAGTTGCAGTCTACTTCAATGTTCTTGGTCCGCTCATGAAAGACATGATTATTTGCAATAAAAATAGCTGCTTTATTATCATAGTGCATAGGAATAAGAGCAGAAGATCCCACATCAAGTTCCTTTAGAAGAGACTGCAGCCACAGAAGCTCACAGGCAGTATGAGCAATAGCATGGTACTCGGCCTCAACACTAGATCTGGCAACAACATTTTGTTTTTGCTCCGCTAGGTAACCAGATTTCCACCAACAAAGGTACAATAACCAGAGGTAGATTTTCTGTCTATCTTGCTTCCAACATAGTCAGAAACAGAATAGCCTTCAAGAGAGCAATGACCATGTTTTCTATAAAATAGGCCTTTACCAAGAGATTTCTTCAGATATCTCAAGATATGACACAATGCTTCCCAATGACACTGTCTAGGCTTGTCAAGATACCTACTAACAAGACCAACATCAGTAGAAATATCAGCTCTAGTGACAATCAAATAGATCAGTTTGGCAACCAGTCTTCTATATCTTTTACCAGTCAGGATACAGAGGAGATTCATCATCATCCCAATTCACATTAGGATCTAGAGGTGTATCAGTAGGCCGAGCTCCAAGCATGCCAGTTTCCTGTAGAAGATCAAGAACATACTTTCGTTGTGATAGAACAAGAGCATTATCAGTTCTTCTATATCTTTTACTGTCAGGATATAGAGGAGATTCATCATCATCCCAATTCACATTAGGATCTAGAGGTGTATCAGTAGGCCGAGCTCCAAGCATGCCAGTTTCCAGTAGAAGATCAAGAACATACTTTCGTTGTGATAGAACAAGAGCATTATCAGTTCTAGAAACTTCAATCCCCAGAAAATATCTCAGTTTACCCAGATATTTAGTGACAAAATGCTTGCATAAGTAGGCTTTAGTAGCATTAATTGTAGAGAGATCACTGCCAGATAAAATAATGTCCCGTCAACATACACAATAAGAACCACAATACCAGAGGACGTCTTTTTAATAAAGACAGAAGGATCAACATGAGATATGAGAAAGCCATAGGTAGACAAAATCTTGCTCAGTTTATCAAACCAGGCACGCAGACTCTGCTTGAGTCCATAAATAGACTTTTGAGGCGGAAGACTTTATGTGACTTCCCCTGAGCAACAAACCCAGGTGGTTGCTCCATATAGATCTCCTCCTAGAGATCACCATAAAGGCATTCTTCACGTCCAGCTGGATAAGGGGCCAACCTAGATTGATTGCCACAGAGAGCAGAACCCGCACAGAATTTAGCCTGGTAACAGGAAAAAATGTTTCGAAGTAATCAATACCATAAGTCTGAGTGTACCCTTTCGCCACGAGGCGGGCCTTCAGGCGTTCAACTGTTCCATTAGGATCATACTTGACAGTGTAAACCCAACGACATCCAACAAGTTTGCAATCAGGAGGATCAACTAGATCCCAGGTACCTCTGTCAGTGAGAGAAACCATCTCCTCAGTCATGGCTTGTGTCCAGGTCGTACTATGTAATGCGTCCATAATTATCCAGGCTCCCACCTAGGCTCTGCCTAGGCTCGCCTAGGCCACCTAGGCTCTAGGTGGTCTGCCTTAAACTGGGCGCCTAGGCTTTTAGATAACTGAAGTGGATGCCTAAGGCCTTTTAGGCCCAAATTAAGACACTTGAAGACAAAATTAGCATAGATTAGGCCGGAATTTGGTCAAATTAGATCTTGTTTAGTTATTTTGGGGAAGAAATAGATCTAATATAGTCAAATCATATCTAATTTGGGCAGATTAGGCCTGATTTGGGGGAAATAGGTCTGATTTGGGAAAATGGTTTTATTTGGGGGAATTAGATCTGCTTTAGCTAAATTAGGGCTCGTTTAGGTCAATGTAGGGCAACCTAGGGGAAGTTACATATGTCATCTGATTAGGCCATGTAATGCCAAAATCGGTCTGGCTTTCGCTAAATTAGGTAAGACGGGTTAAATTAGATCCAATTTAGATCGTGTCAGGTCAAATTAAGGCCGAATAGGTCTATCTTAGGTCGTGACAGGTGTGATGTAGGTGAAGTTATGATTGATTAAGCTTAGGGATAAGCAACACAAATGTACATAATGATGTACATATTTGAATATAACTGAATGTATACACAAAATCATTTATATATATGTAAAATATAAACAAATATGAAGAACGCCTAGAAACGTCCCCTAGGTGGGAAGGACCGCCTAGCCGCCTACCTGCATTATGCACATTTTTGGGTACAAAGACAGTAGAGAGAAGCAACAAAATTACTAACATGAACACTTAGATGAGCATTAGAGACATAGTTAGCAATATTATGAGATGTACATAATTTAGTACCTTTCCTAAGAGCAATAGGTAAGTCTAGATCAGAAGTTACCTCAGTAGGGGCAGGACCTTCTGAAGGTGAAGATTGGTTGTCAGTGGGTGGGGTCTTGAGCAGGAGTAGGCTGTGGCGGCCGATTCCTGCGTTAGTAAACAATGAGAGGAGGAGACATAGTCTCATCAGGTTGCACAGTAGAGGTAGAATCACTAATAATAGGTAGAGGCGCTGCAATCAGACCTGAACTCAACATATTCCCCTTAGTAGAGTAGTATGGAGTATCCTCAAAGAAAACGACATCACTACTAGTGAACCACTTTTTATTAACAGGGCTATAGCAGCAGTATCCTTTCTAAGTCCTCGAGTATCCCAGAAAAATACATTTTTCATCTTGAGGAGACAACTTGCCTTGAGTTGGTCCAAGCAAGCGAACAAAACAAGTCGACCCAAAAATTCTCAGAGGAACTGAAAACAGAGGAAGATTGGGTTTTAGTACGTACAAGAATTTTATTCCCTATAACAGAGGAAGGCATACGATTTATCAGAAAACATGCAGTAAGAACCGCTTCTTGCCAAAAATGTTTGGGAACATTAGAATGCAACATGATAGCTCTAGTAACCTCAAGTAAATGCCTATTTTCCTTTCAGCTACACCATTATGTTGGGGTTTTTAAGCACAAGAAGTCTGATGAATTGTCCCCACAGAACAACAAAATAATTCAACATTTTTTTGAGCAGATTGCAATGCATTATCAGTTGTAGGATTTTAATAGGCATAGAATACTGAGTTTTAATTTCAGAAAAGAAGAATTTAATAGTAGGCAGAACTTGGGATCTCTCTTTCTACAGAAATAACCGGGTAGCACGGGAGTAATCATCAATGAACAAAATAAAATATTTATTGCCAGATAAACTTGGAATATGACAGGGACCCCATACATCAGCATGCACAAAATCAAAAATATTTTTGCTACCAATATGAGTTTTTTTGGGATATACAGTTCTGGACTGTTTGCCTAACTGGCATGCCTCACACTGAAAACTGTGCGAGCCTACACCAGAAATAACATGTTTTAATTCATCAGCTGACGGATGCCCAAGTCTAAAATGCCATTGTAATGCGGAAACAGAAGATGATAGTGTTGAAGCCAGAGCCGTAGTGCCAATCCATTTCAACTCATCCAAGTAGTAGAGTCCATCGGGTCCTACATGCCCCCTCACCAATCTTCATCTTCGTGTGAAGGTCCTGAAAAACACAAGTACACGGTGCAAAGGTCAGACTGTAGTTCAGATTGCGTACAATTTACTGACAGATAGTAGGCTTAGCGGAAAATTTGGTACATATAAAGCAGAGCGCAAAAGGACTTGAGCAAAGATATCGCCAATCCCAGATACAACAGATTTAGAACCATCAACAAGCATAACATTCGATTTGGAACAAGGCTTAGACATTTTATAAAAGAGAGAACGGTTGCCAGATATACGAGAAGAGGCTCCAGAGTCAATCACCCATTTGGTATTACTGGCACTAGAAGGAGCACTCTAGAAGGCAGAATCACAACTAGTGTAAGTGGCCGCGTGAGATCTGGATTCAACAACATATGAGGATGCACCAATCCTCTCAAGCAGAAGACATTCCACCTCGGAGCGGATGAACTCAGCAGTGGAGGCGGTCGAGGGAGCAACAGAAGGAGTCTGAGAAGCACCCTCAAACGCAACATTGGCCCACGCAGGTGTGCCATGTTTCTTCTAACATTTGTCTTCCGTATGGTTGTTGCGGCCACAAAAGTCACAATGCCGCTGAGTAGTGGCACCTCCAGAAGCATCAGCAGATGAGCCATGACCTAGAGAGCCACGACCAAGTGACCCACGTTCCCGTCCAGGAGCAGTAGAACTGTTGTCCGGAGGTCGACCACGACCCTTACCACGACCACGGCCAGACAAAGCAGCAAGAGCAGTAGGGTCACCTGTGTCAGAAGGCAAATCTGACGAGGAAGCCAGCAGGTGTTGGAGACGCTGAAAGGCACTCTCCAATGTAGGTAAAAGATCGCTGGCGAGAATCTGGTCAACCACCCTAACATATGAGTCAAGAAGGCCGCAGAGGAACTGGACAACCTGGAGTTCCTGCCGTTGTCATTGCATCGTGGCTAAGAGGGTAGATAAGGGATGAAGATTCTCAAGCTCAGCCCAGACGCCCTTAAAGGTTGAAAAATAGTCATCAATATCAGGTCCAGTGAAGTGCATACGGGATAGCTGTTTGTTCAGGTCAAAACACTTTCTTTAGATTTTTGCTATGCGAGTAGGTGTTGGCCAATTGGTCCCACATCTCCTTGGCAATCGGGAGATGAAGTAGAGTAACGCTGATGCAAGTTTCACTGCTGTTCAGAATCCACGTCATCACAGTTGAGTCATCCTTGACCCAGTCATCATAGATCTTTTTCTCCTTAGACTCGACAGTAATGGGCGGAGCAGGAGGCGGGGCCTCAGTCAGAAGGGAATGCTTGGCTTGTGACTTTGCAAAGATTTCCATAGAGCAAACCCAATACTGATAGTTGCGTCCGTCTAGCTTCACATCAGTCACTTGACGAAGAAAGTCCGCATGGGAGGAAGCCATGAGGAAGGCCGAGTCTAAAAAAGTCAGAGAACAACAACAAGAGTCAGAACCACCTAGATCCTCCGGCTACGTGACAGCAAACAGATTGTCACGGGTTAACAACCTAACCCCAATCTACACCTTAGGTGCCAAAAATAAGGTGTACAAAAGGGTTAAAGTTGCCCGTCCCTGAGTGGATCAAACACACAAGTATATACATGCACCAAATAACAAATCTCCCTTAAATAAACCAAATGTTAATTACATAGGGGCCCGATGGCATAGGAGTTCTACCAATGTTTTAAAAAATGTTAAGCGGTAACCGTGCGGACATCACCTTGTAGCTGGTTAAGCGGTAAGTGGACGATTAAGAGGCCGATTTTTGAAAAAATGGATTTTAATTTCCTATATAATTTTATACAAAATTACATATATATGTATATAAATACTAATACTCTTTGGAACTTTAAATATATCTAAAGATTCTAAACACTCTACCCAACAATACAAAACACCCAAATAGTTTATAAGATAGCTATAAGACAATAATTATAGCCATAATATAATAAACAGTGTTTTAAAAAGCGGCCCAGGTGGCCCAGACCCTTGGCCGCTCAGAATGGGCTTTAGGCGGGCAGTCAGGCGGATCTCCATTAAGCGGCCGCTTCAGACCCGCTCAGCTCGCTTAAGCGCCCGCCTGAGCACTGCTTTTGGGCGCCCGCCTGAGGCCGCTTAAGTTAAAATCGGTTCTATGCCCACTTCCTCGTCCCAAAATGAAATATAATCAATTTGTTAGTATGTATCAACATTGTATAACATTATTTAACATGTTAATATAATACTATTGCGCTAAACAACTAAATATGTATCTAAATACTGTACAACAGTTAACTAGTGTATATATTACACTGATTTTGCTTTTTAAAACACAACTTATGTTTATAAATCAAGGTTATTATGCGTTTCTCATTTTAATTGAGTTGTACATGCATCAAAATCGTTCCTACTTCATATAAGCTCTGTATGTATGTACTGCTGCACCCATTTACATCTTTATGTATGAACTGCTGTACCTACATTACATATTTATCATTTGTACATACATTGCTGCTCTGCTATGAACTCAACCACTAATATTTACTGATACATTATACTTGTACCTATACATACATTCATACCTTAGTTTTTCTTGTATTGTTATGCGTTCAACTAATGTATTATCTATGTAGATGTACTTTGTAGTTTGCAATACATATAACGGTATACTGTACATATCATGTACTGCCTACTACTGTATAATGCATATTCTATACTATGTAGCATGTACCTCTAAAGCATAACGTATTACATATATCATGTACTGCCTGCTACTATACATTCATATAATATGTAGTATGTACCACTAGTGTATATATATCATCTATGGGCTACTTCTGTATATATTTAATCTAATATATTACTAGTTACTAGATTGAGTATGTTATAATTGTGTTAATTCAGTAATTCTATACTCATCACATGGTTTATATATGTATAATAATATATTATTCATATACATATATGTGTAATTTTCTATAAATTATATACCACAAGGTGCTGTCCGCACGTCTCCCGCTTCCCGCTTTATAAAACATTGATAATAAACAATAGATTTGACATAGATAAAATACCCTACATACTTCATTCAGAAATATTTTTGCATCACATGTTTACATAGTTAAGCAGTAAACAATAGACTAATTATTAGATACCTTTCTAACTTATTGTTATATATGCATATCATTAATTAGTCATAATTAACTAAAGTATGCATTTTAAAATTAGATAATAGTTACATATATTTTACTTGTATAAATTACAATTTACAACAGTACCCTATTATCCTAACTTGCATACAAGTATGCTTTCTATTAGAACTAGGCTTATCATAGGATTTTTAATGTATATAATATAAGTTTAATATATTATAGTCAGTAATACTTGGGATCATATAGTTTATATAAAATTACAGGTGTACAGCAAAATAAAAAAATAATGGACAAAAAAGGGCCAAAAAGCGGGAAAAAGGGGGCAAAAAAATAGAAAAAAGGGTAAAAAGCGGGAATAAACGGCCGATTAATTACAAAAAGGTTAACCGGCGATTTTGGCAAAAATTGAACGACTTGGGTGTTGGGCCGATTAATCGGCCGTTTAATCGGCCGCTCAGCCCGTTTTTCAATTCACTGAGTTCTATAGAAGAAAAACTTAATACATGAGAGAACTACTTGCAAAAGAAAAATAACTAAAACTAAGAGTCCCATTTAACTTTAACATCCCCATGAAAGATCTGATTTTGTTGAGCTAGCATATTGAGTTGCGTCATCATCATCATAAGCAAAAGGTACCTAAAAAGCATTTAAAATTGGTACACGTCAGCACAATATATAAATATATTGTACTGAGTACGCCTACGTGTCTTTAATTATACCACTCATAATTTCTTGGCAAAAAGAATAAACTAGCACTTGGCAATAAGGTGGAACTATCATTTAGTACAAAATAAACAATCATAATCAAAGCATATAATTGAACAAAGATGTTTATAAATAAAAAGAAGACATGTTTTGAGGTTTTTTTCCATTATATACTCATGTATCTGCCTACTAATGGGATAGATGCTTTAAGGCCTCATGATATGCTTACCAAAGAGATAGATCATTACATATGGTGATCTGCTTACCAAAGAGATAGATCACCCTCAAGCACTATTCTTACCCAAGAGATATAGTGCTATAATATAATGGACCAAGCATTTTATGTTCAGGTGAGACAACATACTTATACAAAACATCATTCAAAATTGATCATACATAAATATCTATTTCAAACAATATCATATGCCAAGTCTTTTACAAGTATACTACAACCATGTAATATTGTAAGCCAAATGAGGGTAATGGCGTACCTTTTACTCAGAAGTGGGGAGTCTAGAGATGCTCCTTACTGGTACCTTTGTCCTCCTGAAATTATAAGAGATTTGGTACTAATTAGCTATATTGGCAAAATCACCATATAGTTCTAAAAGGGTATAAAAAGGCCCTTTTCTTAGTTAAAGTCATGAGTGTGGGGTATGAGTCATTGAGTACATATTTGAGTCCATAATTGATAGTGTCATGTCAGAGTAGGATTTCTAGATCAAATTGGTGGTCTTTAGAACATGATGGATAATTATAATCATTTTTGTAAGCCAAATAGGGAAAAAGAATAATAATTCAACTTTGCTGATAATTGAGTCACATAAATGGGAAATGAACGTCCCATAATTATCTAGGCACAAAAAGAAGATAATCACATGATTTTGGTGATTTAATCAGGCTCGAATATTTTCTAAATAATTAAACAAGATAGAATCATATTTGAGTACGAGTATTTAAATGAGTTTGATTTAGGGTTAACTGATATCATAATCATGATCCTCATATTTTTCTGATAAAAAAGGATAATTGGTTGGTATTTTTCTGGCACTCCTACTATTTAGGCACTCTACACTTCCTATACAGTTCCCAACTGTTGAATGCTGAACCAAAGGTGAACCACCGGGAGCGCTCTTCGAGCTGCTCTTTCGTGGAGTGAAACCTAGAGTTCCAAGATTAGGGTATTTACTAGCAAATATTGAAAATCAAAGATTAATAAAAGAAGGGGGGGTGGTAAAGACGGGCCGTTGGATGCTCAGATCCGACGGTCAGAGCCAAGTTGCGCGGCCGCAAATAAAAGAGAGGATAGACTGAGGTGGCAAAGCCTTACTGGTTGGTCCACGCAGATTCAGTGGGTCCCACTCTCCCTTGGTCTCTGCAAGTCAAGCTTGCTCCGCCGTCAACTCCAACGAGCTTGAGACGACAACAGGGGGCTCCTCACGTGTGATTGGGGTCGGATTCACCTTCGCAAAGGGCCGGGTCAGGGCGGCAAGGTCCCGGGTTGTGGCTCCCCTTGGAGCAGTGCGCCACCAAGGGAAAGCAAGGAGGTAGCTGCTCGCGGCGGTGGAGATGGAGCGAGTGAGCTGCAGGTGCTGTCAGGGCCTCTTGAGGTGCCGCAGAGGTAGCTGGGAACTCCTCGAGACTGGAGGGAGGTTCGAATTGAAGTGGCGAGGGCAACAACTCCACCGAGGTGGAGTTGATCGGAGGTAGTCTGGTTGAGGGTGGAGCTATCGAGGCTCTATTCAGACAAATTGGAGGATCGGGCGAAGCAAAGGAGTCTCGACAATGCTTTTGGAGGTGTTATATAGGCGCGAGGGATAGCGGTTTGTAGATGCCCAATTCGAGTTGGGCGAGCTTGGAGAGGGGTGCTCGCTGGGGTGGTCGTGGAGGTGGTTCGCGTCGTCAAGGAGGGACATGTGAGGGCTTGTCGAGTTCGTGGTGGCGAGGGGGAGGCATTGCCTCAGTCAGTTTCTCGCGAGGCGGGTCAGATTGGGGAGTAGTGGTCGGGGGTTTGAACTCGTGGCTGTAGCCACCTTCTCCCGGGTTGATCGGAGGTTGGGGACGACTTCCCCACCGTCCGATCCTCCCTAAATCCATGTGGTCGCTCACGGGTGGCTGAGATGGAGTCTTAAGGGTGACCCGCGGATGGGTGAGTCACCCCCCGCATGGCAGGGTTAAATACCCTCGCATTGATTAAAAACTATAGGGTTACATATGGATGTGATTTAATTAAAGGCAAATCTTTGGAAAAACTTTGAAAAATCGTAGAGCGAGCTAGGAGTATCCTATTGACATGAAATTTGAAACATAGCTCCACATTAGTGATCCTTCGATGTTGCGAGAGTTTGAGCTCGAAAATCATACTTGATTTATCAATGTATCACTTTATGAAATTAGGGTTTGAGTTAAAAAAATATTATAAAAGCACAAGTATAAAAGAGTATAGAAAAACAAATTTATGATACAGATAGAGCAATTGGAAGGACCAACTTACATGTAGACTACGCTGAGGCACAACAGAGAACCCGACGGCTCAAGGGTTGACGCGGGCAGAGAGAAGGTGTAGGGCTCGAAGACCCTCAACACGAACAGCCGAAGGCGAAACACGATCAGGCGGGCTGCTCTAATAGGCCAACCCCACACATGGAGGGCCTCCGGTGGCGGCGACATCAGCACCAAGCTGCACGACGGCGGGCGACTACGGGGAGGGTGGCGGCTAGAGCACCTGCTATGGTACTATCTTGAGTTGTTTGTAAGGGTTAGGGTGCACAATGTGTGTACCCCGTATATTTATAAAGAGAACAATTACGTAGAGGTCCTCATAGAATAAGAAAATAACAAGAGAATATAAAGAACTTACATAAAAACACTAGTTAACAAAACATATGTGGCTCACATATATTTTTAGAATCTAATCAATGTAGTGAGCCACGTAAGGATTCTAATAGATTGGATACTTATCCATCAAAGACTTTCCAACCTTCCTAAAATGGGACCCATTATCATTTATAATTTGAGGCACATTTTGGGCACCGATTTCTTTGATATATTTTGTCATAAACTTAGATGTGTATCTAGAAGTCCGAACCTCAATTGAAGCATCTATAAATCCAAGGTAAATGGTGGATCCATTACAACATGTAAGAAAATTGATGATTTATTCCTTATTTCTAGATCTCTAAGCATCATCCATTAATGACACACCATAACATTCCCACCTACAACGTACAATTGTAACATGAATTATTGCATGATAAAAGTAGAGTTAAAAACTCAAAGTTGGCAAGACTTCAACAATCAAGAGTGGAAACTAAAGATAAAATAAGAAGCTTAGTTACTATTGTAAAGTGCGAGGGAAAACTCACTTGTGTTGTTATATTAGACGACACACCCCTTTCTTATGTACAGGAGAAAAGGGGGAAACATTATAGTCTGGGGCATATGTAAGGTTATATGGGCCGAGACACTTAAGCCATATACTAATTAACTTGTTAACTAAATAGGCATATAATACTTTCTAATAGTCATTTGTTTCATTTGATCAATCCACTTGTTTTTGTTTAGGAAGGTATACAAGTATACATTCATAAGCTCATATGCAATGGGGCTTTAACACCCGATTCAACCTACCTTGCAGTTCTCAAGAGGTGTTGTGAATATGGCTCAATAGCCACATGGGCAAAGATTCCGTGGGAAAAGAAGGATTTACCCTCTGCTTTGCCAACCTATTTCTTTGCACCAAGAAATTTCAAATTCTAGTGTACTGTTTTTGACCTTCTCATACCCGACTCGTCTATACTACACCAACCTCCCTCTTGTTGTGCTATGAGATCTGAATAGGTTATCAATTGTCCCTTTCTTTCTTTTGACTTGGATAACATATCATTGTCATCTTGGTGATGGATGCTCTTCTTGAACAGGAACTAGCCACACGGCCCACACCTCTGCCTCCACCTTGCTAAAAGATAGATGGGCCAATGCCCCTCCTGTACGCATCATGTTGTTTTCTCTCCTATGCTTGCTTTTTTGGAATCTCTAAGCACCATGCGATACAAGGGATGTTGCTGGGAGGTGTAATGACCTTCAAGATAATCTACATCTGAGTTAAGAGTCCACAGAAGAACCTCCTCTCCCATAGTCAAAGAGGGTACCAACATAGAGTTGATCCAATTCTTGTTGATGAAGGTTTTTTCTTTTGACTCACCATTTCCTTGAAGTTGTCCCTCACTCCTTGAGTGCATTTCTTGCACATTGCCATGTTCCTATCACCACCAACAATGTGGGATTTGAATCTTTTGATTCCTCCCCCTATTTTCTTGGCACAATATTTGCATATAAGATGTTACCTAGTATGAGGAACATGATCCCAATGAGCCCATGCGAAATTAGAAACCTTTCTAGCAACTTCATTTCCCCTACCATCACCACTATCACCGGCTTTAGAAGCCATCTACTACAACTTTGGAAAATAAAAAGATGAATAAAATCACCACATCAAGTCAAAACATGTATAAATAATAACTCAGTATTAAAATTCCATGTTTGAAACTTAGAATCTAGAAGTATAACCACTAACTTTATCATTTTTTTAATTAGTTCATTTTATTATTTTTATCTTAATAAGGTCTGAAATTATTATTTAAATTGGTTCATCTACTACAATTTTGGAAAATAAAAGACGAATAAATCATCAAATCAAGTCAACACATGTATAAATAATAACTCAGTACTAAAATGCCATGTTTGAAACTTAGAATCTAGAAGTATAACCACTAACTTTATCATTTTTTTAATTAGTTCATTTTATTTTTTTATCTTAATTTAAGGTCTGAAATTATTATTTATATTGGTATAAAAATAATAATACTGAATGTTAAAGTGTCTAAATTAGTCTATTAGTTAAATAGGCTAATTAGTTTAGTGGGCCTTTATCTTCCGGCCCGTCTAGTTTAGATTACTTGGGTCCTAAGTAATAGGGCGTCTCTCCTCTCCTATATAAAGGAGAGGTCGTCAGTCTTTGTATACAATCTATTCTATTCAATCCATCTTTTATATTTTAACATGGTATCAGAGCGGGTTAGATCTTGAGAGAACCCTAACCTAGCCGCCGCTTTCCCCTCTCTCTCCAAGCCGCCGTTCTTCTCCGTAGCCGCCGGCCGCCGCCTCTCGAAGAGAGAAGCCAAGGTCGAGCGCCCGCCTGCGGGCGGCCGCCGGCCTCCGTTGCCATGGCTTGGCCGGCTGCCCGCTAGGCATATCTCGGCCTCCATGGTCATCTCCATTCATCTATTCTTTCATTCTTTCCATACAACACCTCCGCTGCCTATCATAGCAGCCGTCCTCCATCGTCATCCGCAAAAATCGCCGCCGTAGGCATCCGCCGCGGTAATCTCCTTCCGCCATCTGAAAGCAGCAGCGCCTCGCCACCATCAGCAGCAGTAGCCATCAGCAGCCATCTCCACAGAGTCGTCGACCATCAGAAATTGGTTCCCATCCGCAAGGAACAGCCAACTCCACCTTCCGGAGCAGCCGCCGCCGCCGCCGCCGCCGCGTCGATACTATCGACATGAGTGTCGATGGTATCGACATCAGACCAGACGCAAACATCCGCCGACATCCCGTGATGCAATCCGCATCGCCGGCGTCGATACTATCGACAGGAGGTCGATGGTATCGACTTCATCACAGTGACGGAAGAGTATCTGCGTCGATACTATCGACAGAAGGTCGATACTATCGACTTTATCACAGCGACAAGGAGAGAGTCGGTCGATACCATCGACAGTCATGTCGATGGTATCGACAGTTGATCAGCAACAAACGACAATCCGTCGAAGGCTCCATCTCATGACGTCTTCAGATCAGCCTTCATCGCCGCTTTGGAGAGGCTCCGCCTTGGCTCCGCATGCATCCTCTTGGCATGCAATATCTCCGGAGTCACGCAGGAGACCCTTTGTCATCTCCTATGTTGCGACAAATGCTACATCAGCCGAACGTCATATCCAGCCATCATCCGCAAGCTGCTGCTCCTCCACTTCATTATCATCCCGGCAATCTTCATCTTCCATTTGCTGCTATCTGCATCATCATGCTACTGATGTCCCTACGCCATCACCTGCTGTTTTCATCATCATCATTTCATCATCATCATTTCATCATCATCATTTCATCATCATCACTTCATCATCATCACTCTCCACTGCTACCAAACAACCATGTTTACTACCCCCATATGCATTATCCCTGTCTCTATTCGGATCCTTAATCGGTTCTATCTTTTACTAATCGGATCCTATTTTGACCCTAATCGGGCCAACAAACCCCCTTTTCGGGTCGGGACTAGATCCATTTATTTTTCTACCCGGATCTCATGTTGACCCATTTAGTATACTCTCTTTGGCTATCGGTTTCATTCTCCACATATTGCCCATCTCCATTTCACATATTTTCTCTCTTTTTCAGCCTTTCCCACCCACCCATATTATGTGTGTATCCCTTTTCCACATTACGGGGGGGTCATATATCCAGTTCTCCACACCAAACACTCACTCTTGTCGTATTTGGTGTGCGGGGGGGATAGAGAGGAAAGGAAGAGATGAGAAGAGCGAGCATGCGAGCATATGAGAGAATGTATGAGAGAGAGAGTATGAGATGAGATGATGATATATGTATTCAGATTATATATATTCCAGGCTATCTTCATGGAGCTTCACATCATTCAGCACACCAGTTCTCTACTTGAGCCAGCAGTGAAGATCCAGCGTCGACACCGTATCCGCGTTCGTACCGCGTTATGTACGTCAGGTGTTGATGGTGTATTCCTTCAGTTGCATTCACATGAGACAGATGGGTGCTTCTTCAGAAGCTCAGAGTTTTATCTTCACCGAGCTGCTTCATCACGTCTTCTCCGAGCTGTATCTGCAGTATCGACATCGCCTGTAGCTGATCCTCTTGGGACTTTCCTTGATGGATGATCTCCTTTCCCGTCAAGCCCCCCAAGTTTCATGGTTCCTGCATCGTATCAAGCAGCAGATCGTCCGTCCGCGTTCGTGCCGCGTTAAGCACGTATTCCAGTGGCGACTTGTTGTAGTATCAGGACCATTCTTCAGCCTACAGAGTATCTTCAGATGTCTTCATTTTAGATGCACTTCAAGGAAGACCTTCAAAGCTCGAGTATCTTCAGCCTGCAGAGTCATCATCACCATATGATTCAGGGGGAATATTATTTCAGGGGGAGTAACATATTTTGTATGGGAGTGATATTTATCTTTTATCTTTCATTTATCATTTCTTTTTATCGAGTCCTGTAACTCTCCAAGCTTGGACATGTGTTTCACCCATGCTCCAGCTTGAGGGGGAGTGTTAAAGTGTCTAAATTAGTCTATTAGTTAAATAGGCTAATTAGTTTAGTGGGAACATAGTTTACATTTCTTGTGTAAGTCTACTATTATCATCTAATTAGGGTTACTTATGTCAAATATACATATATATAAGAAACTTCATTAAAAAGTTTTTTTACCCATTTTATGTGTAAATATGAAATATCATGATTAAATATGTGAAATAAGTATAGATCTATGTATTCCACACCCTTGTTTCTTAGATCTACAAGTTTTACTTATAGATCTTGAGTTTTCAAAAAGAAATGCCACTTAGAAATTTGAGATTTTTGGAATTTATTTTTAGATATGTCTAGAAGAGATTAGAAATAGAAGAGGAGTACATAAGCTAGGGAGAAGGGGTTACATACCTTATAATTAAGTAGAGCAACCTCCAAGAGCAAGACATCTCAAAATAATCGTCAGATGGCCAAATTCACAGCGAAGCTGTCGGTGGAATAGTGTTTCGCAAAACAGGGAGTGCGTTTTGCCTGCATTTCACAAAATGAAGGCCTTTAATGGGACTTTTTGCACATAAATATCCCCAATTTGTTGATTTTTGAAATATATCAATCTTATTATTATATTATTACTTATATATATACATCATTCTCTTTGCAGGTGTTTAAAACTGACAACACTATAGGTAAACGCTTAAAAAATATACATGCTCCATATACGATGGAAGCATTAAATGAAATAAGAGAAGAATGGGCAAAAGCCATACAAGCAGTGGCAACTGTAAGATATAATTGGGATGTTGATAGCGATAATGAATGATACTTTGTAAATGAATATTTCTGAATGTTAATACATGTATTTGAATGTTTCTATATGTGTGAATGTGAGAATTGAATTGATGTCTGAATGTATCTACTTGTGTGAAATTTTTCTTGGGACTTTTGCAGGTTTGTGGCCTGTTTGTAGGCTGATATCAATGGATGTCGTAAACCTACAGTTCAGAAAACTGAACTGCAGGTTCTCATCCTGCTGACCAGCCACAACAGGCCTGCAAACTGATATGAAAAAAAAAAGATATAGGCGTCGGTTATTTACAGAAAACCGTCAGCAAAGACCTACAGCGTCGGTTATTGGATACAAACCGACGCCTAATATTACAAACAACCCGACCGTGCAGGAAAGCACGGCCGTGGTGGAAAAGGCGTCGCTTATTCATATAAAACCGACGCCTATAGTACTAAACACGGCCGTGCAGGGAAGCACGGCCGTGTCGTCTTGAAGTATGGCGTCGGTTGTTTAGTTGATCACCGACGCCAAACGGGTTCGCGCCACAGAAAACAGCCTCATCTAGGACACTTTTTGCGTCGGTTACCAACAAAGAATAAGGTTTCGCCGAAACCGGCAAAATTTCGCCCCCAAATACCGATTTCGATGTGACCTGATACGAAACCATGCAACTGTGTCGATACCGTCGCATTTCGCGAAATTAAAATGCAATTTTGCCAAAGTTTCGATGGTTTCGCTAATTTCGCCAAATTTCGAGGGGTCTAGTGCAGTTTTTCCATCTTACTTATCGGTACGCAGCCGAAACCGGCGAAACCTGCCGGTTTTTGGAGCTGCTTTGCTGCTGCTGCTGTTCTTTGTGGAGACAAGGTGATTTTGAGGGGGATTTGCCATTTGGAGCCAAAGATCGACTACATTAAGGTAAATAAATATATTTTCTTCCATTTTCATTCATTTCCAACCTCTATTTCTCCTAATATCATCTATTTTGAACACATATTTCTCTATTTCACATAATTTCGTATTTTACACTAAAATATTAGATCTACTCTACTATTCATCAAATTTGTGTGTTCTAAACATAGATCCACACATCTAAGCCATGGATCTATATATATCTTCAATAAATTTACACAAATAACTAATTTTTATATCTTTTTTAGATTATAAATACTAATAATAGTATATATAATATATATTCATCATAACTAGTTATTTCACTTAGGTTTAGTAGAAGAAGTTGTTACAAACACTAATATGAACACAAGGAAAATAATTTTTGTAAAAAATAAGATATTTTTTATATATACACTATTTAAAAATCCGAAAATTTAAAAAAAAATCATAAAATATTCTTTTTTTTAGAAATAAGATATTTTTGTATTGTTTTAAATATCCTATTACAGTAGTACTCCTAATCACTTACATATACGTATAAATTATTTGTTAAATATGCATTTATCAATTTAAAAATATATTTTCAGACCTAAAAATCCAAATAAAAAATAATTCTAAACCTTTTTTCATATTGATTGATATCCTATTACAGTAGTGTACCTAATCCATTACATATATGTACAAATTATTGATAAGTATGTGCATTTACCAATTAAAAAATAATTTTCAGACCTAAAAATACAAAAAAAATAATTCAGACCTAAAAATACAAAAAAAATTCTAAACCTTTTTTCTTCCTTGTTAATTTCCTATTTTAGTAGTGTACCTAATCAGTTACATATCTGTATGAATTTTTGCTTATGTCGTTTATTGTTTTGATTGCTAATGGCCTAATGCATTGCATATTCTATGTTGTTTTTGATTTATTTCAGTGTTGACAATGTCTTCTGATGGAAATTCGTCTGGGAATGAGGGTGCTAGGCAGAATGCACCCAAACCCAAGGAAGTAGATTTTGCTTGGAATTATTGTGCTCCTGTTCCCGGGGTCAAGGGAAAGGTGGTTTGTAACTTTTGCAAAAAGACAATTGGTGGAGGGGGCATCACCAGGTTTAAGCGTCATATTACTGGGGGAGACAAGAATGTTGCCTTATGCCAGAAGTGTCCGCAATCTGTTAGGGATGATTTCAGAAAGATCATAGCATCCAAAAGGGAGAAGAAAGACAAATGTATTGAGGCCAACAAATCTTACACTGATACTCTCTTCAATGTACAAGCCACAGGTTCATCTGCCGAGTCTGATGATGACATGGTGTATCCTCCAGGTTGTGGTGATACTGCTTACGGTCGGCATATGTATAGGCGGGCATATAGAGAATCAAGAAGAAGTGAGTGGGAAAGGGAGGAAGCTGCAAGAATACTACGGAGGTATGGGCCATCAGGAACTGGATGAGGCAGTGGGACTGGAGTCACTGGACTAGGACTAGGTCGCAGTCAACATGTTCCTCCTGTTGTTGATCTGGATGATGAAGATGATGTGTTTGCTCAAACAAAAAGGAAGAAAGGCACAGTTGATGTTCTGTTACGTTCTGCTAGTGCTAGATTGAAAAATATTGACGAACCAGGGGTTAGGAAGGCTGAACCTAGGCAAAAAACCCTTAAAGGCATGTTCAGTGGGGCAAAGGAGAAAGTGGGAAAGGATGAGGTAAATTCTTTTTTGCTCACGGAATCCCGGCACATGTTGCAACTGAACCCTATCTACAACATATGGTTGATGTGATAGGGGAGTCTGGTAGGGGAACTAAGGCCCCCACAGCTTATGAACTTATGCATAAATATCTTCCCGAGCAGAAAAAAGAGCTAGAACAGTGGGTTAAGGAGCAAAAGATATTGTGGGCTGAGTATGGGGTCACACTCATGTGTGATGGGTGGACCAGTGGCAACAGGAAACAAATTATAAACTTCCTTGCTCATTGTCGTGGATCTACTATCTTCCTTGATTCTGTTGATGCTTCTGGTGAGGTTAAAGAGTACTCATATTTATACAAGCTGATGAAGAAATACATGAAAGTTGTTGGGCCCTAGAATATTGTGCAAATTGTTACTGATAATGGATCAAATTTTAAGAAGGCGGGGGGAAAGATAATGAAGAATTCTCCCGTGTACTGGACGCCGTGTGCTGCCCATTGTATAGATCTCATATTAAAAGATATGGGAAAACTTGAGTACATCAAATCTGTGACCATTGATGCAAAATTGATTACAGGTTTCATATATAATCATTCTTTTTTGTTGAATGCAATGAGACGTCCATAATATTGTGGAGGCGATCTAGTTAGAGTGGGGGTAACAAGATTTGCTACCAACTACTTGGCTCTAGATTCACTGAAGAACAAAAGAGATGGACTGAGGAGGTTATTTAATGGAGTAGAGTGGACCTCCATGAAGGAGCACAATACCCCACTTGGTCGACGAATTGAAGAACTAATTGCTAATAGGGCTTTCTGGGACAAAGTTATCAAGGTACTTAAGGTAATGGCTCCTATAGTAAAAGTGTTGAGGTTAGTAGATGGTGACAAGGCTGCAACCATGCCTTGGTTATATGACGCAATGGAAACAATGGTGGAGAATGTGAAAAAAGCCGCTCCAACATCCAATGCACAATACACGAGCATCATAAAAAAGAGATGGACTGATATGCTTTTGCATCCACTACACAAAGTCGGTGAGCATCATAATCATTGTAATTGTATCATGTATATAATTATTTAACTGGTCTATGTTATTTATTTACATCATACTATTTGAACCCAAGATACCATTACTCGCGGCAATTGGGTATGAAACCAGACTTGATGAATGCGGTTAGGGATGTGCTTAATAAGTTGCTTACATCCACAGAAGAACGGATGCAGGTTTTGGATCAGGTATACAAATAGTTGTATAATTGTATTTCATGTTTATCTAATATCTATAACCTAACAACTATTAATGTGGTCTTTCATGTTTGTTGGCTTTTTTGTAGCTACGACAATTCCGTGAAGGCCTTGGATGCTTTGGCCACCCCAATGCAGTAGCCGACCGTGCAAAGGGTGATCCTTGTGAATGGTGGGTGTGGAATGGGAACGGTGCCCCTCAACTTAGAAAAATAGCCATACGCATTCTTTCACAGACAACTTCTGCAAGGGGGTGTGAAAGGAATTGGAGCACTTTTAATTTGATTCATTCAAAAAGAAGGAACAGATTGGGGGCTCTCAGGTTAAGGGATCTCGTGTATGTCCACTACAACATGCGTTTGAGAGCTAGAGCTATAAGAGAGGCCAACTACAAAGAAGTCCAATTTGCTGAAATGCATGATCCCATTGACACAGCATACACGTTCCATGAAGATAGATTTCGGGGCCTTTATGATAGTGATGATGAGGGTACCGGTACAATAGAAGATCCCTTAGAAGAATGGATGAATGAAATAGGCCGTCCAGTTCTAGACAATATTTCTTCTGGCCGTCCAGATCCATATGTGGAGGAGCAATTTGAAGATGCTTCGGGTGTTGTACTTGAGGAAGAACGAAGAAACAGAAGCCCACCTGAAAGACTTGAGCCAGAGCCTGAGCATGTAGATCTTGATATGGAAATTGATAGAGCAGTGCAAGATGAATTGGGTGGAGCATCTAGTGCTTCAAAATCTATAACTGCTACATCATCTGGGTCCAAGTCTAAGAGTGATGACGACGATGATGATGGTGGTAATGCAAGTGGTGGTCAACGTTCTCTAGAGTATCCTCCAGCAGTTGATCCTCAGAATGATGATCGTCCATATATCACTAGGGATATTCCTATATATCCACAGGAAAGAAATGTCACAATGGCTGAAAAAACCTTTATGAGGAAGAAAACTCGAGGTGGAAAAGACTACAGTGGTGCACCACCACGGCCACATGAGGATACATGCTATAGGCCTCCTACAACTACAACTACACCTATAGGATTCCAATCCTATCCTACTTCACAATACTATACTGATTCCACTTCTGATATTGCTGAATCCATGAGAAACATGAGGCTTTCTGATTCTCTATATCCTCAACAATCATTTGGTGATACGTTGTTTGGGCACCCACAAGCGTACTATGGGTATTCTGGATATCAAACTCAGCCACCACCACAACCAGAAGCAGAATTAGAGCATCATATTGGATATACATATAGTGCAAATGTCTCGGGCCCGCAAGGAACATATCAGTACAACAGTAGTGTATTTTCTGATGATCGGGGGCAATCATGGAGCGGTGGTAGCTCAGTTATTCCTGTTGCTCAAGCTCGTCAACCTCCATCTGATTCTGAAAGCAGGAGTTGATATCTTAGAGATCTGGAAGATCACTTTCCAAGGTTTGGGATGATGATGTTCATTTCTGGTGATGTGCACGAGGAACATGTGATTTCATACAACAAACTTTACAGAATGTACATGACCTGGGAGCAATATGTCGACCATATCAACACTATACAGTATGGTGAACAACCATCTCAATCAGCACGACACTCAACATACAATTGATTTGAGTTGGTAAGTAAGTTACTATATTATTCATATGTTGTAAGTTTGATATTATTGGAGAAGTGTGTGTACTTATGTTTATGGATTGTGCTAGTAAAATTGCATAACTTAATTCCTATATTTTGTCATCGAAATCCTTCATCGAAATCCTCAATAAACATGACAGTTCCCTTACATCCCACATGAAGCCCCCCCCAACCTACCCCCACATAAAATTTTATTGCATAAAACGATGCATTTAGGTGTAGAGATCACGCCTGTAAAATTTCATAAATTAATTCGTTCATTTTGGCGTCGAAACGGGCATTGTTGCATTTATCGAAATTTTTGTCGAAATTTCCATAAATTTCGGTTTCCATGCTGTCGAAACGGTATCGAAATCGGATACCTTATTCCTTGGTTACCAATTAAACACCGACGCAGAATGTGTCCTAGATGACGCCGTTTTCTGTGGCGCGAACCCTTTTGGCGTCGGTTTTCTATAAACAACCGACGCCTCTAAGTTAAATAGGCGTCGGTTAAAAAACCGAAGCCGAAGTGTTAGACCTTTAGCGGCGCCCACATAGGCGTCGCTCGGAAACTGACGCCAAAGCGGGTTAAACAACCGACGCTAAAAGGCATTTCTGTAGTAGTGCCTTGTGTTTTGACATTTCGATGTCTGATGGCAAAAAATGAAATTTTGACTGAATATTTGATAATTTTGGTTGAAATTTTGTTCCATGGTTCCACTTTAAGAGACATAAACTTCGCATATTGAATTTCCTTCTACAAATCCATTAGTGGGAGGACCGTCAATCAAGTACTTATATTTTCCTTGTCCTTTGAAGCAGATCTTGATAGTGCAACTCCATTGACTATAGTTCTTCTCGTTATGTTTCAGTAGAATGTGCACAATAAGCATTGGTTTTTTCTTCTTTGTCAAAGTTGTTGAAGCAAATCACACCCTAACGGGAAAGGAGAGCCTTGAATACACTCAAGGAAGAAAGAGAGTAGCAGACAATGCTTCACAACAACTTGATAAGCCCTATTGTCTAGGGGAGAAAAAGAAGAGTGGACGACTGCCTCTATTGTTGGACCAAATTGCTTAGGGCTTGTAACCCTGTGGCTCTGATACCCTATAGAAATTGTAAGTGGGGAAGGAGATGGCCTAATCTAGTCTGAATCGTGGCTTGAATTTATAGAATATAATGTACAATATATATGTAGAACACATATTTAATCACATTATTACAAGTATGCCCTTTGCATATTATTTTTATAGGTTACACAAATTCTCTATCCCTTTTACTTATATTGGGTTACTCTAGCACCTTATTAGCTTTGACTAGAAGATGATGACTTGTTGTTATGAAAATATGTCTATTTTTTGTTGGATGAGGGAATGCACATCGTTCTTAGAAAGTAATGTTGCTTTCTCAGAATTCATAGATGCTTTGCATTCTCAATAGAAAAAACACAGAGGATTCTCTTCTAGAAATGGGAGATATATTAGAGGTATTGGTTCCCAAATGCATGGGGGGCAATTGTTTGAAACAAGGAGGATATATAGTTTTATTGCCTTCAATTGAATAGAGCTCACCTTCTTAAGCAAGAATGGACCATAACTTGCTTGAGCAAATGACTGTGAGGAAAATGTATCAGGTGTAAGTGAGTGTAATTTTTGTATCTGTGCCTACTACAAAATTATCTCCTATTTGATTGTTGATCTATTCGAAGGTAGGAGAAGGCGTGAAGATTTCCTTCTGAGAGCATAGGTGGTGTAGAAACTGGAAAGACATCCTTTGTTATGCCTTGGATGTTAGCTTGTTGATTTCGACATGAAGTGTCTACAAAGACAGAAACACAAATCTCTCCTTGGACATAAGAGAGTTGTAGTGAGCCGAAAGAAGTGCAAAGTAAAACACTCGTGTGGTAACAAAAATGTTCTATACCAAGAAAATAGTCAATATTATAAGGCAGTGCTAGCTGAAGTTTCTGGGGATAACAGGGTGTATCTTGTTTCCCAACCAAAATTCAAGTTGACGATGAAGGATAATAGGAAGTATGCTACTAAGACTAGTATGAAGGATGAGGTAGGAATGTAGGATATATATTAACCTTTTATCACGACTAAGTTGATTCTACACCCATTTCTAAATTTAGAAAGTAGGCCATTTTTTAGTGACTTCTGGTCACCCATCTTTTCAGGATTGGCCATGTCTTTTCTCTTGTATTCACTGTTCTTGATGTGGTTTCTGAGTTATCTTGATCATTGTGTTCTGACGGATTATTTAATTATATTTACTTATTATGGGGCATAGTAATTGATGCTAATGTGCAACAATATCATTATGCAAATCTAGTATCCTAGTGTATACTGTTTTATCGACTAATTTTGTTTGTTGTTCAGATTTTCCTGGATAGGTGTTTTCATCGTTATCATTCCAAAAAATTAGATCCGGGAGCAGCTGTTGGGGCTATTGGCGCCCAAAGTATTGGAGAACCAGGGACACAAATGACATTGAAGACTTTTCACTTTGCTGGTGTTGCGAGCATGAGTATCCTTTGTTAGTACATCTTTGGAGCATATACATCCTTATATTTGATATAATATTAAGATGTCCATTGGCCATTATACTAAGTTTATATCTGTTATTTATTCTGGTTGAGTATCTCACCCTGTCAAATCGTATATACTATTCTTTGAAGATATGTAAAACCTGAAATCTCTGATGAGATGGTGGAGTACTACGATATGATCTCATATAACGTAATGTCATCAAGATGTGTACGCTGGCCCCCTCCCCCAATTCGTTGATATATTGAGGCTAATAATCTAGTTGTTTCTCGGGGATATTGAGCTAGCACTTTTCTGCTATGGTTGTGCAATACATAATGAAGGATAGTAGAGTATGTTGGCCTCTATAACCATTCATTTGATGCTTATTTATATATTAGAAATCACTATTTTTTACTATAAGTCCACATTGTGAAATCCAATCTTTCAAACATGTTGCCACTTTGCATAAGGACTTGATTCTTGGTTGTTTTTGAGTTTTCATGTTAGCACATTAAAATTTCAAGTTATATTTAATTAAAAAAATAACTTTTTTTTGTCTCTTTCTAGCTGTCATATATAACATGGCCACTTTTTAGGCTCACAATCTACAGAAATGCTTGCAATATAATAAGATACAATTTCATCTGATAACACATTTATGCATTATTTTTGAGATGCATAGGACATGTAATGCCGTGTCCTTCATGCTCAACCTTTTTATGACGATTTGTCCAACCACGGAGATGCAATTGTAAAATGTTAATTATTTTGTACATGGGTCTTATGTAATATGAGTTGTGTAGGAGCATTAGGGTTTGGTCAAATATGTAGTCTTGTTTCCTATATGGCTAATAATGGGAGGGATAGGTCAAGCCTTGTATCATATTGGCCCCTGATTATGTTATAAAAAAAAAGAAAAGAAAAAAGAATGCCTGCTGGCTGACAACCAGCCCCTCTTCGGTCTCCTAAAGGCTGTGTTTTCATCTGCCCCGCATGAAGCCGCTTATGCGGCCACATATGCATTTTGGTTACCTCTCTGAACCACATATCTCTATGCAGCCCATTATATGGTCATGGTCATATATGCAGTGCATATACAGCCCTATGCGGCGCATATGCAGCCACTTTTCATATAGAGACGATATGTGTGTACTCTATTTATCAATTATCTTGTTTAATTATTCATTAAACTACTTATGCACACATATACATATAACTATATAAGTAACGTATATATACATATATATTGCATACTATACATGTATAGTTATATGTTTACAACTTTACATATTAGTATATTTAGGTGAAAAATTGCATACTATACATATATATTGCATACTATGCTCATATAATTAATATATTAATCCAAAGTCAAATATGCCCCGCATATGCGCCCACATTGCGCATATACTCTATGCAACACCTGGACCGAACGCATAACACATACTCTTTTTCAAAACATTGCCTAAAGGTCTAGAAACACTGCTCTACTTTTTCATCCCTTTGTCCCTCTCTGTCATTCTCCCCTCGTTTAGTTTGACACATACCCTTTTAGGGGCGTTATAGCCACTATTTTCCTCCATTCACAGTCTCCTGTTCTTGGTGCCACTATTGCAAGGGAATCAAAGAAGTAAAGAAGAAGATATATCAATTGAAGGAGGGTATAGGGGTGCTACAATCTGCAAATGGATCTACCTAAACACCCTGTTGCAAATTCCATCATGATTCCACTTCCCATACCCCACATTGGCTTCCTACTTTTGGCTGAAGCTAGTGTGCCTCCTTTCCTACTGTTACACTTTCGTCATTATTGAATTACAATTTTGTGCTGTTGTTACTCTCATAGTTACTCTAGCCTCACGTGGAAACAATGTTGCAAGTGAATGTAATGTAAAGAGAAAAAAGGTTCTTAGCGTTTCTCCCATCTGTGCCAAATTTTTAGTTGTCTGTGCATGTGTGTGCACGACACACACACACACACAAATGCACACACTCAGACACACACACACACACACACACACACACACACAGATATATATATATATATATATATATATATATATGTACGTATGTATATATGTATGTATGTATATATATATATATATATATATATATATATATATATATATATATATATATATATATATATATATATATATATATATATATATATATATATATATATATATATATATATATATATATATGCAACGATCCAGTGAGAAACATATCTTGTGAGAGCATGAGAGGCATTTGAATAACTCTCCACATAGATCAATTTTTCATAATCCAACCGTACAGATTACAAGTATACCTTAATATCTACCTTCCTATAAATTTTTATCACCATCCAATTTGAAGATCATTCACAACAACCAAATATTTTTTGACGCTCTATATTGAATTTCAGGCTGACCGTGGGATGTAAAAAGTATATATTGTACATATGGACATGTAAACAATGTCTGACTGCAATGATTTTTTGTGACAAGGTAAATGAAATGATGCTTTTTCCATCTATATAGTTGGATTTTAAAAAATAGTTACTAATTTTAGTTATTCAAATACCTCTCATGCTCCCACCGTAGGATGTTTCTCACTGGATCGCTACCCTATACACACACACACATATACACTCTCTCTCACACACACACATACATGCATATACACACACACACACACATATATATATACACACTCTCTCTCTCTCTCACACACACATATATATATTGTTAATATGTCTTTATTTACTATTCTGTTAATTTCCTTTTCTATTTGGACCTATATGTAATTGTTCTACTAATATATATATATATATATATATATATATATATATATATATATATATATATATATGAGGGTACACACATTGTGTAACCCCACGCTTCCCAACTTGTTTTGTCTCATGGTACCAGATCGGTTCTGATCCGGGCGCCCCCCCCCCCCCCCCCCCCCCCCCGTGGCCGGCCACCTGCAGCTCTCCGCCGCGGCGTGTGCAGCGCGCCGCTGCCGTTGAGGCTGTTGCCGCTGCCTTCGTGCAGTCGGTGGCCGTTGTTGATCCGGTCTCTCCTGGTGTGATCTCCTACATGCACGACTTTGGGGAGTTCTCTCGAATCTATTTTTCTGCCAACCCGTGTTGGCCTTTGAGCCGTCGGGTCTTCTACTGCGTCGCGGCGTAGTCCGTATGTAACTGGTCCGTCTAGTTTTTCAAAAGTGCCTTCTGCCGCCTAGCTGAGGAACTAGGCGGTCGTATTCTGCCTGTGCCTGCTTGTTCTTTTCTCTGTCGGTGATTGGTGCTCTGCCTGTCATGGCATCTTCTAATGAGGATTTGTGTCGTCAGGTTACGACTGTTAAACTGGATGGGAGAAACTACCAGCACTAGGTTTGTTCTATGCAAATCTATGTTAAATCTCAAGGGAAATTGTCACATTTGACACAAGATCATCCTCCTGTACCTGTTGCCACCACCGACTCCAAGGATGTCAAAGCATATGATGACTGGGTTAAAGATGATTCTACTGTTATGACTTGGATTTTGAATAGCAGTGAGACAAAGATTAGTGTCACCTTATTATACCTACAGACAACCAAGCAGATGTGGGATCGACTTGCTAGTACCTACTCTCATAGCCAGAATCCGAAGAAAGTATTTGATATCGACAAGCAACTCAGTCGTCTATACTTCTCGGGATCTGATCTTACTGACTATATTTCTGCCTTCAAGGGACTTTGGGGGGAATTGGAGGCCTACCATCCCATGTCTTCTGAATTGGCTACCATGCAACGTCAACGCCAGGAGTTGCAAGTAGTCCAGTTCCTGTGTGGCTTACCTGACTCATATGCTGGGGTTGTGGATCGGATTCTGGCCAGTGATCCACTACCTACTCTACATAGTACTTTTCACCGATTACAGTGCCTGCCGTCATCTTCCTCTGAGTCACCTTTTGATATTGGCGATACCACTGCTCTTGCTGCCATGTCTGGCTGTGGTCGTGGCCGTGGACGTGGTCGTACTCATGAAACTCGTCTTCCTCTTGGTGCTGGGAGGGGGAGGAGTTCTTCTGGACGTGGAGCACCTTCTGGTCCTCCTAATGCTGCACGCCCTCAGACTGGTCAACGGTTCTACAACTTTTGTGGCAGATCTAATCATGTTGAGGAAAAATGCTGGTAGAAATATGGAAAGCCTGCCTGGGCTAATGCAGCTTTTGATACCCGTGCTACCACGGGTCATCTTCTGGAGCTGCTTCTGGAGCTCATGTTGCTACATATTCTAGTTGTGATTCTGCTTTCATCAGTGCCCCCTCACCTAGTACTGGTAATAAAAAATGGGTGATTGATTCGGGTGCATCGTCTCATATATCTGGAAATCGGTCCTTGTTTAAAACCCTATCTAAACCGGTTTCTAATTCTTCTGTTATACTGGCTGATGGCTCCAAGACTGTTATAGCAGGGGTTGGAGACATAATTTCTCAATTTTTGTTGAAATCTGCTCTATATGTGCCTCGATTTCTGCTGAACTTATTATCTACTAGAAAAATTGTACGTAGTCTGAACTGCAGTCTCACATTCATTCCTGGTACTTGTACTTTTCAGGACCTTCGCACGAGGATGAAGATTGGTAGGGGCATGAAGGACTTGATGGCCTATACTATCTGGATGAATTAAAAAAGATTGACAATTTGGCGCTATCTTCTGCTCTATCTTCATCAGTTTCAGCTCTGCAGTGGCACTACAGACTAGGACATCCATCTTCTGAAAAATTAAAGCATGTTATCTCAGGTGTAGGGACACAGTTTTCAGTGCCAGTCATGTAAGTTGGGAAACAGTCTAGAACTGTATTTCCTAAAAGGTCCCAGATTAGCAGTAAAAACATTTTTGATATTGTTCATTCAGATGTATGGGGTTCGTGTCATGTACCAAGTTTGTCTGGCAATAAATACTTTATTCTGTTTATTGATGATTTCTCTCGTGCTACCTGGTTGTTTATGTTGAAAAATCGGTCTCAAGTGCTATCTACAATAAAGTTCTTTTTTGCTGAAATAAAAACCCAATATTTTGTGCCTATTAATATTCTGAGAACCGATAATGCTTTGGAGTTTGCTCAGAAAGAAGTTGTATTGTTTTGTCGATCTGTGGGTACTATTCATCAGACCTCTTGTACTTATACACCTCAACAAAATGGAGTTGCAGAAAGAAAAAATAGGCATTTACTTGAGGTTGCTAGAACCATAATGTTGCAATCTAATGTACCAAAACATTTTTGGCCAGAAGCTATCCTGACTGCCTGTTTTCTGATTAATAGAATGTCGTCGTCTCTTATTGGCAATAAGATACCTGTTCAGGTTCTCCAGCCTGATGTTACCATGTTTTCTGTACCTCCACAGATATTTAGCTCTACTTGTTTTGTGCGGTTACTTGGACCAAACTATGATAAATTATCTCCTAGAGAAGAAAAATGTATTTTTCTGGGTTATTATCGTACTCAAAAAGGGTACCGGTGCTATAGTCATACTGGGATAAAATGGTTCACAAGTAGTGATGTTGTCTTTTTTGAGGATATGCCTTTTTATTCTGCTAAAGGAGATACTCTGGATTCTGATATAATCACAACACCATTACCTATCATGAGTGATTGCACCTCTGACACTTCACCTGCTGAAACTACTACTCCACTTATTGTGTATAAACGCAGGAACAGGTCCCAAAGTACTCAAGACCCCCCCATGCAACACCAATCTTCTCCTCAAGAAGGTCCCACTCCTACTGAGGTACAATCTGACTTAGATTTTCCTATTGCTCTCAGAAAAGGCACTTGTTCTTGTACTTCTCATAATATTGCTAATCATGTTTCTACTTCACATCTGAATGTTCATGCTAGTAACTTTATGGTTGCTCTTTCTGCTATTGTTGTTCCTAAGACTGTCCATGATGCCTTACAAAGCTCAGCCTGGATGACTGCCATGAAAGAAGAGATGACTGCTCTTACTGACAGAAGAACTTGAGAGCTGGTGGATCCACCTCCTGAGTGCAAACCTGTTGGCTGCAGATGGGTCTATGCTGTCAAGTATCAACCTGATGGAAGGGGGGAACGTCTGAAGGCATGGCTGGTTCCCATGGGTGTACTCAAAGTCTCAAACTTATGGAATTGACTATTTTGAGACGTTTTCGCCTGTTTCCAGACTTAAATCTGTCAGAATTCTTCTTTCTGTTGCTATTAACCTTAATTGGCCTCTTATTCAACTGGATGTTAAAAATGCCTTCCTGTATGGGGATCTTTAAGAAGAGGTTTATATGAGCAACCTCCTGGGTTTGTTGCTCAGGGGGAGTCACATAAAGTTTGCAGGTTAAAAAAATCTATTTATGGACTCAAGCAGAGTCCTCGGGCATGGTTTGATGAGCTGAGTAAAATCCTGACTGCTTTTGGTTTTCTGAGGTAACATGTTGATCATTTTGTCTTTACAAAAAAGTCTTCATCTAGTATTGTCATTCTGATTGTTTATGTTGATGATAATGTTCTATCTGGTAGTGATTATTCTGAGATTCTGGACACTAGAGCACACTTGTGCAAACATTTTGCTACTAAAGATCTGGGGAGGCTACGATATTTTCTGGGCATTGAGGTGTCTAGGACCTTTAATGCTCTTATATTATCTCAGAGGAAGTATGTTCTTGACCTGTTACAGGAGACTGGGATGCTTGGTGCACGTCCTGCTGATACTCCTCTGGATCCCAGTATTAATTGGGATGATGATTCTTCTCCTATGTTTCCAGACAGTAAAAAATATAAAAGACTGATTGGTAAGATGATATATCTGACTGTTACTAGGGCCGATATTTCTACTGTAGTTAGTCTTCTTAGCAGATACCTGGATAAACCTAGACAGTGTCACTGGGATGCCCTCTGTAATATTCTGAGATATCTTAAGAAATCACCTGGCAATGTCCTCTACTATAGAAAGCATGGACACTGTTCTCTGGAAGGATACTCTGATTTTGATTATGCAGGAAGTAAGATTGACAGGAAATCTACTTCAGGCTATTGTACTTATGTTGGAGGTAACCTGGTCACTTGGAGAAGTAAAAAGCAAAATGTTGTTGCCAGATCTAGTGCTAAAGCTGAATATAGGGCGATGGCCCACACCGCTTGTGAGCTCCTATGGGTACAATCTCTTTTGAAAGACTTCGGGGTTGAATCTTCTGCTGCTATACCTATGCATTGTGACAATAAAGTTGCTATCTTCATTGCTAATAATCTTGTATATCATGAGCGCACAAAACATATCAAAGTCGATTGTCATTTCGTTCGAGAGACTATCTTATCTGGCAAGATCTGCACTCCTTTCACTCGCTCAGAAAACTAGGTTGCTGATATGTTTACCAAGTTGCTGTATAAGAAGCATTTCAACTCGCTTGTGGACAAGTTGGGCATCATTGATATCTATGCTCCAACTTGAGGGGGAGTGTTAATGTCTTTATTTATTATTCTGTTAATTTCCTTTTCTATTTGGACCTACATGTAATTGTTCCACTAATATATATATGAGGGTACACACATTGTGTAACCCCACGCTTCCCAAACTTGTTTTGTCTCATATATATATATATATATATATATATATATATATATATATAATGTCAGATAAAATGCAACTGGGTATTGTAGAAAATATACCTACGTAGATACTGGGTGAAGCCTATATACACACGCACCCATAAAGTGCCATACGACTGTAAACTGGAACTAGACTATAGAATGTTTCGGTCTGGTGGCTTCACAATCACATGCTTTTCTAGTATCCCCCCATGTTATTGTATGAATCTCATCCAAGTCTCCTAAAATCTGCCATATTTTCATATTCCTTCTCGTCACCTGCCTTTCACATGTTACACTTGCAATTGGTATCCCTTTTTCACTTTAATTTGTATGTCTAGTACTAATGGTTTAGTCTTTCTAACACTCATAGTGCCCTTTTCTATTTTCCGCCCCTTTAACTCCATATCCCTTTTCATCTTTTTTTATTACCTCTTCTTTTTGTCCAACACTCATCATCCATGTAAGAAGAAATGAAGGAGGAAGAAGATGGGAACACCAATCACATGTCGGCTGCTAGGTGCAGCAAACGTGAGTAGGGCTTGAGCCTACACACTTGTATTTTTATATTAGGGTAAATACATGAGGTACAAAGAGAGAAAAAGCATAAAAACAACATTTCATAAATAAAATAGGTCAGCCGCCGGTTTGCCGTTCCGCCACTGTGCCGGTGTCGATACCATCGACTTGTGTCGATGGTATCGACGGAGTATTCTCTTGCGCCTGAACCAATCTCGATACTATCGACATGTGTGTCGATAATATCGACCGAGATGCAGCTGGCGTCAACATGAACCTGGACAGATCTCGATACTATCGACAGAGTGTCGATAGTATCGACCTAGATGCAGGTTGCTTCACACTCCCCCTCAAGCTGGAGAGTACACATCGTGGATGCCCAGCTTGCCACAGAGTTTCTGAAAAATTGCTGAACCCAAGGGCTTTGTCAGAATATCTGCTAGTTGATCTTCAGACCTAACATATGGAGTCACAATAGTGTCGTCTTTTATTTGATCACGAATAAAATGGCAATCAACCTCTATGTGTTTTGTACGCTCATGAAAGATAGGATTCCTGGCGATGTGCATGGAAGATTGATTGTCACACTTGAGCTCCATAGAAGGTAGAAGAGAAATTTGTAATTCAGATAAAACATATTTGACCCATTTTAATTCACAGCATGCATGGGCCATAGCACGATACTCAGCTTCAGTGCTAGATCTAGCAACCACATGTTGCTTTTTACTTTTCCATGTGATAAGATGATCACCTAGAAAGGTACAATAGCCTGATGTAGATCTCCTATCAGTATGATCACCAACCCAGTCAACATCTGAATATCCTGTGAGAGACAGAGTAGATGGAGGTGCCTTTGGTCTAGAATATGTGATACCTTTACCAGGAGCACTTTTTAGATACCTCAGAATTCTGCAGACTGCTATCCAGTGTGATTGTCGCGGAGAATGCATATATTGGCTGACTACGCCCACAACAAATGAAATATCCGGTCGGGTGACAGTTAGATATATCAACTTACCCACTATTCTCCTATAATATTCTGGATCTGGATACGCAACATCATCAACCACCTCTTTGATGTGATAATCCATTGGAGTATTTACCGGTTTAGATTCAGCCATGCCTGTCTCCTGTAACAAATCAAGCACATACTTTCTCTGAGATAAATTGACACATGCATGAGATCTAAGCACTTCAATGCCTAGAAAGTATCTTAGTTTGCCCAGATCCTTTGTATGGAAATGTTTTTGCAAACCCTCTTTGACACGAGATATTCCCATGGTGTCACTGCCAGTAATCACTATGTCATCAACGTATACCAGAAGAATAATGGATCCACAGGAAGAGCTGGAGTAAAATAAGGAATGATCAGTCTTGGAGCGAGAAAAACCCATCTGAAGAATAACTTCACTGAACTTGTCAAACCAAGCTCTTGGTGATTGTTTCAGCCCATAAATAGCCTTTTTTAATTTGCATACTTTCTGACACTCCCCCTGAGCAACAAATCCAGGAGGTTGCTCCATATATACTTCTTCCTGTAGATCACCATGGAGAAATGCATTCTTTACATCCAGCTGAAATAATGGCCAGTCAAAGGTAGTAGTAAGAGAAATAATGATCCGCACAGAATTCAGGCGAGCAACAGGAGAAAATGTTTCAAAGAAGTCAACACCATAGGTTTGGGTGTAGCCCTTTGCAACCAATCGGGCTTTCAACCTTTCAACTGATCCATCCGGATTGTGTTTAATAGTGAAAACCCATCTACAACCTACTACTTTCTTTCCTGCAGGAAGATCAACCAGATCCCAAGTACCATTATTCAAGAGAGCTGACATTTCAAGTTGCATTGCCTGTGTCCAGCCACTGTTCTTCATTGAATCAAAATGGTTTCTTGGTATAGACACAGAATCAATCCCAATAGCGAATGCACGGGCCTGCTTAGACAGATGAGACAGGCAACATACATTTGTAATAGGGTGTTTAATAGTACAGGACCTAGTACCTTTCCGAACAGCAATAGGAAGGTTGAGATCAGATGTCTCTGTAGGATTCTCTTGAGTAGAAGGCGATGAGGAGGGCTCAGGGACTGGTGCCGCTACTTCTTCTGGATCCTGCCTGCCTCGCCTATGATATACATGTGCGTAATGCTCAATGGTAGGTCTATCTCCTGCTTGTTCATCCAAAATAGAAGTAAAATCCAGAATGATAGGTGGCACTCCCTCACTCTGCACTGATGGTGGCAGTCTCTCATTTTGTATTTTTGGTGGCTCTCCCTCTCTCAACTGCTCCCCCTTGCTAATAGCATTGGAGAAATATGGAGTGGTCTCATGGAAAGTGACGTCCCTAGACACAAACATGCGGCGAAGACTAGGACAGTAACACTTGTATCCTTTTCTCGTAGTAGAGTAACCTAGGAACAGTGTTTTAATGGACCTAGGAGACAGCTTGTCGGTCTTAGGGTTAAAGTTATGGACAAAGGAAGTGCAACCAAACACTCTAAGAGGAATAGGATAGGGAGAGTCCTTGGGATGCAAAACAGAAAAGGGAGTCTGTCCTTGAAGAACAGAGGAAGGTTGTCTATTGATCAAGAAACAAGCAGTTAAAAGAGCTTCAGACCAAAACTTCTTGGGCACATTAGATTGAAACATAATAGATCGAGCAATATCAAGAAGATGGCGATTCTTCCTCTCTGCCACCCCATTTTGCTGAGGGGTGTGAGGACAAGAAGTGCGGTGAATCATACCAACAGAGCTACAAAAATCAAACATAGCCTTTTGAACATACTCCAAGGCATTATCAGACTGAAGAATTTTTATATTGCAATCAAACTGGACTTTAATTTCAGTATGAAAATGTTTCACAATGGACAACACAGACTCTCTACTTTTAAGAAGGTAGATCCATGTCATGCGTGAGAAATCATCAACAAAAGATATAAAATAACGAAAACCATTATAACTTTGGTCTTTTATAGGACCCCGCACATCAGTATGCACTAACTCAAAGGGACAAGAAGCCTGCTTATTGACCCGACTGGGATAGGATAACCTATGGTGCTTTCCCAGTTGACATGACTGACACTCTAAGGAGGATAATTGGGATAACTCTGGTTCCAACTTTCGCAAGTTCTCCAAAGAAGGATGTCCATATCTGCAATGTCATAGTAAGGGGGAACCACTCAACAGGATGGATGGAGCAGGAGCAGGCATTTGGCGAGGTAGACTGTCACCGTTGAAAAGGTAGAGATCATCCTTCCTAGGCCCCCCACCAATCGTCTTCATACTCTTGAGATCCTGTAACATAAAACAAGAAGGTCCAAATATTACCCAACATTTTAAAGTGTCAATCAGTTTTGCAACCGAAAGAAGATTAAAAGGAAATTCAGGCACAAAGTGAACTGATTTAAGATCAATCTTGGGTGTTAGGGAGACAGATCCACTAGCTAAAACTCTTTTCACTGAACCATCTGCCAATGTAACAGATTGGTGAGGAATTGATGAGTCAATAGTGTGGAGCAATCTCCTCATACCAGTCATATGCTGTGAGGCGCCAGAGTTAACCACCCAAGATGAGGATGAGCCAGATGCTATGAAAGATGTAGCCTGATTACCAGCTGTAGATGCCAAATTTGCCGATGAAGAAGATGATGATGAACCCATATTCATATGCTGTGTCGCCTGAATGAACCGATCATATTCTTCTTGAGTGAGAGTGATGTCGGTGCCAGACGATGTACCCACAGCTGTAGAGGATGAGGATCCTGTAGTGGTGGCACAATGTGCTGCCCCCACAGGTGGTGCAGCAGGTCTTCCATGTTTCTTCCAACACTTCTCCACTGTATGTCCTGGTCTATCACAAAAGGTACATTTAGGACGTGTCCCACGCCCTCTACCCATACCAGGGCGTCCTCCTCGTACTGCAGCGGCAGTGGCAACAGAAGCATGAGATTCTCCAGAAGGTATATCAGGCACAAAGGAAGCAGACTCAAACAGTGATTGCTGGATTCTTGAATAAGCCTCCACAAGACTAGGTAGTTTATCAGTAGCCAAGATAACACTCCGAGCGGAGCTACAAGTCGAGTTAAGCGCAGATAAGAATTTGGCTGTAACAAGATCATCTCTGTCCTTTATCTGTTCTGCAACAGTCACAGGATGATAATAACTTAGCTCTTGAGAAAGAGCCTGAATAGCCCCAAAATACTCCTCAAGAGATCGGTTACCCTGTTTTTCAGCAAACAAACGATCATAAATCATAAACTGACGGAGAGCATTCTTCTCTTGAGAGTAATGTTGCTTCACGACGTCCCATATTTCCTTGGCCGTAGAGTAGAACATGAACCTTGTGGCGATTGCAGATTCCATACTATTCCACAGCCAAGTCTTCACAAGACTATCATGTCGCTTCCATTCAGCATACCCTTCGTCAGTAGATGCCTTGGGACCCGAGTCAACATGCCTTGCTCTGTCACGAGCCTCCAAGACGGTGTGGATGGCGTTCATCCATAGAAGATAATTTTTCCCGTTGAGTTTGATGGAGGCGATAGGTGACACCTCGTTGTAGATCATAGGTGTCTTGATATCCTCCATTGTAGAACGGAATATATGACGGATTGATACACGTCAAAGAAGATGTGGTGACGGAGAGATACACGTCACACACAGACGAAAAGAAAGAAGAAATGCGTTACTGACGCATTCACAGCCTCCAAAGAATATTCCTAATCACACATGGAGAAGGTGTGACTAGGATGATGATTGAGATGAAACTAGTTCTCCGGCGGTGTTTTTAGATGATCGTTGGATCACCTGGAGATCCTCAACTGCTCTATGATAGTGGCTACGGTAGAGTTAGATATCTACCGCAGACCCAGAGTAGCCAACGGTGGTCCTTTGCAGCAGGTGGATTACGCCAAGGAGACGGGTGGGAAGCAGTCGGCCGTCAAGGAAGGACAGACCTGGAGAGATCCTCCGGAGAGAGAGAGAGGAGAAACCCTAGATCGATCTCCGCTCTGATACCATGTAAGAAGAAATGAAGGAGGAAGAAGATGGGAACACCAATCACATGTCGGCTGCTAGGTGCAGCAAACGTGAGTAGGGCTTGAGCCTACACACTTGTATTTATATATTAGGGTAAATACATGAGGTACAAAGAGAGAAAAAGCATAAAAACAACATTTCATAAATAAAATAGGTCAGCCGCCGGTTTGCCGTTCCGCCACTGTGCCGGTGTCGATACCATCGACTTGTGTCGATGGTATCGACGGAGTATTCTCTTGCGCCTGAACCAATCTCGATACTATCGACATGTGTGTCGATAGTATCGACCGAGATGTAGCTGGCGTCAACATGAACCTGGACATATCTCGATACTATCGACAGAGTGTCGATAGTATCGACCTAGATGCAGGTTGCTTCACAATCCACTTTATCTTGCAGTCCATCCCAATGACCTTTATATTCTGCTAGTAGTTGGTCTCAGAGGAAAATTAGAGGAGAGTGGGATATAGAGGAGCAGAGAGTACACGAAAAGATGAAATGAAGAGTTGAGAAGAGAGGAAGAAATGAAGTGAAAATTTAGAAGAAGAAGAAGAAAGTCACATTTTTTTTAAGCGGTGCATCATAGTGTGTCGCTCCTAGCGCACATTCTGTCATCAAATTACATCTAGACTTTGATTTCTTATTAAGCCACTATCAATATTTGAAGGTTGTTGTCATCAGGCTACTATCCAAATCTGAGGCAAAAATTAGATGTCTTTTGATGTAGATTCTGATTCCTCCCTTGAGTGATCTAACCTTTTGGGCTTCATCCTCTCGTGTCAGTGTTAGGAAAGAAGACAATGTCTTTCTTCGTCAAATGGTTCTTCTTGGTTGCCTACTTCTTGATCAGTCCACTCTGGTGTACCAGCCTACCAGGTCAACATGTGTCTTAGTCATTCTTCAAAGGCACCTACTCTTATGACTTTTATGTAGAGATATTGGATAGCGTATGAGGTCATCATGTGATGAGCCCATGCCCAACTTGCATTGCTGCTGCTATTGCCTTGTGCTATTGCATGCGTTTGTCATGTTGATCATACATTTGCTTATATATGATCGAAGCTTGTATGTTACCTTTATTTAGAAGATAAGGATCGATACAAGATCCAGATTTAAAAATAACAAATAATCGAAATAATGATTAGTGTTTGTTATTTGTTAAATCTCGATCTTGAAAATTTAGGTGTTCATCCTTATCTTCTAGGTCTCTCCTAACTGGGGGATGCTTAGAATTGGGAGTCGTTACATTGCCCCTTCTTAAAATGCATTCTATGGCAAACATGCGGAGTTGAACATTCAACTTGGACTTTCTTTTAAGGAAATTCAATGCTTCTTTTATCAGGGGAAGAATGAAGTTGCACCATAAGAGGAGGGCGGAACTTCATGCTAAACTTACAAGAGAGAAAGAACCCCAACCCAATTGAGTAAGGGCCCCCCAAAATCACTTCTAGGGGCATCTTATTCTTTGCCTTTACGCCTTGTGGCATTCCTACAAAGACAAAAGGGAAGACATTGCTGATTAATTATGTGAAGTAATTGATATGTAAATTACAAAAAGAGACAAATGCAAAGAAATAATTGATTGATAGAGGTGTATGAAACCATTGTGTTTCAACAGAGATTTGGAGAGGGTTAGGGGCAATATCTAATACTATCTTGTGAAGAGTAGTAAATCTAATTATTTGATTATTATCAAGATACATGATACATGCTTACAATGGGATTTGGGAAACATACATCTTCGGATTACTTAATGTTGGAAAAAGAAAGCATGACATTAAGCATGTGCGATTCAATTGGCCCACTAATACTGAAGAGCGATTCTTGTCTGCATTACTCCCCTTGAAGTTGGAGCAAATGATGAAGGATGGATTGCGTACGCTAGATGCTCTCCTTGAAACTGTGCCACGCAATGACAATTTGAATATGGTTAAAGCTCTATTTTGATGTGGGTCGTGAGAGGGAAACCACAGACTCTGAATACCATAGATGGCTCAAAAATATAATATTCAAATAGCATCCCGAGCCTTATTGGTTTCTGACCAACCAACATCTTTCTGTGTGCACTGCTCCTTCGTGAAAAGGTAGGGAGTTTAATACTTGGGTGGTTGGCTGGTCTATAACCACATACACAGAGTTTCTCTTCTTTCGAGAAAAAAAAATGCTTTGTGAGATGTTTGAGATTGTTTATCAAGATGTAAATGAGCATTTCCCTAAATGCCTAGTGAAAAGATAAAAAAAGTGTGTTGTTTGTAATTGGTGAAATGGGTGCAATTGTCTTTGGTTGAACAACCTCCCAAATAAAAACCACACAAAATGACATTCTTGATATCAAGTTGATGGATAGGTGAAGTATGTGTTGCTGCACGAGATGAGCAACCGAACATATACCAGCTTAGCCATAGGAGAAAACGTCTTCAAATAATCCTCCCTATAGACCTTGGTGAAGCCCTTGGCCAAAAAACAAGCCTTGAGTCTGTCATCAGTCTCACTTGATCCAAATTTTCTTATAAAGATCTATCTCTAACCAACTATAGACTTCCCACTCAGACGGTGAACAACATACCATGTGAAATTATGCATCGAGGCAGTCATTTCTAACTCCATTGCACATGCCACACTAAGTGATTCGACCAAGGCCAAAGACGTCAAAAAGGCTCAACATAGTAGAAATATTAGCATATAAAATAAATTTGAAGATGGGGGTGAAGGGTGCAAGACCAAATGACTTTTTTCAAAGCAATATGCATGATATCTATACCTCCTTGGCCATTTGACGGTGAAGCAACTAGCATAGGTGTTGAAATTTTGGTAACCTTTGAAATGACTACAATAAGGGGTCCCCTACATCACATGTAAACCTGTGTAATGGGAGGATGAGTGGGTGGGTCACAAACATCAATTTGTATGGAAGGAGGTACGTGAGGTTCAAACATCATGTATCGAAGGAGGTTTATGAGGCTCAATAATAACAACGAGGTAAGAACTCCTTAACATCTACCCATCTCACAAAAGAACCATAAAAATGATGTATCCTCACAAAAGGTGACATCCTTCGAAAGAAGGTGGGACTATAACTATGATGCCCCTTATGTACCCTGGAGTAACCAAGAAAGAAACATTTTATAGACTTTGAACCTAACTTGTCCATAGTAGGACTATGTCGTCCAATGTTTTAAGAAGCGTGAAGCGGGAGGCGTGCAGACGGGACCTTGTAGCCGATTAAGCAGTAGGCGGGCGATTAAGCGAGCGATTTTTGAAAAAGCGGATGCTTAAAATCTTATTTATTTATATTCAAAATTACATGAGGATATAAAAAATATATTTCTAAGAAAATCAGTAATACTAACCACTAGTATCAATTAGTAATGAATGAAATCTGCAAGAAAATTAGTAAAATCAGTAAAACCATTAGAAGTCTAATAAAGTAATATGATATTTACTTGGATATATTACAGCAGTACCCTATTATATACAGCTTACATACAAAGTTTTCATTCTAAAGTAGGATTAGGTATATCATAGAACATTTAATGTATACAAGCTTCATATAATATACTCAATACTACTTGGATTATATATTTAATTAACATTACATGCTTACAGCAGCATTTTTTTCAAAAAGCGGAAAAAAGCGGGCAAAAAAGCGGGGAAAAAGCGGGTGAAGCGGGAAAAAAGCGGGCGCTTTTCTTCAAACCGAGTAAGCGGGCGCTTAAGGGCAAAATTAAGCGAATGGGGGTCTTGGTCGATTAAGCGGCCGCCTGGGCCGTTTTTTAATACACTGATGTCGTCGAACAAAACATGCACATTCAAAAACCATAGGAGGAACGTGATACTATGGCTCCTAGGGATGAAGTACTTAGAAGGGAATATGGTTATGAATGACAAAGGACTACATGTTGTTAATGTGATATGTGGTTAAGAACTACATCTTCACAAAACTCCTCGAGAGCATTCATACAACAAAGGAGATTGCGAGCAATTACAATGTTGTGGCTGAATTTTTTTATAGCAACTCCATATTGTTGTGGTGTATGGGGGCACAAGGAATTATAGATGATGCCATCGAGGAAGCACAAACACTTCCCAGAGGTTGTAGTGTCCATGTCTGACATGTGTCCAACCCAGACACGCCGTGGACACATGTCGACACATGATGGACACTCCTCTGGCGTGTGTAGTTCCACATTTTTTATATTTGAAACCTGGACATTTCCTGAACACGTCCAGGACACTTCCTGGACACAGCCAACCCAACCCACATAAGACCTAACCAGTGTATTAAAAAACGGCCCAGCCGGCCGCTTAATCGGCCAAGATCCCCATCCGTTTAATTTTGCCCTTAAGCGCCCGCTTACTCGGTTTGAAGAACAGCACCCGCTTTTTTCCCTCTTTTTCCCGCTTTTTTGCCCGCTTTTTTCCGCTTTTTGAAAAAAATGCTGCTGTAAGCATGTAATGTTAATTAAATATATAATCCAAGTAGTATTGAGTATAATATATGAAGCTTGTATACATTAAATGTTCTATGATATACCTAGTCCTACTTCAGAATGCAAACTTTGTATGTAAGCTGTATATAATAGGGTACTGCTGTAATATATCCAAGTAAATATCGTATTACTCTATTATACTTCTAATGGTTTTACTGATTTTACTGATTTTCTTGCAGATTTTGTTCATTACTAATTGATACTACTGGTTAGTATTACTGATTTCCTTAGAAATATATATTTTATATACATATACATGTAATTTGTATATAAATATATAAGATTTTAAGCATCCGCTTTTTCAAAAATCGCCCGCCTGCCGCTTAATTGGCTACAAGGTCCCATCCGCACGCCTCCCGCTTCACGCTTTTTAAAACATTGGATCTAACCAATGTTTTAAAAAACGTTAAGCGGTAACCGTGCGGACAGCACCTTGTAACTGGTTAAGCGGTAAGCGGCCGATTTTTTAAAAAAACGGGTTTTAATTTCCTATATAATTTTATACAAAATTACATATATATGTATATAAATACTAATACTCTTTGAAACTTTTATATATATCTAAAGATTCTAAACACTCTACCCAACAGTAAAAACACCCAATTAGTTTATAAGATAGCTATAAGACAATAATTATAGCCATAATATAATAAATAATAGATTTGACATAGATAAAATACCCCAAATACATGATTCAGAAATATGTTTGCATCACATGTTTACATAGTTAAGCAGTAAACAATAGACTCATTATTGGATACCTTTCTAACTTATTGTTATATGTGCATATCATCAATTAGTCATACATTACAGCAGTACAATTAACTAAAGTATGCATTCTAAAATTAGATAATAGTTACGTATATTTTACTTGTATAAATTACACTTTACAGCAGTACCCTATTATCCCAACTTGCATACAGTAAACAATAGACTCATTATTGGATACCTTTCTAACTTATTGTTATATGTGCATATCATCAATTAGTCATACATTACAGAAGTACAATTAACTAAAGTATGCATTCTAAAAATAGATAATAGTTACATTACATATATTTTACTTGTATAAATTACACTTTACAACAGTACCCTATTATCTCAACTTGCATACAAGTATGCATTCTATTAGACTAGGCTTATCATAGGATATTTAAGTAATGCATTCTATTAGACTAGGCTTATCATAGGATATTTAAGTTTAATATATTATAGCCAGTAATACTTGGGGCCATATAGTTTATATAAAGTTACAGGTGTACAGCAAAATTTACAAAAAACGGCCAAAAAGCGGGAAAAAAAGGGCAAAAAAACGGAAAAAACGGGTAAAAAACGGGAAAAAACGGCCGATTAATTACAAAAAAAGTTAACCGGCGATTTTAGCAAAAATCGAACGGGCTGGGTGTTTGGCCGATTAATCGGCTGTTTAATCGGCCGCTCAGCCCGTTTTTCATTTCACTGGATCTAACTAAAAAGAAAAGAGAATATTAGCCAACCCTAGAGACTCCTTGACCAAACCCCAAATCCTCACCAAAACCCTCATTCCTTCCCTCAAGAAGGGACCAACAAGCCTTCCCCTCTAATTGTTGTACTTCCCGTAGAGAAAGGATGCAACCGCCTCTTGCAGCAGTTGCTGCAAGTAGGAACTAGGTCATGAAGTTGCTGCAAGTAGCTACCATAAGGAGATGGAGCTGCTACAAGCAGCTTTTACAGCAGCAATCACTAGGAGTTGAAGCTGTCATAAGCAGCAGCCATTTGCCGACCGCCTCTTGCAGCAGTTGCTGCAAGTAGGAACTAGGTCATGAAGTTGCTGCAAGTAGCTACCATAAGGAGATGGAGCTGCTACAAGCAGCTTTTACAGCTGCAATCACTAGGAGTTGAAGCTGTCATAAGCAGCAGCCATTTGCAACAGCCATTTGCAGCAGGAGCTGCCAACACCTAAAAGCAACCATTAGAAGTAACTTCCTTCCCTTGTAGGATCTCCTTCCCTCTTCTTCCTCTTGATTTTCTTCTCTATTTCCTTTTCTCCTCTTCTTCCTACTTCGTTGGTCCTATAATGTGTCCACTCCACCCACCTCTTCTTCCTACTCTATCAAGACTTCACCTCCCCTCCTTCCTCCTACTAACATGCAATCATGTTTTGCTTTTATCTCTTCCCTCTACCCTCCACTCCTACATGACTACTAATTGTGTTATCCTCCTCTTGCTTCATCACCATCAACATCATCCATACACATCTCCCCTCTATCACTGTTGTTTCCACTCCTCTTCCTTATACTCCACACCTCCATTAGTATTGTAACCGTTAAATTATTGTGTAACTAATTTCTAATGATTATCCTGTAGCCTATCATTCTTGGTACAATAATTTATTATATCATTTTTTATGCTAAAGTTTATATTGGCCGGCATAGTGGGTTTGAATACATGAATATAAAGTGGATATCATGGTGCTTGCTATCGAGAATTATGAAATTAGTTGTGTGTACAACTAAATTATATATATATATATATATATACCGATATACATGTATTTAACTGTATATATTTATGTAAATATATGTATGTATATATGTTGTCGTGTCCAACGCCGTGTCCATGTCCAATATTTTTGAAAATTGCCGTGTTCCGTGTCCGTGTCCATGCTTCTTAGGATGCCATATGAAGTTGCAAGGTGATGTTAGTCACTGCTGAAGTATTCTCTAGCGTTGTCAAAATGAAGGGTATGATTTCTTGTCTTAAATTAGGTTTCCACATTCAAATAGATTGATTAAATTATAGGAAAATGTTCAGATTTGTCTATCAAACAAAGCTAAGTAGCACAAGAACAATAATTAATAAAACTAAAAAACTATTTATATCAAATTATGGAAGCTACATAACTTGGATTCCATACATGAGAATGAACTAAATCAAAATCAGACTTTGCTCTATGACTTCCCTTGACCTGAAAATTGACTGCTGGTGTTTTCACAGACGACATGGCTCACACTATAACTTTTCCATGTTAAAAAGACCTCGAAGAAGGACTTTGTTTATCTCTAAGGACACATGAACCAAAGACTGAGAACATCCATCAGAAATGTGATGATATATGCTCGAAAAGACTTGCCTAACTAGTATACTCTCACAAGTTCATACCTCTCCTAATCATCTTCTTTGTCTCAATGTCTTGTATAACACAAGTATCAGGTAAGAAAGTGACATAAGGTTGAAGATAACGTTCTAGTTTATTAAGAGAACAAATTATAGGGAAGTTTAGGTAAAATATGTGTAGATGGAGGGGAAACATTCAATGCAGGAGTGACGCCGGTAGTGCCCTAAATAAGAATGTTGGATTTGTCTGCAAAGGTGACACTGGGTAGGTAGGCTTGCTAGTTGCTAGTGTAAGTGGTGAAGAGGTTAGTAACACTCTTGATGTGAACAATTACACCTGACTTAAGTACCTAGTCTATTATGAAAGATGGCACTTTAGAGACTCGAGAAATGTATGCTCATGGTCTGGTCATCTGATCAAGAGTAGTAGAAGTAGAAGTTGCTTGTTGATAAGCACAAAATCCACAACAACTAATTATGCTCCTCATCACTCAAATACACCTAATGTGTGGACTCTTGACTCATGACTGTCTTTCGTAAATGTTGCAACATTAGCAAATTTCATGGAAAAACCATCTCGCTCATAATTGATATTTTTCATGTGTCCTTATCTAAGTTCTAACATAGTGATTCCACTCAGGGTTTTGTCATAGTGCTCATAACCACCACCTTTACCCCCATTTCTTGTAAACCCTTGACCAAGGCCATGTCCTCTTTTAAAGGGTGTAGTTGAGTATTGAATTGTGCAAAAGTTGATTGAGTGATCAATGCAGACGATCAATAAAGAAGTGACAATAGTAGTATCATGATCTAGAATCACCCATGAGACACTAGAATCGGTTTCTGCTAAGAAAGGAAATTCAACTCAATATAAAATGTGACTTCTAACTCAATCCTACTCTTGACGGAGACTGGCCAAGAACTTGGTCATTGTGATTTGATCTCTTTGTGACTGCATGTTCTAGGTATCACTAGAAACTAGAAAGTGGTAACAAGTCGATCATCAACTAGGCGTGTGACTTCCACAAAGTATTGGGTGATTAACTTTCCACCGTATTGAAGACCATATAATTCAAGTGTCATGTTATACATGTGTACTATTATTGGAGTACACAATGGTTAGGTGATCTCAGAGTGATTTGCAAGTTTCAAGTGGTTGATCATTTCTACTATGTGTGGCTCCAATTGGTCCACATCATAGAGAGTATACCACAATTCAGAGTAGTAAGTTCAATGGGGGGTCTAGTCATCAAATGCTTGATTTGTCCTTGGCCCTTGAAAATTATCTTTATGTTCTGCTCCATTGAACAAACTTCTTGCTCCTTTTCCAAATTATGATGACATGACTTTATGTTCAACTGTGGACTAGGACACCCTCCGGAAAGAACAACTATAAATGGGAAAGGTACCACAAAAAGGGTATTGTTGAGTCCCGTGTGATATGATCGCAGATTGTTGGAGACTTGATCCTTGGCCATTGTCGAGAGGTTATGGACTACAATTGAGGAAGCGGGTGATTGGTACGTGATGGATGCGGGTGATGGGCAATTGCAGTGGACTTCGTAGTCATATTCACTACTAATTGGGTGATTGAGTGGAGCTGGCATCAGTATCCCTCCCTATCAGGCCGACCTTGACAAAGATGGAAACCTGGTATATGGGAAATCAAACCAGATCCTACCAGATGTAGTTGCAAACAACTAGCGATGGAAACTAGTTGCAACACCACAACAACAACCACTTCTTAGACCGCTAGTAGTGCACAATGGTGAAGGGCCATCGGATAATCAACGATGAAAGAAAACTTGAGAAAAGTATGTCTAATACCGGAAACATATTCTTTTATTGTAACACTAGTGTTCAAACACTGATGCCTCTGATACCATGCTATTAGGATAAGAGACAACCTTAACCCTGAACCTGTTTTTGTGTACCATGTACAGGAAGAATACACAAAACAATTACAAGTAGATCCCACTTGGATAGAGGCACTCTTTCAAGGTGAAGGGTGGCTTCCAAAATAGTGCTAGAGCGGTGTATCTTCATTAGTTCATTTCTCAAAGGAGCTAAAGGTGGCAATGTTGGACATGTTCAAGCCAAAATTGTTTTCTTATGGTCAATGTTTTAAAAGGCGCGAAGCAGGAAGCGAGCAGACAAGACCTTGTTGCCAATTAATCACCAAGCGGGCGATTAAGCGGGTACTTTTTTATAAAGTAGATGCTTATATTTCATTTTTGTATCATTTTATATGCAAATATACATGCATAAATATAAACTGTAATGTTTTACATAGTTAACATGTGTATTCCTTTAAATGTAATACGAAGTAACAACAATAAAGAGTTAATGAATTCAGCCATCTACAGCTAAACACCTGATCAATGTCACATTATTAGTATAAAATAGCTAACTAGGTATATTAAATCAGTAGCTAAGAGTATATTAAATCAGTAGCGAACTATAAATTTATATTTGTTTAATATAAGTGTGTAAGTATATACTCAGTATAAGTATCAACTCACATTGCTGACATTAATGTTACCAAGGTTTTAAAAAGCGCGAAGCGGGAAGCGTGCGGACGGGACCTTGTAGCCGATTAATCGCCAGGCGGGCGATTAAGCGGGCGCTTTTTAAAAAAGCGGATTTCCAATTCCTATAAACTTTTATGCAAAATTACATACATATGTATATAAATACTATATTTTTGAAATTTTTATACATATCTAAACATTGTACAAGACAATATAAAACACTCAAATAGTTTAGAATACAACTATACAACAACGATTGTATCTATATAATATAGTAAACAATATACTTGTCATAGATAAAGCAGCCTACACATAAAATAATAAGTGTATATACAAGATGAAACAACAATTTTGTATCATGTTTACATAGCTAAACAGTAAATAATAGACCTATCATAGCTAGCTAACAAACATATTGTTACATTTGCACATCATCAAATAGTCATACATTACAGCAGTACATTTAATCAAAGTATGCATTCTAAATTAGATAATAGTTACCTATAATTCATTTGGATACATCACAATAGTACCATATCATTACAGCTTACATACAAAGTATGCATTCTAAATTAGAACTAAGTATATCATAGAACTTTTAATGTATGCTAATTTAATATATTATAGTCAATACTAAACATGGCATATAATGTACTTAATGTTATCTGCTTACAGCAGTTTTTCTGAAAAAAACGGGCAAAAAGCGGGAAAAAAGCAGGAAAAAGCGGGTTAAGCGGGTTAAGCGGGCAAAAAGCGGCCGCTTTTCTCAAATTTACTTAAGCGCCGTTTGTAGTACAATTTAATCGTCCAGCACCATGTGACGCTTAAGCGGCCGCCTAGGGCGATTTTTAAAACACTGAATGTTACTGATTATAAAGTATCTAACTAGCTATATAAAATTAGTAGAAAGAATATATTATATCAATAGCCAACGATACATTTACTTTTCATATTTGATATAGGTGGTGAAACTCTACCGCGGTGACGGTAGGGGAGGTCCGGCGCAAAAATAGCTCGACACCTTTTCTCGAACGTAAAGCGGGGAAGCATATATATATATATATATATATATATATATATATATATATATATGTATATATATATATATTCGATAAGTACCAAATAACATTACTGACATTAATGTTACTGTCTTACTGAGAATAAACGAGCTAACATCAATATAATGTAGAGATATGTATATAACATAGAAGATATGACAGTAGAAGATATGTATATAACCTGCTGAAATCCATAAATATATTGATAATATTCCGTACGCAGTAAGAAGAAACAAGGTGTTGTATAAATGTAATTGTACATCACAAAAAAAAAGGATTCTGGGCCGGACTTAAGCCAACCCAACAAAAAGCGGGCTAAAAAGTGGGCAAAGTAGGTCAAAAGCGGCCCCTTAACACCAATCCGCTCGACACCCGCTTAAGGTCCATTTTGATTGGCCAGGACATTATGACGCTTAAGTGGTGCCTAGCACAATTTTTAAAACACATGTTATGGTTTTCCATTAGAAAATTTTGGATAAGATCAAATCACTAATGATATCTATATTTGGGGGATGTGATATCTACCAACTCCAAGCCCATTTTCCAACGTCTGGGTACAATGATTTATTAGACGGACAGAATGTAACTCCAACTGATTATACTTTAATAGGTGAAATTTTGTCAAAGTTTGTGTGGGTTCCATTGGTTTTTGGACCAATACAAATTTGTATGGGTGTCCCTTGCTGTCAATAGACCAACCATTTCACCCCCTACTAAGGCTCTTATTTCTCCCAGAAAAAGTAATTGAGACGGCTTTCTGTAAGGTCTTGTAGTGGGAAAAATCTTAGGGTGGAAAAAGAAATGTGCCATTAATGTGACTTTTAACTCTGAATTCCTGATGTAGTTTTTTATGTACATTTTGTCTTGATGAATTTGTTTCCTTGGTCTTTGGAAAGAACCAATCCCTTTTTATTTAGCATGTTGAACCCTGTATGAAGGATTAAGAGAATTTTAACTTATCTTGTCCTCTGTTTTGATAAGATTCTTGGTATACAAACATCAACTTGAGTATGATTATTTACCTGCCCTGGTAGGCATGTGAATGGGTTTCCTGATGGGCTCGGTAGGAACCTCAGGGTTTGGATATGCTTGTAGCAATTTAATTTTGTGTAGTAGACTTTGTATTTGTTTATCTGTATTAAATGTGATTCCTTAGGCGTCCACTAGATGTCACACTTGGTGTTCCTCGCATCAAAGAAATAATGGATGCATCAAAGAATATAAGCACGCCTATCATCACTGCTACTCTGGAAAATGAAAAAGATGGCAAAGCTGCAAGGATTGTCAAATGTTGCATTGAGAAAACACTACTCGGAGAGGTATCATTCTTACATGGTTAACGTATGTAATAGGAGATTTCTTGTATATTATGATAAAAAGGTATTTTTCAGAGCACTAAGACTCCTTTAATAACCTGCATCTGTGGTTGGAAGTCATTTTTTTTGAAAAATTACTTTTCAAATTAGTCAATAATTGACAGTTAACTATTCATTGTGTTTAAGAAGTATAAACAAGAATGTACAATCTACTTCCAGTATCTTGAATTGACAATGTTCTTAAAGTCACACCAGCAACCTTATAACGATACCACACCAATGAATTATAGATTATTTGACAAATAAATATGATGGAATATTGTTAGATGAATATACCTTTCAAAATATCTAAACTCATGTTGTCAGCGTTAACAGGATAGCATGAAAGGGAACAATATTTTTTACCATAAGCAAAATAAAACACATGAAAGAGAAAATGATTTTTTCCAAGCAACTGTCCTGATACTACCTGAGGTGAACAATAGAAGAACATGTGGTTGTAATTTTTTTACAAAATCCAATATAGTACAACGTTTTTCTAGATTAACATGATCTAAGCAATAAAGGTTGTTCGTCCTAGGATGCACTGGCACATTTCAAGGTACATACTCAGATATAGATAGGACATGGATATGACGTTGGACACCCCCAACTTTTTTTTTTGTGTGTGTGTGTATATATACATATCACAATGTACGTAGCATAGTCCCACTTCCAACTTCACGCCAAAGATGTTCGTTGTCAAATCTTGAAAGAAACCATAACATGTTAGAGAATGCTGCAACATGATCGTTGCATCCATTGTATAAAAATATTACATTAAAATTACACGCTTATGTTTTTTCGTAAATGAAACTTGGGAATATTGAAAACCAACCTCTAATCAAGAATGGCTAAGATTAAAATAAACCATGTGTGGGTTTCTACTAAAAAGGGAACAAGAACTAGGGAAATAGGCCGGATAGTGGGAAAGATAGATATAAAACATGGTTGAAAAGTGGTAATACCAAAAAAGGGAGAGTCAAACCCGCTTAAGAGTTGCATCTTCTTGTGAAATGTATCCCATGACCGCCTATCTACTGGATTTTCCAAGATGCACCTTTTTCAAGTTGCATCCCCCCTCAAGGTTGTTTAAGTCTTCTCTAGTGCTGACACCCATACACACATATACATATACTTACTGTGAAATGTGGTGCCGCAATGCAACGTGCAATGCAGCGTTGAGAGAGGCCATAGGCCTTCTCCCTTTTTATTAATAAGAGAAACTGGATAACTTACATTGAGGTCCAGCAGGATATATAAATTACAAAATAGAATAAATATGAAATACATTAACACTCCCCCTCAACTTGGAGTGTATACATCGTGTAGACCCAGTTTGTTGCAAAAACTCTGGAAAGTTGCTGGACTCAATGGCTTCGTAAGAGCATTTGCAAGTTGATCTTCAGACTTGACATGTGGAGTCACAACAGTTCCATTCATGATCTGGTCTCTGATAAAGTGGCAGTCAACTTCAATGTGCTTAGTACGTTCATGGAAGACTGGATTCTTAACAATGTATATGGCTGCTTGATTGTCACATCTGAGTTCTATAGGAGACAAAACAAGAATCTTTAATTCAGAAAGTACAGATTGAACCCACTGCAACGTTGAGAGAGGCCATAGGCCTTCTCCATTTTTATTAATAAGAGAAACTGGATAATTTACATAGAGGTCCAGCAGGATATATAAATTACAAAATAGAATAAATATGAAATATATTAACACTCCCCCTCAAGCTGGAGTGTACACATCGTGTAGACCCAGCTTGTTGCAAAAACTCTGGAAAGTTGCTGGACTCAATGGCTTCGTAAGAGCATCTGCAAGTTGATCTTCAGATTTGACATGTGGAGTCACAACAGTTCCATTCTTGATTTGGTCTCTGATAAAGTGGCAGTCAACTTCAATGTGCTTAGTACGGTCATGGAAGACTGGATTCTTAGCAATGTATATGGCCGCTTGATTGTCACATCTGAGTTTTATAGGAGACAAAACATGAATCTTTAATTCAGAAAGTATAGATTGAACCCACTGCAACGTTGAGAGAGGCCATAGGCCTTCTCCCTTTTTATTAACAAGAGAAACTGGATAATTTACATAGAGGTCCAATAGGATATATACATTACAAAATAGAATAAATATGAAATATATTAACACACCCCCTCAAGCTGGAGTGTACACATCGTGTAGACCCAGCTTGTTGGAAAAACTCTGGAAAGCTGCTGGACTCAATGGCTTCGTAAGAGCATCTGTAAGTTGATCTTCAGACTTGACACGTAGAGTCACAACAGTTCTATTCTGGATCTGGTCTGACCCAACTTGTTGCAAAAACTCTGGAAAGCTGCTGGACTTAATGACTTCGTAAGAGCATCTGCAAGTTGATCTTCAGAGTTGACATGTGGTGTCACAACAGTTCCATTCTTGATCTGGTCTCTGATAAAGTGGCAGTCAACTTCAATGTGCTTAGTACGTTCATGGAAGACTGGATTCTTAGCAATGTATATGGCCGCTTGATTGTCACATCTGAGTTCTATAGGAGACAAAATAGGAATTTTTAATTCAGAAAGTACAGATTGAACCCACTGCAACTTACAACATGCATGTGCCATTGCTCTATACTCAGCTTCCGTGCTAGATCTTGCCACAACATTTACTTTTTGCTTTTCCAGGTAATAAGATGATTCCCTAGAAATGAACAATATCCAGACGTAGACCTCCTGTCATTCAAATTACCAGCCCAATCTGCATCTGCATAATCCGTAAGAGACAGTGTGGATACAAGAGTCTTCGGCCTATAATACGTGATTCCCTTACCAGGTGCACCTTTCAGATATCTCAGAATACGACACACATATGTCCAATGAGACTGTTTTGTAGAGCTCATATGCTGACTCACCACTCCTACAGCAAAAGAAATGTCAGGATGTGTGACTGTCAAATATATCAATTTTCCCACAATTTTCCTGTAATATCCTGGATCTGGATAATCAGTATCATCAATCATCTCGTTCACATGATAGTCCATAGAAGTAGACACGGGCTTGGACTCACTCATACCAGTTTCCTGTAGTAAATCTAGCACATATTTTCTCTGAGACAAATTGGTGCCTGCATGAGATCTAAGTACTTCAATGGCCAGAAAATATCTCTGTTTTTCCAGATTCTTTGTGTGAAAGTGCCCCTGCAAGCCCGCTTTCACACGAGATATGCCTGTGGAATCACTACCAGTGATAACAATATCATCAACATACACATCAATAATAATAGATCCACCAGAAGAAGTAGAATAAAATAAAGAGTGATCAGTAACAGAACGAGAAAAACCCATCTTGAGCACAACATCACTGAACTTGTCAAACCAAGCTCTAGGAGATTGTTTCAATCCATAGATGGTTTTCTTCAGTCTACACACCTTCTAACACTCCCCCTGGGCAACAAAACCAGGTGGTTGCTCCATGTACACCTCCTCTTATAGATCACCATGAAGAAAGGCATTCTTGACATCGAGCTGAAATAGACGCCAGTCAAAGGTAGTAGCTAGAGAAATAAATACACACAGAATTCAGACGAGCCACTGGTGAAAAGGTCTCAAAAAAATCAACCCCATATGTCTGAGTGTACCCCTTTGCCACCGGTCCAGCTTTCTATCTCTCCACAGAACCATCTGGATTATGTTTTAGTGTAAAAACCCATATGCATCCCACAACATTTTTATCTGGAGGTAAGTGAACAAGTTCCCAGGTGTTGTTCCGTAACATAGCTGACATTTCAACATGCATAGCTTGTTACCAGCTAATATCCTTCATAGCATCAAGATGATTTCTTGGAATGACCACAAAATTAATCCCAAGAGCAAATGAGCGAGCCTGCTGAGATAACTTGGACAAACAACACACATTTGTAATAGGAGGCCGAATAGTACAAGAACGGGTACCTTTGCGAACAACAATGGGAACATCAAGGTCAGATGGTTCTTCAGGAATCCCTTGAGTAGAGGTGGATGGGGAGGGCTCAGAGACTGGAGTCGCTACCTCCTCTGGATCTTGTCTGCCTCGTCTGTTATAAACATGTGAATATTGCTGAATTGGTGTACCATCTGCTGGCTGCTCTTCCTGAATTATAGTATAGTCAGGAATGATAGGTGACACTCTCTCACTCTGATGTGGTGGTGGCACTCTCTCACTAGCATCTGATGGTGGCACTATCTCACATAATTGCTCCCCCTTACTGGGAACACTAGAGAAATATGGAGTGGATTCATGACACCCATACACACATATACATATACTTACTGTGAAATGTGGTGCCGCAATGCAACGTGCAATGCAGCGTTGAGAGAGGCCATAGGCCTTCTCCCTTTTTATTAATAAGAGAAACTGGATAACTTACATTGAGGTCCAGCAGGATATATAAATTACAAAATAGAATAAATATGAAATACATTAACACTCCCCCTCAACTTGGAGTGTATACATCGTGTAGACCCAGTTTGTTGCAAAAACTCTGGAAAGTTGCTGGACTCAATGGCTTCGTAAGAGCATTTGCAAGTTGATCTTCAGACTTGACATGTGGAGTCACAACAGTTCCATTCATGATCTGGTCTCTGATAAAGTGGCAGTCAACTTCAATATGCTTAGTACGTTCATGGAAGACTGGATTCTTAACAATGTATATGGCTGCTTGATTGTCACATCTGAGTTCTATAGGAGACAAAACAAGAATCTTTAATTCAGAAAGTACAGATTGAACCCACTGCAACGTTGAGAGAGGCCATAGGCCTTCTCCATTTTTATTAATAAGAGAAACTGGATAATTTACATAGAGGTCCAGCAGGATATATAAATTACAAAATAGAATAAATATGAAATATATTAACACTCCCCCTCAAGCTGGAGTGTACACATCGTGTAGACCCAGCTTGTTGCAAAAACTCTGGAAAGTTGCTGGACTCAATGGCTTCGTAAGAGCATCTGCAAGTTGATCTTCAGATTTGACATGTGGAGTCACAACAGTTCCATTCTTGATCTGGTCTCTGATAAAGTGGCAGTCAACTTCAATGTGCTTAGTACGGTCATGGAAGACTGGATTCTTAGCAATGTATATGGCCGCTTGATTGTCACATCTGAGTTCTATAGGAGACAAAACATGAATCTTTAATTCAGAAAGTATAGATTGAACCCACTGCAACGTTGAGAGAGGCCATAGGCTTTCTCCCTTTTTATTAATAAGAGAAACTGGATAATTTACATAGAGGTCCAATAGGATATATACATTACAAAATAGAATAAATATGAAATATATTAACACACCCCCTCAAGCTGGAGTGTACACATCGTGTAGACCCAGCTTGTTGGAAAAACTCTGGAAAGCTGCTGGACTCAATGGCTTCGTAAGAGCATCTGTAAGTTGATCTTCAGACTTGACACGTAGAGTCACAACAGTTCTATTCTGGATCTGGTCTGACCCAACTTGTTGCAAAAACTCTGGAAAGCTGCTGGACTTAATGACTTCGTAAGAGCATCTGCAAGTTGATCTTCAGAGTTGACATGTGGTGTCACAACAGTTCCATTCTTGATCTGGTCTCTGATAAAGTGGCAGTCAACTTCAATGTGCTTAGTACGTTCATGGAAGACTGGATTCTTAGCAATGTATATGGCCGCTTGATTGTCACATCTGAGTTCTATAGGAGACAAAATAGGAATTTTTAATTCAGAAAGTACAGATTGAACCCACTGCAACTTACAACATGCATGTGCCATTGCTCTATACTCAGCTTCCGTGCTAGATCTTGCCACAACATTTACTTTTTGCTTTTCCAGGTAATAAGATGATTCCCTAGAAATGAACAATATCCAGACGTAGACCTCCTGTCATTCAAATTACCAGCCCAATCTGCATCTGCATAATCCGTAAGAGACAGTGTGGATACAAGAGTCTTCGGCCTATAATACGTGATTCCCTTACCAGGTGCACCTTTCAGATATCTCAGAATACGACACACATATGTCCAATGAGACTGTTTTGTAGAGCTCATATGCTGACTCACCACTCCTACAGCAAAAGAAATGTCAGGATGTGTGACTGTCAAATATATCAATTTTCCCACAATTTTCCTGTAATATCCTGGATCTGGATAATCAGTATCATCAATCATCTCGTTCACATGATAGTCCATAGAAGTAGACACGGGCTTGGACTCACTCATACCAGTTTCCTGTAGTAAATCTAGCACATATTTTCTCTGAGACAAATTGGTGCCTGCATGAGATCTAAGTACTTCAATGGCCAGAAAATATCTCTGTTTTTCCAGATTCTTTGTGTGAAAGTGCCCCTGCAAGCCCGCTTTCACACGAGATATGCCTGTGGAATCACTACCAGTGATAACAATATCATCAACATACACATCAATAATAATAGATCCACCAGAAGAAGTAGAATAAAATAAAGAGTGATCAGTAACAGAACGAGAAAAACCCATCTTGAGCACAACATCACTAAACTTGTCAAACCAAGCTCTAGGAGATTGTTTCAATCCATAGATGGTTTTCTTCAGTCTACACACCTTCTAACACTCCCCCTGGGCAACAAAACCAGGTGGTTGCTCCATGTACACCTCCTCTTATAGATCACCATGAAGAAAGGCATTCTTGACATCGAGCTGAAATAGACGCCAGTCAAAGGTAGTAGCTAGAGAAATAAATACACACAGAATTCAGACGAGCCACTGGTGAAAAGGTCTCAAAAAAATCAACCCCATATGTCTGAGTGTACCCCTTTGCCGCCGGTCCAGCTTTCTATCTCTCCACAGAACCATCTGGATTATGTTTTAGTGTAAAAACCCATATGCATCCCACAACATTTTTATCTGGAGGTAAGTGAACAAGTTCCCAGGTGTTGTTCTGTAACATAGCTGACATTTCAACATGCATAGCTTGTTACCAGCTAATATCCTTCATAGCATCAAGATGATTTCTTGGAATGACCACAAAATTAATCCCAAAAGCAAATGAGCGAGCCTGCTGAGATAACTTGGACAAACAACACACATTTGTAATAGGAGGCCGAATAGTACAAGAATGGGTACCTTTGCGAACAACAATGGGAACATCAAGGTCAGATGGTTCTTCAGGAATCCCTTGAGTAGAGGTGGATGGGGAGGGCTCAGAGACTGGAGTCGCTACCTCCTCTGGATCTTGTCTGCCTCGTCTGTTATAAACATGTGAATATTGCTGAATTGGTGTACCATCTGCTGGCTGCTCTTCCTGAATTATAGTATAGTCAGGAATGATAGGTGACACTCTCTCACTCTGATGTGGTGGTGGCACTCTCTCACTAGCATCTGATGGTGGCACTGTCTCACATAATTGCTCCCCCTTACTGGGAACACTAGAGAAATATGGAGTGGATTCATGAAAAGTCACATCTCTAGACGCAAACATGCGACGAAGACTTAGACAATAACACTTGTACCCTTTGCTAGTGTTGGAGTACCCAAGAAAGAGAATCCTAATTGACCTAGGAGATAACTTATCAGCCTTAGGATCAAAATTGTGGACAAAAGAAGTACAATCAAACACTCTAAGAGGAACAAGGAAAAGTTGATCTTTGGGACGTAGGACAGAGAAAGGAGTACGTCCTTGAAGCACAGAAGAAGGTTGCCTGTTGATAAGAAAACAAGTAGTAAGAAGGGCGTCAGACCAAAAACGCTTAAGAACATTAGATTGAAACATGATTGTCCTGGTAATATCAAGGAGATGACAATTTTTCCTCTCTTCTACGCCATTCTACCGAGGAGTGTGAGAACAGGATGTACGGTGTATCATCCCAACTGAACTACAAAAATCAGCCATAGCATTTTGAACATACTCCAAGGCATTATCAGATTGAAGAACTTTAATATTGCAATCAAATTGAACTTTTATTTCTTGATGAAAATGTCTGACAATAGATAGCACAGACTCTCGACTTTTCAACAAATAAATCCAAGTCATACGCGAGAAGTCATCCACAAAAGAGATAAAATAACGAAAACCATTATAACTATGGTCTTTTACAGGACCCCAAACATCACTGTGGACCAACTCAAAAGGACATGACGCCCGTTTATTGACACGACCGGGATAAGACATTCTATGATGTTTCCCCAGTTGACAGGACTGACACTCTGGAGACGATACTTGAGACAATTCTGTTTCTAACTTTCTCAGGCTCTCTAATGAAGGATGTCCATATCTGTAGTGTCACAGTAAGGGAGAGCCACTCAACAGGACAGCTGGAGCTGGAGCTGGAGCAGGAGCAGACACTTGGCGAGGCAGACTGTCATCGTAGAAGAGGTAGAGATCACCTTTCCTAGGACCCCACCAATCGTCCTCATACTCTTGAGATCCTGTAATACAAAACAAGAAGGTCCAAAAGTTACCGTACATTTCACAGTATCAATCAACTTAGCAACAGACAGAAGATTAAAAGGAAAAGAAGGCACATAATGTACGGATTTAAGATTAATTCCAGGAGTCAGAGAAACAGATCCGCTGGCTAACACTCTCCTCACGGAACCATCTGCTATTATTACAGATTTGTGAGGAATATGTGAGTCAATGGAATGAAGAAGTCTCTTCATACCAGTCATATGTTGTGACGCTCCAGAGTCAACGACCCATGATGAAGTAGAACCAGAAGCCAATAAAGAGGTAGCCTGATTACCAGTGGTGGATGCCAAATTGGCTGAAGATGATGATCCCAAGCTCAGATGCTGAGTAGCCAGAATAAATCTATCATATTCCTCCTTGGTGAGTGTAATGCCAGAAGGACCAGAACTCGAAGCAGGAGGCTCAGTAGACTCAGTAGTGGTAGCATAGTTTGCTGCTCCCCCAGGTGGTGCAGCAGGTCGACCATGCTTCTTCCAATATTTCTCAACTGTGTGTCCAGGTTTGTCACAGAAAGTGCACTTAGGGCGAGTTCCACGTCCTCGGCCCATACTTGTCCGTCCTCCTCTCACTGTAATAGCTACAGAAGCATGAGAATCTCCCTGAGATGAGACTACGGTAGGATTAACATGTTCAAAATTTGCCTGTAAAATCCTTGTATAGGCCTCTTCCAAACTGGGAAGTTTATTAGAAGCTAAGATAACACTTCGGGCTGAACTGCACGAAGAACTCAGACCAGACAAGAATTTTGCTGTAATCAAGTCATCTCTGTCTTTGACTTGCTCCTGGACAGTTACTGGATGGTAGAAACTCAGCTCTTGTGCAATACCTTGAATCACTCCAAAGTATTCTTCTAAAGGTCTGTCTCCCTGTCGTTCTGCAAACAGACGATCATATATCATGAAGTGACGAAGTGCATTCTTCTCTTGAGAATAATGTTTCTTCACTGCATCCCAGATCTCTTTGGCGATAGTGTAGAACATGAACCTCGAGGCAATCCCAGGTTCCATGCTCCCCCACAACCAAGTCATCACCAGACTGTTATGACGCTTCCATTTAGCATAGCCTTTGTCAATAAGTGTAGGAGGATCAGAATCAATGTGTCTTGCCTTGTCGCATGACTCCAATATAGTATGGACAACATTCATCCATAAGAGAATTCTTCCCGTTCAGCTTGATGGAGGGGATAGGAGACATCTTATTGTAGATGGTAGATGCCTTGGTGTCCTCCATGATTTGACAAGAAGAAGACTGACGGATTGATACACGTCACAAGAAGATATGGGTGACAGGGAGATACATGTCACGTCACAAGATCAGATGCGTATCTGACGCATCCACAACCCCCAACTGAAATTCCCTAATCACACATGGAGGAGATGTGATTAGGAATTTCTTACGTACCGACGGATCCTTCGGTTTGGGATTTACAAATCCGTTGGATCAACCGAAGGACCCGACAACCCGAAGATAGAAGAGAAGGGGGACGGTGACTACAACGCCTGGCCGGGGAGATGGCTGCTCCTCCCGCTTTGGGCCGGCAGCGGCCAGGGAAGGTTGGCGACGTACTGTGTTCACGCAGGAATTACTGTTCACGTGTCGTACTGTTCACGTCGGAGTTATTGTTCGCCGTCGGAGTTACTGTTCACTGCTGGAATTACTGTTCACGCTGTCGATCGGCGACGGAGCTGGGTTGTGACGGCTGGGTAGGGTTAGGTTAGGAACCTTGCTCTGGTACCATGTGAAATGTAGTGCCGCAATGCAACGTGCAATGCGACATTGAGAGAGGCCATAGGCCTTCTCCCTTTTTATTAATAAGAGAAATTGGATAATTTACATAGAGGCCAGCATGATATAGAAATTAAAAAATAGAATAAATAGACACACATAGGTATATATAACCAGTGGGGGTCTTTACATTTCCATTAGAATAACAAATATACTCTATCCTGTGCCGAATCTGCCCATATACCGCTATCTCTTCTCAGAACAATGGTTTAATCATCAAGCTTATAGAATTATAACTTTTGACCTTACTATATATAACCAATGTAGCTCTTGTCATTTCTATCAGATTTGCTATCACATTTATCGTTTTCCATAAATTGGACTTAGTAACAACATGAGGTAGGATACCGTGAGTAAACATTAATATAGCACATGTATTTTCTGTCTTCTCCTTAACCTAGTAGCAAAATCAGTGACCTTTAAGAAGAGCCACCATTTACGATCAATCAAATGTTCGTCCCATACAAGCCACAAACTGGCAACTTAGTGACTTTTCACGATGTGTCTTACATTTTAACAATTTTTTAGTAAAAAATGCTTTTCAACTTTATTCAATGCTAACTTTATTTCAACAAATGGTGACCCTCTTATGACGTGTCAAAACCTAAGCCAACGTCGTGCAGGCCTCTCTCCCTCTCCTACACTATGACTATATAGTTTTCCTATCTCCATCTTGCTAACAATAGTCTCTTGCATATTTGATGGAATCTTCCATATTATGCGCACATACATATTTACATATAGATATATAAGTGCATACATAAGTCACTTAAATTGTTGTGCATTATATATAATTTAATATATATGTATGTATATGTATATACATATACATATACATATACATATACACATGTATATAAATTTCAACTTGAGGTTGACCTTTTCCCAAATAGTTTCCACTGCATACTCACAATGTTTTTCCAATTTCCCCCCAAAATTTCTCAAACAATAACCTTTTTAAGCAAGCTGAATTTTTTCAGACCCTTAATTTGCAATATGCTCCTTGGCACCAAATTAACATCCACATTTCGTAATACTTCACACATTATGCTCCACACCTTTCAACCTCATGCAAGCCGAACAAAATGGTATTGCAATTGTGCAATCTGCATTTCACTAAGTAAGCTGACTTTCTTCCTCGTCCATATTAATGATATAAGTACAAACTCTTACTCTATTTACCACTGTCACCACTTGGGTGTGAGGGAGCAGATCTCCTTGATGTTTGATCAAGTCTCATCCCTTTCCTGTCAAATCTTTATGCCTGCGTATACTAATGACAAGAATATGTTTTAACACGCCCTGCATGGTTGCCTATGTCATTATCTTACTTAAAGAAGTACATGTGCACTTTACGTTAAAGAAGGTTTAGGATGTGGTTGGTTTGTGATAAGCAGCAAGATACATATATCTTATCATCTGTGATTCAAGTCCAGTTCCTACAACATTAGTTCTCTTGATATCCATGTGTGTTTGTTATTAATATGAATGTAAAAGCCCCTATATTATGTCTATTTGATTTGATACCAATGTTAAAAAATTAGAATAAGATACATGGGTATGTTGTAGAAAGTCTGGAACTCAATATTTTCTCTTTCAAGTTGGGAACTCCAGAAATGTGCTGTGTATATACTTGCTGAAGTCCATGAAAGTCACTGAAACTTGACTTCCTTGACTTAAATGAAACCAATCACACAAAAGTCACAGTAAAGGAAAACTACCTTTGCCTTTTGACGAGAGCAAACATGTAATGTTTCTTGAAAATTCTGGTCTTTGTTTCCATCCTTGCACCCTTATTTTTCTAAATTATTGGAAAATTCATCATAGAGTCTATTTTTGAGTTTTTCTGATTAAATAATCAATGAAATTTACTGTTTTGCTAGAGTTTTAGATTGGTACGTATGTCTATAAATTATATTCCATTTTTATAAACTTACGCATTTTTTTAGAAATGTATGGTTTTGTGTTTCTTGTTAGTGATATTAATTACTCACTAAGTTATGAAGTACATATTTTTAAAATTTGTTTGTTTGAGTTTATATTACTAATTTATATACTTAATTCCACTTAAACATAATTGTACCACAAATCATAATAGTTAATAATTATTATAATACAATTGCAAAATAGTTTTGTATTGTGATATTTTCTGGTTACAGCCTGGGTTTGGTCCAAGGTAAATCTATGGCTATAAAATATAAACTTTATGCTCGTGATTTTCTTCAAACTAATGTGCCTATCATGTCATGGTCTAACTCAGGTAAATTGGGCCTGAAAATACAATGCATAATTAGCATGATGCTTAATATCTTGAATAGTCGCAGACATCTTCACCAAAACTTTTCTGAAGACCAGATTCACTACTTTGATGGACAAGCTGGGCATGATTGATATTTATGCTCCAGCTTGAGGGGGAGTATTAGTATATATATTTTACTGGGTTTATTTTTATTATTGTGTTATGGGCTTTAGACTTATCTTGTCTATTATCCTCTTTCTTTTATCCCATATTGTTTGTCTCAGCTTTATTCTTTACTCTCTTGTCTTATAAAACATAGGTCTATGTAATTGCTTTAATCATCTAATAAGAACAATGTTTTAAAAAACGTTAAGCGGTAACCGTGCGGACAGCACCTTGTAACTGGTTAAGCGGTTAGCGGCCGATTTTTTAAAAAACGGGTTTTAATTTCCTATATAATTTTATACAAAATTGCATATATATGTATATAAATACTAATACTCTTTGAAACTTTTATATATATCTAAAGATTCTAAACACTCTACCCAACAGTAAAAACACCCAATTAGTTTATAAGATAGCTATAAGACAATAATTATAGCCATAATATAATAAATAATAGATTTGACATAGACAAAATACCCCACATACATGATTCAGAAATATTTTGCATCACATGTCTACATAGTTAAGCAGTAAACAATAGACTCATTATTGGATACCTTTCTAACTTATTGTTATATGTGCATATCATCAATTAGTCATACATTACAGCAGTACAATTAACTAAAGTATGCATTCTATAATTAGATAATAGTTACATATATTTTACTTGTATAAATTACACTTTACAACAGTACCCTATTATCCCAACTTGCATACAGTAAACAATAGACTCATTATTGGATACCTTTCTAACTTATTGTTATATGTGCATATCATCAATTAGTCATACATTACAGCAGTACAATTAACTAAAGTATGCATTCTAAAATTAGATAATAGTTACATTACATATATTTTACTTGTATAAATTACACTTTACAACAGTACCCTATTATCCCAACTTGCATACAAGTATGCATTCTATTAAACTAGGCTTATCATAGGATATTTAAGTTTAATATATTATAGTCAGTAATACTTGGGGCCATATAGTTTATATAAAGTTACAGGTGTACAGAAAAATAAAAAAAAAAACGGACAAAAAAGGCCAAAAAGCGGGAAAAAAAGGGCAAAAAAACGGAAAAAACGGGTAAAAAAGGGGAAAAAACGGCCGATTAATTACAAAAAAGTTAACCGGCGATTTTAGCAAAAATCGAACGGGCTGGGTGTTTGGCCGATTAATCGCCCGTTTAATCGGCCGCTCAGCCCGTTTTTCATTTCACTGAATAAGAATTCCTTTATTATTTTAGAGTACCAAGATTGACCTTGTTTTCAACCTTGTTTGTCCTTAAATTTCCTTATAATATAGTTTTATAAGCCAGCTAACTCACTCTCTTCCAGCCTTTGCGACGTTAAGCCCTGAGGATTGTGCTATACAAGATCTCCAGATATAGAAGGTGATTGGCTGTGGGCAAAAAATTGTCAAGCCTTTAAAGTGTGTGTAACATCCACTCTTCTCCACCTTCACAGTAACCTTAGATGTATGTCTTTGGATTTGTAGTCCTAATACCAGTGTTGACAAATTTAAATGCAAGCGATGTCAATTAGGCAAGCATCATCAATTCATAAGTACACTAAGGGATCAGATTAAACATAAGTGTAGTTTTGGTATTTTTTCATCATGATGTTTGAGGACCTTGTTGTGTCCCTTCAAAACTAGGTTTTAAGTCCTTTGTTTCCTTTATTGGTAATTTTTCTCCAGTAACATGACTATCTACAATGAAGGATTGTTGAAAAATTACCCTTTTCTTTAACTTATAGGTTTCCTTAGTGAAATTGAAAATCAGTTTTCTCACTGAATCCAAATTCCTCGCACAGACAGTGCCAAAAATTTAGCCATGGACTTACTTATTACTGTCCACTAAAGGTGTGATCTGCCAATCCTCATGTCCCCATACCAATGTTCTGAAATGCGTTATGCGGTATGCGTTCGGTCAGGGTACCGCATAGAGTATAAGCGGAATGCGGGAGCATAAGCGAGGCATATGCATTTTTGGATTTTTTTTTAAATAAATTCTATATTTTATTCATGTATATTTAATAAAAAATATAATAATAATAAATTTCATACTATCTAGTTTTGTAGCCTAATAGCCCAAAATGTACCAATGGATCATTACATCATGGAAGAAGAAACACATTTTCCAATCATCAATAAGAAAAATCAATCAACAAAAGCCTAAGTTTATATAATGTACTAGAATATACAAGTAACAAAACACACTAACACATGTAGTTCGTAGCAGAAAATTTATTGGATGAACACTATAAGAAAAACCACAATAACAACACATGGTACTTCAACGTAGAAATAGAAAAAGAACATCAAAAACAAAATCAAAACATCAAAATGATATGAAGAAATCAAGTCACTAATAAATAGAGAAGAAAAAGTTGTAGGGAATATAAATTACTCCCTAGACAACACACAAATTTGAAACTTTGTAAAAGAAAATATCATATCCAATTAATATCTGCAATAGGTTCCCCTTTTATACAAGACAAAATTAGAATTGTTGCAAGTGCAACATTTTCTAATCTTACAGCAAAATAGAAGAGAAAAAAGAGCAAAATGAAACTTTAACAATTGTAAAATGTAATAAAATATTTTGCATCACTCATTCAAAATAGAATTATTTCCGAGGTAGCAAAATTTCAATATCTGATCTTAAACCACCTATATAGAAGAAGTTGTCATTTAACTTGGTTGATTTTATTTGAGGTTTTTTTTACTTAAGTCACCAAATGAAATGCGGGGCCTAAGCGGCCGCATATGCGGACCGCATGCCGCATATTCGGTCCATGCCCAAAAATAGCACTGCATAGCTATATGAGGAGCGGCTGAGAGCCGCATACGCATATGCGGCCGCATAAGCAGCCTCATGCGGGGCATATGAGAACACTGCCCCATACACCTCAAAAAATTGGGGCATCTAAAAATGGAACCGACCATTGACCGCCAAAATTCTTCTTCTTTATATCATCATATTATTACCTAAAGAATTTTGGAGAGATGATGTCCTTCCTACAACATGTCTTATTAGTCTTTTGTCATCCTCCAACTTGAATAATTGTTTCCTCTTTTAGGTCCTTCCAAACCATCCTATATACATTGTCCTTCCTAAGTTCATTGGATGTGTCTTGCTTTGTCCATGATGCTGGAGGTGGTCGTGATAAACTCAACCAAAAGTTACGAAACGTGTCATCCTTGGTTACTACAAAATACAAAAGGGGTATTGGTGTTATTGTCCCGCTTAACACAATTTTTTTGTGTCAACGAATGCCTCTTTATTTGAGGGCTCTATTCTTTGGATGGTCAATATGCTTCAGAATTTGAAGAATCTCTCCCACTTCCAATGGTCATGGAGGTAGGTCTCCTATCCTTTCCAAAAGGTGCCTCCAACACCTCATGTGTCTCCAACGTTCCTCAACAAGAAAAAAAATCCATTATGCAGACCTACACACGACACAAGAAAGCAAGTAGTGTGGAACAAGTAGAAGACTACGTATGTATCAACCTTTTTTCAATAACCACTCAACACTGAAGATCCCACGAGAATCAACAGTTCCCTCAGCCTGTATATTGTGTTTTGAAAGGAAAAATGGTCATCCACACATCATCCTACCTCCAGTTTTGCTCCATATGATTGTTAATCATTTAAAGCCTTCATCTCATCCTTATCAGACATTTTCTTACCTACTTTTACATCTATTGCTATGAGTCATCCAAGATGGCGATGAGCTATGGGCAATGGAATATGAGTTGACAACTCTTTAAAAACATACATGGATTGTTCCTCCTATTGAGAAAATATACATAGTAGTGCCATATTTTCTTCATAAAAGTGGGGCCTAGCAGATCTGTTGATCGCTGAAAGCCAAACTGGTTGCAAAGGGCTACACTCAGGTATATGTGAAGGTTATGTCAAGCTTTTTTCCTAGTAGCCAAGATGTGGTTCGTTGGGATCTTTCTTCAATTTGGTTGCACACTTCTCTTGTTTGTTACAATTGGACATCAAAAACGCATCCCTCCATGGTGATTTATTTTGATGAAGTTTACATTGAGAAGCCTCCTGGGTCTGTTTCTCAAGGGGAGTCTCTTCTAGTTTTCCAAATCCACAAGTCACTCTATGGTCTCAAATAGTCACTCAGAGCTTGGTTTGCCAAGCTCAATCATGCACTCTAGGAGTTTGGCTTTAGTGATTTGATCTTGAACACACAATCTTCTATCAACGAGGACACTCAAGATTCATCTTACTTATTTTCTATGTTGACAATATTTTCTACTGGAATAATGTAATGTATCATACAACTCAAGTAGCTTCTTCAAAAAAATCCAAACTAAGGACTTGGGGCATTCAAAATCACTTCTTGAGTAATGAAGTGGCCAGCCCCAAGATGGACTTGTCATACTCTTGGATTTGTTAAAAAAACATGTTGTTAGGGGCAAGACGTCGTAGACAATCCAATGGGTCCTAAAGTCAAGCTATACAGAGATCAGGGGGTGCTATTCAAAGATCAATGAAGGTATAAAAGGCTGGTTGGAAAGCTGAATTTATATCACCATCACCTGTCCTAATATATCCTTCACTACTAGTATGACTAGGCATAAACCCGTGCTATGCATGGGTGCCTTAATAGACTATAATAAAAAATTTATAAATTTAACTTATAAAAATAAAAAGATATATGTACAATACATATATTAATAGGACTTCTCATACACACATGAACCAATACGTAATTTCAAAAAATAATGGAGGAAATTGCATTCAGCCCCCTCCACGGGCTTTCCTATATAGTATAGGTGTGTTTCATATAATATATAATTTAAAAAATTATTGACAAAAGTGTGATCTACACACAAGGACCAATACGTAATTTCAAAAAATAATGGAGAAGATTGCATCCAGCCCCCTCCACGGGCTTTCCTATACATATAGATGTGTCTCCTAATATAATACAATTTAAAAAATTAAAGACAAAAGTGTGGTGTACACACACAGGGACCAATACATAATTTCAAAAAATAATGGAGAAAATTGCATCCAGCCACCTCCACGGGATTTCCTATATAGTATAGATGTGTCTCCTAATATAATATATAATTTAAAAAATTAAAGACAAAAGTGTGGTGTACACTAACAGGGAGCAATACGTAATTTCAAAAAATAATGGAGAAAATTGCATCCAACCTCTTCCACAAGCTTTCCTATATATAGTATAGATGTGTCTCCTAATATAATATATAAATTTTAAAAAATTAAAGATCAAATTGTGGTGTATACACATAGGGACCAATATGTAATTTCAAAAAATAATAGAAAAAATTGCATCCAGCCCCCTCCACGGGCTTTCCTATATAGTATAGATGTGTCTCCTAATATAATATATAAATGAAAAAAATTAAAGATCAAAGTGTGGTGTACACACACAGGGACCAATACGTAATTTCAAAAAATAATAGAAAAAATTGCATCCAGCCCCCTCCACGGGCTTTCCTATATAGTATAGATTAGTCAATCAGTCAAAGAAATTATGTACGGGACACCTGGATGCAGTCATTCAAATTCGTCCTTATCTAAAAAAGGAATCCACACAAATGCTTATCATTTCTTAATTATGGGCACATTAAAATGCAAGGATTTTCCTATGTAGATTGGGCAATTTGTCTGATTGATCTTCAATCTATTTTAGGATATTGTGTAGGTGACAATTTTGTCCCCTAGAAAAGCAAGAAGAAAATTATGGTGGATCAATTGAGTACTGAATTTGAATATTGAGCCATGGCGCATGCAACAAGTGATCTCCTGTGGGTCAAGAACCTTTCTGAAGAACTTGGATGCAATTGGTCGGAGGAAATGACATTACAATGTGCCACATTGTGTCAAATCTTGTGTTTTACAAACAAAGAAAACATATTGAAGTCGATTGTCATTCCATTCGTGAAAAAAACCCCAAAATCAACAAATCAAACTTATATCTGGTTAGAAGAGCAAGTGGATGATCTATGGGACATGTCTCTTAATTGGTATTGATTCAAATTCATATGTAACAAACTTGGTACCAATGTTTTAAAAAACGTTAAGCGGTAAGCGTGCGGACAACACCTTGTAACTGGTAAGCGGTAAGCGGCCGATTAAGCGTCCGATTTTTGAAAAAACGGGTTTTGATTTTCTATACAATTTTATAAAAAAATGCACATGTATGCATATATATACTATACTTTTTGGAACCTTTATACATATCTGAACACCCTAAATAACCATACTAAACACCCAAATACTTTATAACACAACTATAAAACAATGATTATAGCTAAACTATTAAACAATAGACTTGTCACACATAAAACACCCTATACAACTATAAAACAAAAAAGTATTAAGTATATATGCATGATACAATAACTATTTTGCATCGCATTACAGCAGACTTATCATTGATACCTTACTAACTTATTGCTATATTTACATATCATCACTTGATAAAAAAATTACAGCAGTACATTTAACCAAGGTATGCATTCTAAAATCTATCTCATGATTAGTTACATGTAATTTACTTGGATATACAGCAGTGCCCGATTACTATGTCTTACATACAAAGTATGCATATTAAATTAACTAAGGCTTATCATAGAACATGTATTGTATATAAGTACAATATATTACAGTCAATAATTATTTTACTTTCAAAAATTACTTAATGTTACAGGCTTGCAGCAGTTTTCTTAAAAAAACGGGTCTGAGCGGCCGATTAAGCGGCTGATTAAGCGGATTAAGCGGCTGATTAAACGGGTTAAGCGGGAAAAAAATGCCCGTTTTTTTGAAAAAAAATTAATCGGGCGCTTAGGGGGTATTTTAAACGGCTGGACTGCTGAACCGATTAAGCGGCCGCACAGAACGTTTTTCATTTCACTGCTTGGTACTTATATAAGATATGCAACAGCTTGAGTGGGAGTGTTGGAGTGTTGTATATAAGTATTTATGTCTTATGACTTATTATTTATATATGTGGTTTAGCGATCCCACACTGTGTAATTGGGTCATTTTCTGCCAAACAAGTCCATATAAATAAGTGTTCCCTGTTCTTAATAAAAATCAAGTGTATCATCCTCCATAATCTTTGTCTCAACAATTTAAATGACATTGGGTGCTAACACTACTCTGTTTGATGATTTCAATATCCTTATTATCTGCCTATCCTTCTTTATCTACGTTATTGATATTTTTCTTTGAGTAACATAACTTCCATTTTTATTGATATTTTTGGGGGCCAAAGAGTGCTATTATATGTATTTTACAAAGTATAGACATAATATAGATTATACAATTGATTTAACTGTGGTATGGTGCATCCACGGAAGTGTTATTTCCGGTTTGATGATTTAACTTGTTTTCTGAAACAGGTTTCTAAAGGTATGCGGGTTGTATTGAAATCCGGTGTGCCGTATATATCTATTGTGCTTGATACGGAACTTATTGGAGCTTTATTCATGGATATTAATGCTTACACTGTAAAACAGTCAGTTTTGGATGATGCAAAAGTAAAAAAATGTAAACTTAAAAATGAGGTGAGGATGCTCATAATAGTAGTATTCATGTCTGTTAACTGCTGTTATCTAAACATGACAAGGATGTTCACTTGCAGCATATCCAAGTTTCTACCATCTCCAAATTAAAAATCATCCTGCCAGGGGAGAAGGAGATCCAAACTGAATTGCGCACTCTACAATTTATTCTTCCCAAGGTTATTGTAAAGGTAAATTAGGAGGAAGATCCTAATTATTTGGTCTATAGTTGTATTTGACTGGTTGCACGTATAGTAAATAAATGTGCAACTTATTCTTCAACCAATTTTTAGCCTTCACTTATATTTTCAGGGCATCCCTTCCGTTATAAGAGCTATTGTTAATTCAGAAGGGGGAAACCACAAATTGTTCATTGAAGGGTAAGTATGACAAGTTTTTCATAAGATATTGTTCAATCAAACCCTCTAACCACTTGCTCCTACAATGGAATTTTTTTTTGGGACAATAGAACATTTCTACTCTCCATTGCAAGTATATCTTGTTAATTTATTTATTTATTTTGTGTACTCTTTAGTGTCTTGTCTTTTATTTCATATTGGTGAACTTTGTATTCAGTGGCTCCTATCCTATATAAGGAGGGTGCCTATGCTTGTATTTGTCATCTCAACAATACAAACCTATTACTTTCACATGGTATCAGAGCAACCTTTTGGTCTGCCCTACTTCTCTTCTCCCTCCCATCCACCCCAAATTGACACCCTTCACGTTGCCTCCTCCATCTTCATCCTACCACCGTCCCTTCTCCTCCCTCTCTCCTCTCCAGATCTTGCCGTCCCTATATGTCTTTTTCCGATCACGTCCGCAAATCCCACATAGTCATTACCAACCCTAGTCATCTCTAGTATTCTACCGCCTCTCCATTGCTGCAACTTGTTGCCTATATCCCTCCATCCATCTTCCATCGCCGCCTCTATTCCTCCATCTCCAGCCGACGTCTCCCCCATCTTCTCTGATTGCCTTGCCGACCGCCGCTAATTCTCTTTCATTGACCCATCGACCTCTTCCGCCAACCAAGTCTGCCACCCGCCAACCCATCGACCACTGCCGCCAAGCCCATCGACCTCTCTAGCAACCTGCCACCCACCAAGCCTGCCCATCAACCAACAAGCCAATTGACCTCACCCTCTGCCATCGACCCCACCCTTTTGCCCACACCCTATCCACCTCCTAGAAACCCATTGACCACCGCCATCGACCCCACCCCATCGACTGCCCTATCGACCATACCCTATCGACCTCCCAACAACCCATCGACCCCTCACCTATCGACCACCTCCATTAACCCACCATCCACCCAGCCATCAACCACCACCATCGACCACCAATGATCGACCAACGCCAGCAAAACGCCCCCTTTTCCCCTAAAGACTCATATGTAGCAGAAATAGACTCAAATGTAGATTGTTGAATTCACACAAAAGGCTTCTCCAAGGCTTTGTAGATTGTTGTTGTCAAAATAACACTCCTGGTTGAAGCATAGACCGGATTTAAGCCGGATAGAAACCTTGTTGTTACTAGATCATCTCAATCTTTCATCTAATCATTAGTCTTCAGCGACTGGTAGAAACTAAGTTCATGAGAACTGGACTGCATAGTACCAAAATAATACTTGAGAGAGAGACTATCTTGTCTTTCTACAAAGAATTGATCATAAACAGTGTAAAGACGGAGAGCACGAGATAAGTGTTTCTTTGCAGCTTCCTAGATTTGTTTGGCTGTAGAATAGAACATAAATATGGAAGCAATTTGGGGCTCCATGCTATTCCATAATCGGAATTTTACTAGCCCATTTTTTCCGCAAAGTAGGATGAGTCTTTGCTACTCTGATAAAGAGGGTTTTACTCAATAATTTTCACCTTCTCTCGAAATTCAAGCATAGTGTAAATAACATTCATCCAGAGGAGAATTTTGTGAGTTAAGCTTCAAAGAAGTTATATGAGATTGGTTGTTGTGGGTGGTTGTAGTGGAAGCGGTTGGCTTTTCATCTCCCATATTGAGATTGGATCAAGATCACGACAACAAACATGACAAGTATCTTCTTGTAGAACACTTGACACGACATGACAACAACACTTCGTGTTGAACATGGGACATGTCGTGTTAGCTGGCGAAGACAGAAGACAGACTTTCTATCTTCGACACGCTGTGTTGAACTCAGGACACACCGTATCAGTTGGTGATGATAGAAGACAAAACTTCTGAATCACTTGTAAATGTTGTGTAGGAAAAAGGCACGTCGTGTACTGCGTTTGAGGCGTAAACTCCTGTGGTTGTCAACACATCAGGTCGCGAATGGGACACATCGTGTACTTCGTCGGAGGCGTAAACTCTAGTAGTTGTGACACGTCGTGTTACTTGCGATCAGAATGGAGATCTGCGTCGTTAGAACGAACCTTGGGTAGATGAAAAGCCAACTGCTTCCACTACAGTCGCCTACAACAACCAATCTCAACACACGTACGTGGCTGGAGAATGCGTCGTGTTTGCCAGCGGTTGACGCAGATCTGGACGAGAATTGGATCCGTCAAACAGATAAGTGACTCAGGAAGACGCACTTGAGAGAAAGATTGTTGACCTAGAGGTTATACATTACCTATATTTTGATAATGACTTAACCATTCCATTCATATGTATCTAATATGTGCGTTTAAGATAGTTTGCAGGCATTAGGTACATGAAAAGGATCATATATACAAGCCCTAGAATGGGCCAAGTGCAAGCCCAAATGACTACAAGTGTGCATTTTAGGATTTCTATGTAAACTACCTTAGAACATCAATGTAATCACTTGTAATGATGAATTGGCTTGTAACTTAGAAGAGAAAAATGTTTGGGACAAAATTCACCAACTGCTAATCAGTTTATTGCAAATTAGAAAATCAATTACAGGTACTTGGTCGGTCGAGTTTCCCCAGCCTGAAACTCGACCGATCATCCTTGATCGATTTTCTGAAGATTGCATCGGTCGAGTTGTGCACTCATAGAACTCGATCGATTGGGTAGTAGGTCGTTTCCAGTTGAAATGGTCGGTCGAGTTTCCTCAGGACAAACTCGACCGATCATTTGAACATCGGTTTGCCTCCTACTTGATCGGTCGAGTTACACCCATTAGAACTCGACCGATTGTACTGTACGGAATTTGCAGAAAAAGTAATATGACCGTTGGTGAATTGTTTTGGGCAAAAATATAGCCGTTTTCTTGAAGGAAAAACGACTAGTTTTGCACCCAAGTGTCCCACAACATAAAGGGCCACCCTCAACTATAAATAGAACCCCTTGGACTTCATTCCAAGCTGCTCTTCCATTGCAAATTTGGTTCTAGCTTAGTTGAGAGTGTTCCAAGCCCTTGATCCCCTTTCTCTCTCTACCTTCAAGACAAATTCGTGAGTTAAGAGTGAGTTAGGTCCCTGTGTATGAGAGCTATCCTTTGTATTATGTAAAGTTCTCCTTTCTCTCTTCCTACCTCTAAATCCCTTTGAAGATTGATTGAAGCTACTTCTCCAAGTGAAAGAGGAGTTGCTACTGTTCTTCTCTGAGTGAAGGGGAAGATGTGTTTCTGGTCTTCAAGAGTGAAGATAGCTCGTTGCTCCAGATCCCTTGGTGAAGGGAAAACGTGGAGAAGCTCTCCAAGTGAAGGAGAGGTGCAAGAGAACCAAGTTGCAAATCCTAGAGTCTAACCAACTCTAGGTAGTGGACTGACATCGCTCCTAAGTTTAGGACGTGGAACCACTCTAAACCACCTGTACAAGTGCATGCTATTCATTATCTCTTATCCTTGCTTTGTATGCTAGAATAGGACATCAAATTGTTGATTGCTTTAGTTTTTGCACTACGATTAAATTGGTGGTCTAATTGATTTTGTGAAGTGTGTGTAGCTCTATTCAACCCCCCCCCCTCTAGAGCCCATTGATCCAACAAAGATGACCCTGGAAGACACGTCGGGGTGATGGGAAATAGCACCATCACTTGTCACTTGAGGATGCAAATCTGACGCATCAACAACCCCTAAAGACTTAGGCACTCAGGCACGTTTGGGGACTACGTGGAGAGGAAAGAAGATGAGAAGGGAGTTCCTCCTCTCTATGGGATACGAGGGATTCCTCCTTTCCTTCAAGCAGTCACCGCACTTCGGTGGAGACGGAGGAAGACTGGCTCGGTGAGAACTGACACGGGCGATGTCGACGGTGCTCTGTGGCGTCAGCGGTTGATGTTAACGGAAGAGGAGGAAGAGAGATAGGGAGGAAAACTAGGAGGACGATGTCTAGGGTTGCAATAGCCGAATGTGCTCTGATACCATGTGAATATATTTGGGTCAAAGCGATATCGTCTAAGAAGGTTTTCCTTTATTATATAGAGTGAGAATATTTACATAATAGACTCAACAGGAAACATAAATAGTAAAGAGATACATAAATAAGGAAAGTATTTTCTCACAGAGGCAACTTAGTTACATGGCGCAATAAGAAGCAAAATGTGGTTGCTCGATCTAGTGCTGAAGCTGAATATAGAGTTTTGCTCATACTGCTTGTGAATAAATGTGTGTCCAAGGACTCCTCAAATAATTTGATATCTCTGATTCGGTGCCATGTACTGCGACAAAAAGCCTCCATTTTTATTGCCAGGAATCCTACTTTTCATGAGCGCACCAAGCATATTGAAGTGAATTGCCACTTTTTTGGGGAATTTGTCCTCTTTGATCGCATTTGTACTCCCGATCTCCAGACTGAAGATTAAGTTGTTGACATCTTCACCAAGCTACATCTAAAGGTTCGCTTCACTGCACTGGTGGACAAGCTGGACATGTTTGACATCAATGCTCCAGCTTGAGGGGGAGTATTCGTATATATGTTTTCATGCTTTATGTTTTACTTAAGCTTTAGACTTGTCTTTGTCATTAACTATTCTTTTATACCATACCACTTGTTATCATTATTCACTTACTCCCTTATCCTATAAAAGAGAGTGCCTTGTATTTGTTATGGAAATATCTAAGAAGGGTTTTCTTATTCTATATTATCTATCTAATATTTTATTTAATTGAGGTAGGGGTTCTTCCAAAAAAATCTTAAAAGAGCTAACCTAATTTTATCCGCATGAGGGGAGATCGATATTTAGACCTACTTTATCTTAATTTTTGGCTGGGTTGGAGGAAAGAATGTATGTGTAGATCTAGAAGGGGTTTCACTATGATTGAAATGTGAAGATTTTACTATAAGACAGGGTGCATTGAAAGCTGACTTAGCCAAAGTGGCCAAGCATGAGAAAGCGTGTATTGACAATCGACATGCTTTAACATTTTTTATTTGACACTTTTGGGCTTTTAGCACTTGAGGTTGTGGAGTGTTTCCAGAGGGTCCAAAAAGTTATGCAATAATGCTATGACCCCGGATCTGTGGATGTAGTGTTTTATAGGATTGAGTTTGCCATCTTAAAAGGGTTGGCGGCGTAACTTGTTGCCTGTCTACCTTCTATCTCGTTTTAATTTTTTTCTCTTTTATATAATACTAACGTAAGTATCATGACCTGATAAAGCAATACAGTGTTGCATAATTGTTCTACAAAATTGAAAATGTTTTGATAGAGATATATTTTCCGGCTAGGTAATTCCATCTTATAGGCTATGCGATGCGGTATTTAGATTTGGTTTACAGACTATGTATATTATTTTTCCTCATGGCAAGTCAAAAGTTTGTCTGAATGAACCAACGACAGTTTTTTCATTTAGTTTACTAGTTACTGAAATCATTAACTATTGCTTGTTATAAAAGATGATCTTTTTGATATTGAGATAGATGGAGAAAAAGATGGCCTTATGACATTGTTTGGTTTCGATATTGAGATAGGTACCTACGAAAAGCATTCAGACCATGAGATGTCATCATGGCTCTCCTTGACTCTTTTATGTCCTACATGGCTACATATTTTCTTTATGATGACATTTAGATCGTTTATTGAACTTGAGACATGATTTGTATTGTTTTTTTTCAACACTACAAATTGTTGCATTTTGGAGAAAAAACATTCAGCCCACTTTTAATATCTGGATCCGCCACTGTATCAAATTATTGGCTTTGCAGCACACCTCGTGGAGCTGACATGGGAACCCTTCGAGCTGTCATGGGAATTCCTGGAATAAGGGGAACAGAAACAAAAAGTAATCATATAATTGAGATCCAACACACACTTGGTATTGAAGCAGCTAGGAGGTGCATAATTGATGAAATAAAGTACACCATATCTCAATATGGAATGAATATTGACATTCGCCATATGATGCTTTTGGCAGATGTTATGACTTGCAAAGTAAGTATTTCTATGTAGGGCATCCTTTTAATCCAATAACACTTTTTTGCAGTTGATTTGCTGATTTCATTGTGGCAGACAAATAGAAAACAATCTTACAAGATTTGCTTGACTGATGTTTTTTTATTAGCACACTGCAGCTTAAGCCATAAATCTATCATTTCACTTGAACAATAGATAATAACTTTAATTCTTCCTAGCAAAATCAACACCAGGACAAAATCACCTAGAATGGGTATTCATAACTAAATATACTCATAACAGTTATCTACACCGACATTGGGCAACCACAATATGTTAAAATGAAAGAAACTCCACAAAACCAAGGGGCCAATAAATCCTAATAAGCAATTATCACAATAAATCTAATGTGATACATAAATACACATAGTATTTGATCTTATCTTTGGAATAAGGATCGGGGTTAGTTTGTTCTACATCATCTGGACATTTGGTTTTAAGATATACATTCTAATATTTATAATATTTTATCATATATTTGACAAAACGTAGTAATATTCAACATACAAAATACTAGATTAAGGAATGACGAACATGCCGGCAACAATTTTTGGTTGATAAATTACCTAGGGATGGTGGGATTTATGCATTAGTTGTATACCTTCAGTTGTATGCCATCGTTGGAAGCATGATTACTTGATCCTAGGTCGAGATCTATGGTGTTGGTACCATTAGGAAGAAATTGAGATGGACGCATGCCTGTTTGGGCTACATTATAAGTAAATCAAATGATTCTAGTTTACTTTACATGTAATAAGTTGTGTATTTGAATATGGAAGCTTGGTTATGTGGCACATCGTGAAGAAGAAGATACAATAAATGACAATTCTCAAAATTCATTTCATATTTAATTGCCTGGATAAAGGCCCCAAGGATGGCTTTATAACACTACGTTCCCCGACCCACAAGTATTGAAAATAAACTCCTAGTTAATGAAATTCGTAATTAAAAAAAGCTTAATATAAAGAAACACATCAAAGAATTACGATTAAGTACATTAACTAGATAATTTGCACTTAGGTCTCTAAATATAAAAGTAAAGCAAAAACAAGTAAAATAAAGTTGGACACGTCCTACATCACTTGGCTCCTAAGAAATCTTAAAACTTTTATATATAATACCATTTTATTTGATGGAAAACAACTATAACAAACGACTAAGTATTTCTATTAATGATCACTACAAAAGATAAGCTAGACTTATCTAGTAAAATGCCAGAAAAACAATTATTGATCTGTGGTCTACTGGTTTTGGCATACTGTAGTTTTCTTTATATGCTAAAGTAGTAGGAAGTGCGAAATGCTGTGTCTGTCCTGTCCATAGCAGATTCTTTGTGTGTTATAACATTTCACAGCTCTGTCAATGCTTCTACTTTGTAGGGTGAAGTTCTTGGCACTACCAGATATGGCCTAAAAAAGATGAAGGACAGTATTTTGACGCTTGCATCATTTGAGAAAACTGAAGAGCATTTATTTAATGCTTCGGTTACTGGTAAAGAAGACAAAATTGAGGGCGTAAATGAGTGCATCATCATGGGCACCCCTGTGCCATTTGGCACTGGCATACTACAAGTGAGACAGAGGTAAGCAGTTTTTTTTATGGCTTTCTAGTTTACACATAATAATATCTTTTATAACGCTGGAATATTATTTTACTTGCACAGAGTTGATCAGCTGTATGAGTTGAACTATGGCCCAGATCCTATATTCTCGTGACAAAACAATGGATTTCATGATGAGATCTTCAAACGATAGAAACGTATGCAGATACTGCTCCGCCAGAAGAATGCCAACATACAGGATGAGTGTGGCAACTCCTTGGCGTCAATGCCAGAATCTTATTTAGTCGGGATACATGTTCGTCAGTGTCTCTGATAGCCAGTGCAACAACCCCTTGGACTGCGTGATAAACTAATGTTATAATGGTGACTACAAAAGGCCACGTTGCGTACTTGAAAACAAAGGATATTTTCCTGGAGCGTTCTGCACAATCTCGTAAGCTTAGAAGATATCGTTGCTGGACTTTGAAGAAAGATACCTTTGGCGGTGTTTTTATTATTTATTGTGGCTCCTTGTACATTAATCTGCTATATGAGTTGACCAAACTTTATATTGCTTAATCTATAAACAACTTACATCCTATTTGTGTGTCGACGAAGGAAATGACGATCTAGTATACAATGTTGCTGCAATTTATTTCAGTCGTGAACCTTTTTCCACACTCACTGCAAACTATAATTGACGCCAGGGCAACGAGATGGACGCAGCACTTGTGTGTGTTATGGGTGGTGCAATCTGCTGCAATTGATTTAATCATGAACTTGAATTTCATTTCTCTATAATTGCTATCGACCTTATTTCAACCTATTAAATTTGAGAGGGATGTGTGTCATACGCGGTATAGTACGGACAAAATTATGAACAGCACAATAGCAGCCCATAATGGTCCGTAGACTATTTTTTAGCGTCCAGTAATTGTTAACAGTGGTTAGTTTGAATGCCTATTGTTTGCAATTTCTTTGTGCCACGTGTATTTGTACATTTCCATATGTATTTTCGTGTTCTTTTTCCCACCAAAATTTCCAGAACAGTTGATAAGGAAGCGACAGTCACGAAAGTTACGTATACTTTTTTCTTGAATTTTTAAGCATTCTTGTGTACTGTTGTATAGTAATGTCTACTCTTTAAAAATATATATATATAAACATATTAGAGTAATTATTGAGTCGTTATTGAATTGTTGGGTTACGGCTACATTTTTAAGTGACTACATGAATTTTGCGGACGAGAATATCACCTTTTCCACTTTCAGTGCGAGGCGTACTTTATCTATTAATAAATTGGATCAGCGTTAGGCTAGCATAATGGTGCCGTATCTCTTCACGCTTTTATTAAGACTTCCACTTTTTTACGTGCACGACTCGCTTCATCCGCCTTCGCAAGGAACCGAGGAGCGGGAGCTAGTATTTGTTGGCAGCGGTGGTGGACAATTGAGAAGAGGAATTGGGACGCTACGAGAAATGATTAACCCAAAGAGGGAGAGAGAGGGGGAGGGGTGGGGGGCTGCAGCGATTCAACTTTATGTCTAGTTTGGGAGAGAGATTTGAAAATACGGCATTCGTATACAGTAGTAGTAGTAGTAGTAGTAGTAGTAATTTAATTATTTGGTGGTGATCGCTAATGCCACATTGTTTAGATTTACCAGCTAAAAACTGTAATAGTAAAACATGTCAATCTCGGCAAGATTTATGATCATTGCGTATCTCTGTCGGGACACACAATTACTACAGCAAGTGAAATTTAACAAAAGAGCCGAATTACCACAGGTACAAATTCTACATATTAAATACGTGTAGTCTAAACAACGGAATGCAAACGCCCCCTTAGTGTAAGGCCTAATCTGATTTGCAAGAGTATGAGTAGGATATTATTTACATACCATTAATCCTTGACGTCCCTCGTCTGTTTGCTCGATAAATAGGGTAGAATTTTTTTCTAAAGTAATCAGGAGATACTTTTATTACACTTACCCTCTTTGTATAGGCAAAATCAGAGATTTATATGTGCCTACAAAGCATACAGCAGGATATCATTAAAAACATCTGTACCACTCACTGGAATATAAACATAAGTGTAGTTTTGGTATTTTTTTCATCATGATGTTTGGGGACCTTGTTGTGTCCCTTCAAAACTAGGTTTTAAGTCCTTTGTTTCCTTTATTGGTAATTTTTCTCCAGTAACATGACTATCTACAATGAAGGATTGTTGAAAAATTACCCTTTTCTTTAACTTATAAGTTTCCTTAGTGAAATTGAAAATCAGTTTTCTCACTGAATCCAAATTCCTCGCACAGACAATGCCAAAAATTTAGCCATGGACTTACTTATTACTGTCCACTAAAGGTGTGATCTGCCAATCCTCATGTCCCCATACACCTCAAAAAATTGGGGCATCTAAAAATGGAACCGACCATTGACCGCCAAAATTCTTCTTCTATATATCATCATATTATTACCTAAAGAATTTTAGAGAGATGATGTCCTTCCTACAACATGTCTTATTAGTCTTTTGTCATCCTCCAACTTGAATAATTGTTTCCTCTTATAGGTAAAAGTAATCAGGAGATACTTTTATTACACTTACCCTCTTTCTATAGGCAAAATCAGAGATTTATATGTGCCTACAAAGCATACAGCAGGATATCATTAAAAACAACCTCTGTACCACTCACTAGAATACAAAAAAGCGAGTATCAACTAAGCATCTATCCACGAAAGAACTATGTAAGATTTTTTTTTTTTCTTTATGCACAACGGTAGAAGCGAAGCTTATGCAAGGACAACCTCTTCTTCTACGTGAGCGCCCCGTCTGTCTAGTTCCCTAAGCACTGTATTAATAACTCTTGGAACAAGATGTCCAATGATGCATGACTCTTCCGCAACCTTTTTTATTTTTCTAATAAAAATTATTCACAACACACTATTTCCACCAATATTCGCGCCTACATCCGGAACATGCAGCCAATATATGCACTTTTTAGCATTGTGGACATGGTCTCATAGACGAAGCATTATTGGTACATTGGGCACCATTTTACATGCATGCAAGCGCTGCATCAAAGCAGCTGCTGCAATAAAGCTGCCACAACTAGCTAATAGATTTGTGGACATGGGCTCATCTGACCAGGTGTATGTTTATACACATTTTACGACTAAGTCCAAAATCAATGCTTCAATATATTTAAACTAGTGCCAAATGTCATCGACAAATGTACTAGATATAGACTAACATAATGTGTACAGTCATAGGTACATTTGATTAACGAAATGTAATACAAAGTTTATTTTTAGAGTAACTTTTTAAAGACAAATAAAAAGTTAGTTGTTGATTGTGTTTATGTATTTTTTTAATTCATGGTACATGTGTACAAATCATTATTTCATTTTATCTAAGGCAATACGAACAACACAACGACATCATACTAAAAAATCAATTCATATGGTCATGCTATAACATTTCATAATGTCAAATTTTAATGCATTTTGCATTGCTTGCATACATGTAGATGTTGCTACAAAGACAATAATGCATACTTCTAAGTCAAAAATCAATACATAAATGTATTTAAGATAATTCTAAATACTTATGTCTATACATAAAAGTACCTAAATATATCAACTAGTGGACTTATAATAAAAGAGCACAGTGGGTACCAAGACGACTACACACATGTCTAGATGTATGCATGTCACTACTGCAACAAATCAATGTTGTCGTCCAACCACCCACCAATTATATTTAATTTTTCACCCACAAATAAAATATGACTCATTCAAATTTTATTTTTTTCATTTTCCCTCCGATTTCTCTTTTCAACCGCTCACAATCATATTTTTACACATTCACGTCTAAGTTCAAAATTAATACTTAAATATATGTAACACAATATCAAACATTTATAAAAAATATACCTTAAATAAACTAACAGAGTATGTCACATTTTATATAAAAATTATCACTCATTCATTTTAATACATTCTTTAATTTAATATATAGAAAAAGTTATAAATATGATAATTAACACATTTGATCAAAATATTTGTCCCACATGTTCATATTGTGCTGGTAATTCCACGTAAAATACTAATAAATATTCGTAGTATCACCAAGAAATATCAACATCTATATTTAATATAAGACAAAACAATGTTTACAGTGAGAAAAGTTTTATTATTAGAAAAAATATAGTACAAGACATAATGATTATTCATCATTTTTACAACCTTTATTTTTTTTATACATAATCTATATTATTATAAATGATCCTGACAAGCTGAAATTCCTTAGTATGGAATGAAAATAAAACTCATACATCACATTCTACAATTTTGCTACACACATGACTAACTTTTTTTCATCACAGAGAGAAAATATACTCATTACAATGTTGATATATGTACATTACAAGCATGGGCAGCCAACCAACCCCGTTGTCCCTGTTCTTCCTCCTCATGGTGAATGAGTGACAACAGCATGGACATTGTTGCGACGACGGAGTGGGTGCATGTATGGCGGCAGTGTGGCTACGTGTGGGGTGGCGGTGTGGGCGTGAGTGGCAGCGTGAGTGCGGTTGTGACGGTTGCGGTGGCAACCACAACACGAGAATGGTAAAGCCATGGGTGCCTTGGGTGTGGCTGCATGCATTTGACAACATGGGCCCGATGACGGCTGGGTGTGAATGTGGCCTAGGCATGACGACGACCATGGCGTGGTGATGGGTTGGGCGCGTCTTCAGCTTGGGCGCTACGGTGGATGCGAGCAAAGTTGCTCTCATCCGTCATCGCGTCCATGATGAAGTCGCATTCAACATGCCGCCATGCCCAATACAAGATTATGAGTAGGATATGATTTAAACACCATTAATCCTTGAAATCCTATGCTTGCTTTCTCAATTAAAAAACTATGAGACTGGAATCTGATGATGAAAATGTCCCAGTTGAGTAGGATTTTGGAGTTTTGTGTCATACCTTTGTGTGTGGGATACACACCTTTGACCCCAGAAGTCTGACCCTAACTGCCAGATCCATCGCGTTAGTACTACCATACCTATTTGTTATCACAAAATTCATGTATTTGGTTCTTACTACACTTGGCTATATAAGTGCCGACCTTTGCTTTCTCTGATCGTTTTCCTTTAGTCGCCTCTATCAAATTCTATCTTATTTTCAACTAATTTTTCCATTGCCATCCATATCTCTACCCCCTCTTCCTCACATCCCTATTCACTTATTACAGTTCAAGCCAATATTGACCTTGCTAATATGCAACTACTGCGGTGGAGGTAAAGTCAAATGTAGGGACAATGGTCTTGACCACGATTATATGATTTCCACTAGGGTTCTTATGCAATAGAGTCATTTGTGTAGCAAAAAGAATTGAGTGCTTTGATATGTCATTCAAACATGAGTGATAAATTACAATGCATAGAAAGATATTAAACAATGTCGAATGATTTCTAATTAATTCATTAGGAAGAGAACTTCAGAGAATATGTGGTTGTTAGTGTGCTACTTGCTTTGTAATGCCCGCCTTTAGGACTTGTAAAATTTAAAAGCATGAGAAACTCGATGTCGTCATCCTAAGGCCACCAACAATTTAGAAACATGCTGCAAAGTGACTCGGGAGGTGAACCAACAAAAGACGACAAAAAATATCAAGGCTCAAAAGGATCTTCTCCATTGTGCATGCAATCACAAAATGGGAGAACAAATATCCTATCCCACACATGTTCCATCATATATTATTTTGTGACAAGTCCCGTTATAATCCTTTCCAACTAACCAAAGATGATTTGAGCCCGGAGGCCCAATCATAGTTGCATATATTTTCTATCATTAATTTAAGCTACCTAGTGATAATAACATGGATGCATGCCTAGTGATTTTTGTATCAAAAAAATCCCCTTCTACCTACATACAGGTGATAGTAACTTATTCAACATAGGGAGGCAACATAGGGAAACCTTATCTCTTTTTCTACCATATGACTAAATCAAAAATTGTTATCACTACTGGAACCACATTCCAACAAGTCATGTTTAGCATGATTTGACTCAGTATTGTGTCATGGATAGGATGTGGTTGAAAGCACTAGTTGTCAAATTTTCATAATGATAAGGAGATGGGCAACATCATTCGGGTGAGTAGTTCAAGTTTCTCTTCCCCGCATACAATGAAGAGAACCCCCAAGATCAGTGGTTAAAGAGATGTGATTGCTTCTTTTGGCATGAAAACATTAGAAAGAGTGGCGAATGCTTCCAACTAGATCACATACACCTCGACATCAAACCATAGGTTGGGATATTCCCTACTATCATGTCCAACATGACTACCCATGGTATCATACTTGGAGGACATTAGACACACATTCTGATCATTCAAGAGCCACATAATTGACTAAAAAGATCATGTAGATAGACCTAGTCAGAGAGTATCAATGTAAGTTTGAGAACATGGGAGTATCTTCAAGCTGAAAGCCAGTAAATAGAAAGTCCACCAAGATGATAACATGACTCAAAAAGTCCATCCTCTTTGAAGTATGTTTGAAGGTTGCAATGAATTTAAGGAAAATGAAATTACACATGCATAGTAGAAACCAGACCTTGATTTGACATGTAGTGATGAGAACGGGTAATGAAGGAGCTATAGAACTCTTTGAAAAATACTTAATAACTTCAAGGATGGCACTACTAAGAAGAAAGGAAAGACAACAGCCCTATTTATACATCCAAGATTCCAACTATGATCCAAAACCTCAAACCAAATGTAATAGAGGTGCACAAGGCCACATATATTATTAGTACTACTTAAAAAATTACTTTAAAGGGAACAAAGAAAAATGTTGATGTGTTCTTCATTGATGATGAAGGTGGTGACAAAGATAAGACATACGAGAACCCAACAACATGTTCCTTTATCCACAGTCACCACCATGCAAGTAACCCATTATCAATAATATCATAATTTGAGGAAGTGACAACACCGAAAACATTCACCACTATACTCACCTAAGACCATGACATACATTTTTACTCCTTCATATAGGATGAAACTATAGGGTTTCGAGGAGAGGGGTCTGAATAAAAATATAAAAATTTCTCTCAATAGAATTGAAGTCACTGATCCATTGTATCTATAAAATGTCGCTATATGAAATAGATACAAGGATATCTAATATACCTTGGTGCACATTAGTTGTCTAAAAACTAGACACGTCTTATGTACTGTATAACTCATACTTCTAAATTCAAATATAAAGTCAATGTCATTACATAGTAGCTCGGGGTCGTCACCCTTGCAACAACACCTTGTCATCTTATGGAACTCATCTTCCAAGCCTCTGCACAAGTGCCTTGGCCATTGCGCCATCTATGAAGATGCAAGAGCCACCTTGGTCACTAGGAGGAAGTAGAATCAGATTTTTTTGATGTGCTAGCATCTCTTACCCTCCTACTCTCCTCCTACTACATATTCTCATCTTTGTGATGATTTTCTATCTATCTATATATCTCTCTCTAAGATAGAAATTCGTAGGTGACTTGTATCTCAATGCATCATCCTTTGAACGTACACTCAAATATATAGGAGAGTCATGAGCTTATATTTCCCAAAAATACAATCTCTTTCCTATTCATAACTTAAAAACAAAATGAACTAGGTAAACTCTAATAGTCTACCCAATCGATAATTGGGACATCCAATCAATAAACTAGAATACACCTTCAACTGACCATGCCAGATCAAATCAAGTAATGATACAATTCAACTGACCAATTGGATTCCTAATAAAATTAATTTGGTTTTTTTCTTAATCTAGTTGATCAACTTAGTCATTTTCTTGAATGGTGACCAATCAATATAACACTTAGTTGACTAATTAATATATACCATATAGTTGATTGAATGGCTTGATCAGCCAATCAAATGGTTGGAAACCATCCTATACAAAATTCAAAATCATTCAAAATATTAATGGGATAACACATTTTGGTTCCTACAAGCATCCTTATGTGTGTAACTCTGTAGATTCCATATTATGTTGGCAGTGATGTCAAAAACCTCATAAGGAAGAGGGGTACCTAACAACATGTAATTACTACCCAATTAATATAAGAACAACTTCAACCTATAATCAAACAAAGTTATCGTGGGATATCTAGATTGAACTCAAGGCGTGGAGTAGTCATCTTATTCAAATTCTATTTATTTCTTGAACTATAGTAGACTATTCAGATATACCAAGCTCATTATCATATATTGAGTCACCTGAGTAAGGCCATGCATTTCATAGTCTCAGTTATCAAGTAACTAGGACATCACTTTAATGAAGGGACAAGTTCCCTCTACATGCCATACATGATACATAAGTGTCACAGTGCATCCAATCACTTCATGTATGACAACCCTTATTTAGAGTCATTGCGTCATAGTGCATCCAATCACTTCATGTATGGCAACCCTTATTTAGAGTCACTTTGGATAGTGTTAAAGTACACATAACAACATGTCATTATTGTAGTGATTTTAGGTCTATGGATTACAATTACCATTTTCACATTGAGATATGATTTTGACTACCACCACATAGGCTTCCATGTGTAATTTTCAAATAGGGTATGTCTAGTACAACATGTTCTCTAATAAGTATTTATGTATCTAAATTTATTACCAGTATCATGGCTAAAGAGACATAATCATCATTCAACATACACATTAGAGTTATATATTATTCTTATCTTATAATATCCAAAATAATAGTTGACTAGGGATTTAGAAACACAAAATTTATTAGTATACGTATTATCTCATGTTCAAGTTCTCAACCCAAACTTTGTGTTAACAAGTCAAGACAACATTCCAAGTACATTATTATATCTATTCATTATCTCAATAATATAAAAATAATAATTGGAATTTATTTTAATTGATAATCAAATGATTTACATTGTATCCCAACTACAACCACACATGATGGCTCTAAGGACATACAATCAACAATCTCCCATTTGCATTAGGTCCAATAATTAATGAATCTAATTCCAAGAGATATAACATGACCATCATGCTTCTGTTGTGAAAGTACGTTCGTCAAGGGGACAAGAACATAACTTTCGGTTGGTGCTCTACAAATCTTAACATATCCTCACTATACAATCTCTCCTATGAGATGGTATTTCTTTAGTAGGTGATGGAATGTTGTGTGATCTAGGTTCCTTAGCCTATGTAGTAGCTTCATTGTTGCGACGAGAAAGCTCTACTACGTCCTAAATGGTTGGAATCATCCCAAGTCCACTAATGAATTTCATGATCCAAACTACAACCTATGTTACACTATATCTAGGAATCTACTCAACTTCTGTTATAGAATCAACCACTACCTCTTGTTTGGAACTCTTCCAGTTTACAACTATGTCATTTAGGCAAATCACAAAACCTAATTGTGATCAATATTCATCCTTTTTAGTTTCAAATCTTGCATTAGCGTAACCATTTACAACTAACTCTTCATCACCTATGCATATCAAGAATTGATCCCTAGTCCTTTTCAAGTACTTCAGAGTATTCTTTGTGGCAATCCAATTACCTTCGTCGGGATATGACTTGAACTTGTACATCATAATCAAAGCATACAAGACAATGGTGTGTGTACATAATATTGCATATATGATAGATCCAGTTTTTGATGGATATAGATCTTAATCATGTGTGTCACTCTTCAAAAGAGCTGAGACATTAGGATCTAGAGAGATTTATCCATGAAACATTTGTAAGTTTCTCCTCTTACTACATGATCAACCTCTTTAACACCTTGTCAGTGCATGTACTTTTGCTTAGGACAACAAGCTTTTGATATCTATCTATATAGATCTTGATTCATAGAATATATGATGATTTGTCTAAGTCCTTCATGGAGAAGGTATTGACCAACTATGTCTTAACCAATTGTGGAGTAGGTATGTCATTTTCTATCAATATATGTCATTCACATACAATGCAAAGATTGGAATTATGCTCCCACTAACTTTCTTGTAAACACAAGGTCCATGTTCTTTTCTCAAAAGCCAAACTATTTGATTGCTTCATCAAAATAAAGATTCTAGTTTCTAGATGCTACTTCAATTTATAGATTGAACTTTGTACCTTTCACACTTTATTGTCTTAATTTGGAGTGATAAGACTAGGGGTTAAATTTACTGAAGAAGATTTCCAATAAGGAAAACAATTTTGAAATCCATTTTCCAGAACTCATAGTAACTATAAGAAGAATTGACAAGCATGATCCTAATGGATTTAACCATGGAAAGTACTGAATTGTTTTCATCATAGTCAACGACTTGTACTTAGAACTTTTTGTAGCCAATCTTCCTATACATGTTGTTATATTACCGTCCATGTTAGTCTTCTTCTTGAATACCCATTTACACCCTATGAGTTTTACCCTTCATGTGCATCCACCAAAGCCCGCACCGTACATGGAGCCCATCCCATATCTCATCGCTTCAAGCCATTGAATGGATTTTAGTACCTAAATGGACTCATTGTAGTTTGTTGGCCCATCATCATTCATGACCAACAAATCATATAAGTGAGTCATGAAAAATCAAAATATCTCTACATCTAGGCATTCCCTACTTGACCTTCAAGGTTCTTGTGCTACCTGAGGAATTTGAGATTTCATAATGTATTGTGATTGCCTTTATTCCTCGTCTGCTTCCATAGATTAAATTCACGTTGATCTCTAACTTATTATGAATCTATATTGCTCCCACTATTTCCTTTCAAAATGAATTATTCTTCAAGGAATACAATAGTTCTTACAACAAACACTTTGTTATCAAATGGAATAAAGAAGTAATAGTCCTTAGTTTTCTTAGGAGATCCAACAAAGAACCATTATTTTGATTTGTGTCCAAGTTTTTTAGGGAACTATATCTTGACATAAACTTAAATTTCCTAATTTTTATAATAAATATATTAGGATGTTACTCAATATATATCTCATATGATGTCTTTTTAACCGATTCAGAAGATAAACAATTAAGTATCTTTTGAACTGATTTGAAAGGCTAATAATTAGCTAAACTAATCATTAATCATAGCATGCATGTAAAACAAGGTAAAATTTAATGTTTTTGACACCAACGGGAGTCAATATAATACAATACTACGACCTTTTTTAAGGACCTCAAACCTTATCTTAGACGTTCACCATTATGGTTATATCATAGTGATTTAATATTCTTACCATTTTGGTGAACTTTCACATGATTCTGATTTGTGTTTCATAAGATATACATGTCTGGATTTATTAAAGTCACTACTAAATTTGATAAATTACTGGTACCCACCTCTAGAACATCTGCTAAAAGTTTCACACAAATTAGTATGTACGAGTTATAATAAGTCACTCACTCCCTAACTATTACCAAAGAAATGTGCCTTTTTCATTTTGTCCAATAAAAAATATTCACTAGTCTCTATTTTTGTACAATCAAATGAGTCTAGATAACCATCATTATGGAATCTAAAAATATTTTCCTCATTTATGTATATTAGATGAAAATACCAAAGATCAATCGTGTTTGAATCATAGCGAAAATAATATTAATAAAAAAATAATAAACATCATCTAATATTAGATTATTGTATTGACTCAATACTACTATAACTATCACTATGGCCAATACATGATCATGTGACTACATCATATTACTCTTCGTAGATAATCTTCCACACTGGCATGCTCAAGTATAGTTGATACATGGATCCTTTTCATGTAAAACTTTATCCTTGGATCACACATGTTTCCTTTTTGTTTATAAGTTCCTTAATATCTTCTTCATCATAAACAAAGTACTCTCACTTACTAGTCATATACTTCTAATTCTTCATCTCTTACTTGGGGTATTGATGAGAAGATACTAATATTCTTCCTCATTGTATTTATGTATAACAAATAAACATGGAAACCAATATTGGTTATGGGACCTATACGCTTGAGTCTTAATCATAAGGTACTCCTATAATCCTTGTTTATCTATTTATGTTCTTATGTAAAAAGAATATTCATATATCTATTTGTCACTGTTTGTCACATTGCCATATTTGATACTAGTCATGTCTCCCTAAAGTCAAGGTCGTCTTTATAATCTTAATTTTGGTACAAGTAGTTTCAACTGAAGTGTATAATATTCTTTTAATGTGTCATCCATGAAGTCATTGATCATAACTTTCACTCTTGACTCTATATTTAAGCTTACAAAACATATACTCAATTGCTAGTCTTAGTAAAACAAATATCTCTTTGTTGTGATTCATTCCAATACAATATTATTCCATGAGAAAAGTATACTTTGGCAAACAAGATGCAACAACATAACAAGAAGTGGGTAAAATTGAACACAACATCAAGTGGGTAAAATTGAGTACGTTCAATCCTAGAATCCAAGCATCAACCACCTAAGAGTCCTTGATATGTACATGCTGTATTTATTTGATGGAGAGAAATGAACACATAACAAAAGCCACCCCCACAAGAATGCACATCATCATAAAATAATGTCTCATGTGTGTGGTGATGTATATACTTTTCTTTGGTGAAAGCTTTTAATCGGGAATTAACTAAATCAATTTTATACTAGGTATTAACTAAAACTAAGCTATCATGATGGTAGGAACTATCAATGAACTCAAGTAGATTAGTGTGCTCTATGCATATGGATAAGACAACTTGTGTTTGTATATTGTGTTTACGGAAACATAATACTTCTCATTAGGAGAGGAATGGTCTTTTATGTTGAAGATTGAATAGATTTTTGAGGACATTAAGGCTCTAGTACACAAGTCTCATATTCTAATGGCAACACATGTCTCGAGAAATCCTCCCATATTCATCAGAAGTAAGCTCATACATTTTTATTATAAACATGAATCTATCCAGTTAGACTTTAAAAAAACTTATATTATAGAATATTTGATTAATATTTGTACAAACACAACCTCATACACCCAATAATATGTCCAGGAGGCTTAGATATGTTTCCTATTGAGTGGTATGGCTAATATATGATGTGACAAATGCATTCTTAGTTTTAACTATGCCAACCAATTAATAAAATCTTAGAAGAATGAACATAGATAATAACTCCCTCTATACAAATGGGATTATATATTTGTAATAAAGATTATGTTATATTATAATTACATACCAATAATTGACTTATATAGATTTCATGTTATTAGGTGTAAAATGTGAAAGGTCATACATATACCACCAAAAATAGGTGGATGTGTCACACCACTCCTGACTTTACCATAAATATAAGACTGAATAATATGTTAGTTGGTTGATAAAATACTTAGAAAACATTAAAATGACATATACATCTATTTTTGGTTGCCTCAATTTAATATGTGTTGGAAAATATGGCATGAGATACTACAACAGAAACAAAGGTTTTACCACCATATTCTCCTTACACAGTAGATCACGTCAATAACTATGAGATGGAAAAGAGGGATGTAAGGTATATACCTGGTCCTGGAGCAATTCTAGTGAGTATCCCTTGTTGCCGTGTGATTCTTTCTCAAGTCACACCTGGACGACTATTGTTGTCAATCTCCTCGCCTGACACCATGGACGGTGGTTGATGATGTCCTCCTAGAGGGTGGTAAGGAACTCCTCTCCTACTCCACATCGACCACCAGGAATTCATGTTGTTATTTTAGAATGGACAAGGAGTTGTTCCTTCTAGTCAACGTGCTAGTGTCAACTTGCTCTCCCAGTTGTCTCTCCCTTGTTGTTCCTCCCTTTGACTAGTAGACCTTACTTGGGTTTTCTTGGTTACCACAACCAGAGAGGACAATAATTGTGAGGGCTTATTATTGTGTCTCTGGGAAGCCCCCAATACCCCTTTGTTTAGGGCTAGGCTTCCAGTCTATCTGTGAGTCGAAGAGATGGAATTTCATAAATTTTATGGAACATGTAAACATACTGGTCGGTTCACACAGAGACGATCAGTTCAAACTTTAACTGGTCATTTCATTATATTTCCTATTCACAATTACATTGGATTTTATAATTTGATTAATACACAAAATGACGTCAACATCAATCCTTGATATAATTGTATTGATCAACCAAACAGTTAGTTCACACATTTGAGCCCATCAGTTCACTTGTCAAATTTAGTAGTCTTAGAGTGTAGATTGTAATGTTGTTTAAATTGAATACCTAACACATTCGTAATCAAGTTTAAACCACATTCATGAGTAAACTCCTATTCCAAGTGCATCCTATGTGTGGGACCCTATAAGTTCCAAGTTACATTGGCAGTGAATGTCCATAACCAATTTATGACATCATAAGCAATTGGTGGTATCTAGCAAGACATCATTGATACCCAATTAATCTAAAAGTTTGAGAAAAAATTCAACCTACAATTTATAACTGGTGTTATAGTGATTGTATAGTTCCTTCCTCTCTGATATCCGGACTGAACTCGAGCCATGGAATCATCATCCTCTGCAACATTCAATCCATATTCCTTGAAGTAGAGGAGACTCTCTGGGATATATGTGAGCTCAATATCATATATTGATTCACATGAGCATTCTCAATCTTTCTTATCAAGTGGCCAAGATATCAAACTCATGTAGGAGGGACAAATCCCATCTACATCACTCACAATTATTCCTCATGTGTTACAATGTATCCAATCATCACCTTTGCGGTAATCCTTATTCAAGATCACATTGGATATGTCAAAGTACATCGAATGACATGTGATGAGTGTAGTGACTTTAGATCTAATAACCACATTCACCACCATCACTATAAGAGATGATTCTGACTACCATTCAATGGTTTTTGTACATCACTCTCCAGATGGGTTTATCCAATACACTATAATCTAACAAGTATCTATGTGTTTGGTTTGAAATAGCATATCTTGACTAATGAGATTATGTCATCAACCAACATACACTCTGGTCTTATGTATTGTTACAGTCTATTATGCTTCCACAATAACAACCGAGTAGGGACATAATAAGAATGTGCATATACTCTTAACATCCATATGATTTTATTATTCAGGTCCTCAACTTGAAGACATACGCCATTGAGTAACATCATTCTTTAGAGATTTATGATGTTACATCATTATGTCATAACTAAATACAATAGAATAAATGGAAGATTGCCTTTATTTATTAATCAAATTGTTTACAAGATATGTCATTACAATCATCATATGATTGGCTCTCTGGGCATACATACCTAAAACATATTCTCTAACATAGTGAGTACAATGAGAATATGCTATTTTGAATATGACTCGTAGAATTCACTAACATATTCAGGGAACTCAATTTATCACAATATAAAGTAATTAAATAATATTGACAAATCGCTAGTTCTTACAAGATAGACACATTGCAATTGAAACATATTTTTTGTGAACAAGTTTTTATATTTTGTTTAATTATTTATTGGGACCCATTGGTTTTTATTTTAACTAACAAAAATATCTAGGAGAAAGAATATGAGACAAATTAATGTCAATTTTAGGGTTCTTGAGCAAGTAAACTGATCACATCACTTAATGTTGAAGTAAGATAGCATTTCAGTTTTGCATTTGGAGTCACAACGATACCAATCATGATTTTGTTGCATATCATAGTCTCTTTTACCAATATATTATAAGTTTCTATTGCAAAATGTGGTATTTATTGTAATCAACATTTAGAGGAAAGGACATGTTTGGTCTTATAGTATACATTATTGTAAACAACCAACTAAATATATATAAGGAATATGGTCGTCATGATCAAGTTGCATTTCACTTCCATATATATATGTTGTATGTTGTAGATATTTGACTAGGCATTGATGAATGTATATTCATCATGGAATTCAAGTACCATATTGGGTCAATTTCAACTTAACACATCATTTTTCACTCATCAAAATGCATCATAATGTGCAAAATTATTTAATTGATTCATTTATCAAGGTTTTAACCAAAATTATGTTGATTCAATGCAGGTCTTGATAAAGATGAACAATCAGCTAGGGCCCACCTTCGCTCAACTTTGGTCCTGGCCAATCGATTTGATGATTCAGTTTCAACCAAACGGCCTCACCAAACGGTCTTGACCAAACGGTTTCATCCATTAGGTTTCAAGACCGAATGGACAGATTTACCTCAAAACCGTTTGGACGTCGCACGGTTTCAGACCATTTGGGTCAATTTCAACTTAACACATCATCCACAATACTCTCAAAACCATTTCAAGACCGAATGGACAGATTTACCTCAAAACCGTTTGAACGGTCGCAAGACCGTTCAGCCGCGACGAGCGTATGGCCACAATACTCTCAAGACCGTTTGAAGAGATTCGGTCTCACCATTTGGTTTTGTCCATACGGTCTCAAGACCGAATGGACGTGAACACCTCAAGACCGTTTGAAGAGATTCGGTCTGCGAGACCGTTTGCGGAGATTCGGTATGCGAGACTATTTGCGGAGATTCGGTCTACGAGACTGTTTGCAGAGATTCGATCTGCCAAACCATTTGGTATCTTGAGTTGCATGCAAACCGAATGGAGTGCGAAGACCGAATAGCAAATGAAGATCGAATGGTCTGCTGGAATGCAAACCGAATGGCTGGGTTATGAAACTGTTTGATAAATAAAAGCATGTAGACCGCATGGAGTAGACCATTTAATTATTAAATGGTTTCCAAACCGTTAGTTGTTGCCAATACAAGATCGAATGAAGGAAATACATGCAAACCATTTGGATAAGATATTTTTGGACTGAAATCACACCAAAAATGTGAGGGCCAGTCCAGTGCCTATAAATAGGACCCCAAGGGTCCTCATTTGGGGGATCGGTTCTGGGACGCCGATAGGATACCTGTACACATGTCCGATCCAAATCCAGTGCCGTCCACACCAGTTTCATTCCACCTACTTCCCGTGTTGCAACCAAGGAGGCTGAAGAGAGAAGGAAGACAGAGCGAGGGAGACTATTCGATCTATCTTGGCATCTCCCGTTCACGTCCAAATCTGCTCCGACACGACATAGAAGGCTGTATCTTCTGCACCGAGCTACGACTACCTTTTGCACCGAGTTCATGGCAGATTTCTCTCTCTTTCTTATTCTTCTTGTTTCTCGCATCATGAGCGAGTAGTACCTTTTCACTGGGGTGTGGGGACTAGCCCCGCTGCCCATGCAATCATGTTCTTTTGTTAAACTCTCTATGGCAATGTATATAACTTCCCATTTCGTTGTTAATTGGTATGTTCGTAGTTGATTATCTCCTTTCTTTCATCTTGTTCTTTCCTATATTGTGAAATCTTCTATATGTGGACGGAGTGGCAGTTTACAAAGTTCGACTCTTTGATGAGAACTTCCGATAAGATTCCTTGAGGTCGTAAGTGTATGATCAATTAGGGGATGAGACATCTAGCCTACGGTGACGCTTTTGTGGTCTAAACATCCTTCAGCGAGGACCACAACCTTAGTTGAATTTTGTATCATCTTTATTTATCGTCGATGTTAGTTTGTAGATCTATCACCTGCTTGCTTATCGATTAATGTTGTTGACTCCCAAACTAGAAATAAAATGGGATTTCTTCGATGTCATAAGTGTATGATCCGCGAGGGGACGATCCATCTAGCCTTCGGTGACGCTTCTGTGTGCCTAACGCTTGTATAGGGGGGCCACAACCTTCGTCGAATTTCTGTATCTTCAGATTCGTAAGTGAGTGATCTGGTTGGTGATGAGACATCTGATGCCTAAGGTGATTCTTACGCGAACCTAACGCCCGTATGGGGGGTTCTGCAGCAGCTCCATTTGGATCGTTTATCTTGCCTGGATTGTTTGCGATTGAATGTGTTTGCGTGTGTAGCGGTAATGAAACTCGATACCATCCCAGCGATTCCATATCACTGATCTAAATCCAAACTTTTATTCAGGTTTTACTTTCTTGCTACAAGTTTAACTAACCTCAAATCAACCAATCGTTTTAAATATTAGTCTTAACTCGAACTAGACTAGACTGACAAAGACTCTTAAAAACATTGTCCTTTGGGTTTGATCCTTAACTATACTGTGATAAGACCCATCCGCTTGCGGGTGGCATTATTGCACTTTCGTTTTGGTAAAAGCTCGGGGATCTCAACCCCGAGTGAGTTTATTAGTGCGATAAAATTTCACGTCAAATTCTGGCGCCGTTGCCGGGGACAACGGAACCAGTCAGTCAAATCTAGTTCTTTTAAGACTAATTTAGGATTTTGCTTTTTCTTTTGACACAATCGATCATCTACTTGAAATTTGACTCTAATCTGTGGTTCTCACTTTCGAAATCTTTCTATCTCAGGTACAATCCAAGGCATAGTGCATGCACTGTTCGGACAGCCCCGAACTAGCAGCGAGATTTGATCCTGAGATAGAAAGAACTTTTCGTTGTCAGATCAGAGAAAATCAAGCAAGAATGGCTCAAGAAAAAGAGGTATCCCGAAGGGTGGCTCAAGCCATCAATGCGCAGAGATAGAGGCTCATGCAAGAAGCCAGGGCAGCGGTTCAACAGGAAATCCTAGCAGCACAAGCAGCTGAACTACAAAAAGATCTTAGAGAGTTCTCAATCCCGAAAGTTGCAAATGTTCATCATCCAGTACAACATCCTCCTATCTACACTACTAATTTTGAGATAAGAGCCCATTGGATCACCCTGCTTCAAGAATAACCCTTTCTATGGCAAACAAGGAGAAGATAGCCAAGAATATCTTCTGAGATTTATTGATCTATGTGCCATGACAAAATAAAATGGAGTCACAGATGATGCCATTCGACTCCGTCTCTTCAAGTACTACCTTGCTGATAGAGCCATAAGTTGGTACAATTCGTTGTAAAGTGAAATACCCATCACCACCTGGGAACAACTCCAAAATGTGTTTCTAGAAAAATTCTACCCTCCATCTCTTACCTATAAAATTAGAGGGTGGATAACCAATTTCACTCAAGTACCTGGAGAAACCCTCGCTGAAGCTTGGGATTGATACAAAAGCTTCTACGCAAGTGTCCACACCATGGAATTCCCAAGAACCAACTCATTGAGATTTTCTATAGGGGTGTGGATGATGATATTAAGAGGTTCTTAGATTCCTCGTATGGAGGAAACTTCATGCGTCAAAGTTATGACAGTGCATGGAGAGTCGTCACCTTGGGAGCAAAAAATCAAGCCAATTGGGGTAGATCTGTAGGTAAAGGATTTTTGAAAGTAGCTTTGGCCGAAGCTACTCCCGAGTACAAGTCTATCGCTAAAACCTTGAAACTCTTAGTTGCCAAGCAAGACCATATTGAATCATCTCTTGTTGCTATTGGAAGAGGGCGTTCACCCACTCAACAACCGGAACAGGTCAAGTCCACTTCCTTGTTCTGTGAAGCATGTAAGAGCATGGATCATTCCACTTTATCATGTGATGTTCTCTATGATGTTGTTCTGAGCAATGTATGCGGCCAAGGAGATAATGGTCAGATGGAAAATCTTAATGCAATCAACACCATTTCTGGTCAAAGTTATTACAATCTGAATCAGAACAGGAATCATCCCGGTTTTCAATATGGAAATCCCTTTGGAGAAGTAAACTCGCATCAATTTGGTTCAAACAATCAACCAAGAGGCCCATCAGGATTTCAGTATAATCAACAGCAGAATTTTGGGAATCAAGGAAATTTCAAGGGGAACTTTCAGAATAGGAACTACAACAATTACCGAAATAACTCTCAGTACCAGAATCTTAATCAACAGCAAGGACATCAAGCAGGTCCAGTTTTTCCTGACGACAAGCTATCAGCCATTGAAAAGATGTTGCAAATTCAGCAAACCATGATAGCTAACCAACAAGCTCAGTATAAGGCTATTGAATCTCAATTAGCTCAACTCGCAGCTAGCATAAAGCCGCCTGCTGGAGTCTTTGTTGGCCAACCCGAGAACAATCCTAAGCATCCTGAACAGTTGAAGGCATTCACCACTAGGTCAGGGAAAGACTATTCGGATCCCCCTGAAAAGACACTTGTAGTTATTACAGACGAGGATGAACCTGTGAGTGCCCAAGACTCAACAACACAAGAGACTCAATCAAAAGATGATAAGTCAGAAAAAAGAAATTTTGAGAAGCCTTCTCAAGAAGACGAAGAAACTGAAACTCCAGAACCTGATATCCCTGTGTACAAACCTCGTATACCTTTTCCAGCTCGTCTAAGGCAAATAAAGCTTGATACCAGATTCAATAAGTTTAAAGAAGCTATGAAGAAACTTCATGTTGATATACCCTTTTTAGATGCTCTGGCCGAGATACCAGCATGGACAAAGTACTTAAAGTCACTCTTCACCAGGAAGTATATAACAGAAGAGTATGAGACTGTAAAATTGGTGACAACTACATCTGATATCATATTGAGAAAGATGCCCAAGAAATAAAAGACCCGGGATCATTTGGAATATCATGTCACATTGGTGACTCATAATGTAAGAAAGGATTGGCAGATCTCAGTGCAAGCATCTCTATTATGCCACTTAGCCTGTGCAAAAGACTAGGGTTTGCATAATTGCTTCCTACTGGCATGACTATACAGCTTGCAGACAATTTGATAAAACGTCCGTTAGGAATCCTCGAAGATGTCTCGGTCAAGGTTGGCAAGGACACATATGTTCCATGCGACTTTGTCATTATGGACATAAAAGAAGACGCCAGATATCCTCTCATCTTTGGTCGTCCGTTCCTCTCCACTGCAAGATCCCTAATTGATGTTGAAGCTGGCACCTTACTACTCAGATTAACTGCATTGAGCAAATGTCACTTCTGACTCATGAGCATCATGAATCAGACGATCCTTTAGAAGTTGCTCTAACAAACCCATCAATTGATGAACCAATTGATGAACAAGTAAAGGATTGTATCGAATCCCTCGACTCTGCTAAAGAACACGTTGAAGCCACTAGTGAAGAACTCAAAGCTATGGAAACTATAGAAGAAACACGTGAAAACCCAGAGGCTCCCAAAATGAAGCCCCTTCCCGAGGGACTGAAGTACGTGTTTCTAGATGATCTCAACGTTTGCCCAGTTATTATAAATTCTGATCTAACAATTGAATAAGAAGATAAAGTCCTGAAGGAATTAAGGGAAAGAAAGAAAGCCATCAATTATAAAATGAGTGACCTCATTGGGGTCAGTCAAGTGTTGTGTATGCACAAGATCCCTATGATGGAAGATCACAAGCCTACTATTGAGCATCAATGGAAATTGAATCCAAACATGAAGGAAGTGGCCCATCGCGAGGTCATTAAACTGCTCACTGCTGGAATAATCTATCCGATATCAGATTCGCCATGGGTAAGCCCAGTGCATGTAGTCCTGAAGAAAGGTGGAACAACTGTTATACGGAATGAAAACAATGAACTCATCCCCACTCGAACAGTCACAGGGTGGAGGATGTGCATAGATTATAGGAAATTAAACAAGGCAACTCGAAAAGATCATTTTCCAATGCCTTTTCTTGATCAAGTCCTAGAAAGGTTGGCTCACCAAGAATATTTCTGTTATCTTGACAGTTACTCTGGACTCTATCAAATACCCATACATCTAGATGACCAAGAGAAAACAACTTTTACCTGCCCGTTCAGAACATACGCATTTAAGAGAATGTCGTTTGGTCTATGTAATGCACCCGCAACTTTCCAACGTTGCATGGCTGCCATATTTGTCGGTCTTACTGAAACAATTATGGAGGTTTTCATGGATGATTTTTTTGTATACAGAGATTCATTCGATTCATGTCTAAAGCACCTCTCCCTGGTCCTCAAACTTTGTGAAGAAGCACATCTTGTGCTAAATTGGGAAAAGTGCCATTTTATGGTAAAGGAAGGCATTGTCCTCGGCCATAGGGTCAGCAATAGAGGAATTGAAGTAGATAAAGCTAAGATTGAAGTGATTTCTAAACTAGATATCCCAACAAATGTAAAATAAGTCAGTGCTTTCCTAGGTCGTGCATGATTTTATAGAAGATTCATAAAGGATTTTTCAAAGATAACCAAGCCAATGACAAATTTGTTACTAAAAGATGTTGAATTCAATTTTGACGAAGAATGTGTCAAAAGCTTCCACACACTAAAGCAGGCTCTCACAACAATACCCATCATTAGAGCTCCCGACAGGGACCACCCTTTTGAAATTATGTGTGATGTTAGTGACTATGTTGTGGACGTTGTTTTAGGGCAATATATAGAGAAGAAACACTATGTGATCTATTATGCATGGAAAACTCTTGATGAAGCCCAGAGGAATTATGCAACTACCGAGAAAGAACTTCTAGCAGTCATGTATGCCTTTGACAAGTTCAGATCCTACCTAATTGGTTCGAAGGTCATTGTCTACATAGACCACACTGCCATTCGTTACCTTCTGGCAAAGAAATGCAAAACCCAAGTTGATTAGATGGATCCTCCTATTACAAGAATTTGATTTAGAGATAAGAGATAAAAAGGGTACATAGAATGTTGTAGCATACCACCTCAGTCTCATCCACACTCTGGATACTGAGAAGATTCCGATCAATGATTCCCTACCGGATGATCAACTAATGAAGGCCTCAGAAGCTATACCATGGTACTCAGATTTTGTGAACTACCTTGCTGCTGGGGTTATCCATCCTCAATGCACTGGGAATTCACTAAAGAAGTTCATGCATGATGTGAAGCAATATTACTGGGATGAGCCATATCTATTTAAACTAAGTGTTGGTGGTCTGTATAAACGATGTATCACCGAAGAAGAAGCTCAATTTATTTTGGAACAATGTCACTCAGGACCTGTGGGAGGACATATAAGCTCTAAAAATACTTCCTCGAAGGTTTTGCAATGTGAATTCTTCTAGCCAACCATATCCAAGGATTCCTACAACTTTGTCTTATCATGTGACAAATGTCAAAGATCAGGCAATATAACAAAGAGAGATGAGATGTCGTTGAATCTATGGCAAGAAGTAGAAATATTTGATGTATGGGGGGTGGACTACATGGGTCCATTCCCATCTTCTCATGGATTTTCATACATCCTAGTGGCGGTGGACTACGTCTCAAAATGGGTTGAAGTCATACCAACCGTCACTAGTGATTCCAAACCAGTCATCAAATTATTCAAGGATATTATCTTTCCCCGTTTTGGCACCCCACACATGGTGATATCCGACGGAGGCTCCCATTTTCTTGAAAGAAGCTTTGAAGCATTGCTAAGAAAGTATGGTGTTACTCACAAGGTAGCCTCACCCTACCATCCACAGACAAGTGGACAGGTGGAGGTTTCTAATCATCATCTCAAGAGTACCTTAGAAAAGACAGTTGGCCGCAATAGGAAAGATTGGTCGGAGAAAATCAACGATGCATTATGGTCCTATCGAACTGCTTACAAAACTACACTCGGGACTACACCTTTTCGATTAATATATGGAAATGCTTGCCACCTGCCAGTCGAACTGGAACACAAGGCATGGTGGGCAATTAAACAACTGAACTTTGATATGAAAGAAGCATGCCAAGCTAGAATTCTGCAACTCCAAGAGTTGGATGAACTTAGGATGACAGCTTACAAGAATGCACGAATCTACAAAGAACACATAAAACTTTGGCACGATGGACATCTAAAAAGAAAAGACATACAAGTGGGAGACCAAGTTCTGCTATTCAACTCAAGACTAAAGTTATTCCCAGGAAAACTCCGTTCTCGCTGGTCTGGACCTTACATTGTCAAAAGCATCTCCCCACATGGTGCTTTCTCTTTATGGCGTGAAAAGTCAGGCAAATTATGGCAAATGGTCACCGCTTGAAGAGATATTTCACCTCGATTGACATAGGCACCGAAACAATGTTGGAACTCACCAATCCAAAGGATCCACCATGAAGCTGAAGGATTCATTCGAGCCATCGACATAAAACAAAGGCGCTTGTCGGGATGCAACCCGATCAATAAATTTGTTTTACTTTTCTTTTCAAATTAGAATATTTCTTCAATTTTGTTTTTAACTTCTAGTTAACTTTTTCATTAAATAAAATTCGCATCGCAAGATGCTATTTTAATATCTAACTGCCCTTTACCCTTGAGATTTTCAGATAAGAGGATGCGCGCTGATTGGAACGCAACCACATCTGGTGGTCAATCGGGCATGAATTTTCCCCTCCATCTTGGATTTAGGGTTTGCTCGAGATGAGCAAATCTCTACGTTCCGGGTGGAGGGTGGGTGGTACGTATCTTACTTTCCACCTTCACCCATCTAAATCAAACTTATGTTTTCATCGTCGCATTTTTGACCAAAATGTTCAATAAAATTTTCAAAATTTTAAGTTTTTCAAAGAAATTTGAACAGATACTTGATGAAATTTTGACATGGTTTTCAATTTCTATGTTTTCTTCACTATACCTCCCTTATTCAAAGCAATCCTCAAAAGGACCTTCTTCTAAAATCCATCCTTTTGATTGAAATCATCTTTTGAAGCTTATGATCCCTAACATCATGATATTTATGCAAAGATGACAAGTGTCTGTCGAACTAATAGGGATCAAACACATCGTGCTTCCTAACTGACTAGTGGAACAATAACATGGAATCTCCACCGGATCCTCATCAAGTCATTATTTAAGCAGAGTACGATAAAGAGAACAACCCAGTGCACTGAATTGTAAATCAAGTTGCATTCTGATCTGAACTCTCTTCTACACTTCTTCTATCATCTTCGTACCCCTCCATCCATCAAAAAGAAACAAAATAGCCAAAATAGTGTCAAACCCTGAGTTCGGGGTGGCACGCCACTTCCCTCTATATCCGCTTCTTCCATACCCCTAACAAATAAATAGGGGCGTACTACCAAAAATGCAATCTCGAGTCGAATAGAGGATAGATTTACAAACAAAAAAGATGCCAAAGCGCACATAAAAAGAAATTCAATCTCGAGTCGAATAGAGGAGAGATTCACCCAAAAAAGCAATAAATGAAATTACAAAGCAAATAAATAAAAATCTCGAGTCGAATAGAGGAGATATTTATTTCTTCCTTCCATACCACCATTCACTCCATTTTCTACCTAATGGCACAATGAATGCCCACCCCGTCTTGAAAAATACTAGTCTCAGATCAAATGCATACTTGCTATTCTGCGGGTGTCTCTGGATTCTTACATAACTCTTTGACATGCTTGTTGTTGGAAAAAGTGAGGAGGAAGTGATATTGGAAAGAGAACTAAGGAACGAAGATATGGTAAGATGTGTTTGGTGGTCTCAGGAAGTTGAGATACCGAGTCATATTGAGCAGAAAGAAAATATTCATGATGTGAAGATGAAGCAATCACATGAATTGAAAGTATTCATTTGACGATTGTTTCAGATTTTGTGTTACTCGAGGATGAGCAACGTTTAAGTTCGGGGTATTTTGATGAATGTAAATCATCATCATGGAATTCAAGTACCATATTAGGTCAATTTCAACTTAACACATCATTTTTCACTCATCAAAATGCATCATAATGTGCAAAATTACTTAATTGATTCGATTATCAAGGTTTTAACCGAAATTATGTTGATTCAATGTAGGTCTTGATAAAGCTGAACAATCAGCTAGGGCCCACCTTTGCTCAACTTTGGTCCTGGCCACTCGATTTGACCATTCAGTTTCAACCAAATGGCCTCACCAAACGTTCTTGACCAAACAGTTTCATCCATTCGGTTTCAAGATCGAATGGATAGATTTACCTCAAAACTGTTTGGACGTCACACAGTTTCAGACCGTTTGGGCACCAAGGTCGCAAGACCATTCATCCACAAAGATCGTTTAGCCACGACGACCGTATGGCCACAATACTCTCAAGACCGTTTGAAGAGATTCGGTCTCACCATTCGGTTTCGTCCATATGGTCTCAAGACCGAATGGACGTGCACACCTCAAGACCATTTGAAGAGATTCGGTCTGCAAGACCGTTTGCGGAGATTCAGTCTGTGAGACCGTTTGCGGAGATTTGGTCTACAAAACCGTTTGGTATCTTGAGCTGCATGCAAACCGAATGGAGTGAGAAGACTGAATATAGCAAATGAATACTGAATGGGCTACTAGAATGCAAACCGAATGGCTGGGTTATGAAACTATTTGATAAATAAAAGCATGCAGACCGCATGGAGTAGACCGTTTATTTATTAAATGGTTTCTGTAATGACCCCGTCTCCCGGTAACCCCCAATTAAGGGAGACTCGAAGGTTAGAGCCGTTATTCAACTAACAGGATCAAAGGTTCGAAAAATAATCAATAACAATTAATAAACTTTACCAACTAAACTGAAAATTGGTATAAAAGAAAACTTTGTTTACCTTTTAAAATCTGGGATTTCTAAACTTCTATCCATGAAGATACTAATATGACTAATCCTCATGTGCACATTACTTCTCATTTAATTCCACATATGACACTTTACTGTTTGTTCTTTTCATTGTACCTAAAACGTCGACAAAACGTCGGTCAGCAAGAAGCTCGTATGTGGGGGAAATAGTAATTGTACAACTATGTTAACAATGTAATCAACCAAATATCATTTAACATCCAAGATTACTTTTTAAGCAATACTACTCAATCCTTGCCTATCCCCTTTCTCTGTAACGTCCCTGCAGTGGACATGGATACCACCTCTCTCATATGGTAGATCCTTACCCCCATGGCCCTACCACATAGGTAGCCAATACCTAGGGTTATGGAGTCGCATGGCCCTACCCAAAGGTAGCCCAATCCCTGACTCATGATGAGTTGATGGTCCTACCCCATTGGTAGCCATTTACTAAGTCATTTAATGACCTGATGGACCTACCCTCATTGGTAGCCATTTACTAGGTCAATCTATAGAGCTATAGAGGGGACTAGGATCTGAGCTAGTAGGCACATATCTTAGATGATAGTCATATTCACATTATAATTTGCAAGAATTAAATGCATCAAATAGTTTAATTCAAGTCATCGATAAAACTTTGAAAATCCTAGAGAATCTAATTCGGGATATTCATAGGCGTAACCACATACCTTGTTAAGCAGATTGGATGCAGAAATAACCAATCAAGAATTCAAGCAAGTATGAACAGGTTGAACCTGAAAAGACATCCAATATCTCTATCATTAAACATGTCATTATGATCCATTAATCCTAGTTGTTTCCTAGGGTTATTTGTCCTTTTTAGAGTTTCGGGCATAATTAGGGTTTCACTTTCTTTTTATTACTTTTACCTTACTTTTATCAAATATCCATCAAACCCTAATTATCTTGTCTTATTTCCATCAAGGTCCTTAAGATCAGGTTTGGACCACGAAAACCCTAGTTTTCAGATTACTTTATCTTTTCCCTTCTTTTCCTCTAATTTAGGGTTTCTAAACTTGTTAATCAACATATTGAGTTAAAAACCCTAAACCACGCAATTCTATCATCAAAACAGGTTAAAAACCATCTTACTCATTAATCAATTAATTCATGTTCAAATTAACTCCTTTTCAAGATCAAAACCATCTTTGATTAGCAATTAGGGTTTTCTCTTTACAAATTAACTCTTTTTCCATCAAAATATGTACTTTTGTAAAAGTATACAGATTTAGATGTCCGAACCATTTTTAACATATTCCTCATATTTTTCTGATCAGTTTTCATGTATTAACTTCCCCCATCTGAGGTTCCTAGCTCAAGATACAATTTTTAACAAGAAAACTCTTTTATTGACTATTTGTTATTTTCTAGAAAAACCAGGGCCGCCTGATCCATGGTCCGTGGATCCACTGAGGATCCAACGGCCTTGGTTACGCGCGCCTTAACACTGCGATCAAAAGAATTAAAGGACAGGAATGTCCTTACTAGCAAAGGAGGCACGGAGGGGCAACTTGGTAAAAGACCAAGGGGTCTTCGTCTTCCTCCTTGCGCCACGCACAGGAGACCTGATGGTCAACATGGGAGTTGACTCTGGGCTGTCTTCCTCCTGCGAGGAAAGTGATGGTTCAGGGAGCTTTGCCTTGCTCCGTCGAACGCGTCGAGGTCCTCAATTTCTTACCCAAGCTCCGCCGAGATTGTCCCCTAATCGCCGGACTCCGACGAGGGTCACAGAGATGTCGGGGGTGTAGGTCAGGCCGAAGAGACCAATTGGGCGCACGAAAAAGTTCCTCGCTCTCTTCCGTAGAGGTCAAGCTAGCAAAAAGGGACGTTGGTTCCCTCCATACCTTCCCCTACTTATAGGGTCGCAGTCAGGTTTGGGTGAATTGGGGGTTTCCCAAAACGACGATTAACCTTATTAAAAGTAGGGTCGATCCTTCGCAGTTCCATCTCCTGAATCTAATGGGACCATTACTAAGCGATGAGTCTCCCTGGATCCCGAGAAAATCAGAGGGGAAAATCCTCTGAAATCTCACAGAGTCCTAGTCCCAGGGGACTTAGATGATGACCGATCGTCGTTGGATCAAGATCCAACGGTTCAAGTTATTCGCGTTTGATGAAAAAGAAAATCCTTTTTCCCAATTCTGAATAAATCCAATTTTTAGCAATTTCTTAGGAAATTTGTATGTCCCAAACCCTTACTCCTTTTTAACTCAAATTTTAAGGGAAGGTTTGTCTTGTCATTATATAGATTTGTATGAAATTTGGGAAACAAATTGCTATGAATGAGAAGCATTCCTTCTATCCCAAATTATCCCATTAATTAATTCAAATTAATTCCTGTTCCTTTTCCCTTTGTGATTATCTTGTTATTTTGGGTCCCTTGGACCTCAAGAAATCTCAAAGGCATGGATCCCCATATTGGGGAATAGCTATTTGCCTTTATCTTCTTTTAATTGTCAAATACTCATATTTCCCTTTTATTAATCAATTTCTTTTCCTTTTTAATTCTCTTTTCAAGGATTTCCCTTTATCTTTCTTTTTGTTTTCCTTATTGGCATTCCTTTTATCCTTAGGAATCCTTTGGATATGAAAATCCACCAAGGACAACTCAGTTACACTTATTTTCCACATTTTATCATTGTTTTCATTTTCTTTCTTAATAAAGAAATTCTTAATTGATCTTTTCTTTTTAATTGGGCTCAATGGCCAACAAAGCCCACCATCAATCAATCAAGGCCATTTCATACGAAATCCATTTATTCAAAACAGATTACATCATTATTTGTTCATTTATCCTTATTATGAGAAATTACATTTCTCAGCAAATGAACCCAAAATTGGGGTTGCAACATCCTTCCCCTCTTATAAGAATTTTGCCCTCAAAATTCCATCAAGCAAGCAAACAAACAGGATAATCCTTTCTTATGTCCATCATGGCTCCCATGTGGCTTCACCCTTTCCATGGTGCTTCCCAAGAACCTTCATCATCTCATATTCTTCCATCTGAGTTCTTTCTTACCTTGGTATATCGTACCCTCATAGGTGACTCAGGACATTTCAACCTTTCAAAAGCTGAATAGGTTCAGGGCTCAACACATGGCTTGGGTACCTCACATAGTGCTCTAGATCGGACTCATGGAACACATTTATTTATCAAGTTATCCTGAGGGGTAAGGCTAAACACAACCTTCTCCACCAACCCATCTCAAAAGGACCCATATATCGGGGATTCAACTTTCTCAGCTGTAGTTCAGAGGGGTCAGATTTTCACGTCACATATTCTCCCACAGTGAACTGCATGTCAATCTCCTTTGCATTAGCTCGTGACACATGTCACTCTTGGGCTCTCTCTCATCCATTGCACGATCAAGTGACTTCATCTGCACACACTGTGGTTCTTTTATGACCTTCACAAGGCCTCCTTCACCAACATAATCTTAATGAAGTGGTGACCGACACATCCTCTCTATAAGACTTCTTGCATCCCGATAAAGGGTATGGTGGTTAACATCACATCATTAGAATTGTCTCTTGGTATCACCTTGAACAAGCACACTTGCTCTCATCAGACCCTCTAGTCTGGATCATACTAACCATTAGTTAGGGGTGATAAACTATACTATCATCAAGCTTGTCATGTATCTACTTCCACTTCATGGAAGTGAACCTTGGTCATATCCAAGAACTTTTGAACTCACATCTTTGTGTGGTTGAACCATCTTCTCCCTTAAGTAGTTCAACTGAATCTGTCTCATGACAACACTCTTCCTTTCTCATGTCATCTAGATAAGGCGATCTACCATAACCCATATTACACCTCGACCCTCCTTGGTCTAGGGGAGTCTTACCACAACAACCATAGTAATGAACTCCCATTCTCTCTCGGGGACTCTTTTATCCTCTATATCGATACACTGGGTTACTGGTGTTCATCCTTCACTTCTATCACACATGGCCACAAGCCACATGCATCTTCATCTTAAGCATCCAAAGTGCTACTATCTCTTATTATCTCAGTAATATCATGGTATATGATGATCATGATCTCCAGCGTGCCATGATTCCTCAAGCTGATTCCTCAGAAACCCTACACCACTCTAATCAGGGTTTTATCACCTTTCTTTTCAGAGGAGTGCATCTGGGGTTTCACAACCATTCTGGCTTTCCAAACAACCACCATTCTTGTTCAACTTATCTCTTTTTCCAAACTTAAGGTTGGCATGTCCACCTCAACTTCTTCTAGCTTCCAGCTAAACTAGGCACTATATCTCAAACAGAGCATTCATCACCACTTCTTATCCTTAGGTATTAGGTAACATACCCCTCTATGTATTATACTTATCATCTCATCTTAGCCTTAAGTCCATCTTCATCAAGAACATTTCGAGCTTATACCTTTGGTTTTCAACCTCAACCTGGTGTAACTCATAGCTCATGCTAAAAACATCCTTATAAGATGACTATCTTATTTCTCTTTAGCATTTGTAAACCATCCATGTATCATTCACTTTACCAGGGTATGTTATCTTCTCTGTCCCCGTATCTCGTGGCAACGTTCCAAACCATATTATCTTTTATCCTTGGTGTATGGCATGCGTACTGTCCTATCTCTCACTCCCATAACAAGAGGAAATAAGCATTTGGTTGCAGTCCAAATACAGAGTTCTTCCTATTCCAAGAGTAGAGATGGTACATCCCACCTTGCCAGTACACCTTTAAAGCTGAGTTTGAAATGTGCCTCACCTGTCTCTTCATCACAAACATCATGATATCAAAGTTACTTCCATGGGAAACTGGTCTCGAACCTACTTGGGTTACTACACAATCCTTGGTCATGTCCTCTAGGTCTATAGGGTGCCGACACTTTTGGGGTCATCCCTCTTCCCTCATGCATCAGAGAGTGGCCTACTCATCTGTCCTTTGGGTCTCACGAGTTTATGAAGGTGATCAATCTCCTAACCCATGGCCCTCAGACAATGATAGTTGTTTCCTCCCGACCCTATGGTCATGTGCAACTAGGGAATTAGGCAACTCCTTCTTCCATCGGTCTTATCCCTACCTGACCCTAGGATAGACTTAGGATTCCATTATAGTACATATCCAACTTAGAACCTTACCCAAGCCTTCCTCATCTCTCTCTGCATTCATGACTGACTTTCATCCCTTCATAGGGGTCATGGCAACCTGCCTACCTTGGTCAGGCACCATACCGATTACCTCCATGGTAACACATCCACATGCACTTTAGAGATGTCTATATATGGGTCTACATGTTCATTCTCATGCCATGTACTTTTCACTTAGCTTCTCAAGATCCTATGAACCTCTTTAGGTTATATCAAAACCAACAAAACTGGTATACACCCTACCAAAGGGTCCCTCTCCCAGGATGGGAGGAAACTACAACTTTTGACAACAAGGTCACAACTGTCCTTAGGGTTTACATTCCCATGAGCATGCCTAACTCAACAACTACTAAGGCACAAGTAGACCACCTATTAAACCATGCTAGGTCATACTTGTTATCATCCTCAACATTAGATCAACTTAGCTGTGAGGGGTTCATCAAACATACCCTTAACTTAAGGGATTTCCTTTACCTCTACACATGAGGAGTACCATGCTCGAAACTATAGAGACTCAAATCTCATCATGAGCATCGGGTATACTGCTTCCCCTCTTAGGCCTAGGAACCCTAGGTTCTCCTTTGGATATCCAACTACATGCTCAATCTCTTAACCATGAATCAATCATGTCCAAGGTATGCCATGTACTCCCATGATCCTTTTATATGAGAAATACCTCAGAGTTGAGTCCTCCTCAAGGACATTCAACTAGGTATAAAACCTCACAATAGGGTACTTAAACCTCCTCAGGGTCTAAGGCACTCTTTATCTCATCCAGAAGGTAATCACTTATACCCTGGGTACTAGAAGCATCGTCCTCTCTCTAGGGTTTGGTTCCTCTAAAGGCAACCAAGATATCATCAGCCTCCAGGGATCAAGCATAAGGCAACCACTATCATCCACTTAGGTCACATCATTCTCGACTCCCCACTATTCCTCAAGTTTCGGGGTTTTAGGCTTCCAACCTCCCTGTTGGGGTTCTTCTTTCTCTCTCTAGAGCTAATTCCAGCTCCAACCATACCTACTAGAGGTCCCTTCTCCATGAAGGCTCATGCTCACAAGCATACCCCTATGTGGTTGAAGCCTATGCTCAACTCATGTTTGGCTCAAGAGCATCCATACCCCTTTCATAAGCCATCCATCATGATCTCTTAACTAGGATTTCATCAAGCTATACCCTACTTGCCTAAGCCCATAGGGTAACTATAGGTTCTCTAACCTCATCCACAAAGGAGCTATCCTTTGCTATGGCCTGCACGACCCTCTCCAGGGTTGGGTCGCCAAAGGTACTAGGTCATCTACCCTCTTATGGCATCCCAAAGGCATGACCAACCAAACACTCGGTCAATCATGACATCTAACTCATCATGTCATCTCTCTCTCTAACCTTCACTTAGGGTTAGGGTTACCATCATCCTCAAAGGATGTGCTAGGTCTCTACCTTTAATGGAGGTCTCTACCTCTAAGACTAACTCTCTCTACTCATCCTCCTACCAAGGAGGTCTATCCTCAGGTCTCTCCTGAGGACAATGACAACTCGTATCATACGACCTAAGCATGTATCTATTCCTTTTACGCTTACTCTATTAAGCTTATGTCCATGACATCTTATTTACATACTTTTTATTAATTTGGTGGAGGATTCCTTAATCCTTATCAACCTTACCCATACCTCAAGAGGGTGAGGAGAAGAGAGGAAACCCTAATCCTTAAGGTCCTTAATAGAATTTAAGTTGAGAAGGGATGAACAAGCTGAGACAGTCCTAAAGGTATCTTATTACGATTCATACCCTAAGACTTTGGCCAGGCAGTCACACAGATCCAGGAGTCCTCGTATTCCGACTAGCGGTGCGGAGGAAAATATTGCTAGCCCCCAGTCGTGATCCTTTTCTAGACACCTCTATCTTTCGGATAATCCTCTAATAACTCCCTTGGGTTCTATAGAATTTGTAAAATTTAATAATTATTAAAGATTAATTGAGGAACCTATGCTCTGATACCAATTGTAATGACCCCATCTCCCGGTAACCCCCAATTAAGGGAGACCCGAAGGTCAGAGTCGTTATTCAACTAATATGATCAAAGGTTCGACAAATAATCAATAACAATTAATAAACTTTACCAACTAAACTGAAAATTGGTATAAAATAAAACTTTGTTTACCTTTTAAAATCTGGGATTTCTAAACTTCTATCCATGAAGATACTAATCTAACTAATCCTCCTGTGCACGTTACTTCTCATTTAATTCCACATATGCCACTTTACTATTTGTTCTTTTCATTGTACCTAAAATGCCGACAAACAAAACGTCGGTCAGCAAGAAGCCAGTATGTGGGGGAAATAATAATTGTGCAACTATGTTAACAATGTAATCAACCAAATATCATTTAACATCCAAGATTACTTTTTAAGCAATACTACTCAATCCTTGCCTATCCCCTTTCTCTGTAATGTCCCTGCAGTGGACATGGATACCACCTCTCTCATATGGTAGATCCTTACCCCCATGGCCCTACCACACAGGTAGCCAATATCTAGGGTTATGGAGTCGCATGGCCCTACCCAAAGGTAGCCCAATCCCTGACTGATGATGACTTGATGGTCCTACCCCATTGGTAGCCATTTACTAAGTCATTTAATGACCTGATGGACCTACCCTCATTGGTAGCCATTTACTAGGTCAATCTATAAAGCTATAGAGGGGACTAGGATCTGAGCTAGTAGGCACATATCTTAGATGATAGTCATATTCACATTATAATTTGCAAGAATTAAATGCATCCAACATTTTAATTCCAATCATCGATAAAACTTCGAAAATCCTCGAGAATCTAATTCGGGATATTCATAGGCGTAACCACATACCTTGTTAAGCAGATTGGATGCAGAAATAACCAATCAAAAATTCAAGCAAGTATGAAAAGGTTGAACCTGAAAAGACATCCAATATCTCTATCATTAAACATGTCATTATGATCCATTAATCCTAGTTGTTTCCTAGGGTGATTTGTCCTTTTTAGGGTTTCAGGCATAATTAGGGTTTCACTTTTTTTTATTACTTTTACCTTACTTTTATCAAATATCCATCAAACCCGAATTATCTTGTCTTATTTCCATTAAGGTCCTTAAGATCAGGTTTGGACCACGAAAACCCTAGTTTTCAGATTACTTTATCTTTTCCCTTCTTTTCCTCTAATTTAGGGTTTCTAAACTTGTTAATCAACATATTGAGTTAAAAACCCTAAACCATGCAATTCTATCTCAAAACAGGTTAAAAACCATCTTACTCATTAATCAATTAATTCATGTTCGAATTAACTCCTTTTCAAGATCAAAACCATCTTTGATTAACAATTAGGGTTTTCTCTTTACAAATTAACTATTTTTCCATCAAAATATGTACTTTTGTAAAAGTGTACAGATTTAGATGTCCGAACCATTTTTAACATATTCCTCATATTTTTCTGATCAGTTTTCATGTATTAACTTCCCCCATCTGAGGTTCCTAGCTCAAGATACAATTTTTAACAAGAAAACTCTTTTATTGTCTATTTGTTATTTTCCAGAAAAACCAGGGTCGCCTGATCCATGGTCCGCGGATCCACTGAGGATCCAACGGCCTTGGCTACGTGCACCTTAACACTGCGACCAAAAGAATTAAAGGACATGAATGTCCTTACCAGCAAAGGAGGCGCGGAGGGGCAACTTGGTAAAAGACCAAGGGGTCTTCGTCTTCCTCCTTGCGCCATGCACAGGAGACCTGATGGTCAACATGGGAGTTGACTCTGGGCTGTCGTCCTCCTGCAAGCAAAGCGATGGTTCAGGGAGCTTTGCCTTGCTCCGTCGAACGCGTCGAGGTCCTCAATTTCTTACCCAAGCTCCGCCGAGATTGTCCCCTACTCGCCGGACTCCGGCGAGGGTCACAGAGATGTCGGGGGTGTAGGTGATAACACCAATTTTTGTGACATTTTTGCCTTTTATTCTGTTATCAAAACTACCCTTTTCTGCTATTTTCCTCTATTTTATTAGCATTTTCGCAATAATTGGCCAAGCAACGCTCTTATTCCAATTTTTCCTATCTTCTACAGAGTTTTCCTCGTTTTTGTGCAATAAGGCCGATTCCGGCCCACAATAAGTCTAAGCCCGTCTCGACCTTCCTGACGCCCGATACAACCCAGCCCGACAGGGGCTGGGCGACACGAGAGTGATCGGCGGAGAAGGGCGCTGCGCAAGAAGGACGTTTCGGCCGACATACTGTCTACCCGACAGGGAGCCAAAGCCGCATCGACGACCAAACTCGTCAGGCGACACAGCCACCCACCGGTAGGCGTGCCGCCAACCACGTGACCGATAGCCAGCACCTCGCGCCGAGACATACCTGTATCGGCCGTCCACATCCATCGACCGGCGTATAAGGGAGCTACGTGGCGTTTCCAGCACCATAACTCCTTCAACCACCGGTATAAATAGCAGCTACAGGAAGCCGAAAAGACGAGTCGGATAGGTCATGGTCGTCAGACTAGTCGGAGAGTTGGAGAATTCAGACAAGACAGTTCGAGAGCCACCTTCGAAGGTAGCTGTGAGAGCAAGAGTGTCGCGCCCCAGTGCTTGTGCCGGGCGACACTAGGTGAGCTTTCCCTCATCCCGAGAGGGAAGGGATGGTTCACTTAGTGTTGCCCCAGGCAACACTGCGGGCCGATATCGGCCAACGAAGACGAGCGACACGAGTGCCCGACAGTAGACTCGTAACTCTTTGCCCGACACGATATCGAACCCGATACGCTCTGCCCATCGTGCGTGCCGCCCGAGAGGGTGCGCCGCCCGACATGAGCGTATCGGCCAGGGTCCTTGAGCGATACCGTTAGTCGACAGTCGGCGCTGCCCGAGAGGGGGTGCCGCCCGACACTGCCGTATCAGGCTCGGCTCCTGACCGGTATCGGGCAGGAGAGCTATAGTAGTCTGTCGTTCTTCTACATCAAGAAGGCGACATCTATCTTTAATTCTGTTATTTAAATTCTTAGCTTATGCATTGTATTAAGACCCTTATTGCTTATGGAAATAGAAATGCTTAATTGCTATTTGTTTAATGCTTGGTGCCTTATGATTGGGTGACTGCTGTGTTGGATATCCGAACTCTAGCTTGCATGTTTTGGATCACGTTTCTCTTAGCTACCGAATCGTCTTTCCCGTCGCAACTACTTCGAGAGTTGGGTTGTGGCTCTAGTGTTTGGTTCGGTTCTGGAGTACGATAGTGCCCGGAACGGAGTTGTTTTAGTATCATTCCACTCTAACTTGAGCCCAGCAACCTCGAGAGGGGTGTTGGAGCTTGGTTAGAGGCACCCGCTCTGAGAGGAGGGGTGCAGGGTGTTACTGCTACCACTTGTCTTACTAAAGTCTTATCCCTTGCATTACGCCTTAAACTGCAGTTTTTCTTTCTATTTTCTGTTGCATGAAAATTCCTAAAAACTGCTAAATGACAAAATCTTAATCTTTCTTGTAACTCCAGTTGGAGATAGTTTTCTTTGATTTAATTGTGACAGCTTGTTGTTCCCCTTCGGGGAACTTTAAATATCTCTTTATACCCACCGGAGTGTAGAGTGTCGATTCAGAGTAGTCAACACGACCCACCTTGTCCCTGTGTTCGACCCCGTATGACTACTTCGACCCCGTAAACAAAGTTGTGGGGGCCTAGAAGGATTCGGGTTATAAATGTGAAGGCTCGACTACCTCAAATACGCCTCCAATTTTAGGACGCGCGATTTAGGCCGGCCAACTTTCTGGCGCCGTTGCCGGGGACAAGGCAAATGGCACTGTTGACGAATTCGAAACCACTAACTACACTCCCGTGCCTCAAGCTTAGAAATAGGCTTGACAACACCTTTTTTCCTTTTTTTTCCTTTTTCTTTTTCTTTAAGCATTATTCTTTACCAGGAACCAAATAACTCTGTGCTCTAACTTGATTTCTCGTGATATTTCAGGTACCCTGCAAAGCTGTAACCTGCTCCACCGAGCCTTGATACCATGCCTCGTTGTGAGCAACCCCTTTCTGAGGGCGAATGTCAGAGCCAAAGAGAGAGGGTGACCCGACCTAATTGGGTTGGTCAGCTTTACGCCTACATAAAAAGACAGGACACCATTATCAACCAGTTGGCACGGGGACGTTTACCAACCCTGGATCTCTGAATTCCATGCAACACCAGATGGCAAGTCTGCAGATGCGCCAATGGGAGGTCGATCAACGGCTGTCTCAGATGGCTGCTCTGATGAAGAACCCTGCAGGAAAAGCGCTCCCTCACCCTGAAACTACAGTAATGGCAGTGCTTAGATCAGGAAAGACGGTAGAGCGCGCTGATGAAGCCCCACCGGAACCTGAGCAAGGGCCTAAGGATGCTATTCCAGCAGGAGGCGGAGGTAGGCCTGCAGAAGCCCAAGAGCCTGCGCCGAGACCGTCCGATGAGCCATCTGGTGAGAGGAATCCTTGTGCTCCCAGGATACCGTTCCCGTACAAGCTGATCAAGGCAAATCTGAGAAGGTGGCACGAAAGGTTCATGGACTCGATCAGGAAGCTGCATCTTGAAGTCCCCTTCCTTGACGCTTTGGAGGAGATGCCCACATACGCCAAGTTTCTCAAAGATCTAATAATGAAGAAGAGAAGGGGAGGAAGGATAGAGACAGTGTACCTAGCCTCTACTTCCTCTGCCTTCGTAAAGCCCAGCTTGCCGACTAAGAGAAGGGATCCCAGAGCTTTCACAATCCCATTTGCCATTGGAGACAATGTCGAGCGGAAGGGTCTAGCGGACTTGGGAGCAAGCATCAGCCTCACGCCCATAAGTTTCGCGCAAAGGATGGGTTTGACCGACATGGTTCGAACCAATATGCGGATTGAACTGGTGGATCACTCCTTCAAAAGACATGTTGGCATTGTCGAAGATGTGCCGGTTAGGGTCGGTGATTTCTTCATTCCCTGCGACATCGTCGTCATCGACACAGCTGAAGATCCCAGATGTCCGATCATCTTCGGACGCCCTTTCTTGGCAACAGGGAGGGCTCTGATTGATGTCTCTAAAGGGATAATCACCTTGAGGGTTGGAAACAACCACATGGACTTCAAGATGAAGGAGATCATGAGAGGTCCATCCCTGTCTGAATCGGCCTGTTTTGCGGATAGTTACAATAAATTATGCGAGGAAATAGAGGAGGATATCCGGACAGTGGACCCTCTCGCAAGGGCAATAAGCTGTCAGGATCCCGACCTCGAAGATCCTGAGGTCGTGAGGCATCTCGACCTTTTCAACCTTTCTGACAAAGAATTGCAAGAAGAAGCGTAGGAGGTGAACTCTGCGATGTATGCCTCCCTTGAGGGAGGACCTCAGGAGGAGACACCCCGAGCAAAGCCGGATTTAAGAGCGTTGCCTGAAGGGCTGAAGTATGAATTTTTAGATGAAGAACAGAGGAACCCAGTCATCGTAAACGCTGACCTTTCAAGCAATCATCTAGACTGGCTCCTTGAGGAGTTAAGACTCCACAGGGGGGCTATAGGATATTCTGTAGATGATATCAAAGGCCTTAGCCCCGCCCTTTGCATGCATCGCATCAACTTGGATGAGTCTACCAAGCCTCTGGCCCAACCCCAGAGGAAGCTGAATCAGATGCTCAAGGAGGTCGTCAAGAAAGAGGTAATAAAGCTTAGGGACGCAGGGATCATTTACCCAATTAGCGACAGCAATTGGGTAAGCCCGATCCACATAGTACCCAAGAAAGGCGGAATGACTGTGGTTAAGGGTGAAAAGGGTGACGAAGTAGCGGTAAGGACCGTCACCGGTTGGCGAATGTGCATTGATTACCGAAAGCTAAATCAGGCTACAAAAAAGGATCATTTTCCGCTACCTTTTATCGACCAAGTTCTTGAAAGATTAGCGCATCACGATTATTTTTGTTTTCTTGATGGCTTTTCAGGATTTTACCAGGTACCCATCTTACCCGACGACTAAGAGAAAATGCCGTTCACCTGCCTTTACGGCACTTATGCCTTTAGAAGGATGCCCTTCGGACTCTGCAACGCCCCCGCCACCTTTCAAAGATGCATGATATCAATGTTCTCAGATTTTCTAGAAGATATCGTGGAAGTTTTCATGGACGATTTCTCCGTCTATGGAAAGGACTTCGATAGCTGCCTGAAGAATCTGTCGTTAGTACTTCAAAGGTGCGAGGAAAACAGCCTGATCCTGAACTGGGAAAAATGTCATTTCATGGTGCGGGAGGGCATCGTTCTAGGGCATAAGATCTCAAGGCATGGGATCGAGGTGGATACCAGCAAAGTCGAAGCTATATCTAAGCTTCCTCCACCAAAATCCGTCACGGGGGTAAGAAGCTTCCTCGGGCACGCCGGATATTACCGAAGATTCATCAAGGACTTCTCAAAGATTTCCAAGCCATTGTCCAATCTTCTGGTAAAAGATGCTGAATTTGTTTTCTCTAACGATTGTCTCAGTGCTTTTCAGACCCTGAAAAATGCTTTAGTATCACCACCTATCCTTCAAGCGCCAGATTGGGGTTTACCCTTTGAGATAATGTGTGACGCTAGCGACTACGCAGTTGGAGCAGTCCTGGGGCAAAAGAAAGATAAAAAGCACCATGCGATTTGCTACGCTAGTCGCACGTTGGACGAAGCACAGGTAAACTACACAACCACCGAGAAGGAGATGCTCGCGATCGTTTTCGCGTTTGACAAGTTCAGGTCGTATCTCGTCGGATCCAAGGTCAAAGTATACACAGATCATGGGGCAATACAATACTTAATGCAAAAGAAAGATGCAAAGCCCAGATTGTTGAGATGGGCCTTGTTGCTTCAAGAATTCGATCATGAAATTATCGACAAGAAGGGTGCGAAAAATGTGGTCGCAGACCACCTATCGAGGATAGTGGATGAGAGACAGAGAGGGCCACAAATCGACGACGACTTTGCCGACGAAGCTCTTATGATGGCTGAAGCTCAAGAAGAAGGTTTGCCCTGGTTTGCAGACATCTGCAATTTCCTTGCTTGTGGAGAGCTGCCTCCTGACATCACCTACAATCAAAAGAAGAAGCTATTCGCGGATGCCAAGAATTATTACTGGGATGATCCTCTCCTGTTCAGAAGATGCGCAGACAACTTGTACAGGAGGTGCATCCCGGAAGAAGAAGCCGCTGATATCCTGAAAGGATGCCACGCCTCCCCCTATGGGGGACACCTGGGTAGCGAAAGAACAGCGGCGAAAGTGCTACAATCAGGTTTCTACTGGCCCTCCTTATTTAAAGATGCTGCACGATTTGTAAAGGTTTGCAAAGAGTGCCAGTCAACGGGAAATATAGGGCGGAGGAATGAAATGCCGATGGCAAGCTGGATCGAAGTGGAAATATTTGACGTATGGGGAATTGATTACATGGGGCCGTTTCCCCCATCCCAGGGGTATCAATACATACTAGTGGAAGTAGATTATGTATCGAAGTGGGTAGAGGCGGTAGCCACCCAAACATGCGACGCCAGGTCGGTTATCAAGCTTTTTGAGAAGACCATCTTTCCCCGTTTCGGTGTACCGCGCATCGTAATAAGCGACGGCGGGTCGCACTTCGGAGAAAGGCAGTTCGAAGCGCTCCTACGTAAGTATGGAGTAAAACATAAGATCGCTACGCCCTACCACCCACAGACGTCGGGGCAGGTAGAGGTCTCAAACAGGCAGATCAAGCAGATCTTAGAAAAGACTGTCAGCCACACGCGGAAAGACTGGTCTATGAAACTTGACGACGCATTATGGGCCTACCGTACTGCTTACAAGACGCCCATTGGAACCACCCCCTACCGTCTTATATACGGAAAATCCTGCCATCTACCTTTGGAACTAGAACACAAGGCCCTTTGGGCGATCAAGTTCCTAAATATGGACCTAGACAAAGCAGGAGAAAAGAGGTTTTTGCAGCTTCAAGAGCTCGAAGAGCTGAGGATTCACGCCTACGAGAATGCAAAGATCTACAAGGAAAGAACAAAAATGTGGCATGACGCCCACCTTAGGAGAAAGGATGTGAGCGAAGGGGATAAGGTCTTGTTATTCAAGTCCTCCATCCGTCTTTTTCCTGGGAAATTACAGACAAGATGGTCGGGACTGTTTTCTGTGTCAAAGATATACCCATCAGGAATGATGGAGCTCCGCGACAAGGATGACCCGACTAAGATCTTCAAGGTGAATGGGCACAGAGTGAAAAGGTTTTATGAAGACGAAGCTTTTGTCAGAAAAGCAGAGATTGACTTGCTGGATGTGGGTACAACCGAAGAGCCTACACCGGTCGAGCTAGCGACGGAAACTTCAGCGCTCCTCGGAAGGCAGCCCGAGTCATAGATTAGGATACATTTCCTTTCTTTGTAAAAACAAACATTATGGACTGTAATAAGGCTCGAGTCAGTGCATGCACGCGTATGCTGACTCTCTTTGTTTTATGGGCCACCGCTGTGTTTTGCGGAGCATTGAGGAGTAAGATCATCTGAGGTATGGCTCGTATGGAGCAAACCTCCGGCCGCGCCAACAAGCACGGTGGGGGAAACAACAACCACAGTCGGGCAAAAATGGCAACAACAGTAAAAGGAGAGATCTTTCATGATTTGGTAGCTCCAATAGTGAGTCACCTAGTTATCCGCCTGTCTATGGGGTGGCTTGGGACCACCTCCAGAGACAGCAAGAGTGCGGCAACCAAGGCCTCCGAACAAGCTCGAGGCACCTCGGTTCCGTCCTCTTAAGGGAGAGGGCCCACCCTGACTACACACTCCTGGGAACTAAACTAGGGACGGATAATCAGTCCCTTTGTTTTTGTTTACAACGGAGATGTGAAGAAAAGGTGGGCCAGAAGTGAATTTTGAGGGTTACGCTCACACTCAACCGCTACACCGCCGAAGCGAACCCGCTAGACAACCTCCCAATGGCATGCTGCAACTTCGTAGGAGCATTTTGCAGCACATCAGAAAGCTAACCCTCACTGGCTGAGCTTTACCTCAATTTTGCTTTCTTCTCTACTCTGGGACAGAGTAGAAAGTAAGTTTGGGGGGGGGGGGTATGCCAGTGAGGGAGGTATAAAAATTTTATCACTTCAAGCTTTCTACGATATTCATTCTCTTTTACCTGATGTGCCCTTATAGCTCCCTGTATATCTGATGTACGCATGCATGCCATATAAAAATTTACAAAAATCTTTCCTTTGCAAATTTCTGTCCCTATGCATATGTACAAAGTTGTTGTAATAATAATAAAAACTTGTTGTGACTTCTTGCAAAGTTTACTTTCTGTATATTTAACGAGTTACAAGTTCTGTCATATCTTTCTGATAATGTTGTCTCAAGAAAACAAAAGATTGTGCCTTGCCATCCAAAAATTTTCAAAAAATAATAATCTCGTAAACAGCTAAGAGACGAGTATGGAGAAGGAAAAAGCTGGCCAAACAGCAAAAATCTCTTTTGTTTTCCCTTACCCAGCAAAAATCCCAAAAAGAGAAAGAAGCCTTATGAGCGTGAATAAAAGCATGAGAGTTGTGCCCAATAAAAGAAAAGAAAATATATATATATACACACTTGTTTTCCAAAAGTACCCATCTTTAGGCATGGTAGATTTGGGGCAGTGGTACGTAGGATGTGAAATCACTGCTCTAAAGCCAACTGGCTTGGACTGCAGGGACCACTTGCCCGTTAACGGACCCTTACCTGGATGGACTGATGGGAAACAAGAAGAAAAACCCAAAAAGCTTTAGCCTACCCTATACACAACTTTCTGCCCCTAAAATAAAGTTGTTTGGTGTGGAAGCTAACTTCGGAATCATACACCAAAGTCTCGCTGAAGCTGTGGAGAAGAAAAATTTTACTTAAATAATAAGGCAAGTAGGGCAAGGTCTTTTGTTCGCATTAAGACAGCATTACCTCCAAGACATCGCAAATCTTGTACTACCCTTTAGCCTTAAAGTTTTGTTGTGCAAGAAGAAGCAACACAAAGTTTAGTTTAAATATTGATTGAGGATAATCAAACAGCTAAGTTTGGGGGAGTTGATAACACCAATTTTTGTGACATTTTTGCCTTTTATTCTGTTATCAAAACTACCCTTTTCTGCTATTTTCCTCTATTTTATTAGCATTTTCGCAATAATTGGCCAAGCAACGCTCTTATTCCAATTTTTCCTATCTTCTACAGAGTTTTCCTCGTTTTTGTGCAATAAGGCCGATTCCGGCCCACAATAAGTCTAAGCCCGTCTCGACCTTCCTGACGCCCGATACAACCCAGCCCGACAGGGGCTGGGCGACACGAGAGTGATCGGCGGAGAAGGGCGCTGCGCAAGAAGGACGTGTCGGCCGACATACCGTCTACCCGACAGGGAGCCAAAGCCGCATCGACGACCAAACTCGTCGGGCGACACAACCACCCACCGGCAGGCGTGCCGCCAACCACGTGACCGATAGCCAGCACCTCGCGCCGAGACATACCTGTATCGGCCGTCCACATCCATCGACCGGCGTATAAGGGAGCTACGTGGCGTTTCCAGCACCATAACTCCTTCAACCGCCGGTATAAATAGCAGCTACAGGAAGCCGAAAAGACGATTCGGATAGGTCGTGGTCGTCAGACTAGTCGGAGAGTTGGAGAATTCGGACAAGACAGTTCGAGAGCCACCTTCGAAGGTAGCTGTGAGAGCAAGAGTGTCACGCCCCAGTGCTTGTGCCGGGCGACACTAGGTGAGCTTTCCCTCATCCCGAGAGGGAAGGGATGGTTCACTTAGTGTTGCCCCGGGCGACACTGCGGGCCGATATCGGCCAGCGAAGACGAGCGATACGAGTGCCCGACAGTAGACTCGTAACTCTTTGCCCGACACGATATCGAACCCGATACGCTCTGCCCGTCGTGCGTGCCGCCCGAGAGGGTGCGCCGCCCGACATGAGCGTATCGGCCAGGGTCCTTGAGCGATACCGTCAGTCGTCAGTCGGCGCTGCCCGAGAGGGGGCACCGCCCGACACTGCCGTATCGGGCTCGGCTCCTGACCGGTATCGGGCAGGAGAGCTATAGTAGTCTGTCGTTCTTCTACATCAAGAAGGCGACATCTATCTTTAATTCTGTTATTTAAATTCTTAGCTTATGCATTGTATTAAGACCCTTATTTCTTATGGAAATAGAAATGCTTAATTGCTATTTGTTTAATGCTTAGTGCCTTATGATTGGGTGACTGCTGTATTGGATATCCGAACTCTAGCTTGCATGTTTTGGATCACATTTCGCTTAGCTACCGAATCATCTTTCCCGTCACAACTAATTCGAGAGTTGGGTTGTGGCTCTAGTGTTTGGTCCGGTTCTGGAGTACGAGAGTGCCCGGAACGGAGTTGTTTTAGTATCATTCCACTCTAACTTGAGCCCAGCAACCTCGAGAGGTTTGTTGGAGCTTGGTTAGAGGCACCCACTTTGAGAGGAGGGGTGCAGGGTGTTACTGCTACCGCTTGTCTTACTAAAGTCTTATCCCTTGCATTACGCCTTAAACTGCAGTTTTTCTTTCTATTTTATGTTGCATGAAAATTCCTAAAAACTGCTAAATGACAAAATCTTAATCTTTCTTGTAACTCCAGTTGGAGATTGTTTTCTTTGATTTAATTGTGACATCTTGTTGTTCCCCTTCGGGGAACTTTAAATATCTCTTTATACCCACCAGAGTGTAGAGTGTCAATTCAGAGTAGTCAACACGACCCACCTTGTCCCTGTGTTCGACCCCGTATGACTACTTCGACCCCGTAAATAAAGTTGCGGGGGCCTAGAAGGATTCGGGTTATAAATGTGAAGGCTCGACTACCTCAAATACGCCTCCAATTTTAGGACGCGCGATTTAGGCCGGCCAGTAGGTCAGGCCGAAGAGACCAATTGGGCGCGCGAAAAAGTTCCTCGCTCTCTTCTGTAGAGGTCAAGCTAGCAAAAAGGGACGCTGGTTCCCTCCAGACTTTCCCCTACTTATAGGGTCGCGGTCAGGTTTGGGCGAATTGGGGGTTTCCCAAAATGACGATGAACCTTATTAAAAGTAGGGTCGATCCTTCGCGGTTCCATCTCCTGAATCTAATGGGACCATTATTAAGCGACGAGTCTCCCTGAATCCCGAGAAAATCAGAGGGGAAAATCCTCTGAAATCTCACAGAGTCCTAGTCCCAGGGGACTTAGACGATGATCGATCGTCGTTGGATCAAGATCCAACGGTTCAAGTTATTCGCGTTTGATGAAAAAGGAAATCCTTTTTCCCAATTCTGAATAAATCCAATTTTTAGCAATTTCTTAGGAAATTTGTATCTCCCAAACACTTACTCCTTTTTAACTCAAATTTTAAGGGAAGGTTTGTCTTGTCATTATATAGATTTGTATGAAATTTGGGAAACAAATTGCAATGAATGAGAAGTATTCCTTCTCTCCCAAATTATCCCATTAATTAATTCAAATTAATTGCTATTCCTTTTTCCTTTGTGATTATCTTGTTATTTTGGGTCCCTTGGACCTCAAGAAATCTCAATGGCACGGATTCCCATATTGGGGAATAGCTATTTGCCTTTATCTTCTTTTAATTGTCAAATACTCATATTTCCCTTTTATTAATCAATTTCTTTTCATTTTTAATTCTCTTTTCAAGGATTTCCCTTTATCTTTCTTTTTGTTTTCATTATTGGCATTCCTTTTATCCTTAGGAATCCTTTGGATACAAAAATCCACCAAGGACAACTCAATTACACTTATTTTCCACATTTTATCATTGTTTTCATTTTCTTTCTTAATAAAGAAATTCTTAATTGATCTTTTCTTTTTAATTGGGCTCAATGGCCAACAAAGCCCACCATCAATCAATCAAGGCCATTTCATACAAAATCCATTTATTCAAAACAGATTACATCATTATTTTTTCATTTATCCTTATTATGAGAAATTACATTTCTCAGCAAATGAACCCAAAATTGGGGTTGCAACAGTTTCCAAACCATTTGTTGTTGCCAATACAAGACCGAATGAAAGAAATACATGCAAACCGTTTGGACAAGATATTTTCGGACTGAAATCACACCAAAAATGTGGGGGCTAGTCCAGTGCCTATAAATAGGACCCTAAGGGTCCTCATTTGGGGGATCGGTTTCAGGACGTCGACAGGCTGCCTATACACAGGTCTGATCCAAATCCAGTGTCGTCCACGCCAGTTTCATTCCACCTACTACCTATATTACAACCAAGGAGGCTGAGGAGAGAAGGAAGACAGAGTGAGGGAGACTGTCCGGTCTGTCTTGACATCTCCCGTTCGCGTACAGATCTGCTCCGATATGACGTAGAAGGCTATATCTTCTTCACCGAGCTGCGACTACCTTCTGCACCGAGTTCATGGCGGATTTCTCTCTTTTTCTTATTCTTCTTGTTTCTTGCATCATGAGCGAGTAGTTCCTTTTCATTGGGGTGCGGGGACTAGCCCCGCTGCCCATGCAATCATGTTCTTTTATTAAACTCTCCATGGCAATGTATATAACTTTCCATTTCGTTGTTAATTGGTATGTTCGTAGTTGATTATATCCTTTCTTTCATCTTGTTCTTTCCTATATAGTGAAATCTTCTATATGTGGAAGGAGTGGCTGTTTACAAAGTTTGACTCTTTAACGAGAACTTCCGATAAGATTACTTGAGGTCGTAAGTATATGATCCGTTACCGGACGATACATCTATCCTACGGTGACGCTTTTGTGGTCTAAACATCCCTCAGGGAGGACCACATCCTTAGTTGGATTTTGTATCGTCTTTATTTATCGTCGATGTTAGTTTGTAGATCTATCACCTGCTTGCTTATCGATTAATGTGGTTGAATCCCAAACTAGAAATAGAATGGGATTTCTTCAAGGTTGTAAGTGTATGATCCACAAGGGGACGAGCCATCTAGCCTTCGGTGATGCTTTTGTGTGCCTAACACATGTATAGGGGGCCCACAACCTTCATCGAATTTCTATATCTTTAGAGCTGTAAGTGAGTGATCTGGTTGGTGACGAGACATCTGATGCCTAAGGTGATGCTTACACAAACCTAACGCCCGTTGGGGTTCTGTAGCAGCTCCATTTGGATCGTTTTATCTTACCTGGATTGTTTGTGATTGAATGTGTTTGTGTGTGTAGTGGTGGTGAAACCTGATGCCATCCCAGCGATTCCATATCATTGATCTAAATCCAAACCTTAATTCAGCTTTTACTTTCTTGCTACTAGTTTAATTAACCTCAAATCAACCAATTGTTTTAAATATTAGTCTTAACTCGAACTAGACTAGACTGACAAAGACTCTTAAAAATGTTTTCCTTTGGGTTCGATCCTTAACTATACTGCGATAAGACCCACCCGCTTACGGGTGGTATTATTGCACTTTGGTTTTGGTAAAAGCTCGGGGATCTCAACCCCGAGTGAGTTTGTTAGTGCGATAAAATTTCACGTCAGGCATTCAATTATAGTGATTCATGTACTCTTGAGAATGTAACTTAATGATACATTTGGATTAAGTTCAAACAATTTTTGGGAAGAGTTACCTCAAGCCCCAAATATAGAATAGTTTCTTGGGACCACTATTGAAAAAACTCAATGAAAAATATGAACAAATCATGATATAATTTGTCACCTATTTTTAAGCTTGATGTGATTATATTATTAAAAAACCATGTGATAAAAAATTCTCTTAATAACCTTATTTTGTATTAGACAAATATATATAGCTACTTGAAATTCAAAATTCAAATAAAGAAAGAAACTATTGCAACCTATCATACCATATAAATTGTAGATAACTTGCACTTACAATTCTATAAAGAACCTTAATGAGGATGAGGATTGGTTCATGAATACTACTTTTAAAAGTGAACCATACTCAAGAGCCCGTTATGCTGACAAACAATTTTTGGCCCTTCAACAATTATCATGATTAAGTTAGGCTACCAAAACATATCAAAATATTCCCTCAGTTTTCCACATTTTTGATATTTGTTTACCCATCTTAATAACTATATACTATAAAATTTCACTCATGTGTGCTTCATGGGTACTACTTAATTATAATTGAGGTTTCAACACACTTTCAAATTTAGTTGGATATTCTAGGAGTCCAATTTTGATATTACCCACTTAAATTTCACATGAATAACATACTCATATATGTTTTCTAAATCCTTAAATGTTCCACATTTCCAGCAAGATAAATATGATTATTTATTTATGTCATAAATGGATATAACAGAAAATATGTTATGAACTGGAAATAATTATCATTCTTTCTATAGATAAATTTTGAATGTGCTAAATTTAGGGATGAATGCTATTAGGGAAACAACAATTAGAATTAAGTATATTCAACCACTCTAACAAACAAAATGACAACTTTTCACCCTATGGTAAACCTAGTGGAACATTCCATCCTGCCAAAGGATAGATGAAAAAGTAATCTATTCCTCGACTAGGATGGGCTTAAAAAGTTTTTTTCCAAGGAGTTAGTATAGCATAATATTGTCTTGATGCCAAATCCCAAACCAGATCTCTAACACACTAGAACTCAACAAACATAACAATTGAAGTAAAATTTCACATATTTATGAACCTTGAGTATCATGGATAAACCAAACTAAGAAACTTTTAGAACAGAACCCACTATCATAAAGATATGTGAATTGCAAATCAATCATAGCTCTTATTATATCATTAAGTGTGATCATCATATAATAATATATACAATTCATAAATTTATACACTACACTTAAATAACTGGATAAATAAGGTTTAAAATAAGTTGGGTGGTAATCATGTGGTTGATGAGTGAGTGGTGGATGATAATCATGGATCAACCCTAACACTATGTACATATGGTGGGTCACACTATTCATATTTAATACCAACTTCAATCTAATTAGATAAACAACCTAATCGAAAATTCAAGAAAGACGAGATTGTTGATATTGTACTCTTCAAATATAATCTCAGATAGTGAAAAATATATGCAGATATAAATGTCATCTTTCCCCTTAAAGAAAACTCATGCCATACTTGGTCAAAAAAATTCATACATAAGTGAAAGCTATAATTAGGTAAAATGTAGAAAAAATGTTTTTTGGAGGACTAGCGATTTGTTTATTCATCATGCTCTCTTGTGCAGGATAAAAAACCAAAATGTAGAAAGTTCAATTAACTAAGGGCCACAGTGGCTTGAAAGTAGGAATATTGATGTATATGTGGTCAACAAGAGTTTTCTTTTCTATGACATCTATAATGCAGTTGTGGTCCCTACTTATGTAGGTTATTGGTACGTGCTTTGTATTATCTAACTTCAATGTGGTCCTCCAATTGGGATTTGAATTTGCAAGGACTTTAGTCTTGCCATGTAAAGTTCCATTTCTTGTCTGCAGTCGTGCTCCAATTGTTTATCCTTTGTTACCTTCAATGTCTTGTAAATCTCTTAACATATGTTTGTAGGGCTGAAGTGGTCAAAGTTGTAGTGCTACACCCAAGGAAAATAATTCAACCAATTTTAGGTGTCTACTACATCAAGACATCCAATGCATTTGAAGACACTAAATTGAGAACCTTTTTTAAACAAATCTTGCAAGTATATTAAATTTTCATTTTGTTATGTATTAGTTAAAAAATTATATTAGGATATAGTTTAGATTCTTTATGTAGTTGTAAATTAATTTATCTAAAAGACAAAAGCACAAAATATACAATATGATACACCACATATTTACATATGATAAAGATTTACTATGTCCCAACTATGTTTGATGTAATACTTCATCTTTGAATATTATCATATATTTCCCTTTATCACCCCTCATTAGAGCCATTGATCTAACTAAAGTTATATAGGGGTATAATACCTTAGATCATAGATAAATGATAACATTAGATATCTTCCCCACTATCTTGCTATATTCTACATGATAGTTCCCACTATGTTTTCCAGTGGGTATAATATACCTTTCAAAATCGGTAAACCCCTTTGCTGAGTCATGAAAATTTTTAGGGAATGAATCTTAATTTCTCACATTCTCCCATATCCTTTAATATTTCTAGTGGTATGAGCTGTACCTATATCGAGTTATATAAAACTCAAACACCTCATAAGCATCATGAACCACTATCTTATGTTTTCATCCACAAATTGCATCGATATTCTTTTTTATAATTCTGACCAGCCACACCTCCAATGTGTGGTTTGAGGAGTTAGTTTTATTGACTGTCACTTTTGAGATGTAATTATTAATGCGAAGATTTACACATGACCTTGCTAAAACATTCTCTACTAGACAACTTTTTCAATGCAATGTTTCCCCTTCCCTATGTATACACCAATTGCTTGATGGAAAAGATCTAACATGAGTGTATTTATCCTCTCTACATCCAAAAAAGGAATGACAATCATCGTAGATTCTCTCAGATCTCATTACTTCAAACCTTGATATTTTGAATGCAACTAACATTCTCCTCATTTATAATGACACACAACTTTAGCTATCATGAGTTCATTTCTAAAGTTTTGGTGATGCTTCCCATTTATTTGGTAACGTTCAATTGTAGGAATTGTACGAGTTGAATATGGGTGGTGCTAATGAATGTTTTCTTCTTTTTCTTCTAGTTTCCTTTTTACGACTTGACCCTTGTAACCTTATCATAAATCCTTCTTCTTATGCTACACTTAGTCATTTTTTAGCCCTGGCTTGGTCTGGAAAATTAAAGTGAGAAGTTTCATAACTAGAATTTTCCTCCCTAAGTCACCTCTAATTGAAGCTCAGCTTAAATCTAGAGCTAGGTTCATAAGTTGATGTTTTTGAGATAGATACTCTGACAACACATGGAAGGTAGTCTTTGCTATAGAAAAGGATATAATGATGATTTAGGAAGTCATATCATGTTCCCAACCTAAATGTCTAGGTTACTTTTTATTTTCCTTTTCTTGATTCCAAGAATGAAAAATAATAATTGTAATCAGATTATGCAAATAACATATGACTCAGAATAATGTGAATGTTTAAGAGAAATTCTAAGATATTGGAAAGAACTTGTTTTTTAGTTTTTGATAGTTCCATTGAATAAAATGTACATAAATTTACAAAAGTATAATGGAATGCTTATAATTTTTTGGAAATTATATATTTAATGAATTAGAAATTTAAGAGTTGGGAGTATACTTTCTAGTTAGATTGATTCCCCATTAGGTATTTTTCTCATCTTGACATCATTATTTGGGCATATTTCTTCTCTATTTATATACTTCAAAAAATTAAGGCATGCAACACATGCTATTTACATTCCTAAATTGCACACAGGGGTTCCTTATAGGTCATAAATGCTATTTATCAACACATGTTGTTGATCGCCAATATCCGTCATTGCTACATTGTTGAACAAAGAAGGGAAATAAGAATCAAAGCAAAACTTTTGGAAACTAACACTAGCTATTGCTACAACTTCATGTGCCACACGATTTGCCTTCCTACTAATAAAAGAAATACTAAAAGATCTGAAAAGAGAACTAAGGTAACAAATGTCATTGATAATGACTCCCATCTCATTCCACCTTGTAGTCGCCCCATGGAAAAGATGATAAAGCACCTGCAAGTCTATCTCCACCATGAGGTTGTGGTACTCCTGATCAGAACTCAACTTAAGATCGGTTATGATCGCTAAAGCTTCATCCATTGTTCCATCAACAACATGGCCAATGTGCTCACCTTCAACACTTCTCAGCAAGTTTAGGTTGATTTACACTACGACAGAATATACTTTTTACTACAAATTCGTTTTTCCAATTTACAACATGTGTCAACTGTTGTATTAGATCATATGATCTCACGGGGTGGTTCTCTATACAACAAGTATTTCACATATTGTAATATATGTATTTTATACAAAATTTAATGCATGTTGTTGTTCACTGAACACAATGTTTGTAATAGGGATGTTTAATAAAACATGTTGAGAAGAAAGAAGAATACACCTAGACACATGTTTCAAACTTGAGACCACATGAAACTAAAGCGTAGCTCAAATCATTGAACCAATTTCTTTTTATAGACCACATACATTCTTTTTATACACATACAACGAGCCACATATACACTTGTTACGTGAATGTGGTCTATCACAACATGTAACTATTATAACAGGTGAAAGCATGTTGTGTGATTTAGTATATTACAATGGGTTAGAGTATATTTTGTATTATGGTCTATTAAAACCGGTTAGCATACTTGACTATTACAACGTGTTAGAGCATGTTATATAATTATGGTCTTTTACAATGGGTTTGAGTATGTTAGAATATTATAGTCTATTATATCGGTTTAACACTTGTTGTAGTATCATGTGTACTACAACGAGTTTGGTCCGTTGTATATAACTTATGTTATATAATATATACTATAAACAACACTCAAATAGACTTGTTGTAATATGCATGCTAACTACAATACACCAGCAAAATTATTGTATTTCACCCGTTGTAAAAATCATTTTCTGTAGTAGTGTTATGATATATATTGAGGATAGAAGGTCCATTATTCCTGTTAAATACTTGAATTGTTCTTAAGATTAGTATCCTATTATCTCACGTGTATAAATAATTTTATGTTGATTTAATAAGATGGCATCTTCTCGAATGGGATGAATTGTTTTTAGAAGCTTCATGTTTGTTGACTACAATGCCCTTAGTTTGCATCAAAGATGAATCTGGGTACATGTTATTATGATGAGTCTTTGTGATGGTATTTATTATTCCTCTATAATCAGTTGATGGTATTGTACCATGCGGTGGTTATTTGTGTTAATAGATTCCATTTTATGGGCATATGTATTGGTGACATGATCCAATTTTATGCATATATCGATGCTCCCAACTAATTATTACAATATATATTCTTAGGACATTGGGTCATTTATGGATTATGTTGTACAATTGTATGCTATATTAAATGTTTTGTGGATTGTTTATGATAGGATTTTGTTTCCCATTTACTATTATGGGAAGTTGTCTACTTAATTATTTAACTATACGTGTGTAAATTGAAATGAAACAAAGTTACACACACATAACTAGGCCGTTGCTCGTATGCTTTCATTTTCCACATAAATCGATTTCTTTGTGAAGAATCGAGTAAGGCGTAGGGTACAGTGAGATACACCTATTAGCTTGCCGACATACATATACCCACATGAAAATGACGAGACATAAACAAGCAATGCGTACACATACATGCGCATTTTAAAATCAAATGTGTCAGATATAAAATGAAATTACGAAACTATGAGTTATTTGTAGAAAGACCACATGAGAGTGCCTTAAACGCATTGCACATTATTGGGTGAAGTCAATCATGCACGACTAGTTAGGTATGATGAGGAAAATCGTCACATTCGTGTTGCCAAATAAGTGTCTAGTCAAATTCGACAAGGAAAACAGCCAAGTCCATGTTTGTGAAAACTAGTCATGAAAATGTACAAGAAAAAATATTAAAAAAACAACTAACCTGCACGGGGTTTTACTAAATGTTGAAAGGAAATAAAAAAGAGATAAAGAGCCGTTCGGAATCTAGGCAATGGACAGAGGAGCTAATGGGGTTCTAATGCAGTTATGTACATCGTACTAGACTTGGTAATAAGTATATATCTATATTCGATGCTGCCTATTTGATGCGTCCATAACATAATTTGACCCACTTTAAGTGTCTAAATACAGTGTTAATGTTAAACAAGGAGAAGTTATCAGGCATTGATTTTTATGTCTTCGAAGACGCTGCACAAGGATACAAGATGGTAAACAACTGTATTTCTGTTAGAAGCCCCCAATCGCCCAGAATTAATGATCACGCTCACAAAGCGGACTACCAATTAGTCAGGAGACAAGGATGGTACTATTTCTCCACAGACGACACCCACCTAGCTAAATTAAGAAAACCACATGCCAACCTAACATCACTTCTTCTGCAGGAATTCAATGTATCTTTCTTTTCGTTAATCAGAAACGGTCAGTATCTCACTAACAAATGCAATGAGAACGAGCAGACACTGTGCCGTACCCTATAAACCGACCACAAAATCGGCCTGTGATAGTCGTTCCCCTCCTCATTGCGGACCTCTACCGGAATAAGTGTATAATTTATGTTAGATGATGCCTATTTGATGCCGCCCGAATATAATTTGATCCTTTTTTATCCTAAGAAATACCACATGAACGTATTTATCTTTCCCAGCTACTTCATCGTCTGTTGTGAGAGACAAATTTGCGGCGTGAGGAAATAAACAGCTTAGGGCCCGACCCGATTCAAACGGCATCACCGAATGAGGAAGATATAAGTCCATATTTGGTTCAGGACTGAGATTCTGTAACCTGGACTGGGTTAGTCGGGGTTAGTCAGTAGATTTAGATTGGGTTAGTCTGGATCCAGTCTGATTCTGTTTGGCAACCTAGTCTAATTGTAGTCAGCTGGTCAGGATTGAAACAGGATTCAGTCTGATTCTGTTTGACTACTAGTCAGGATCCAGTCTGATTCTGTTTGGCAACGTAGTCAGGATCTGGCTATCATGTCCTGTTCTTACAAAATAGTGTGTCCTTTCTTACAGAATAGTTTGTCATGTTCGTACAGAACTATTTTAAAAATAATGATCGCAGAACTGTGTTGACTGTGCAACAAGATTAAAATTTACAATAAATATATAATTTTATACAGGATTTATTCTATTTGTTATTTTCTTTTATGAATATGAGTTGATTATTATTAAATTTATAAGTATATTTAAAGTAAATATTACGTAACCACTACTATGTGAATGCATGACACATGTATTATTGTATGTATGTATACTTGTGCATCATTGTATAAATAGGTAAGTAACAAAATAATTAACGACAGACAACTTAAATTTGTCGTAATACACAATATTCTATTACACAATACAACATATATTACACATAAGTGTCATTACAATTTGAAATATAAAAAGGTCAAATGACGTTAGGTACTATAAAAAGGTCATCACATAAGTGTCGAACAATATTAGGTTGATTGTCTGTCTCTCTGATTATCGGTTGTTGCACATGGTTGAGAGCTTCCCACTTGATCAAGTTATTGTTGTATTGCCGGTGGGTAAGTATGGGGACTTATCCAGAATGTGCATGGAACTGGATCTACAATTTTTAGCACTTTCCACCTTGCCTTAAAGGCAGTTAATGTATGAAATTCTACAAGGGCATCACACCAACCTTGACGTACATGAGGCCTACGCAAGAGCCGCAAGTAGTACTGACGACCCAACACTGTGCCGAGTGCGGCATTTGACTCGTCATCTAGTAAAAATGATTCATTGTGTGCAAGAGCGTCTGTAGCATAGATTAATAACTATCAAACCAATGTATTTGATGACAAAATAGGTGACAAAGTGGAGCCAATGTATTTGATAAAAAGTAGATGAGAGAAATGACTATTGATATAGATGTTTGATACATGCGTAATAAAAGATAAAATAAAATGCAACTAGATGTAAGGTATAAGGAAATTTGTTCAAGTAACAGTATTAAAGTAAACCAAATATATCGGATTCATATTTTAATTAAAATATGTATAAAAGTAATTGTTCCACATAAAAATAAAAGTATTTCTTTGAAAGAAATTGAGATGACATATCTTACATCACAACTAAAATTTCAAAAATAAGATAATGGCAGGTCTAAATATTGGGAAAATGCGACATTGTTCAACGGAGACGAGACTAAAAAAGGGACGGTGTGCCCTGCAGTTGCCTAGATCTAGAAATGCGGAAGCGGTCTAAGACGAAGACTAGCCACTGTGTTTCCCATTCTTTGGCGCAGAGGTAGTTTTTTGTTGATCTCGGGTGGGTGATAACACCCAAATTTATGGATTTTTCTTAAGAATTTATCTATGGTTTTGTATCACTGTAGCCTTAACTTATCCAAAATAATCCATGTTTCTTATCTTTTATTAATTTATGTCCTTTCTTAGATAAAGATTGCTCAACTAGCCAATTTTGGGACTTGCAGGCACCGAACCTGAAAAGACATCTATTTTCCATGATTTCTCTCCAAATCCATATGTTTTTGTAGCAGCTAAGTCTACACCGCGACCGCGGTCCTCAGGGTCCCGACCGCGACCGCGATACTCACGCTCACCCCAACCGCGACTGCAGTATTTGACTCCACTGCGACCGCGGTCTGGATATACACCTCGACCGCTATCCAAGCCACTGCCGCCACTGATGAACTAACCACGACTGAGGCACATCCTCTGGGACCGCGACCGCGGTATCTACATCAACCTCGACCGCAATCGAGGTACATCTTCCTGGACCGCTATCGCAGCCAAGAAGAAGTAACCTCGACTGCGACCGAGGTACATCTTCTTTGACCGCGGTCGCGGCCAAGAAGAAGTGACCTCGACCATGATCGTGAGTGTGACCTCGACTATGACCGCGATCTCGACTGTGATTGCGAAGTTAATTTGGTGCAGACGCTGACCATTTCGCCTATAAATACTCGCCCTTGTCCACCTGAAGAAGGGTTCGGATCTGGGGAGTTTTTTAGATGTTGGTTCTGACCCGATGAGGTTCCCAAAGCCCCGTGGGAGAGTCCAGAGGTCTGAGAAGGCCAAAGTGCTCCCCGTGGGAGAGTCCGGAGTTCTGAGAAGGCCAAAGTGCTCATTCTACGCCCATCACTTTAGTGTGCTTCCATCCCCTACCATCTTCCACCTTTGGTCTTAGATTTCCAAAGGCAGAAGCATAGGAGAGAGCAGACTGAGGACCCATCTTCTTCAAGAGAAGGAGAACGCCCACACTATAATCTTCCACCCCATCCACCAACCAAGATATTGTTCGGGGTGGATCTAGAGAGAAAGGAGGTTGAGGAGTCCATAAGATCAAGGAGAACGACCCAAGGACGAGATCTGGCCTATACAGAGGCTAGGGAGTGAGATCCACCTCTCCTCTATGAGCTAAATCTCTTCTTCTTCTCCTTCCTTCTTCCGTCCCCCTTAGTTTCTGTACAAACGATGTTCTTCCATCTTTGTTCGGTGCCAACTATGCTTTTCCATGGTTAGTTGAGCTCCTTCTTGGCTATGTAGTCTGTTTTGGGCATATTTATGTACTTTTACCTTGAGCAAGTAGTTTTATTTAAGATCTAGCACGTTTTCTATTCTATCTTCTCTTTGTGGTTATGATTGCTAGTTTGGTTGATCTATTTCTTTCTTGAACTACTATTTCTGCCTATATCAAGAGATTTGTTGTAGAAATAGACAAGAGAAGATAGTTTGAATCAAATTCTGAAAGGAGGACAATTCAAGGTCATATGTTCCTAACATCCCAGAATATTCTAGACCTGAGAGGATATCTAGAATATTCTAAGATGTTGGTTTGTCATCCTCGAAAAAGGTTTCATATCATCGATGGGTTTTAGTCAAGCCACGCGAGAGCGAGTGGGATGACCCCACAGGAACAGTTACCACGGTGTGTGCTATGTTTGCATGTAGGTTGCTTGTTGAGGTATTCGAGGGTTGTCTATGCTCGAGAACGGGTACATAGACTTCCTAACTTATGGTTACATAGCCAGGAACTGCTTCTCTCTGATTAGTAGAATCCTACAATCTCTATTTTATTTTCTTTTCCTTGTTTTGTTTTAATTCGTGACAACCCACTAGACTAGTTCTAGCTCCTTACTTTGATCGACTATCGTCTTGGCTTATCTGACTCAAGAATGAAATCCCAAGCATCCTAAATGTCACCACGTCCCTGTGTTCGACTCCGTATATCTACTTCGACCCTGTAATAAAAGTTGCGGGGGTCCTTGAAGGTTTTGGGTTATAAATTTAAAGGTTTGATTCCTTTTGACTCCGCCTCCGTATTCTGGACGTGCGATTTGGGGCTTATCAACTTTTTGGCGCTGTTATCGGGAACGTGGTTTTCCACGTTTATACGCCTAGAAGATTTTGTTATATCACTCTTAAGCCCATAAATATATATAGGCATAGTTTTCCTTCTTTGTTTCAAACATACTTTCATATACACTGAATAGCTTTCCTTTTTCTTATACTTTTCAGACATGGATCTTGCTTCGTCGAGGTAAGTCATCTTGTCCACCTATCCTCCCGAATTTTTATGTAGTTCCGACTGCTGGAAAATAATTGAAAGTCGTGCTCTACAGCTCGTCAAGTTATACTTCCCTCCACCATCATCGTATGTTGAAATTCCAACAATGGAGACTGCCAGTTAGCCCTCTACTTCTGTGTTATCGGGGGATCAAGAACTGATTAAGGCAGTGGAGTTGGTCAGGGAAAGTGTTCACGCACTCACCTCCTCAGCTCCTCATCTCCAAGAACACATCACTCCACTCCAGCTTATGTTAGAAGAGCAGGAGCATCAACTCCAAATAGCAATAGAGCTTGCAGAACGCAGTAGAAGTCTACTTCAAACTGTTGAGCAAGGATTCATCCAAGCACATCAATTTGATACAGTGAGTCTACAACAGGAGTGCAAGGCGGAATTGATGGATCTCAGAAGCTTGGTTGCCCAAGTCCAATAGCTTCATGATAAATATGTTGAACATGGCAAGAATCTTTAAGAGCTCATCAATTTGGTTACCACACAGTTGCAAGCGCCACCGCCTTACAATGAAGACATTAGTTATCAAGACCATTACATTGGGTCTGAAGGGGAGTATGCCTCACCATTCGATTTAGACCATCAACTAGATTCATCAGGATTTTTCTGTGAAGACCAATACACTTGGGAAAGCCCTTCATTCTATCGAGATGACTCAGTTGATCAACCAGTGGAAAATACAAGCCAAGCGCATGAATGGTTTTATGATGATGATGATGAAGACTCTTGTCCTCACTATAATAGCCAATCAACCTCACAACCAGAAGGTTGGTTTGAGGAATCTGAGTCAGATATTGACCCAGACCAGAGTGATAGCTCTCACATTGAGACTTGTGACTTAGCCTTGAGCAGTACGCCAATCATGGTTTGGAACAATTTGTTTGATGATGACGACAATTGTTCAATTTGGAGTAGTGAATATACTAATGACGACGGGTTGGAGCAGGATGAGCCGACATTTTCCACCATTCCCTTAAAAGGCTTGGTGGACATCGAAGGCGCAGGATGGAAAATCCACCACAACATGGCTGTTGTGCATGAAGATACCCCAGACCCCATAAAGTGTGACAAGCTTGGGGTGGTAGAACTGCAATTAAATTCACCTGGGGATACTTCCTGCTCAGAAAATGATTGGATGACTCAAACTGTACACGAAGACTTATCTGAGCATCCAACCTCAAGTTCCAAGGTGGAGAGAGAGGTGAGGGGCCTTATAGAAAACTCTCAACCTCTCTCCTCAATCTCATCATGTGTTGACACCCAGGGGCCTTCTTGTTCATGTCCTTGCCTTGAAGGCACCCTTTAAGAGGAGCTGCTGAAGGATTCATCCCCGTGCACTTCAATTGAACATGAGTATAGAGATGGCTTCTCCAGGTGGCCAGATTTCAGCCCTCTCCTCAAGAGTCAGAGTGGGACATCTTCCCTCATACCCTACCACTACACCTTGGGTACAGGCATCGAGATGCAGGTAAGTAGAACCCAAAAACTTAGGATTTGGGATCCTAGTGTGGGAATTGTAGGGCAGCCACCCCTATTTCTGACACAATTTTTCTTTAAATATTTACCTTACTTTTCACATACAAATAAAGCCAATTTGATTTTTATCTTTCACTAACTGCCTGCAATATTGTTCGTTTTGCATCATCTAGTTTTCCTCTTATTTTCCTTTCACTTACAGCTTCACACCTGAGCAGCCGCTTTTGGTACATTTCTCTATCATCCTTCTACAATTTCGACATCTTGGTTTTCACTTTGTGTTTTGACCTCTATAGATTCCTCCTTCCCATATGGTATTGTTGGAACTGTGATCGTGGTCTCATGATAGGAACCGCAACCGCGGCTTGTTGAGTAAGAACTATGAACGCAGTCTGAAAGCCAAGAACCGCGACCGCATTCCTGCATGAGTGAGACTACGACCACGGTTACGCAAGCCCTGGGCAAGATTTTTCATCTTGGTCTGACCAACATGTCTGGTTGCCTCGGCATTTTGACCGACTGTTGCTCTTTTGACCGAGCTTTTTCTCTTTTTCCGGTTTTGCTGGCATTTTGTCCGCTGCTTCAAGTGGTTCATGCAAAGGCGGGTCTGGATACTGGTCTATAAATACCTCTACCGTTGAGGGGTCATCCCCCCTTTTGCCTAAACCACTGGGTTCCCTCCTCCGCATTGGTTTCCGCCTATTCTTCTTCCTTCTCCTTGCTCCCGCTGTAGGACGACAGGGAAGGAGCGTGTGGGTCAGCACAACAGTTGTGATCGCGACTGCAGTCGATAGGTAGTGGCCATGTAGCTTGCCAGCCACGCACCCTAGGCAGCACCAATCTCAGAGGTCCTGACCGCGGTCTCTTTGTAACAAGTGGGTCAGCAATCAAAGCGCCTTGGTGAGAAATATCACGGTCTTCACGGTCGCGGTTCTGAAGGTTGAAGTCACCTCGTGCACCCGATCACGGTGTCCTACATTCGCGGGCTGGGGTTTTCAGGTCTACTTCACGGTCGCAGTTCCATAGACCGCGGTCGCCTTCATAACCGCGGTCGCAGTGATAAGGAGGTCAAGGTCACGGTATCCACTAGTGCATAATCGGCCTTTAGTGTCAGTTATTTAAGGCCTTTAGTGTCAGTTTTAATGCGACACCTATGTGGGCGCCGCTACAATGTCAACCGTTAGGCGTCGGTTCTCAAACCGACGCCGCAACCCTTCGCACGCCACCGAAAACACGCCAGCAGGGGGTATAGCAGTCGGTTATTAGCTTTGAAACCGATGCCATAAACCTTCACGCCACAAAAAGGGCACTATCTGGGGCATTATCAGCGTCGGTGTATTAGTGATACCCGACACCATATTACCCGCTGCCACAGTCGTGCTGGCCAGCACGGCCGTGTTATCTGGTCAGCTACCACGGACGTGCTGGCCAGCACGGCCGTGGTGTCTGGTCCACTGCCACGACCGAGGTGGCCAGCACGGTCGTGGTGCCTAGCCTCATTATGGAAATAGACGTTGGTTACTAGTAGGGAAACTGACGCCAGAACCATCAGCCAGCACGACCGTGGTGTCTGGTCCGCTGCCACGACCGAGGTGGCCAGCACGGCCGTGCTGCCTGGCCTCATTGGGGAAATAGACGTCAGTTACTAGTAGGGAAACCGACGCCAGAACCATCAGCGTCAGTTTATTATTGATAACTGATGCCACATCACATGCATTAGGCGTCGGTAATAATTATTTATCCGACGCTGTAATCATTTGTCATCGGTTTTAAATAAATAACCGACGCCTATTGCAAGTTTTTTCCTGTCAGTCTGCAGACCTGCTGTGGCTGGTCGCAGGATGAGAAACCTACAGTTCGTTTATGAACTGCATGTTTTACGACATCCATTGATATCAGCCAACAACATGCCACAAACCTGTAAAATTAACAACATTAATTTTTACACATTTAGCAACCTGCAGTTCCATTCGATTTTCACACATGTAGAAACATTCATGTAGCAATCTGTAGTTCCATTCATTTTCACATTCACACATGTAGAAACATTCATATAGCAACCAGCAGTTTTATTCATTTTCACATTCACAGATGTATAAACATTCAGACACATGTAGAAACATTCAGACATGTAGAAACATTCACACATGTTATAATTCAGAAATTCATTTACAAAATATCATTCTTTAGTCATTATTCACTATCAACATCCCAATTATATGTTAAAACCCCCACTACTTTTATGGTTGTTGCCCATTCTTCTCTTACATCATTTAATTCTCCCTCAAATAGGGAGCATGTACATCTGGTAAGGCCTTTTTGTAGTGTGGTCAGTTTTAAACACCTGCAAAGATAATGATGTATATATATAACTAATAATATATAAATAAGATTGATATATTTCATATTATCTAATGAGACTATATATAATACCTCAGGAATGGTATCGATGTCCACTGCAACATATTTGATAATCATGTGCATAAATCGCATCAAATAGTATGCACATGCCCATTCGTTGTCTTGTGTAGCACACTATAAATTGAAACATACAAAATATTAAAAAATACAACTAATTAAGCATTGTTCACATAAATAATATATACATTGCAGTTGGGAACTTACTTCCACGTTCTTCCAAATTATTTGCTGGTTCTTTTTCCTGGGGACCTTTCCTCCAGCCTTTTGAACTCATCTAAACCCCTACATGTTAATGTAACATAGTACATTGCATAATTAAATAGTAAAGTAATAACACATGTTAACGGATATGAAAAGGAAATATTTCTCACTGGAATACTGCCATTTTCATTTTGTGTCCATATTTTGAATTCAATTTTGTTATGACCCGTTTCAAAGCTTATCGGTAAGCATCATGATTTGAGCATAATTAAAGTTATTTGAGCTAACCTAAGTGCTCATGTGATGGTTAGTGCATTAATAACTTAATTTAGTTGAATCAAGCACATAAGATTAATTAGTGCATAATTAAGATGATTAATTTGAGTAAAGTGATGATTGAATGCGATTTGAAACTTTGAACCAGAGAAATAGTAAAATTAGTATGATATATTGCTCTGAGGGCGTAGAGAAATTAGCGCTTGAAATAATGCAAAAGAAATCCTGTTATTTGGACCTCCGAATCAATAGTTATGACCTTTTCCGTTTTAGGGTCAAACTTGCAATTTTTCCATTTATTTAGCTTTATAACCCTCCTTCCTTTATCCTTTCTTCCTGATCATCATCCTGATTCAACGCAAACTGCTTAAAGCGGCGCTCTATAGCAGGTCTCGACCGAGCAGCTGAAGGAAATCGCTCAGGGCGATTTTAGGGCGATTGAACCAGCGACCAAGCTCCCTCCATCCTTGACCTTCCATCCCTTCTTCTTCTTTGCCAATCGAGGTCGACACTGGGTGGCGCCCTACCTACAGCCATACCGCAGCACAGAGCTGCGGCCAGTAGCAGGAGCACCTGTGGGCGCGGCCAAAGCTTCAAATCAAGGTCATGGACCTTGGCTAGGAGGTCTAAATAAGAAACCGCCGTCAATTTAGCTTGGAGCAACACTTAGCTGAGGTATTCAGTTGGGCGTGCGGCTGCTGTATATAGCAGGACCGTGAACAAGAAGAATAGGAAGCTAAATCAAAGGAAGAAGACAATAGAAATCCACCCGGAAACATGCCCTGGGCACATCTCCGGACGAATCCGGACAGTCCAAATCACTGTGAGTAGGAGTTCATTTAGTTATCATCATTTAACTCCTTCGTTGGAATTTTTCAGTAAACTGTGCATTTTTCGCTGATACTTGGCTTTTGGACAGTATTTGGCGTTACCTGAATTTTATTTCATAAACTGCTTCCTTATGCCGTTATATGATTTAGTTTAACATCTGATCAGTGTGGATTGAATTAGTGAATTTATATGGTTCATTGGAACTTGAAATACGTAATATGATTGATGAAAATGATAGAATTTCCTGTATTACAACTCTAATGTATACGTTGAGCATAAAATGGATGTTTAGCATCGAAACTGGATAAGTTGATACTGAGTCATGTTTAAAGATGACAAATGATGTATATGTGTTTTCCAGTGATGTTCAGAATGTGAAATAAGTCTGAAATGTGATATTCCTGTTTAAGTGTTTATACGTTAATCAGTTAATAGACTTAGGTGCCCTAACACCATAGAACCCCTTTGAGAGGTATGCATTTTAGGGGTGAAACTCGTGTCCAACATCAACCGGTTGAGTAATTCTGGTGGCACGAGGGTTGATAGACAGTGTCCAACACCAACCGATTGAGTAATTTCAGTGGCACTGGGGAAAAATAATAAATAAAGTAAAGGGTTATCCAACACCAACCGGTTGAGTAATTCTGGTGGTAACCCAGTGTTGACTCCCTGCGCCTGTGTGCTCAGGTTAGAGGAGGAGTCCAGAGCACTCATGGTGAGTGCAGAGGAGGCCGGAGAGCCTGTAGGCCGGAGAGCCTGTGGGTCCTGTAGCAGAACAGGACTGGAAGTCAGACTTAGCATTTCCCGGGTGTGTCGCTAAGTCTTGTACGGTGAGATCATAGTTTGCTACAGATCTTTGTATGCAGAGTACACTGCATATGATTAGGGCATAATAATATTAATATAAAAGTGTAATCATATAGGATCACAGTAAATTTAATATGTTAAGAGATTTGAACTTCTGTGCAAATTCTCTATAACTGTTTATTTGTTTAAAATATCTGTTGTTGCATAGAAATGTGATTATTATCTGTAAATCTGCTATGTCATTAGAACTGCCCTACTTAGTACTGCACTTATGTTTTACTTCAATTTTTTATATATCTGATGAGTTGTTTAGTGATAGCTAAATGAAATGTTATTCACTGAGCGAGTAGGCTCATCCCTCTACTCAAACATTTTCAGGTCAACAACAACAACAGGAATCTGAAGGATCTTTTCATCCTAACGCTTAGTCTGTAGAAGGTATATATGTAGCTAGTATAGTTAGAGGTCTCTTAGTCCTTTCCCCTTGGTCCTTGGGACATGGTGTGGGTGAGAGAGAGTGTGTATGTGGAATGTGTATAAAGATGTAAATTAACTGTTATGTTTACTTTATGTCGAACAATGTAATATGCTGTAGACTTTGTTTATATTTCTAGTCAGTTTAATAAAAATGCTTCCGCGGTTTGTTTAGCTTTAGTTTACAGCATGAATCAGGTTATCATTTTAATGTCTTTAAAATGTTTAAAAAGTTATGAGTGGTTTGGCTTGTGTGTATATCCCTCCGTCGCGCCCTAATCTCGTGGGTTGTGGTTAGTGTGAGATCGGGGTGCTACATCTTGGTATCAGAGCATAGGTTGAGTACATGGTTACTCTAAGTCAAGGTCAGGGGACGACAAGAGACCAATAGGATTAGGACTTAAGTTTCTTCCTTCTAACTGTAATTTTCTAACAGGAAGTGTTCTGTTATACTATTGCAGATGGCAGGAAGAGGACGTGGTCACGAGAACCAAGTAAAGAGCTTAGGTTGAGTCGTTAAGAATCATTAGGATTAAAAGATAAAGTTATAAGTGAGGCAAATAAGAAGTGATGTGTTTTTAGCTCTGGGATGTCTGAGTGTTTAGATACCCTGGCCAGGTGTCTGAATACTTAGATTGACCAGTATCAAGCTACTCTGTCCATTCTTCTCTAGATGCCCTGGCCAGGTATGCAGAGGAAGGATGGGCTAGGGACAAACCCTAGAAATCTTAGGGTTAAGAAACCGAAAATTTATGTAGGAGTAAGAGATTAAGCATAGGATGTGATACAACTCTTGCTTTTTATTGCTCATTTGATTGGAAATCACTAGAAATGCTCTTATATGTATGGATTTAGATTTTCAGTTTGTAGAATATATATGATTCTTTTATATTGTTGTGTGTCATGAAGTGATTTATTTATTGTTTATATTCTTTGTATTAAGTATACCAGAAGTTATATTTAAATGAGTTTGCCCTAAGTGGATATTCTTTCCAGATGTTTGAGATTAATAGGAGTTGGTTAATCCTGAGTAGCTCTTGGCTTCAAGACTACAGGTTCGGCTTGGTCCGGCTGGCAGGATGCGTTACTGAGATCTAATGACTCATATTAACAGTATAATAAGAATAGACTCTGGATAATTTAGACTCGAATCATAGTAAGAATGTACATACACTAAGATGTTGAGATATAAGGGAAAGATTAGAACAACTAAGAATCAGTTGAAACCTTATATGGGCAATCCTTAATTGGAAATAAAGGAACACGACGTAAGGTTCAGATTAAGTTAATGATTAGTATTATATGATTTCTAAATATGAGAATATGGAAAAGATATGAGAATAGTATGTAAGGGCTAAGATAGTAAGAATCAACCATGGAATTGATCAGGTAATAGAGTAAAATAATTTTTATGTACTTCAAAACAAAGGGAAAATAGAAGAAAAGAGTTAAGTATATAATAAGTACATAGAAATAAAGAGTCTTATGTAAATCATAAGACCAGGACAAGGAACTTAGTTGGATCAAAAGAAATGTTAAAAATGACAACTTTGATTAAGGAACGAGAATTACATGACATAATTGAGAGTATGGAATGCATATCTTTATTTTAAAGTTTAATACATTCATACATGCTACCTTTGGATTCTGAGTCTCTACAAACTAACTAATTAGTTCCTAAAATAAAGAACAAATGTGTAATTTAGAAAATGAATGAATCACCTATGATGTATAGCTACCATGGTAGAGACGTATAAGTGAATGAAGTAATGACACACAATACGATGATGAAACCCTAGCAGGGTAAATTGAGAATGTAACTTATGTGGATGTTCAAGTAAGAGGAAGGAAATTCCAGTGATAAGATAAGGAAGACTTGAGTAAAACTTATGAGATCTAAAGTTTGATTTTCAAACTAAGGAAGCAAAGTCACAACACAATAATGCTATGTTACTGATAAGGACCAAACCCTAGAATGTTTAGAGTTGAAGTAGTTCAAGGGATGTCGCCAGTGATTTGACTTTGAATACTAGCATCTCTATAAAACAAAATCATGAGATTTGCACTATGAAAAGTAAACTAGTATTGATAGTAACCCAGGGTTTAAAGGTAGTTAATCTGAAAGGTAGATAAACAATATCAAAATGATTCAGAGAAAAGAGTAAGATATAAATTTGAAATGTAACAAATGTGTTTGAAACAAAAGGAGAAATACAAGATAACTGAAGTGCATTTTGAAATAAATTCTTACAGTAATAACAAGAAGTAAGTATCATAGAATGAGGAGTATTACTTGATACATGATTTGAAGTTAGCTGCTGTAGTTCATGCTCTTAAGACACGACGTCATTATCTTTATGATATGACGATAGATTATCACCCTGGAAATACGAATGTGGTAGCAGATGCTTTGAGCATAATGTTAAGTTCAACAGTTGATGCATTCTCTATGGCCTGTTTCAAGAAAGACATGCTAGTAGAAATGTGAAAGTTGAACTTAGACTTAGGGGTGACAGAGCAGAGTGGTTTGATTGCACAGATGCAAGTCAAGCCTACTTTTTATGATCAGATAAAGAAACTACAGCAGGGTGACAGTGAGTTACACCAAATCATGCATAATATGACAAAGGGAAAGAGACCATAGTTCAGGTTTTCAGATGATGGTGTGTTGTATTAGCATGACAGGTTGTGTGTATCTCGAGACAGTGATTTGAAAGAAAAGATTCTTGAGGAGGCACATGCATCGATGTATGCTATGCATCCAGGTAACACTAAGATGTATGTGAATCTCAATGAGTTATATTGGTGGCCTGGTATGGAAAGAATGTAGCTGAGTATGTGACTAGGTGCACTGTGTGTAAGCAGATTAAGGCTGAGCACCAGAGACCTGTAGATACATTGTAATCTCTTCATATACCAGAATGGAAATGGGAACATATCACAATGGATTTTTGTGGTAGGGTTACCCAGGACACCTAGAGGTTATGACTCGATATGAATGATTGAGGATAGACTAATTTAGTCTGCTCACTTTCTTCATATTAAGTCAACCTTTGATGTCTCGAAACTTGACTAAGATATACATGGATGAAATAGTTAGGTTGCCTGGTAATCCAGTTTCAATCATATCATATTGAGATCCTAAGTTCACATCCAGGTTGTGGAAACAGTTGCATAGTGCTTCGGGCACAAAGTTAAGATTCAGTACAACCTTTTCACCCGCAGACGGATGGTCAGTCTGAGAGAACCATTCAGACTCTTGAGGACACGCTGAGAGCATGTGTTTTGCTTTTTAGTGGAAGTTGGGAAGAACATTTAAGCCTTATAGAGTTTGCATACAACAATAGTCACCATTCCAGTCTTGGTTTGGCCCCGTATGAAGCTCTGTATGGTAGAAAGTGTAGATTGGACCAGTGAATTTACATAGTTCATCGAAACCCAAATTGCTTAGTGTGAATGTTGAGTTTAGAAATACACGACTGATAATGGTACGGTTTGGGTATAAACCCAGACAATACAGATTTCGTAAATCATCAGGTGCATGATTTCAAGAAAGTATGATAGCATTAAAATATGCAAATAAACCTAGCTGCATGCTTCCTGTTATGTTAATGTGTGTGACTTAACATTTACATGAATTGGAACATTTCTCTGAGATATTACTAGAAATTCTCAAGTATTATTAATTATTTGTGTTATGATACGTAAGAAACTCTTAATTGAGTTATGTGATGCACAAACCAGGATTTGGATTAATGTGCATGTTCTTTGAGAAATTTCAGATTATTGATAAATATTACAAATGATTTCTTATATGTGAAGTAAATTACTCTTATTGGTGTAATAAGATGTTCAATTGCATGAATTCAGTATGTATGTGTCAAAATTGATATGAGTTTGGGATATTTATGAATTTTAAATCTGCCTGCATGCATGATATAAGGATTACTCAGTAATTACAATGATTTTGAATATACTGCTCTGCCAGTTCTAGAATGATACCGTATTGTGATTTGAACTGCAATCAAATAGATGAGATAACTGAAACCCTAAGGATAGGGTGTTTCCATGTGACTAGTGAATGAGGTAACCCCTAAGGATAGGGTGTTGCTATATGATAAGTGAATGAGGTAACTGAAACCCTAAGGATAGGGTGTACAATGAATCAAGTATTTTGATATCAAAATTCTCAGTATGAGATGTGGTGATGTTTAACAGTTCAATTGCATGATTTTTAGTATAAAGTGCCAAATTGACATGCATTCTGTTTATTTAAGAATTTTAGTTTGTCTGCATGTCTAGTATGATAATTTCTCAGTAATTACCATAATTTGAGTTACTGATATAACAGTTCTAGAAAGACAATATATTGTGGTTTGATCTAGAATCAGATCAGATGTGTCCTATGTTGAGGGACCTATACAGATAGTTGATCAGAGGATCAAGAAACTCAAGAATTGTGAGATACCATTAGTGAAAGTTCTGTGGAGAAATCATAACCTAGAGGAAGCTACGTGGGAGCTTGAATCTGAGATGCGTAACAAGTTTCCTTTTCTCTTTTAGGAATTTCGGGACGAAATTCTTATAAGGGAGGGAGATTGTTATGACCCGTTTCAAAGCTTATCGGTAAGCATCATGATTTGAGCATAATTAAAGTTATTTGAGCTAACCTAAGTGCTCATGTTATGGTTAGTGCATTAATAACTTAATTTAGTTGAATCAAGCACATAAGATTAATTAGTGCATAATTAAGATGATTAATTTGAGTAAAGTGATGATTGAATGCGATTTGAAACTTTGAACCAGAGAAATAGTAAAATTAGTATGATATATTGCTCTGAGGGCGTAGAGAAATTAGTGCTTGAAATAATGCAAAAGAAATCCTATTATTTGGACCTCCGAATCAATAGTTATGACCTTTTCCATTTTTAGGGTCAAACTTGCAATTTTTCCATTTATTTAGCTTTATAACCCTCCTTCCTTTATCCTTTCTTCCTGATCATCATCCCGATTCAATGCAAACCGCTTAAAGCGGCGCTCTGTAGCAGGTCTCGACCGAGCAGCTGAAGGAAATCGCTCAGGGCGATTTTAGGGCGATTGAACCAGCGACCAAGCATCCTCCATCCTTGACCTTCCATCCCTTCTTCTTTGCCAATCGAGGTCGACATTGGGTGGCACCCTACCTACAGCCATACCACAGCACAGAGCTGCGGCCAGCAGCAGGAGCACCTGTGGGCGCGGCCAAAGCTTCAAATCAAGGTCATGGACCTCGGCTAGGAGGTCTAAATAAGAAACCGCCGTCAATTTAGCTTGGAGCAACACTTAGCTGAGGTATTCAGTTGGGCGTGCGGCTGCTGTATATAGCAGGACCGTGAACAGGAAGAATAGGAAGCTAAATCAAAGGAAGAAGACAATAGAAATCCACCCGGAAACATGCCCTGGGCACATCTCCGGACGAATCCGGACAGTCCAAATCACTGTGAGTAGGAGTTCATTTAGTTATCATCATTTAACTCCTTCGTTGGAATTTTTCGGTAAACTGTGTATTTTTCGCTGATACTTGGCTTTTGGACAGTATTTGGCGTTACCCGAATTTTATTTCATAAACTGCTTCCTTATGTCGTTATATGATTTAGTTTAGCATCTGATCAGTGTGGATTGAATTAGTGAATTTATATGGTTCATTGGAACTTGAAATACGTAATATGATTGATAAAAATGATAGAATTTCCTGTATTACAACTGCAATGTATACATTGAGCATAAAATGGATGTTTAGCATCGAAACTAGATAAGTTGATACTGAGTCATGTTTAAAGATGACAAATGATGTATATGTGTTTTCAAGTGATGTTCAGAATGTGAAATAAGTCTGAAATGTGATATTCCTGTTTAAGTGTTTATACGTTAATCAGTTAATAGACTTAGGTGCCCTAACACCGTAGAACCCCTTTGAGAGGTCTGCATCTTAGGGGTGAAACTCGTGTCCAACATCAACCGGTTGAGTAATTCTGGTGGCACGAGGGTTGATAGACAGTGTCCAACACCAACCGATTGAGTAGTTTCGGTGGCATTGGGGAAAAATAATAAATAAAGTAAAGGGTTATCCAACACCAACCGGTTGAGTAATTATGGTGGTAACCCAGTGTTGACTCCCTGCGCCTGTGTGCTTAGGTTAGAGGAGGAGTCCATAGCACTCATGGTGAGTGCAGAGGAGGTCGGAGAGCCTGTGGGTCCTGTAGAAGAACAGGACTGGAAGTCAGACTTAGCATTTCCCGGGTGTGTTGCTAAGTCTTGTACGGTGAGATCGTAGTTCGCTACAGATCTTTGTATGCAGAGTACACTTCATATGATTAGGGCATAATAATAATAATATAAAAGTGTAATCATATAGGATCACAGTAAATTTAATATGTTAAGAGATTTGAACTTTTGTGCAAATTCTCTATAACTGTTTATTTGTTTAAAATATCTGTTGTTGCATAGAAATGTGATTATTATCTGTAAATCTGCTATGTCATTAGAACTGCCCTGCTTAGTACTGCACTTATGTTTTACTTCAATTTTTTATATATCTGATGAGTTGTTTAGTGATTGCTAAATGAAATGCTATTCACTGAGCGAGTAGGCTCATCCCTCTACTCAAACATTTTCAGGTCAACAACAACAACAAGAATATGAAGGATCTTTTCATCCTAACGCTTAGTCTATAGAAGGTATATATGTAGCTAGTATAGTTAGAGGTCTCTTAGTCCTTTCCCCTCGGTCCTTGGGACATGGTGTGGGTGAGAGAGAGTGTGTATGTGGAATGTGTATAAAGATGTAAATTAACTGTTATGTTTACTTTATGTCGAACAATGTAATATGCTGTAGACTTTGTTTATATTTCTAGTCAGTTTAATAAAAATGCTTCCGCAGTTTGTTTAGCTTTAGTTTACAGCATGAATCAGGTTATCATTTTAATGTCTTTAAAATGTTTAAAAAGTTATGAGTGTTTTGGCTTGTGTGTATATCCCTCCGTCGCGCCCTAATCTCGTGGGTTGTGGTTAGTGTGAGATCGGGGTGCGACAAATTTAGTCCCCTTAGGATCAAGATAATAGACAATGAACATCTTGGGGACAATAACTAGTAACTCCCAATGCATACCACTAGAGGTAAAAAAGTTAAAAATTAATAACTCAAAATCCACAATAAAAATGTAATTTTCTTAAGTCCAAATTATAAGCAAAGTAAATTTACTCCACATTGAATAGAGCTATTATCAACATCTTCTTATTTTGAGTAAAATTTATAAAAGCATCACAGCAGTATTGTTGAACTGATGGAGGGTCTTTAGCTACTAGACTAATCAAAGATGGAATAAAAAATTCTACATGTTCGAATGAAACATCTACACATATATTGTCTAAGTAGCTGTAGAACATGTATTACGTATGCATTAATAAATAAGAAACCAGATCACCAGATCCTACACAAGGTATATGGATGTATAAAGAAGATCTCACCTTATACATAGCTCTATCACAGATGTATTCAGCCAATCATATCGAAACAACTCCAAAATATCTTGTACAAATAGTTTTCTTTCGTATGATTGACCTGCAGCATCTGCATCTATAGAAATAGTTATAGGGCAATTTATATCATGTTCGTCTAACCATATTGCCATACCCCTACAATTAGGACCTAACGGGATAGGTAGGTCCTTTGGAACCCAACTTGGTAATGTAGGAGGTGGAGTTGGAGGCCTAGATGCTCTGGGTGTCTTCTTTTTAACCTATATATATATATATATAATTTCAGATCAACTGACATCATATATACACATTAACAATTTAACTTAATGTAAATTTACCATATAGTTTCAGTATAGAGGACATCCGCTTTTAGCCACAATATCACTCCGCCTTCTGCCTCACCAAGCGTTTCACAATCTGGGTGGGCATATGGCAATGGAAGATCCATCCAATTGGGGAATATGCATACTGGGCTCACACGAACCCAACCAGCTGGTAATGGAGACCCATGAAATATTTTCCCTGGTAGGGATGGGTAAGACGACGCCTCTGCAATGACAAATTCTTTACTTTTTAGACGGCATGGCTTCAACCCCTACAAATTTTTGTATAAAGAATGTTATATACATATATACATATCATCTTGAAAACATATTATCTTGAAAAGGCTAGTTACTATGTCATAAAAATACTTACAGCGGATGTGCTAGGTGGTGGGTCTATAGGATTACTCCCAACCTCTACAGTAGGAGTAAAGCGGGACGCCATAGGTATTGTCTGCTGAGGGGCAGTCAGAGATACCTGCCACTTGCTCATTGCTTCTTCGAGTTTCCTATCAACTAATGTATCTACCTATACATGGATAAAAGAAACGTTAGCTTCTGATTATTGAATTCTCTTTTATAGTAACATTATAAAGAAAGAATAGGTTACCTCTTCTTGGGAAAGTCCCACTTTTGGGACATGTTTGCGCTGGGATGGCCCAAAGAACGCTTTGATGCCCACACCAGTGCCTGCATCTCTAACACGTCCAGGATGCTCTGGGTTACCCAGAGCAACTGTCAATTCATCCCTTGTGCCCTTAGGGATGAACTTGCCTTGTTTCCTCAGCTCGTGCAGCTCCCGCTAATCGCCAAAACAAAAATTTGTAATTAAGTAAATACCACAAATAATCAATATTCGAACGATTGCTCTAAGAGTTGTATTTTACCATTTTGCATCCGTCTCAGCAATTGCGGGCTTCCTTATTTCTCCCTTCTTATTTTGCCTCCCAGCTATCCAGACATCATGGCGAGGCAGAGGTGTGGTACCTATAGTAGAGGACTCCTGAGTAGCAGTAGACTCAGCTTGTAGTCTTTGGTGAATGCATGCATACCCCTTTGAACCCATTGTGTGGTCATGCACATTCATTGCACTGACCGGCCTAAATCGTGCATCCAAAAGGAGCGGATTTGAAGTAGTCAGACTTTTAAATAACCCGACTCTTAGGCCCCCGCAACGATGACGGGGTCCGAAGTAGCGATCGGGGTCGAATCACAGGGACAAGGGTGGCCGTGATAAGAACGTGGAATCAACACTCTACACCCCGGTAAATGAAGGGTAAGAATAAAGTTCCCAAGGGAACAACAGGTGAAGATCGGTAAAACAAAAGAAAACTATCTCCAACTGGAGTTACAAGGAAGATTATGGTTTTTGGCATTTATCAGTTTTTAGGGGTTTTGCGTAACAGAACCAGAGGAGATAACACAATTGCCTCGGTAAGGAACGAAGGAGGAAAACTTTGGCATAACAAGCGGCAGTAGGAAACATCTAGTACCCCTTCTCTCCAAGAGGGTACCTCCAACTAAACACCACCACCTTCTCTCAAGGGTGATGGACTTGGGTTGGAGTGGAAAGATAACTGAAGAAACTCCGACCCTGGGTACTCTCGTACTCCCTCATCGGACCAAACACTAGAGTTACAACACCTCTCTCGAGGGAGTTGCAATAGGAAACATGATTCGATAGCTAGTCAAAACATGATCTAAGCATACAAGCTAGAGTTTGGATGCTAAACAAAGAAATCATCCAGCAAAAAGGGACCAAACATAGAGCAACATGTATTAAAACTCCTCTTTTTCCATTAGCATAAGCATTGTATAAAAGGTTTAGTTACATTGTGTAAATAAAGAAAGTAAATGACTGAAAAAGGGAAGATAGGTATTGCCTCCTTGATTTGGAAGGGGAACACACATCAGTGGAACCCTAAGACGTCTCTAACCCGATACCGGGCGGAAGCTATGCCCGATATGCCTGTGTCAGGTGGTAACCCCCTGTCGGGTGATAGGTCGTAACAGGCAGGCGTATCGATCTAAGCATTTCTGCCTGATATGGTTGTATCGGGATGCCACCCTCTCAGGCGACACGCCGTGATGGGTAATCCATATCGGGGTCGGTATCGTGTCGGGTTAGAGAGATCTTGGGTTCTCAGTTTTCTTGTATCGGGTGTAGTGAGCGAGCCATCTCGGGCAGATCCCATCTAGGGACCCAGCACATCGGGTGACCTTCTGGTTGTATTGGGCTACTGCGGCTACCGAGACGAATTCTAAGTGAACCACTCACGCCCCTGTCGGGTTGGGGAAGTGCTCACCTAGTATCACCCGACACGCCTCAGGGACGCGACACACTAGCTCCATGTGCTTTCCAAAGTTAGTCTTTGTGAGATTTCGACCCATCTCATCGGAGTCTTGTAGCTGCTATTTATAGGTAGCGGTTGGGAGAAGTTGTGGTTCTCCGGGCGCCACGTGTCCTCCATCGGCTCTGTTAGCACGACTTCAGGGATGATCGTTGTGTGTGTCGCCTGGTACAACAGGTGTGACGATCTACTTGCGAAAATGAGATTAACGAATGCAGAAGCGATTAATTAGCAGCAGAATTACTGAAAATCACTAAAAAATTAAAACTTTTTGTAAAGAGATCCTCAAACGGAAAAACCCTTTCGTAAAGATACAAGGTAAGTTATTTACAACTGATACATCAGAAAATCTCTGTATCATCACATATCGAGAGTCACAAGCATCAACTGCCCTGTTAAACTGTGTAAAGTAGTGTACAAAAATCTCGAGGCATTACGCCAAAATCTTAGATTTATAACAAACCATCTACTGACTCCTAGGACCTGAGAGTACAGAGACGACACATAGGACTTTCTATCTACAATACTTGACAAACAATGTCTCCACCTGAGGATCACTGTTGTCCCTGGTGTTGCTGCTGCTCACCCACTGAAGGGTTCCTTCGTCCTCGGCGTCTACCTAAAAAGTTGAATCCCACGGGGGTGAGACAATTGAATAATTGTCCCAACAAGAGTTATAACTCTCTGTCGGAAGCATTACTATTGCAAGTATTAAAATAACAATGAGAAGTAGAACTATAATTATTCAACAACAGGCAATTCTTTGAATAAACTAAGTAGAGCAGTATTCTCTAAGCAATCATTTCAATTATAACTTGATTGAATGACAAGACATATATCAATAAGGAATATGAAGAACATGTATACTAGTTATTCAACTAAAGCACTATAAACAATGTATCATCAATCATTGTTTCTCATAGTTCAACCTAAGCAATTATGCTATACGGCTGATTACATTTTTCAAACATATTTATGCCCTAAGGATATGAGGTATACCGCTCATACTCCAACCGACCACTGTGGAGTTGAAATCGGTACCATACATAGGTCATCAGAAGAGCCAGATTTCTATGACCTCATCTTCCTCAGTCAGTGTGAGGTACAACATGCAGGACATCTTGTGTCTCTGCTATAATAGCTTTCCAGGGTATTCTGGCAACTTCGCTATTAGAGTTACAGTGGCATGCTGTACTCTCTTCGCAATTGAGTGATTTCTTGTTTATCTCACATCGATTCGGCATTAACAACATCTTCGGGAGATTAGTGATACATCATCCCAGCATAAACATATAATGAAGGATTGAGAGATTAAATGTTCATCTCACATCAATTCCCCCATTAGGACGTAAGGATATTCACGTTCATAACCCCCACATACTCAAAAGTATGCTCTCCAGGAGTTCCCTTAGGAAAACCTGTTTCACCATCATCTAACTTCTGACAATTATGGATCTATGGTCAGGGCTCTACATGATATCATTATACTTGATTATTTAAGTACATCATGGCATTCTTTTAGCATTAGGCATGTTTTCAAACATAAACCATTAAAACAATTGCTATAAAGAAAGAGTACTAATTGTATCAAGTTCATTTCACATCTAGTTATCATTGGGATATCAATCCCTCACCATCTCATCATTATGATTCAAGAACATGGGTGTTCAAACCCTTAGTTCAGCAAAACACTTGTTACCAAGTAACATATTGCCATCAAGTCATTTAATAATGTGAACATGATTGTAGCAATATAGATATTCCTCATGGCTCATACAGCCTATCAGTCTCACTTGTTACCTCTCACTAGGCAACATAGCATATCATTATTTTCAAAGCTTATAAAATGCTTTTAATGAATATTGCATCATAGCTCTTACCTGGCTATGCTCTCTATTTCATAAAAACTTGCATGATTAATATAAATGATAACAGGCACATTATTTCTATATCAGCACAATGTACAATAATGATAGCATCACTATTGGTTAAGGTTTACTTGAAAATCAACTCTAAGTCAAGTATAGAGCACCACGGTCATGCAGCCAAGAACGGTCGTGTAAGGGGAAGCCACCACGGCCGTGCTACAGAAGATCGCCACGACCGTTTTACACTTATGAAATCAATATTTCAAAATCGATTAGGGTTTACTATTCATATCACATCACTCAAGGTTAGAGTTCTTATTTAACATACTCTGATTTAGGATTTACTATACTCATCACATTACTCTGGGTTAGGGTTTACTATTCACAATAAATCATCCTTAATTAGGGTTATCATTAATATCTTACCATTAGGGTTTGCTATTCACCCTAAGTAGGAATTATCAACAAAGTACCTTTAATTTAAGGGTTACCATGTCATCATTATGAACTAGGATTATATCATCATCATATATTAGGGATACTCTCATTATTGCCCTCAATTAGGGTTATGATTCGTTAACCATCATAATTAGGGTTTTCATGATCTCACTAACATGGATCATACCCTAATTACGTATTCATTTATATTGGGAATCCATTACTTGATTAACATTCATATAAGAAGTCTTCTCTCTCATCTTTCTATAAGTTAATGTTTGCATCACCCTTGATTAGGCTAAGTCAAATCAACATTGACATCATGTGTTATGTCATTACTATTGTGATCATTAAGGCTTACTCATTCAAAGAGTACTAATCACTCTATCCCTTCAAGGGTACCTTTATTATAATCACCATTGATTATAACATGCACTAATCAACTAATCACTTGGTCCTTTAATCACTTTAAGTATTCATGAGGTTTAGGTTAATCAACCACCAAACCATCTTGACCACTAAGACATCAAACGATCTTGACCAACTTGGACCTCAAACGGTCTTGCACACTAAACCTCCAAACGGTCTAAGATTGTTTGGACCTTCATGCGGTCTTGGTCTGTCCTTGAGACCGTTTGGTAAAATAGACCTCCAAAACCATTTGCTAAAGTAGAGGTGAAGACCGTTTGGTCAAGTTTGACTTTGAAACTGTTTGGTGGTGAATACTGTTTGGTCATGTTTGACTTTGAAACCGCATGGACACAACCGACCTTGAAACCGCATGAGACCAAACGGTCTTGAGACTATTTGGTCCAAACCACCTCAAAACCACAAGGACCAAAAAGTGTCTCAACCACTTTAATTGAATTAGGGTTTCCAATGTTGAACCCCTCAATCGATCAAGAACATGTTAGCCAATCATCAATTGAGTTAATTAGGTCAACCCTCAACTGATTTGACACTCAATTGACCCTCAATTGATCATCAATTAGGGCTTGGATCAATTGGATTAGGGTTTGAAATCGATGACCCTTCAACATACTTCAATGTGAGTCTAATTGATTGGAATACATTGAACCATCATCCAATTTGGTCAAGACCTGACCCCAAACGGTCTTGGGATCATTTGGTTAACCTCCAAACGGTCTTGAGACCATTTTCTCAAGTCAACATCAAAAACCAACTCAACCAATTTAGGTTTGATTCATTGGATTGATCACTAGGTCAACAATCAATTGCACTTCAACTTGTTACCTTTAGATCTTCAACTACTTGACCATAGTCAACCCTAGACCTCCAAATAGTCTTGGTATCGTTTGGATATCTTCCAAACGGTCTTGAGACCGTTTTCCCATTATCTTATCAAAAACCAAATCATTCATTTAGGGTTTGGATACTAGAATTGGTCACCAAAATCAGCAATCGATTACTCATCAACTTGATATCATTGGACCCTTAATTGGTCAACTATGCTTAACCCTAGACCTCCAAACGATCTTGGGTGACCCCAAAACGGTCTTGAGACCGTTTGGGTGATCCCCAAATGGTTTTGAAACCATTTGGGTCACTCAACCCAAACTTCAACTTAATTCAATTATTGAAATCAACAATTGACCCGATTAGGGTTTAGATGGTTGGTGGGCCTTCAATTGGTGAACCTCTTAGAATTAATTGATGATTTTTGGTAGGTGATTAGTCTACATTATTCTAAACAGTCCTCCAAATGGTCAATGTCTGTTCAATGCCTCCAAACAGTCTTGGACCATTTGCTTCTATGTGGTCTAGTGAAACCGTTTGCATTCAAACGGTTTGAAACCGTTTGCTCTCAAACGGTTTGGGAAACCGTTTGAGCAAGACATGGAGACCGTTTGCTAAAGTAGATTTTTGGATAAACATATAAATTAATGTCATCGTCTTCTTCCTCTGTTTTGTTCTTCACAAAAATGATAGCAAGAACACACAAAGGTATCTAAAGAAGAAGTATAAGCAATGATTTTAAGAAAGAAGGATGCATTAACAAAGCTTAAGGGTTAGAGTTATAAAACCCACCTCTAGGATGGATCCAGAGCTCCAAGCTTCGTAGCTTTAATGGTGGATGTATTTCCAGTAGTTGTCCAAGGTCTGTTCTTCAAGTTTTGGATGGAGAAGATGGCTAGAAAGGAAAACGTCTGAAGGAAACCATGAATCCAACCTTGTTTTTAGGGTTTTCCCCCAAGAATCTGAGGTAGAAGATGACCAAAACTTACCTACAGATTAATCATCCTCCCTCTTCTATAGAGCCCTTCCTTGGTCGGCCAAAGCAAGGTGATGAGAAGAGAAACTAAGGAAATGGTCCTTTGTGTTATTGGAAAAGATACCTTATATATATTTATGGATCTTTTCAAAGAAAAAAGGAAAAGATAGATATTTCCTTTTATCTCCCAAAAATATCCACCAAGGATTTCTCCATCCTTGGCCACGTTTCCACCTTCTAATATCATGCAAAACTCCTCCTTTACCCAAGGTTTAAAGGAAAAGAACTAATCACCTTTTTAAGAGAGGTATATTAATATCCACCCTTAATGGATATTGCTTAATATATTATTAGTGTGAGTAGTTTCCACTCCTACCATAATCATTCAAATGAGGTGCCCTTCTCATTTTCCTTGCTCCATTTGATTCCAAGAAACATGAGAGATCCTCTAGAGGGTATATTTTATATGTTGGACCCTAGGTTTTGCGTAAATTGTACTTTACACCAAAACTAGGTTTTAAAGCACAAGGATTTCTCTACAAGCTATATCTTGGTACCCAAGCTTGTGAAAACTGTACCACTTCATCATATTTACTCTTATGATGTATCATCATTAGAGGAACATCTTAACATGTGCAATTTGCAAGTTAACCCCTCTACTTGGGTAATTTGCACTTTAGTCCATTATTAACACAACAATGTTCCAACATTATTAAAAAAGGACTGAAATAGAAATATAAGTTCCTCAAAAGCTTTAATTACATTTCAAAGGATAAACACAAGAATCTAATCACTTAATTAAGCAAAACACCTAGGGTTAGTACATAACCCAGTTTAGGGATGTTACATCGGGTGTCGGGTAGCAAGTGTGTCGGGTAGTCATGACGGGTGGGCGTCTGCTGGTGGGTGGCTTGTATTGCGTGACACACTTCATCGAAAGAGTAGTCATGTCAGATACAACTCCCTGTCGGGTAAGCGGCGTATCGTCTATCGGAGTCTTCTTGCGGGGCACACCCGTGTCGCGCAACATTTGTATCAGACCGCTGCACGACAGGTAATGAGTGTGTTGACCGATTGGTAGGAGGGTCGATGCAGGTAAAACACGTTCATGGGTCGGGACGGGCCTTTTTCTGATTTTGAGTGGAAAAGTGAGGAAAACTCTATAAAAGATGATAAAAATGAGTTAAGAGCATAGTGTGACTCATTTATTCAAAAACATGACAAAAAGGAGAGGAAAACAGTTAAAAAGGACAGTTTTGACAACGAAATATGGGCCATAAATACCACAAAATGGGTGTTATAAACTCCCCCAAACTTAGCATTTTGATTGTCCTCAATCAATTTTAAAACTTTGTTTTGTTATACTTCTTCTTACCCTGATAGTTTTTAGACAAGGGGTTTGAGCGAGCATTGAGATGTCTTAAAGAGAGTACTGCCTGAGCACGAACAATAGACTTTATTTTTCCTGCCTTATTTAAGCAACATTTTCTCTTCAGCTTCGGCGAGACTTGGGTGAATGATTTCAAAGTTAGCTTTCGCACCAAATAGCTTTTGGGGATAAAAAGTTATGCTTTTGGGTAGGTTTAAGGCTTTTTGAGTTTTTCTAGTTTCCCATCAGTCCATCCAGGTATGGGTCCATTAACGGGCAAGTGGTCCCTACAGTCCAAGCAAGTTGGCTTTAGAGCAGTGATTTCACATCTTACGTACCACTGCCCCTGATCTACCATGCCTAAAGATGGGTACTTTTGGAAAACAAGAGTGTGCATTTTTTTTTCATTTGGCACAACTCTGATGTTTTTATTCACTCTCATAAGGCTTTTCTCTCTTTTTGGGATTTTGTTGGGTAAGGGAAAATAAGAGAAATGTTTGCTGTTTGAGCAGCTTTTTCCTTCTACATACACATCTCTTAGCTGTTGCGCGATTATTTTTTTTCAAATTTTTGGTGTGGAAAGTCGTAGTCTTTTGTCGTTTAGAGACTGTATTTTCAGAAAGAACATAACAAAAACCTGCACCACCTAAGACACAGAGAAAACAAGCTAGAAAGAAGTCTTATCAGGACTTTACTATAGAGTGTCTTTGTATAATTGTATAGAGGAAAAATTTGTATATGTGAAATTTTTTTATAAGCGAAACTTTTGTATCAAACATGTATATGTATATGTACACAGGTTATGTTATAGAAGAAAAAGAAAAAAAAGGGTGAAGTTCGAAGGGCTTTTAGTACCTCCCTCACTGGTACATAGAACCCCCTCCAAACTTACTCCACACTCCGTCCCTAAGTTGTGAAGTAGATAAGGTAGGGTAATGTAAACTCAATGAGGATTAGTTGGTGAGAGCGCCTTTTCCAGATAGAAGCTCCCACACATATTCTCCGCATTTGCTATGGTAGTCGATGTGGTGGAGTTGGTCAAGCGTCTCTTGGTTTGATATCCATTCCAGTACGAAGATGTCACAGTCGTTGGATAGTGGAATTTGTTGTGGATTGCGTTGACAGAACTGAAGCTCGTGCCATTTGCTCGCTGCTGTCTCCAGGAATGGTTGTATCAGTGTCGCCATCTCCTCATAGTATTTTCATACTAAGCGCTCGAGGGGTGTCAACGCTGTCGATGTACACTGTACTGGGTGATCTTTGTTGTTGTTCGAGCTGTTGTAGAAGATTCATGCTTGTTGGCGAGTGTACATCATCAGAAGCGTCCAGTGGTTGTAGTGCAGAATAGGCAGGAAGATGATGCGTGGAATCCTACTCTATAACTCTTCCAGAAAAGATTGTTTTGTTCCTGACTCATCGACAAGGCAGATGTCATTGAACAACATTGGATGGGCTAGTCGTTGAACAACATTGGATGGGCTATGTATGTGTGTTCAAACTTCTTTTGTAGTAACTGGATGTAGGCGGCCGCCACTAATATCGCCTAGCATCCTACTTCTTTTACCATGTCCCTTAAGTTGTCAACTGGGACTATGACACTGCCTGCCTCGTAGATTACGTCTACGGGGGTAGAGTCAGCTAACTTCATAAGAACTTCATTGACCTGTTCCTATGTGAGTGTAGAACACGAGAAATGGTCAAAGTTGCTGATCATTTCTTCTGAGGTTTCAGGCGAAGCGGGGTCTTCAATTCTGCATACTTCCCGAAGGATTTTTAACCGCTTTCCTACCCTGTAGGTGTCTGCTTCTATCTCAGGTTCTTTTTATGGAGTGTTGATGGGTTGCGAGGATTTGTCTTCTTGTTCACTATCCAGTAGCTTTTTGGGTACCCCTGCGTCTTGAAAATAGTGCTTGTCTTTGATCATCAGCAAAGAGTAGGTGCTTCTGAGATGGAAGAAGTCATGGCCCTGGAGATGCCTTATGTTTCCAAATATGTTGAGCAGCTCCATGGCGCGCAAGATGACAAGGGCGCTATTCCCACTTCCTGATTATGCTTGGACGGGGAAGTCTACGATAGAGAAGAAGATCCAAACGCCGCTATGACGTTGGACTCCTTGCTTGATAGCTCAGAGAAGATGCAGTGGGAGAAGCCTGAGATGTTTGTCCTTCGGGCGAATGAAGATATGTCCGGAGCGTGGCACCTCCTCGTTGCAACAGCTGAAGAGCTGGACATCATGGTTTTGGAGGTCTGCCACACACATGAACCAGTTGTTGCGGTGCTTGTACGGGTCCAACACGAGGTTTGTGTTGTGCTCTTCAATATGCCACAACATGTTGGCCACTGCGATTGTGATGACCCATGATTTTAGGGTTTTGATACCCTTTATGACATTATAAATGGGTGACCAATTGACGACAAAATCATTTATTGCCATAATGAAGCCATATAAAACCAATTTGAGAGGCATATATGATTATAGAGCATGCACGATTGTTTGAGGTTATTTGGGTGAGATTTTGGGAATTATAATAAGAAAAATAATCTTTGGAGTTAACCATATTCAATAACAATTTAATGGCTCTATTGATGGTATTTTGAATCCAATCTTGGTCATCACCTAATACTGGTCGTGATAGAGCTTGGGTTAATAACCCATTAGATTAGGGCCTTGTATTGAGTTATATTGAGATTTGAAGGTGTATTAAATGAGTAATACCTCATTGATTTTAGATCAAAGTTGCTGCTATGTGATATGTCACACATCCACTCGTACCGCTGGGTTGTGCGGCACCCTTGCCAGCAAGGTAGGCAGAACAGGTCTCAAACCATTCCTAACCTCCGGAAAGGGAGGAACAGAAGCAAGATGAGGTGTCCCCAAGATTCGGTGATGGTGGGGATAATTAAGGGAGATTTAGTTGGAAAAACCATGATCGGTGGAACGCTCCAAATCGTCGGACCCTTCACTTGAGAATGGATACCCATCATTCTGAGAGACAATGGCCTCCGTCCACCCTTCTCTATCGTCTCTCCCAGGTGTTTGCTACAGTGGGTGCAGAGTGGTTTAGGACCATCATTTGCACCATGGTAGGTTTAATAGAAGTTGAAGAAACCCTCTTCGAGTGCAACCATCATCCACTGTGGCATCCGAGCGGCTGGCAGAGATGGAGTCTGTGGCCTTTGGCGGTGGGTTGGTTTCCCTGGAGCTGGCGAGCTCTATTGATAACACCGAATTTTGTGATGTTTTTGACCATTATTCTATTATCAAAACTGCCCTTTTCTGACTATTTTCCTCTCTTTTATAAGTACTTTCGCAATAATTGGCCAAGCAATGCTCTTAATCCAATATTTCCATCTTTTGTAGAGTTTTTCCTCATTTTGGTACATTTTATCATCAATAAGGCCGTCCCGGCCCACAAATAAGTTCAACCTGTATCGGCCTTCCTGACGACCGATACGACCACTACCCGACAGGGCAGAGCGACCCAACGACGCCCGACATTGGGATGCCGCACAAAGAGAAATTGACAGATGACACGCCTTTTACCCAACAGGGAGCTGAGCTCGCCACGACAACCCAAGCTTGTCACGTGACACAGGCTACCCACCGGAAGGCGCCGCCCGTCACGTGACCGACAGTCGACATCCATGTGTCGGGCGATACCAGTATCGGCCGTCCACCGACCCGCGAATAAGGAATACACGTGGCGCTTCGAGCACCATAACTTCCCCCAACTACTGCCTATAAATAGCAGCTATAAGAATCCGAAAAGACAGTTCGGAACCTTGAGCAAATCTTCGGAGGAAAACTGCGAGAGCAAGAGTATCGTGCCTCAGTGCTTGTGTCGGGCAACACTAGGTGAGCTTTTCCCCATCCCAAGAGGGAGGGGATGGTTCACTTAGGACCATCCCGGGCGACACTGCAGGCCAATATCAGCCAACGTGGATGAGCGACACAAGTGCCCGACATTAGGAGGTGTCGCTCCAAGCCCGACACGATATCGAACCCGATACGCTTCGCCCGTCATGGCGTGCCGCCTGAGAGGGTGCGCCGCCCGACATGAGCGTATCGGCCATGAACGATACAATCGGCCCGTCACGGTGTGTCACCTGAGAGGGTGTGCCACCCGACACGGTTGTATCGGGCTAGGTTCCTGAATGGTATCGGGCTGGAGAATCGCAGCAGTCTGTCGTCCTTCTACATCAAGAAGGCGACATCTATCTTTAATTCTGTTATTTAATTCTTACTTATGCAATGTAATTAAGACCTTTAATGTTTATGGAAATGGAAAATATTAATTACTTGCTGCTTTATGACTGGTGCAATTGTTGGATGACTGTTATGTTTAATATCTGAACTCTAGCTTGCATGTTTGGATCGCGTTTCGCTTAGCTACCGAATCGTGTTTTCCCGTCGCAACAACTTCGAGACATGTGTTGTGGCTCTAGTGTTTGGTCCGATTCTAGAGTACGAGAGTGCCCAGAATCGGAGTTACTTCAGTAACATTTCACTCTAACTTAAAGTCCAGCAACCTCGAGAGGAGTGTTGATGCTTGGTTAGAGGTATCCGCTCTGAGAGGAGGGATACGGGATGTTTCTGCTGCCGCTTGTTTTACCGAAGTTTTATCCTTCACACCTTGCTTTAGCTCTAGTTTTATCTTTCTGACTCTGTTGCATGAAAACCCCTAAAAACTTCTAATTGACTAAAACCTTAAATCTTTCTAGTAGCTCTAGTTGGAGATAGATTTCTTTGTTTTGTTTGTGACATCTTGTTGTTTCCCCTTGGGGAATTTTACATCTTTATACCTGCCGGAGTGTAGCGTGTCGATTCTGAGTTCTCAACACTACCACCCTTGTCCTTGTGTTTGACCCTGTATATCTACTTCGACCCCATAAGCAAAGTTGCGGGGGCCTAGAAGGATTCAGGTTATAATGTAAAAGTCTGACTAACTTCAAATCTGCCTCCATTTTTGGACGCGTGATTTAGGCAGGTCAACTTTTTGGCGCCGTTGCCGGAGACAAGGCAAAATGGTATTGTAGATGAATCCGAATCCACTAAATACACTCCCGTACCTCAAGCTTAGAAATGAGCTTGACAGCACTCTTTTTCTTTTTCATTATTATATTCTTTGCCAAAAATTAATAATTCTATTTCTAAACTTGATTTTCCGTGCCATTTTCAGGAACTCTGAAGAACAGTGATCTGTTCCACCGAGCTCCGACACCGTTTAACTGTTCGACCGAGCACAATCATCAACACCATGCCTCCCTGTGTCGAACCGCAACACTCTGAAGGGGAATGGTAGGGAAGGCCTAGGCATGAATCACCTCCACCAGTAGGGGACGACCGCTATGACGACAATAATCAGCTTGAAGACCCGGAGTCGGAACACTCCGAAGAAGACCAACCCCAAGTCAGGCGTCGTCACCGTCAGCGACACCAGAGGAATCAAGACCAAGCACATCGCCGACAGGACAGCAACAGTGAGGACTCAGAGGAAGAAGAGAAGACACTGAGAGAGTTGGTGTCCACAAAGGCCAACAACTCCCGATGTCAAGTCATCACTCCGCGGTTCAACACAGCAAATTTTGAGCTTAAGTTGTCTGTGATCTCGATGATTCAGAACAAGAGCTTCAGGGGGAGTTCAAAGAATGACAACCCCTACCACCATCTCGATGCTTTCAAGAATATATGTGATACAATAAAGATGCGGGGGGTCCCCCAAGAGGTGATTTACTGTAAGGGCTTTATTTTCTCCCTGGAGGACAAAGCCATGTCCTGGTATCTTGGGTTGCCCCACCCATCTTTGAATGGATGGGGAGCTTTGGCCGACGCGTTTGTGAACAAGTTCTACCTGATGGAAAGAACTGTCAGAAATAGGTAGAAAATAACCTCTTTCATGCAGAAGCCGAATGAAAGCCTCCATGACGCCTGGGAGCGATTCTAGGAATACCAGAGGGATTGCCCCCATCATAATTATAAGAAGGGCTTCCTCATCACCACCTTCTATAATGGCCTGACTCCCGATGAGAGGGTGTCACTAAATGCAGCTGCAGGCAGTGACTTCCTAGGGAAGAAACCAAAGAAGTCCGAAATGATCATCAAGAACATGGCCGAGCTGATGGCCGGCGCTGATTTTGATCGATCCGACAGAGGACATGTCAAGAAGGTAGGTGAAGGGTCCGCTCTTGAGTCAAAGGTGCTGGAGTCCATCACCTCGCAGATATAGAGAATCGCCACTGATGTTAAGCAACTGCGAGAAGCTGGTGGGAAAGGCAAGAAGCCAGTTGAGAAGGTGATGAAATGCGTTACGTGTAGTGAAGGGGGACATGGGGTAGACAACTGCGTCTACACCCGACTGGACGCGGATAGTGACTTTGACTCGGAAGACGAAAGGACTGAAAATGTCTCTTTCGTGAACTTCAAAAGGCCAGATCACCCCGGCTTTAACTACGGCAACAAAGATGCTGCTGAAAACTCTCATCAGCTGCATATCTCGTCCAAACGGACACAAGGTTTTGAGAAGAGAGGGGGCCTGGTCAATACGCCAAGAACAATCAGTTCCAGTCAACGAAAGGAAACTTCCAAGTGCAGGGAAAATATCAAGGGTCGAACCGAGAACAAGATAAGGGCACGAGCCAATCCGACGTGATTGGAAAGTTATTTGATTTTGTCAAAAAGTAGGATACAATCAATTATCAACTGGCGCAAAGTGCGCTATCAAATTCCAGTGTTTTGAACTCCTTGTAGGTACAACTAGCGGACATGCAGATGCATCAATGCCAGATTGACCAGCAGCTAGCTCAACTAGCTGAAATTGTGAAGAACCCGTCGGGAAAGATCTCGTAGAATACCGAACCAGCAAAGAGAACATGACAATGACCACATAGGTAGAGAATGAAGATGCAGGAAGAAACCGAAGACGAAGGCGGAAGACTAAGCTGCTTCTTGAGAGGTGTCCCGAGCTGCTTTTAAATTCCTAGTATAGGATGCATTTACTTTCAAGCAAAATGAACATTATGGACATTATGGAGTGTAATAAGGCCCGAGTCAGTGCATGCGCCACATGCACTGACTCTTCTGTTTTATGGGCCACCGCCTTAGTTTTATTGACTGAGATGGGTAATACCATCTGAGGCTAGGATCTTAGTCTTCGGCCATTGATGTTTTACTCATCAGTCACTTTTAACCGCTCTGCTTTCAAGTTGTATCGGGCAGCAACCCAACCGGCGCTATAAACGCACCCATATCGAGTAGTGGAATTTCAGGGATTGCAAAGGTCGTGACGGTTAGCATGCCTAGGCGGCATACACTCGTATCAAGCAGTTGGAGTAATTACTCTTGTGTCGACGGATGGATTGTCCGACTCAAGAACGAGTTACCCTAACGGCCGACGCGCGCCCCGAAATTACCAGTTTCACCCCCGGTTGAGTTTGCTATATAAAGGGGTGAGTTTTTACCGTGTCAGGCTACTTTCCTTACTATTTTCACTCTCTCGTATCATGCTAAGACCTTGTGCATTTACTCCTGTGTCGTGTAAGGCTCCCTGCTCTCGTATCGTGCGAAAGTTAAGAACACAGCAAGGTATATCCCGATAGACCCTATCGCCCGGCAGACCGTGCCACCCGACATGATTTTTCCTTTAAACGAGTAACTTATCGGTCTTGCGGTTCCTAAGCTGAGCAGCCTTGTATCGCCCGATATTGATGTCGTGCAACATACCTTTTATTCTCGATTGCCCGATACACCATGTCGGGCGATAGCCGTGTCACCCATCTTTGCACCGCCTTGCCTATTTTGTTGTCGGGTGACACGCTGCTTTCCTTTCAAGAAAACCATGTCGGGTATCTTATCTTACCGCCACCGTATCGCCCGACACACCCGTGTCGAGCGACAGACCTGATGGGTGTTTATTGCCATATCGCCTTGTTCTTATCGCATGTTTGATCTTTTGACATAACGGGCGATACCCATCTCTCATATCGGGTACAAGACTTCACCTCTGAAACCCTTGTATTGCCCGATACGGGGTATGGGACAATCTTTGTATAGAGAAATACCTTGTCGCGCATTCATTTTAACTTTTTCAAAGCATCAACACATTTAATTGATCGAGGTATTTGCTTATTGTTTAACAGAAATGGCCCGCATCCAGACAACTGTTGTCCCTGTTGACGCACAAGGCGGGAGGATCTACCCCGAGACTGTAGCTGAAGGACAAACTGCCAGGCCTAAACGCCCAAATCCAGGAGCAGCTGGGGCGTCAACCGTAGAAAAGAGGGCTAGGGTTGGAGAAGTGGCAACTCCAACTCCAACACCAGCACCACTAGCATTAGCAGAACTCCCGGAATACTCGCCGGGAAGTTTCGAGCCAAGGGATGACGAGCACGCTCGCCGATATGCTGAATTAGCAACCAAGGTCTACCAACCGAGTAGGTTCTACCATCAAGCCTCATTTGCTGAACTGGGGATCGTTGGGAGGCTGAAGGGCGTCCTTGCTGCGGAAGGGCTGAAGAAGATCTGCTTCAACCGATCTTCCTCTTATACCAGGCTGACAATGGAATTAATGTCTTCTATCCACCGGGTGAAGAATTCTGCTGCAGAAAGGGAAGAATTCGGCAGAGCAGATAGACTACAGGCCCGACTGTACAACTCGGAGCACGTCATCTATAAGAAGTTGCTGAACAAGATCTTCTCTTCCAGTGAGGAGGAGAAGAATCTAATGGATAACGGTGAGAGAATCACTGAGGGAGACGGGTTCAATCCCGTGGAGCTATGGAATAAGCTAACCGGCGAATCGTCTTTCAAGCCGGGAAGAAAGGTGGTGGCAGTGCACTCCTGCTTTTGGAGGATAGTGCACAAATTAGTGGTGTGCTTGCTGTTCAGCAAGAATGAGTCCAGCAACATCTATACAGAAGAACTCCATGTCATGTGGCACATGATGGAGGGTCGAGTGATCAACCTCAGGCGGTTCCTGCTGAACAGACTGCGCCCGATGAAGGATGCCACCAAAGAGTACTGTATGGGTGGCACCGTCAACTTAATCGCGGTAGGGCTCGGGTACCCGAAAGAGCCGCGCAGCCTTTCGAGGACGCAAGGTGATGAGGTGATCGACACCAAGTACCTGATGAGGACCAGTATCATAAAGAAGGAGGGGAGGGACTACTTCTACAAATTTTCAAGAACAAACATACTCCTCCCGCTCCCTCGCTGTTCCACCTACGACGCAGAAAAACTGGTCTTCACCGCCGCAGAAATTGAAGTTGTAGTGAACAACGTAGCTTACACCACCACCACTAGAGCCTAGGAAAGGGCAACCCCAGAGCTACCGACGGCAGCTGCTAATAGAGCTGTCGTCGCTCCCACTATACCAGCCACCACCACGACAACTACCATGGTGGCTGAAAAAGACTCGGTGATCATCGAGGTCATCGAGACAGAGACTACGGGAGCTGCCGCGGAAGAGACGGCCGCAGCCCCCGTCATTGCTTCAAGGCCTTCAGAGGCAGAAGAGGCACTTCAGCAGGATGTCAGCAACGGGATGTTCGACGAGATCTTGAGAATGGAGCTCGGAGGAACACCAACACCGCCACTGAAGTCCCCTCCTACAGCGGTTGAAGAGATTGCCGACAGTGCAGAGGTGGAGCAGAGTCCGCCCTCACCACAGCCATCTCCACCGCGATGAGAAGGCAAGGCGGTGGCAACTAAAAGAGCATTGTCTCCTCGCCTGGCGGCTTCTGCATCGTGAATGATTTTGGTAGACTCTACCTCGCCTGGTAGACCATCGCGTGAGCAAGATGTCGCGAGGATGGAAGGGAGACCCACCGGAACTCCTCCGTCGCTCGGAAAGATGCTCGGGCACGAGCTCGACTATTTGCGGGAGGTAACGGATATCAACTCTGCTACTTGTACTTCCCTAACCCGCAAACTTGCATCTTTCCAAGACAGGCTGAATAGCCAAGAACGAGAGTTGCTGACTCTAGCGAGCCTTCCCGGTGGACTAGAGGCTCTGACTGCAACGCTCCAACAAGTTCTCCAACGCCTAGACAAGATAGAGGAGAGGCTGGACATGAGTGACGACCATCCGCACCGAAGGCAGCCGAGAAGGTCCCCGTCACCCCCTAGTCGTGGCTCTCCTTCTTCTTCGTCAGCTTCCCCCTCGGGAACAACATCCTCCCTTCCAGCGGGCGATCCTCAACACCCGAGGAGGGGACGCAACAAGGGTCAGCCGAAGGAGCTCCAACAAGACAAGAGAGCTCTTGAGGCTTCGAAGAAGAGAACCCCTTCGTCCCCATAGATGAAGATGAAGATGATAACGTAGATATCAGCATCGGAGGAGACTCTTCTGATGAGTCTGAGGGAGAGAAGGGGGATGTCTACGCAGTCAATAAGAGACATCTACCCCGAGGAAGATGCTTGATGGCGGATAGATTCCGTGAGCCATCTGAGATACTCTCCTTTGAGATGGCCGACTTCGACAGAAGAGCCATCGGATACCTGACGATCAGAGACCAGAAGCTGCTGAATAAGGTCTTAAGATTGCAGGCAGATGAAGATGACGTCGTCTGGAGCGACGGCTACCTCTCCGTGCGACGAAGAGTTCTTCGAAGTATGTTCCGCACGTCGGTTGTCGTCGGCAAAAGACTGTTCAGGGTCCTAGAGAATGCGATAATAGAGAATATCGACAGCAGGACATGTCGGAAGACACTATACACAGCCACCCCGACCTTGGCAAGAAGGCTGATGAAGGGAGATCCAGACTCCCATGTGGTGGCCGACATACTGCAATACATTGAAGAACACAGGTCAAACCTAGTGTTGGCCCCGTACAAGCACCAGAATGTGTGGTTTTTGTGCATAGCAGACCTAAAAAACCGCGACGTCCAGCTGATGTGTTTTAGCAATGATGAAGTGCCGCGCTCCGGGGGTGTTTTCTGCCGCCCGGAGGATAAGAAATTGAGACTCTTGCCGTTGCATCTGCTACGAGCTGTCAAGCATGGAAGCCAACGTCACCAAGGCGCTTGGAACTTCTTTACTCTCCGAGACCTCCCCGTCCAGGCAGAAGAGGGGAGTGGAAACAACGCTTTCGCCATCCTGGGTGCCATTGAGGTGCTCAATACATTTGGAAACTTGAGAGCCCTTAAAGGCACATCCTTCTATCAATGCAGGGGCATTAACGCCATGTTGCTGATCAAAGACAAGCACTATTTCTGAGACGCAGGGGTACTAGAGCAGCTGCTGGACAGTGACCTGGAAGAAGACTCTTCTCAATCCAGCAGCTCCTCAGAAAAAGAAGAGGAGATAGCAACCGACACCTATGGGGCAGGCAAGAAGTTGGAGGTCCTGAAGAAAGTGCACGGGATGTAAGACACTGCTTCACCTGAAGCTTCAGAAGGACTGATAAAAAATTTTGACCGATTTTCATGTGCAACTCTCACACAGGAGCATGTCAACGTAATCCATCTGAAGTTAGCTGATTCTACCCCATTGGTCGTCGCCTTTTAGGCAGGCGATGTCGTAGTCCCGGTCGATGATCTAAGGGACATGGTAAAGGAAGGAGGATGCTTGGTTGTATCTGTGGTATCCTCTTACATCCAATATATACAGCCAAGGCTCGAACATGCATACATAGCCCATCCTATGTTGTTCAATGACATTTGCCTCACCGATGAAACTGGAGTGAAGCAAGCATTACTACAGGAATTGTAGAGCGAGGTTCCATGCACAATCTTCCTCCCCATCCTCCATTACAACCACTGGACGCTCCTGATAATGTACACTCAGCAACGAGCGGGAATCTTCTACAACAGCTTGGACGACAACAAAAACCATCCAGTGTCGTGTACATCAGAACCTTTGTCATCGATCGAACGTTTGGTCCGAAAATACTACGACGAGGTATCAAAGATGGTCCAACCATTCTTGGACATACAAGGAGGCAAGTGGCACGAACTCCAGTTCTGCCACCGCAGTCTGCAGCAACTTCCCCTATCCAATGACTACGGCATCTATGTCCTGGAATGGATAGAGAATAAAGAAACGCCTGACCAGCTCCACCACATCATTTATCACAGCAAAAGGGGAGAATATGTGTGGGAGCTTCTATCTGACGCAGGCGCAACCTCACTGGAATAAACATTACCTCACCTTATCTACTTCACAACTCTGGGACATAGTGTGCAGTAAGTTTGGGGGGGTACCATGTACCAGTGAGGGAGGTATAAAATTTTGAAAATTTTATGAATTTTCACACTTAATTTCTTCATTCTTTTGTCTCAAATTTGTTATTCTTTTGTTCTTTGTATACATATATATGTTCATACCAAAGTTTTGAAAATTCTTTTTGTTTATATCATCTCCATACATATGTACAAAGTTGCTATAATAGTAAAAACCTGATGCGACTTCTTGCAAAGTTTGTTTTCTATGTGATTAATGAGATACAAGTTATGTTATATCTTTTTGATAATGCTGCCTCAAACAACAAAAGATTACATTTTTCCGTGCCAAAAATTTCGAAAAAAATATATAATAATCTCGCAAACAGTTAAGAGACGAGTATGGAGAAGGAAAAAGCTGCCTAAACAGTAGAAATCTCTTTTGTTTTCCCTTACCCAACGAAAATCCCAAAAAGAGAAAGAAGCTTTATGAGTGTGAATAAAAGCATGAGAGTTGTGCCCAATAAAAGAAAAGAAAAATATATATATACCCACTTGTTTTCCAAAAGTACCCATCTTTAGGCATGGTAGATCTGGGGCAGTGGTATGTAGGATGTGAAATCACTGCTCTAAAGCCAACTGGCTTGGACTGTAGGGACCACTTGCTCGTTAACGGACCCTTACCTGGATGGACCGATGGGAAACAAGAAAAACCCCAAAAAGCCTTAGCCTACCCTATACACAACTTTTCGCCCCAAAAATAAAGTTGTTTGGTGTGTAAGCTAACTTCGAAATCATACAACAAAGTCTCGCTGAAGCTGTAGAGAAAAATTTATTGAAATAATAAGGCAAGGAAATGCATGGTCTTTTGTTCGTAGTGAGACAACATTATCTCTAAAGGCATCACGATTCTTGTTTTTCCTTTTTGAACTAAAAGTTGCACCAAGCAAGAAGAAACATCACAAAATAAAGTTTAAATGTTGATTGAGGACCATCAAAATGCTAAGTTTGGGGGAGTTGATAACACCGAATTTTGTGATGTTTTTGACCTTTATTCTGTTATCAAAACTGCCCTTTTCTGACTATTTTCCTCTCTTTTATAAGTACTTTCGCAATAATTGGCCAAGCAACGCTCTTAGTCCAATATTTCCATCTTTTGCAGAGTTTTACCTCATTTTGGTACATTTTATCATCAATAAGGTCGTCCCGGCCCACAAATAAGTTCAACCTACATCGGCCTTCCTGACGACCGATACGACCACTGCCCGACAGGGTAGAGCGACCCAACGACACACGACATTGGGATGTCGCGCAAGGAGAAACTGATAGACGACACGTCTTTTACCCGACATTGAGTCGAGCTCGCCACGACAACCCAAGCTTGTCGCGTGACACAGGCCACCCACCGGCAGGCACCACCCGTCACGTGACCAACAACCGACATCCATGTGTAGGGCGATACCAGTATCGGTCGTCCACCGACCCGTGAATAAGGAGGACACATGGCGCTTCGAGCACCATAACTTCCCTCAACTGCTGCCTATAAATAGCAACTACAGGAAGCCGAAAAGACGGTTCGAAACCTTGAGCAAATCTTCGGAGGAAAACTGCGAGAGCAAGAGTATCGCGCCTCAGTGCTCGTGTCGGGCAACTCTAGGTGAGTTTTTCCCCATCCTGAGAGGGAGGGGATGGTTCACTTAGGACCATCCCGAGTGACGTGTATTTTACTACGCGTTAAAATGCAAGCATACGCGTCGAGTAGTGTAGGCCTTGTGAGGCCCGAGTCGAACACAGGGATACTCGGAAATGTTGGAGACTCCTACTAACTATTTGCGATCAGCTAAGCCGGATAACAAATTAGGGTTGTTGAACAAAATTAAAAGAAAATAAAAATAAAACAAAGCAAACAATCGATTAAAGGTTAATTTAATCAATTCAAAAGGGTATCTTTAGGATTGCGGTTTCACCGCGGGTTTTCATTGTATTAGATTTTATATAATGCCTCAATCTTCTCTCTCTATCTGGGTAATGACCTAAAAACAGAATTGCCCACTGTCGTGGTGCAATTCACTACTTAGGTTTAGGTCGGTTCCACCGTCGTAGTAACTTATCCCCTAAACTAAGTGCATTACGAACGATCTCTCAGTATCCACCATTAATTTTTACACCACCTTGGTCAAGGGATTTATCGATTAACGTAGATTTCATCTCTTTTCAGCCGTTAATCCTTCTTTCAAAGTGATTAAGGGCATTAGGTTATTATTATGGTGATCAAGCATAACAATATATGGAGAAAACGAAACTATACCACGGATTTAAGAGAGAAAATATGAATTACTATTATAAAACTGTCATACAATGAATCCCCGGGTTACTCCTGGTCCTAAAGATGAAGGGGATTAGCCCCGCATGTTCATCTCAAACAAGTACAAGGTAGAGATAGGGGAAATCATGTGAAAAACGTGAATTGAGAGGGAAAACCCCTGAACGAAGAAGAACTGATTGATCCTTTGCATAGAACACGTGCTCTCCCACCTTTCGGTGGTAAAATCCGTCTTCTTCGGCGTTCGAATCGACTGGGATGAACTTTTGGCCTCCGTTCTCCTCTCTCTCGCTCCTCGGTACTTGTGCAATGGCTCCCCCACGATCCTTCTTTTCTCTGGCCAGCCGTCATTAGGTATAAGTCCCTAATTAGGTCGTTAATTAACTCCAGCCGTCCGATTGAGATCAATCTGAATCCAACGCATATCTGACGGCGTCGATACCATCGACGCGGGTCGATGGTATCGACCCCGTGTGGTAGCGGCAGCCCTTGATTTCTTTTCGTCCGAGAGCCTGTTGTAGTCTCGATACCATCGACTTGGGTTGATGGTATTGACCTCCCTCTAGTGACGGCTTTGTCGTTTTGTGTCGCTGCAGCCTCTTTGTGCCGATGGTATCGACGGGGTGTCGATACTATCGACTGCTTCATCGCCAACAACCTGAAGGTGACTCGATACCATCGACATCCCTGTCGATAGTATCGACACTTTGCTGCTCCTTTCGGCTGGCAACCTTTGACCATGTCGATGGTATCGACTTCCGTCGATGGTATCGACGGAAGCAAATACTCGTTTGTCCTGAAATTCAAAGACAAGATCACATAACTTCACACAAATAATAATAATTTGACAATTAATGCTCAAAATGATGAAATAAAGGGGATTTGACATAAAATAGTGGCAAAGACCAAAATAGATGAATTATGCAACGTTAACCATAAAAATGACTAATAAAAGCATAAAACACATATCAAACATGTCTATAAATGCGACTCAAAATCATCGCATCAAACTCCCCTAAGCTTGAACGTTGCTCGCCCTCGAGCAACTAATCCTTAGAATAGAATTACAAATGTCAACTGAAAAACAACACACCACATCAACATCCCATATGACTCCCACCGGACATTCACAAACCGGCCTTCTCTAACCACAAAACAGTAATTACCCTGACGGCGACAGTAATCATCAATAAAAGAAATTGGCCTCAAAACTAATGAACACTATCACATAAGGCAGTTAGCATAATAAAACTCGCCGGTTCAGACTTGGTGCATCGTGTGATCGCCTATACTACATTGCTCGCCCTAACTACCATCTACATGGAAGCAGTTCTCCTGATATTCATTAGTGAGGAGACATTCACGGTGGCCTACCAATCCGAGCAACGGGTGGATGAAAATGGGTGGCTCATGGAAGAACGTGGAAGTATTGTACAGTTTCAACCTGCATAAAACAAAAATGTCCTATATGATGCAAATGCACATGAGAAATGCCCTAATGCCTAAAATTAGGTGGAATGATGCATGTACTAACTATCCATCCATCTCAACACGAGACAGACATCTAATTAAGCTACATCATGTACTCAATTATTCTTTAAATGCAGGTGATATCACATTCCTTTCTCCTTCTTATTCTAATTGCTTCTAAATAACTCCTTTTTTTCATTATGCAGATTTTTCAGATTTTTTCTATTTTTTTTTCTTTTTTTTTCAGCCCTTATATCCATAATTGACAATGAATATTTTATTGGCTTATTTGCTTCATACTCAAAAATTTGCACTATTTAGAAGGTATGGAACAATTTAATTCACCATTTGGAAAAAAAAATTGAGATACATGATGTACTTTATGCATGAAATTATGAATGCAACTACATGGCATGCACCTAAGGGTAATGTGCATGAATCACTGTACTTTTTTTTATATGCAAAACATATGGAAAGTTGCAATGCAAGTCCTATCTAGATGCTATGCAAACAAAAGGAATTAAAACTGCACTTTACTTCCAATTCTTGGGTGGATTATGGAAAAATGAAGTGGAACGATCACAAGACTAGATGACTAAACCTTAGAAATATATTATGCGTCCCTCCTTACTGACCTGTGTAGTAGTTTAGAGGGTTCTCTCTCTTACATCCAATTAAAGTCTCATTACCATTTGGTCAGTTTAGGCTCAAACAACCATTTCCGTCCACTTTCATGAATTATTAGGAGTACAATTATGAAATGTTGTTTTAAAGTTGACATAACCAATCATTTTCCATAGGATATGTGCCCAAGGTCAAAACAAAACAAGCTATCCAAAGACACAAAAATTTCAAATTTCCCTTGAATTTCCCATGCACTATTAATTGAGATGACACAACTTTACGACATCCACAATTACACTAGATAGCATGTGGATCCTACAAAAACTAAAATTGCAAGAAACAAATAACAAGAAACAAAAGCAATAATGTTAAAACTAAAAACAATAAAAGATAAAGCTGTTCCAACTACCCCCCCAAGCTTGAATTCGACTATGGCCTCATAGTCAAAAACAAACTTAAAGGTTGGAACAGGGATACCAGCTCAATCCTGTGGAGGTGGAGGCGGGTACTGCTGTGCAGTGGGGTCCCAAGATGGGAACTGGCCCTGGAAGGTTGGATCATACTGAGGCATCGGTGGAGGCTGTGGATACCCCCCAAAATAGCCCTGGCTCCAGTAATGATTGTAAAATGGCTGCTGTTGCACCTCCATCCTGTGCAACCTGTCGTGGATATTCTGTTGATTCCCAAAGAGAAGGCGCTCATTCTCGAAGATCGCATGTTGGTTGACAAATAGCCGGTTGGTAGTCTCTTGAATACCGGTAAATGTGGCTGTATGCTGCTACTGTGTCTGGTGGATGTCCTGCAGCATAGTGTACATGCCTTGCATGGAATAGGCATCCTCGCTGGGTTGTGAGAGCTGTGGTGATGGCGGTGTAGGCCGTGATGATGAAGACGCACCCGGATGCATCTGAGGATGCTTCCGGGGTGCTACTCGTGCTCGAAGAGGTGTAAGTGCCTCTTCTTCCTCCTCAGCCTCGTCGTCCTGTCCGTCGTTGCCGCCGTCATTGCCACCTTCTTCATCGGAGTCAGCGATGGCTATGATTGGCCATCGAAAATGTTGTGCTCCCTCGATGTTGAAGACCGGATCGGGCAGCGCGCACTCCTGGTACGCTTGATTTACGTGGCAATGCGCAAAAGCCACGCCAGCTCGGAGAAGAACGAGATTGGCTTGGTGTAGATGTTGCAAGTTGACCTTGCTTCTCGTAGAAAGAGAAGTCAGCTGATTGAGATTCAAGCCCAAGTAGAGGGCTATCCTGGTGACAAGCCCTCCAAAATGAATCGGGGCTTTTCTCGTGCTCCTCTTCACCACCAACACTCGTTGTAGAAAGAATGCACCCCAGTTGCACTCTTGTTTCTTCAGAAGCTTGTAGAGAAAGAAAAGATCGGGCTCCTGGAATTTGCTGAGGGCAAGATCACTTCGAGCAAAGATGGTGGAACTCAACATCTGGTGCAATACCCGAACAAACGGGTGCTCGAAGTCGGCTACCGCAGCGTTGTGGTAGCTCACTGACCGTCCATGTGGGACCGTCACCAACTCGGAGAAGATGGCTGCATAGTCGGTGCGGTTGTCCGGCCGCCGGTGGTCGTACTGAGAATGATTCCATTCACGGTGCGGTTGAATTGGTGAAGTGTGAGGGTATAGTCACGGTTGTACAGCCGGAAAGACACCCGGCCCTTTATCCATTCACGGTCGGTGGCGACTACGTCGTGGGGCACGACGCAGACGTCAAGCGACGCCATGAACTCCGCAACCAACTCCTTATATGTCAGCCAGTCGTTGAAGAACGGCTGACCATCCACATGGTAGCGCAACACATCGGGCCTTTGCCCCGTGTGACGGGCCTACCCCTGCAGAACATAGGCCAAATTGGCCTCGAATCCGAGGTCTCAGATCATTTCTCGGTCACCATAATGGGTGGGTTCGAACTTCCTTTTTAAGATCTCCTTGTAGATCTTCTTCACCTCTGTGGATGGATGCATCATGCGCGGCCGTGCAACTGACCCGGGAGGAGGCACTACTACAAAAATGTCTTATAAAGTCACTTTTCAAGGTGTCGGTTGTATACATAAACCGACACCTAAACTCTACAGTGTCGGTTGATAACATAAACCGACATCCAATCTATGAAGGGCGACCAGACACGGGTACTGCTTTTATTAAGTGTCGGTTACTTATTAAAAAACCGACACCTAAAAGTAACCGCCAAAAATAAAATTTCCAGTGAAAAAAATTGCCTCCAAAAATTGACATACAGCGTCGGTTTTTAATGGAGGAACCGACAACTAAAGCTTTTTTGTGAGACAGAAATTTGTACAATTTTAGTCGTCGGTTTTGTGACAATAACCGACGCCGTTGTGTTTTCGCGCTATTAACGACGAAAATTTTCACCTCCCTTTAGTGTCGGTGTTTTGTTGTAAACCGACAATAAAAACATTCAGTGTCGGTTTTTAAAAAATCGACACCTAATGTTAACTTAAATCACGCAAAAGAGCCCGACTCTTCCCCTTTCTCTGTTTCATTCATTCTCGTGCTCAGGGTTTGGTCCTCCGATGATTTCTCTTCCACCCGGTGCCGCTCCTCGCCTGATGCTCTCCCTTCCACCAACGCTCCTCATCAGCGCCGCTCGCCGCCTGCTACTGCAGTTTCTCGTCACCGCCTGCTGCTGCAGTTCCTCGCTGGCGCCGCTCGCCGCCTGCTGCTGTAGTTTCTCGTCGCTGCTCGTCGCCGCCGCCCTCTCCTTCTCTGCTCTTCCGGCGCCCTCTCCTTCTTTGCTCGATGTCGGCGCCTCTCCTTCTCCATGCTGCTACCAACAGTAGGCCTCCGTTCTTCTTCTTCTTCTTCCTTCTCCCTCTCCTTACCAACAACAACCACGACTGTGTGGGTTGGCACGGCCATGGCTGTGTTGGCCGACCACACGGCCGTGCTACCCAACACGGCCGTGTGGTTGGCCAACACAGCCACGGCCGTGCCAGCCCACATGACCGTGGTTGTTGTTGGTTATTTATGTACTGATTTTGTTATGATTTAATCATCTACTTAATGTTCTAATCATGTTCTATGATAAGCCTTAGTTAATTTAATATGCATACTTTGTATGTAAGACATAGTAATCGGGTATTGTTGTATATCCAAGTAAATTACATGTAACTAATCATGACATAGCTAGATTTTAGAATGCATACTTTGGTTAAATGTACTGCTATAATTTTTGATCAAGTGATGATATGTAAATGTAGCAATAAGTTAGTAAGGTATCAATGATAAGTCTACTGTAATGTGATGCAAAATAGTTATTGTATCATGCATATCTTAATACTTTTTTGTTTTATAGTTGTATAGGGTGTTTTATGTGTGACAAGTCTATTGTTTAATAGTTTAGCTATAATCATTGTTTTATAGTTGTGTTATAAAGTATTTGGGTGTTTAGTATGGTTATTTAGGGTGTTTAGATATGTATAAAGGTTCCAAAAAGTATAGTATATATATGCATACATGTGCATTTTTTTATAAAATTGTATAGAAAATCAAAACCCGTTCTTGGTGAGAATCCTAATCACCCTTCTTGCTTAATGATGAACTGTAATGCACACATGTGACATGCTTGGAATGTAAATGATGAACTTTTCCCTAAATTGCCAATCATGCTTTTAAAGACATCAATAATCACCCTAACTTGAAGAACTAGGATTTTAGGTATAAGAATGACAACACATTATTTGTTGGCCTAGAAATCCGTCCAAGATTTACTCATTAGGAGTAAATCTTGGATAGTCCCCGGTTTGGGACTGTTCTTGAACACCTAATCTCGCTTAGGATGTAAGTGTATAATGTGTATTGGGTTTTCAAGAAAATTTCGGCAGCATTTCCCCGTTTGTTCTCTAAGTACATATGTACTTGGAGAACAACGGGGAAATGCTGCCGAAATTTTCTTGAAAACCCAATACACATTATACACTTACTAGTGAGATTAGGTGTTCAAGGATGGGATAGGTGGTACATGTACATTTATTATATATAAGAATGACATCACATGTATTTGTTAACCCTAGACCGTAATCTTGTTGTAATATATACTTGTTTTCTCTTTGATCATAGAGCTTTACAATTTTGTTGTGATATATACTTTGTTGTAATAATGTGAACTTTATAATGTGAGCTTTACACTTTGAATTACTACTTTACAATGCGAACTTTACAATTTGAATGTGAATTTGCAGATGGCTGACCATTCTCCTGATGACCGTGCTGATGACTACCGTGAGGGTGAGGACATCAATGCGCCGCCTCACAATGTAAGTTTTAAAAATATATCATATATTTATATCTATATGTCCATTTATAGTTATATCTTGTAAATGTGAATTATTTTGTCAAATTTTAGGTTGATGATGCACAGGTACCATCTGAAGCACTTGAGGCACTTGATCAACAACACCAAAAAGTTGACAAGAGAAGGGGCATCACTATGATGAAGAAGTTAATTGCGCAAAAGGGCAATGGACCCAAACTTGTTGTGGATTTTGATAATGCAGGAAATGCATGTGGTGTGAATCGCAATTCATTTATTTCATATCTTGGGTTTGTTACTCGTAGCCATTGCGGTTGTCTCTTAGATTCTTGGCATAAAGTTTCTAAGGAGAAGAAAATTTTAATATGGAGGGATTTATGTGTGAGTTATTATTAATTTGCAATTCTATTTTGTAGATTACTAAATTTTTAGATACTAGTTAATATCAATTCTATTTTGCAGAGTATATTTGAATTGGATGAAAAGCTGCATCGTAAATGCGTGATGCAACGCTGTGGGAGAGTCCTAAGGAACTATAAGACAAATCTCACCAGAGAATACATAAAAGAAGCCGACAAGAGGAAGAAGACAGCCACTGAACAGTGGAACTTCCTAGACAAAGAAGAATGGGACGCGTTTGTCGCTTCAAGACAAACTGATGAATTCAAGATATTAGGCATCAGTCTCAATCTCATTAATTAATATATGTTGTATTCACTTATTCAAGATTAACATTTAGTGTTACTAACTAAATCATTAATTTGCATACTAACTAGGCCCTCAGTGAGGCACAAAGATCAAGGCGTGCACTGAATGTGCATGACCACAGAATGGGTCAAAGGGGTATGCAGGCGTTCACCAAAGACTACAGGCTGAGGATACTGCTGCTCAGTCTGCTGCTACTCAAGAGTCCTCTACCATAGGTAGCACACCTCTGCCTCGCCATGATGTCTGGATAGTTGGGAGGCAAAATAAGAAGGGAGAAATAACTAAGGCCGCAACTTCTGAGGCGGCTGCAAAAATGGTAAAATACAACTCTTACAGGAATCATTCGAATATTGATTATTTGTGTTGTTTACTTAAGTACAAATTTTTGTTTTGGCGATTAGTGGGAGCTGCACAAGCTGAGGAAACAAGGAATGTTCATCCCTGAGGGAACAAAGGATGAATTGACAGTTGCTCTGGGTAACCCAGAGCATCCTGGACGTGTTAGGGCTGCAGGCACTGGTGTGGGCATCAAATCTTTTTTTTGGGTCATCCCAGCGCAAACATGTCCCAAAAGCGGGACTTTCACAAGAAGAGGTAACATATTCTTTTTTTTATAATGTTACTGTAAAAGAGAATTCAAAAATTAGAATTTAACGTTTCTTTTATCCATGTATAGGTGGATAAGCTATTTGACAGGAAACTCGAAGAAGCAATGAAAAAGTGGCAGGCATCTCAGACTGCCACTTACCAGACAATACCTACTGCAGACTCTACTCCTACTCCTACTGCAGAGGTTGGGAGTAATCCTGTAGAACCACCACCTAGCACATCCACTGTAAGTATTTTTATGACATAGTAAATAGTTTTTTAATTCAAGATGATACGTATATATGAAATTGTAGTCGTTTCAAAAAAAGATGATATGTATATATGTATATAATATTCTTTACACAAAAATTTGTAGGGGTTGAAGTCATGTCGTCTAAAAAGTAAAGAATATGTTGTGGAAGAGGCGTCGGCTTACCCATCCCTACCAGGGAAAATGTCTCACGGGTCTCCAGTACCAGCTGGTTGGATTCGGGTGAGCCCGATACATATATTCCCCCAATTTATGGAACTTCCACTGCCATATGCCCACCCAGATTGTGAAATGCTTGGTGAGGCAGTAGGCGGAGTGATATTGTGGCTAAAAGCGGATGTCTTCTTTACTGATAAGGTATGGTAAATTTACATTACGTTCAATTGTTAGCGTGTGTATATGCTGGCAGTTGATCTGAAATTATATATATATACAGGTTAAAAAGAAGACACCCACAGCATCTAGGCCTCCACTTCCACCTCCTGCATTACCTAGTTGGGTTCCACAGGACCTACGTGTCCTGTTAGGTCCTAACTGTAGGGGTATGGCAGTATGGTTAGGGGAACATGATATAAACTCCCCTATAACTGTTTCTTCTGATTCAGATTCTACAGGTCAGTCATACGAAACAAAACTATTTATACAAGATATATTGGAGTTGTTTCGATATGATTGGCTAAATACATTTGTGATAGAGCTATGGATAAGGTGAGATATTCTTTATACATCCATATACCTTGTGTATGATCTGGTGATCTGGTTTCTTTTTTATTAATGCATGCGTAATTAATACATATTTTGCAGCTACTTAGACAACATATGTGCAGATTTTGGATTCGAACATGTAGGGTTTTTGATTCCATCCTTGATTAGTCTAGTAGCTAAAGACCCTACATCAGTTCAACAATACTGTTGTGAGTCTTTTTCAAATTTTGCTGTAAAAAAGAAGATGGTGATAATGGCTCCATTCAATGTAGAGTAAGTTTACTTTGCTTATTATAATTTGGACTTAAGAAAATTACATTTTATTGTGGATTTTGAGTTATTAATTTTTAACTTTTTTTCCTCTAGGGGTAGGCATTGGGAGTTATTGGTTATTGCCCCCGAGACGTTCACTGTGTATTATCTAGATCCTAAGGGGGGTAAATTGATTACAAGATTTGGACACATAATGAAAATGGCAATATTTCGGTGAGAAATATTTCATTTTTCATATCCGTTAACATATGTTATTACATTACTATTTAATTGCAATGTTCTGTGTTACATTAACATGTAGGGGTTTTGAGGAGTACAAAAAGGCTGGAGGAAAGGTCCCCACGAAAAAGAACCAGCCAATAATTTGGAAGAACGTGCAAGTAAGTTCCCGACTGCAATATATGTATATATTATTTATGTGAACAATGCTTAATTAGTTTAATTTTTATAATATTTTGTATGTTTGAATTTATAGTGTGCTACGCAAGACAACGGATGGGCATGTGGATACTATGTCATGTGATATATGCACATGCTTGTCAAATATGCCACAATGGACATCGATTGTATTGCTCAGGTATTATATAGTCTCATTAGATAATATGATCGAAATATATCAATCTTATTTATAGCTCATTAATTATATATATACATCATTCTCTTTACAGGTGTTTAAAGCTGACCCCATTACAGGAAAGGACTTACCAAATGTTAATGCTCCCTATACAATGGGAGAATTAAATGATGTAAGAGAAGAATGGGCAACAGCCATACAATTAGTGGGGGCTTTAAAATATAATTGGGATCCTGATAGCGAATAATGACTAAACAATGATACTTTGTAAATGAATTTCTAAATTATAATATATGTGTGAATGTTTCTACATGTCTGGATGTTTCTACATGTGTCTGAGTGAAAATGAATGAAAGTGTTGGTTGCTATATGAATGTTTCTACATGTGTGAATGTGAATGAATGGAACTACAAATTGCTAGCATGTGTGAATGTTTATAAATGTGTGAAAATAAAATGGAACTGCAGGTTGCATTGCTAAATGCATGTGCTACTTTTTTATTGTTAATTTTGCAGGTTTGCGGCCTGTTGTCGGCTAATATCAATGGATGTCGTAAAACCTGCAGTTCATAACTGAACTGAACAAGTTTCTCATCCTGCGACCAGCCACAGTAGGTTTGCAGACTGATAGGAAAAAAAAAACCAATAGGCGTCGGTTATTTGTAAATAACCGACACATAATGATATAGTGTCGGTGTTCCTACAATAAACCGACGTCTATGTCCTTAACACCACGACCGTGCTGGACAGCACGGCCGTAGGGAGAAGATATATGGTGTCGGTTTTTTACTTATAACCGACACTGATAGTTCCCAAGATGGTGCCCTTTCTGTGGCACGAAGGGTTTGGGCGTCGGTTTTTAACTAATAACCGACGCTTATAGTCCCATGATGGCGCATTTTCGGTGGTGCACGAAGAGTTTGGGTGTCGGTTTTGGAACCGACGCCTGATGGGTGGACTTTTAGTGTCGCCCACATAGGTGTCGCTTATAAACCGACACTAAAGGCTTTAAATAACCGACACTAAAGGTAGGTTCTGTAGTAGTGAGGTGGCACAAACTCTGGGATATCCTCTGGGTCCGCACGTGAAGAAGATGCTCCAGCGACGTGAACCATGTTGGCGACGAGAAAGAGATTAGAAAGAGAGCTCGGTGCAGAATGGAGATATGAATCTCCGCTCGGTGATGATCGTCGCTCGGTGATGCTGGTCTTCGCTCTTGGATGGCTCGGGGGAGTGCTCGGCGCAAAGGGAGGAGATCACTCTGAAGGTGTGACGTCAAATGACGTAATGATTCTCCTTAAATAGACTTGGTCGGTGCCACTGTTAGCCCATCGATACCATCGACGCAAGTCGATGGTATCGACACTGGTCGATGCTAACCGCCCCTCACATGGTATCGACGGTCGTCGATTGCTGGATCTTGAAACCCGGATCGCGGACGTGTCGATACCATCGACATGGGTCGATGGTATCGACACTGCACCCAGATCGATAACGTGGAAGCCACGATTGCCGTCAATTTGTTTGCGCAGATCGGTGACATGGATGGTCGATACCATCGACTCGGGTCGATGGTATCGACTTTCCTTCATTGCGACACCGCCACTTTGCATTTTAACCTGTAACCATGTCGATACCATCGACGAGGCCATCGATGGTATCGAGTTGACTGAGACAAATCGGTCTGCACTTCTCCAGAGATCTCGATGGTATCGAATCCTATGTCGATACTATCGACTTTTCCTTTTCGACCACCTGTAGGTATGTCGATACCATCGACGAGGTCGTCGATGGTATCGACTCAGAACAAAATCTGTAGTCGTCAACCTGTACCCTTGTCGATACCATCGACCAGTGTGTCGATGGTATCGACTCTGCCTCAGCCTGCACAATGAACAAACAGATCAAGGTATCTTCTTTACACTAAAAATCGAACAAAAATAAAGCAACCTACGATTATAAATAAACTATCCTAATGTACCGATGGTTGGGTTGCCTCCCAACAAGTGCCCTTATTTAACGTCTTAGGCTAGACTGCTTCCGGGCATCTCAATCATCTAAAAGTTCAGATAGAGGTTTCACGATTTTAGAAAAATCCTTTATAAATCGTCGATAGAACCCGGCATGTCCGAAGAAACTTCTTACCCCTTTTACAGAATTTGGTGGGGGCAATTTGGAAATGACCTCAATTTTTACCGGATCCACCTCTAAACCTTTACTAGAAACCTTATGTCCTAGCACTATTCCCTCATTCACCATCATGTGACATTTTTCCCAATTGAGGACCAAATGTGTGTCCTCACAGCGCTGTAAAACTTTGTCTAGATTATAGAGACATTCATCAAATGATGCACCATGCACTAAAAAGCCATCCATAAAAACCTCAAGACAACGCTCGACCATGTCAGAAAATATGGCGAGCATACAACGTTGAAACGTCGTCGGTGAATTGCATAAACCAAAAGGCATGCGGCGGTACGCGAAAGTCCCATAGGGACAAGTGAAAGTAGATTTCTCTTGATCCGAAGGATCAATTAAGATCTGGTTGTACCCCGAGTACCCGTCAAGAAAACAGAAATGTGATCTACCGGTAAGACGCTCTAAGATTTGATCAATCAACGGTAAAGGAAAGTGATCCTTTAGCGTGGCGGCATTCAAACGGCGGTAGTCAATGCAAACTCACCACCCGGTTACCAATCGGGTGGTGATAGGTTCATTTAGCAAATTTTTTGTGACCATAATCCCCCGCTTCTTAGGGACTACCTGTGTGGGACTCACCCATGTCGAGTCTGATATGGCGTAAATAATACCTGCAGCAAGAAGTTTGATGACCTCCTTCTTCACAACCTCCATCATGCTTGGATTGAGATGTCATTGAGGTTGAATCACGGGCTTGGCTCCCTCCTCGAGCCGAATCTTGTGCTGACATAGAGTAGGGGAAATCCCCTTGATATCTGCAACGGACCACCCAAAATCTCCCTGGTGGTTCTTCAGCACTATCAACAGTTGCTCCTCCTCATCCGCACTCAAATAGGCAGAAATGATCACTAGTAACTTATCTTCCTTAGCTAGGAAGGCATATTTGAGATGCGGTGGCAGCGGCTTTAATTCAAGATCTGGCGGGCTGATCAAAGATGATTGAAGTGGTGGGAGAAGTTCACCTAAATCTTCATAATGCCTCGCATAGAAGCATGGAAGCATATGAAGCATTTTAGCGCACTCCTTGAGTGAATTGCTCCGCATCCAATCATGTGCAATGTTTAACAAACACGCCTCCAATGGTAATTCCGGAAATGCATCAGAAACAGAAATAGAAATCACATCATCCTCCAGAGAAAGGGGAATGTCCTCATTCTCATCATCCGGGAACCCCACAGCTTTGCACAAAGAAACTACTTTGGTCTGCTCCATGATATCTGCAGCCAAAGTTCCATTGTCCACCTTGCTCATCACATGAGCCATGTCCAGAAATGGCTTCCCAAGACAGAGTGAAATATTACTATCCAGATGTTTTACCATATTGCATTGTTCCTTTGCTTTAGATGACGCAGTACTAGAAGGCATGACCATCTCAAAGCGGTCATCAGCTATGCCCAAGGTTAAGTGACCTCTCCCCATCTCTAAGATCATGTCGGCTGTAGCTTGGAAAGGACGTCCAAGTAACAACTCGTTGCCATGTTCATCCTGCATCTCCATGACTACAAAATCTGTCGGAAAGACAAATCTATCCACCTTCACTAACACATCTTCACATATTCCATAAGGTTTTACCACAGAGTTATCCGCCAATTGAATCGTCATATTGCTTGGCCGTGACTCCTTCAATCCCAGCTTTTTAAATGTAGAAAGGGGCATCAAGTTGATGCTTGCCCCTGAGTCACATAATGCTTCACTGAATTTAAACTTCCCAATATAACAAGAAATGTTAAAGCACCCGAGATCTTGCCTCTTTGGCGGTAAAGTGCCCATGATGAAGGCACTCACTTGCTCCTTTAGCACGACAACCTCTGTATCCGGAATTTTCATCTTTTTGGTTATGACATCCTTTAGAAACTTCCCGTATGAAGGAATTTGCTCAATAGCCTTCAGTAAAGGGATATTGACTGAAAGCTTCCTAAAAGTGTCTAAGAACTTCTTGAACTGCGCATCTGCCTTCCTCGCCTTAGCACTATTTGGATACGGGACCGGAACAGCTTGTGCCCTTTGATGAGGTGGCACATAAGGTGTCTTTTCTGAGATTCCTCCTCTGCAACCTATTCTTCAGTATCATCTACAGCTGTGTCCTCAACCTGCCCTGTGACTGATATGGGCTGCTCCTCATTGGATTTACCTTCTTCTTCAGTTTGTGGTGTGATTGTCTCCTCGGCCCTTGGATTCAACAATTTCTTGCCACTTCTTAGCAGAATAGCCTTTGCTTGCTGATTTCCCCCGGGAACATTGGTATTCCCTGGAAAACCTGGATGTGCCGGTTTCTTCAAACGTATTCATTAGCTCTTGATTCTGCTTTATAACCTGATTGAGCAGCTCCGTGCTCTTATCTTCTGCTACTGGCGTGGGTTTGGCATCCGGATCCTGCAGAAAATTATTTGGATCCTTCCACGAGAACTTTTTATCTTTTCTCCATGAATAGTCATTGTTCCTATATCCTTGTTGTTGTCTCATGTATTTGACTTGAGCCTCATCCTCGGACTCATTTTCCTCCTTTTGCAGTAGCTTCTTGGAGAGAAGATCCATCTTCTCATTCATCTCTTTCATTGCCTTGGACTCTCCTGCAACTCGAACTTGCTCTACTGGGCCTCTTTCTCTCTCACCCCAGGACTGCTTTCTAGCCATATTCTTGAGTATCTCCCAGCATCTGGTGTCTGTATTGTTCAGAAAGAAACCTGACCCAGCTGAATCCAAATTACTCCTATCATGCTCAGAGAGAACAAAATAGAAGATCTTCACCTGCGTCTCTTTGTCCAACCCATGATGTGGGCACCTCCTCAGCATAACCTGAAATCTCTCCCAGGTCTCAGAATTTGTCTCACCGGCCTGTTGGGTGAAGTTATGAATCTTCCAGATCATGTCGTTAGTCTTCTCAGGAGGGAAGAACCTCTCAAAGAAGACCTCCACCATATGGTCCCAGGACTCCACAAACTCATCGTACAAATTATGCAGCCACTCTCGCGCGGCTCCCGCCAAAGAACTCGGGAAGAGCTTGAGATACAGTGCATCCTGTGGAAACCGATCGATTTTTACCATGTCACAGTTTTCAACAAACTCGCTGATGTGCGCGACGGGGTCCTCATTCTTGAGCCCATGAAAAGCATTCGACTTGACCAGATTTATCAAAGCCGGATCAATCTTATATGTCGATATGTTGATTGCCTGCTTCTTTATAGGCCCCTTGGAAGCTGATGTGGAAGAAGCCTTGATCTTCTCCCATATGGTCTGTGCGTCGGCCATCTCTTCCTGTTCAAGTTTAGAATCTACCTCTTCTTGCTCTTGCTCTTGATAATCCTTCTCCTCAGGTCCTTCCAGCGGAACCTCAGGTGCACGTTCCGCGTAGTCAGTACTATGCGTCTGCACCATACACAGTACCTGAAATAAGAAAATTCGAGTTCAGTACAGTGTTGTGACGAGTATAAAAATTTTCAAACAATTTAAAAATATTTGAAGTTGAATGAAAATAAAAAAAATGTGGCCTAGAGTGGCCGCTCGTAGCACTCAAAGTGCAAACAGTTTCGCCGTATCCCCGGCAACGGCGCCAAAAACTTGACGTGTATTTTACTACGCGTTAAAAACGCAAGTATACGCGTCGAGTAGTATAGGCCTTGTGAGGCCCGAGTCGAACACAGGGATACTCGGAAATGTTGGAGACTCTTACTAACTATTTGCGATCAGCTAAGCCGGATAACAAATTAGGGTTGTTGAACAAAATTAAAAGAAAATAAAAATAAAACAAAGCAAACAATCGATTAAAGGTTAATTTAATCAATTCAAAAGGGTATCTTTAGGATTGCGGTTTCACCGCGGGTTTTCATTGTATTAGATTTTATATAATGCCTCAATCTTCTCTCTCTATCCGAGTAATGGCCTGAAAATAGAATTGCCCACTGTCGTGGTGCAATTCACTACTTAGGTTTAGGTCGGTTCCACCGTCGTAGTAACCTATCCCCTAAACTAAGTGCATTATGAACGATCTCTCAGTATCCACCATTAATTTTACACCACCTTGGTCAAGGGATTTATCGATTAATGTAGATTTCGTCTCTTTTCAACCGTTTATCCTTCTTTCAAAGTGATTAAGGGCATTAGGTTATTATTATGGTGATCAAGCATAACAATATATGGAGAAAATGAAACTATACCACAGATTTAAGAGAGAAAATATGAATTACTATTATAAAACTGTCATACAATGAATCCCCGGGTTACTCCCGGTCCTAAAGATGAAGGGGATTAGCCCCGCATGTTCATCTCAAACAAGTACAAGGTAGAGATAGGGGAAATCATGTGAAAAACGTGAATTGAGAGGGAAAACCCCTGAACGGAGAAGAACCGATTGATCCTTTGCGTAGAACACGTGCTCTCCTTCCTTTCGGTGGTAAAATCCGTCTTCTTCGGCGTCCGAATCGACTGGGATGAACTTTTGGCCTCCGTTCTCCTCTCTCTCGCTCCTCGGTACTTGTGCAATGGCTCCCCCACGATCCTTCTTTTCTCTGGCCAGCCGTCATTAGGTATAAGTCCCTAATTAGGTCGTTAATTAACTCCAGCCATCCGATTGAGATCAATCTGAATCCAACGCATATCTGACGGCGTCGATACCATCGACGCGGGTCGATGGTATCGACCTCGTGTGGTAGCGGCAGCCCTTGATTTCTTTTCGTCCGAGAGCCTGTTGTAGTCTCGATACCATCGACTTGGGTCGATGGTATCGACCTCCCTCTAGCGACGACTTTGTCGTTTTGTGTCGCTGCAGCCTCTTTGTGTCGATGGTATCGACGGGGTGTCGATACTATCGACTGCTTCATCGCCAACAACCTGAAGGTGACTCGATACCATCGACATCCCTGTCGATAGTATCGACGCTTTGCTGCTCCTTTCGGCTGGCAACCTGTGACCATGTCGATGGTATCGACTTCCGTCGATGGTATCGACGGAAGCAAATACTCGTTTGTCCTGAAATTCAAAGACAAGATCACATAACTTCACACAAATAATAATAATTTGACAATTAATGCTCAAAATGATGAAATAAAGGGGATTTGACATAAAATAGTGGCAAAGACCAAAATAGATGAATTATGCAACGTTAACCATAAAAATGACTAATAAAAGCATAAAACACATATCAAACAGGTCTATAAATGCGACTCAAAATCATCGCATCACCGGGTGACACTGCAGGCCGATATCGGCCAACGTGGATGAGTGACACAAGTGCCCGACATTAGGAGGTGTTGCTCCAAGTCCGACACGATATCGAACCCGATACGCTTTGCCCGTCACGGCGTGCCGCCCGAGAGGGTGCGCCACCCGACATGAGCGTATCGGCCAGGGTCCTTGAACGATACAATAGTCCCGTCACGGTATGTCTCCTAAGAGGGTGTGCCGCCCGACACGGTTGTATCGGGCTAGGTTCCTGACTGGTATCGGGCTAGGTTCCTGACCGGTATCGGGCTAGAGAACCGCAGTAGTCTGTCGTCCTTCTACATTAAGAAGGTGACATCTGTCTTTTTTCTGTTATTTAATTCTTACTTATGCAATGTAATTAAGACCTTTAATGTTTATGGAAATGGAAAAGATTAATTACTTGCTGCTTTATGTTTGGTACAATTGTTGGATGACTATTATGTTTAATATCTGAACTCTAGCTTGCATGTTTGGATTGCGTTTCGCTTAGCTACCGAAACATGTTTTCCCATCGCAACAACTTCAAGAGATGTGTTGTGGCTCTAGTGTTTGGTCTGATTTTGGAGTACGAGTGTGCCTGGAATCGGAGTTGCTTCAGTAACATTTCACTCTAACTTAAAGTCCAAAAACCTCGAGAGGGGTGTTGATGCTTGGTTAGAGGTATCCGCTCTGAGAGGAGGGATACGGGATGTTTCTGCTGCCGCTTGTTTTACCGAAGTTTTATCCTTCGCACCTTGCTTTAGCTCTAGTTTTATCTTTCTGTCTTTGTTGCATGAAAACCCCTAAAAACTGCTAATTGACTAAAACCTTAAATCTTTCTAGTAGCTCCAGTTGGAGATAGATTTCTTTATTCTGTTTGTGACATCTTGTTGTTTCCCCTTGGGGAATTTTACATCTTTATACCTGCCGGAGTGTAGCGTGTCGATTCTGAGTTCTCAACACTACCACCCTTGTCCCTGTGCTCGACCCCGTATATCTACTTCGACCCCGTAAGAAACGTTGCGGGGGCCTAGAAGGATTCAGGTTATAAATGTAAAAGTCCGACTAACTTCAAATCTGCCTCCATTCTTGGATGCACGATTTAGGCAGGTCATCTGTCACGAGTAGATGGAAGGAGGGATTGGGGGAAAAAGACAAATGCTTCAAAGATGATCTGGAACCAGGCTTGAGTTCCCAGGGAGGCCACACTTCTTCTTGACTTGCTTCCAGAGCAAGGAGACAAACAGAGAGAAAAGCCCCAATCTTGCAAAGCCTCTTCCGCTGCAGATCCAAGCATGAGGTCTATTAATCCATGGATCTCTCTCCAAGCACTGAGACTAGCCATCAAGGTGTGTGGAATCCTATCAGGCTCTGAGATGCTGACATCGGAGGACGGTGAGGCCATGCCGGCATTCTCCCTGTGCCATGGCGCTTGCGCACGGTAGGGGACAGAGAAGGTGGGTCCTCTTTCTGGCGACACCCAACGGATGAGCCCACGGTTCTTCCAATCCCTTCCTCTCTAATGACGATAGAGTGGCCAGAGGGGTGTGTATCTAGTCGAAGGAGAAGCATCCACCATCTAGCCTTGAGGAGGGCACCCTCTTCACCCATCTCCCACCATAGCCTCTGCGTGCGGCGGAGTCCTCAGTGCGGCTTGCAGGACCTCCGAAGACTGGGAGAGATAAGCAGCAGAGACCGATCCATCTTAATCAAATCCTAAACCGGACCATGCTCATCTTAAAGAACACGGTCCAACAGGTGGACCATCTGGTTCACTTGGCCCAATGCCAGTCTAGCCGGTTCAATTAAAATCCAACCAGGTAGATATTTATATATATATTAGATAATACACAGAACTTGTATAATCCACGAAAAATAGCCCCCCTTGCCCTAAAAATACCCAAAAAATATCCTCTTTCTTATAAGACCCCTAGATCTGACCTTTGAAATAGTAACATTGATGGATTTTAATTTACAAGATGATGCTTCATTTTAGAATGCATGTGATATAATAAATCCTATCTGTGCGAGATAAATTCCCAAAAATTTTATGTTAAACTGTATTGTTGTGAGGAAACCAAATATGAACTCAGATTTGACAATTATATCAAAATAATAGGCCATTTCTCATTAAAACCCAATTCCATGTTTGTAGCCTCCTTTTAATTCTATAAAAGAGACCTATCATCAGAAAATTACGAAAAATTGAACCAGACCCTAATTATGACGTGTAGGTCAGTAGAAAAAATATTAGAAATAAGTTTAGGTTAGTTTAAACCTAAGTTTGGCCTGAACCCCAATCTGGACCTAAATACCATTAATAATGGTGAACCTTGTATTAATGATGAATATTTGTTATTAATCAGGTGGTGACCGGATATCTAGATGAGCAAGAATGATTAGAAATCTCTGTACTCAGGTACGTGGGATTTATTAAGTATAAGACTAGTTTTCTGGTTTCCTATGATATGTAATATCTTGAAAGCTCGTATTTGGATATGATTGCTTGGTTGAACTAGTATGAGTTATACGTCACCAAATCTAATAGAACAAAAATGAGTATGATGGGTTGTAGCTACTAGAGCACATAGCCTGGTGTGGATGTATGTTGCCTAACATGGATGTATGATTCCTTGGCCCATGTTAGATGTATGATGATACTATATTGCCCACACTAGATGTAAGTTAAGTGCAATTATGTGTAGTACAACCGCATCAAAGTGAATGCAATAAAAGGAATGTTTACCTAATTATCACTTTAAATAATGTTTTCTTTTAATCTTTCTTTCTCAAGTTATTTCAATTATGCAAACATATTAGTATGTATCTTTCTACCCACGTGCACAACACCTTGTGTGTTGATTCGCTGTTTCACGTATGTTTTAGGTTCAGAGATAGCATGGGAGAAAAAGATGGGAGTGAGCAGTTGTACATGTTGTACCTATTGTCTAAGATCATGTTAGCATACATGTTCAGACTTGTAAAATTCTCATTCAATATGCAATTGTAATTCATGTTTAATATAAATGTGTTAAATGTTGATAATGTTATGGTGTATGATATGGTTTTATGTTCATGTATGCGTATTTCGCTTCCGCATCGCTCTCTGATATGATTGGATGATGTTTTCGGATTATGACCTCTCATTCCCAATAGGGTATGGAGAAGCCAAAATTCGGGGACGTCACAGTTGGTATCAGAGCATGAACAATAGCTACACCTAGCAATTGCTCACCATGAAACATTAAACCTAAATCTCACCTTTCACTTTAAACCTTAGAAACTTAGTAAGTTGTTCTATAGGAATAAGATTTGACTTAGCCTCTAGGTTAGAACCTAGATGTTCGAGAACTAGTTTAGACAAGTGTTTGAAACCCTTTGCATATAGAGCTCATATGTATTGGGTAGCTACACTAGTCTACATCTCGTTCTCACCATTTCACTAGGTGACATGACACTAGACTATCTACTGTGTGTGGGATACTCGATTTTGCTGATTTGGTTTTGTTTTCCAATCGGCTCGAGCCTTGACGGTTTTCTTTGACGTCTTCTTTCTTGGAGAAAAACTATATAATATTTTATTATATATATGTAAATATAAAAATGTGTCCCTCACACTAGAGAGTAGTTAGTGTTCATGCAACCTAAGTGAAAAGGAGTGACATCAGTCTAGAAGAGAGAGTAGTCTAGATTAGATGTGTAGAGCCTTATCAAGATATGTGATACATAGAGTAGATGATAGAACGATAGTTGAAATAAGCATGTGAAATCTTATCTAAGTTTGATCTCGGATGGTATAAGTTTACTTATAAAGGTTTAAGTTGTATACTTGTTGAATCTAATTTTGTAGAATTTATGCAAAATCTTGATGATGAAAGTACATTCCCTTTTGCCTACTTAAGATAAGCTAAGTTAAGATAGAGATGAGTGTGGATGAGCCTCAATCTCTTATACAAGGAGGATATCTAGTGGTAGGACGAGGTATGTGGTGAGCTCTAGAGAGAGTAAGACCCACAGGGAGAAGGTCATAGGACCTAGCCTCCAATATATGAGATATGTGTTAAAAAAATGTGTCCTACACCAGATTACTCTTGAGTGTTGAGTTGAGACCTTATGCATGATTCAAATCTATATGTGAGAATTGGGTAAAAGAAAAGGATGGGTAGATGACCCATATGATAAATTCAATCCTTTGGCTGAGTTAGGTCCTAGCTTGAGTGACATATTTTGTGAATCTCATCATTAGTTGCAAGTGAGGTAATATATGAACTCTAGTTATGAGAGTATGATGCTTTGTGCAAAAGATACTCAACATACATGTTCTCCGTTCTTCTTCTCCTTCTTAATATACGATGATAGCAACCTCACTTGAGCTATTTAGATTATTTATATATAAGGAGTCACTCATATAAGCTTGACCTATTCTATATTCCCCCCTATCATACATGTAGTACCCAAGATTGAAATTGTGATAAGTTTGACTTTAAAATATTCTCTTCCCCTTCATATGAAACATAAAAGATATGATGCTGAGATCATGGGATAAACTAAGTATATTCTCTTTTTCCCTTCACATAATACAAGCAAGACATAAAAAGTTGAACTCATGAACTTGATATAAAGATATTTTTGGATGATAGGATATGTGATAAAAAATATAGTTCATAATTTTGATCCTTCTCAGTGTATGCTTCTAAGTTGAGTATGAATATCACACCATAAGGTGAAACCCTAATGGTCAAGCATGTTACGTAAGCCCTTCTTATGTAGAAAAATCCTAATATCAAGGATGAAGATAAATCTCCTGTTATGCTGAAATCATTGTAAGATGTTGATCATAAAACATATTAATGATGTTAGATTTGAACGATCTGAATATCATGGCATATAAATGAATTCCTCCTAAACTTTAAAACTATGAACAAAACATGTACCCTTAGGGGTGATGTAATCGTAAGATATCATAATGTCATGTTATGGCTAAGACATTCAGTGATGCTTCCACTATATATAAGGTGGGGTGGTTACACCCAAGATGTTTTTATATCCTCAAATGACAACTTAGGGTATATCCAAATCTACATCGCGCTATCACCTAGAAATGGTGGCCAATATGAAGTTGAACTCCTTAATAGCCTCTTAAGTATGATATTAGTTTAATTTTGAGGACAAAATTCCATATAAGATGGGGTGAATGTGATGACCCGTGATTTTAGGGTTTTGATACACTTTATGACATTATAAATGGGTGACCAATTGATGACAAAATCATTTATTGCCATAATGAAGCCATATCAAACCAATTTGAGAGGCATATATGATTATAGAGCCTGCACGATTGTTTGAGGTTATTTGGGTGAGATTTTGGGAGTTATAATGAGAAAAATAATCTTTGGAGTTAACCATATTCAATAACAATTTAATGGCTCTATTGATGGTATTTTGAATCCAATCTTGGTCATCACCTAATACTGGTCGTGATAGAGCTTGGGTTAATAACCCACTAGATTAGGGCCTTGTGTTGAGTTATATTGAGATTTGAAGGTGTATTAAATGAGTAATACCTCCTTGATTTTAGATCAAAGTTGCTGCAATGTGATATGTCACACATCCACTCATACCGCTGGGTTGTGCGGCACCCTTGCCAGCAAGGGAGGCAGAATAGGTCTCAGGCCATTCCTAACCTCCAGAAAGGGAGGAACAAAAGCAAGATGAGGTGTCCCCAAGATTTGGTGATGGTGGGGATAATTAAGGGAGATTTATTTGGAAAAACCACAATTGGTGGAACGCTCCAAATCATCGGACCCTTCACTCAAGAATGGACACCCATCATTCTGAGAGACAATGGCCTCCATCCACCCTTCTCTATCGTCTCTCCCAGGTGTTTGTTGCAGTGGGTGCAGAGTGGTTTAGGACCATCATTTGCACCATGGTAGGTTTAATAGAAGTTGAAGAAACCCTCTTTGAGCGCAACCATCATCCACGGTGGCGTCCGAGCAGCTGGCAGAGCTGGAGTCTGTGGCCTTTGGCGGTGGGTTCGTTTCCCTAGAGCTGGCGAGCTCTGTCATGAGCAGATGGAAGGAGGGATTGGGGGAAAAAGACAAATGCTTCAAAGATGATCTGGAACCAGACTTGAGTTCCCAGGGAGGCCGCACTTCTTCTTGACTTGCTTCTAGAGCAAGGAGATGAACAGTGAGCAAAGCCCCAATCTTGCAAAGCCTCTTCCGCTGTAGATCCAAGCATGAGGTCTATTAATCCATGGATCTCTCTCCAAGCACTGAGACTAGCCATCAAGGTGTGTAGACTCCTATCAGGCTCTGAGACACTGACATCGGAGGACAGTGAGGCCATGTCGGCATTCTCCCTGTGCCACGGTGCTTGCGCATGGCAGGGGACAGAGAAGGTGGGTCCTCTTTGCGGAGACACCCAACGGATGAGCCCACGGTTCTTCCAATCCCTTCCTCTCTAATGATGATATAGTGGCCAGAGGGGTGTGTATCTAGTCGAAGGAGAAGCATCCACCATCTAGACTTGAGGAGGGCACCATCTTCACCCATCTCCCGCCATAGCCTCTGCGTGTGGCGGAGTCCTCAGTGCGGCGTGCAGGACCTCTGAAGACTGGGAGAGATAAGCAGCAGAGACCGATCCATCTTGATCAAATCCTGAACCGGACCATGCTCAGCTTAAAGAACATAGTCCAACAGGTGGACCATGCGGTTCACTTGGCCCAATGCCAGTCCAGCCGGTTCAATTAAAATCCAACCAGGTAAATATTTGTATATATATTAGATAATACACAGAACTTGTATAATCCACCAAAAATAGCCCCCTTGCCCTAAAAATACCCAAAAAATATCCCTAGACACAGAAAAATATCCTCTTTCTTATAAGACCCCTAGATCTGACGTTTGAAATAGTAACATTGATGGGTTTTAATTTACAAGATGATGCTTCATTTTAGAATGCATGTGATATAATAAATCCTATCTATGTGAGATAAATTCCCAGAAAATTTATGTTAAACCTTATTGTTGTGAGGAAACCAAATATGAACTCAGATTTGACAATTATATCAAAATAATAGGTCATTTCTCATTAAAACCCATTTCCATGTTTGTAGCCTCCTTTTAATTCTACAAAACAGACCTATCATCAGAAAATTACGAAAATTGAACCAGACCCTAATTATGACGTGTAGGTCAGTAGAAAAAATATTAGAAATAAGTTTAGGTTAGTTTAAACCTAAGTTTGGCCTAAACCCCAATCTGGACCTAAATACCATTAATAATGGTGAACCTTGTATTAATGATGAATATTTGTTATTAATCAGGTGGTGACCGAATATCTAGATGAGCAAGAATGATTAGAAATATCTGAACTCAGGTATGTGGGATTTATTAAGTATAAGACTAGTTTTCCGGTTGCCTATGATATGTAATATCTTGAATGCTCGTATTTGGATATGATTGCTTGGTTGAACTAGTATGAGTTATACTTCGCCAAATCTAATAGAACAAAAATGATTATGATGGGTTGTAGCTACTAGAGCACATAGCCTGGTGTGGATGTATGTTGCCTAACATGGATGTATGATTCCTTGGCCCATGTTAGATGTATGATGATACTATATTTCCCATACTATATGTAAGTCAAGTGCAAGTATGTGTAGTACAACCGCATTAAAGTGAATGCAATAAAAGGAATGTTTACCTAATTATCACTTTAAACAATGTTTTCTTTTAATCTTTCTTTCTCAAGTTATTTCAATTATGAAAACATATTAGTATGCATCTTTCTACCCACGTGCACAACACCTTGTGTGTTGATTCGCTGTTTCACGTATGTTTTAGGTTCAGAGATAGCATGGGAGGAAAAAGATGGGGGTGAGAAGTTGTACAGGTTGTACCTATTGTCTAAGATCATGTTAGCATACATGTTCAGACTTGTAAAATTCTCATTCAATATGCAATTGTAATTCATGTTTAATATAAATGTGTTAAATGTTGAGAATGTTATGGTGTATGATATGGTTTTATGTTCATGTATGCGTATTTTGCTTCCGCATCGCTCTCTGATATGATTGGATGATGTTTTCGGATTCTGACCTCTCATTCCCAATAGGGTATGGAGAAGCCAAAATCCGGGGACGTCACAATGATGGAGTCTGATACTCCCATCATCAATCTTCTTGCCAAGGTCGGGATGGCATTGTATATTGTTTTCTGAACTGTCCTGGTGCTGACGTTCTTGACTATTGCACCCTCCAGCACCCTGAACAACTTTTTTCCAACGACGGCTGGTGAGAGGAACATGATTTTGAGTGCTCCCCATCGTACAGAGAAGTAGTCATCACTCCAGACGACGTCTTCTTCACCAGCCTCGACCTCAGGACCTTGTTCAGTAGTTTCTGGTCCCTGATCGTCAGGTATCCGATGGCCCTTCTGTCGAAGTCGGCCATCTCAAAGGAAGGTATCTCTGATGGCGTAGAAAATGCATATGTTGTCGAGCTTCTTCCTCTGGGGGGTGTCTTTCGTTAGCGGCACAGATGCCCCCCATCTCCCTATGATTCGTCAGAAGAGTCCTCCTCGACATCGATTGCTTCATTTTTGTCCTCAGCCTCGTCTAGGGGGACTAAGGGAGCAGCTTCTTCCAAGCCGCGGGAGCTCGCTTGTCCTGCTGGAGCTCCGTCAGCTGACTTGTGTGTCGTCCCTTCCTCGGGCATTGTGGATGCCTGCTGGAGGAGGAAGTGGATGACGTCCTAGGTGAGGATGCAGACGAGGAAGGTTGGGAGCCTAAGCCAGGAGGTGACGGAGATCTCCTCGGCTTCCTTGAGCATGGATGTTCATCCCTACTATTCAGCCTCTCCTCGATCACGTAAAGGCATTGGAGGGCCTGCTGTAGTGTGGCGTTAAGTGCCTCTAGTTGGCCGGGAAAGCCAATTAGAGTCAGCAGTTGCTGCTCCTGGCTATTTAGCCTCTACTGGAAAATAGAAAACTTACGGGTTAGCAAAGTAAAAGTAGCCGAGTGGCTTCCTATTACCTCCCACAAGTGATTGAGTTCATGACCCTGCATCTGTCTGAGAGACGGAGGGGCTGCTGCAGATCTCCCTCTCATTTTCGTGACACTCCTTGCACGTGAAGATCGACCCGACGAGTGTGCGGCCTCACTTGGGGTAGTATCAATCTGGATTGTTCACGAGGTTGTTGCTTCTGGGCGAGGTGTCAGCACTTTCACGGATGTCTCTACATCGCCTTCTTGTGATGGTGAAGAAGGACACGGTGTGGGTGGATGCTACTCCACCTCTCTGTTGTTGGCGACCTCCTCTGCAGCTTCCACTGGAGACACCGGCGGCGGCGGCGGCGTGGGCTGCTCAGCCTTGAGCTCCCTCTCAAGGATCTCAGCGAATGCCCCATTGCTGGCGTCCGGCTGCACCACTTCTTCCACCACTGAGGGCACTACAAAAGTCTCGGGAGCTGCGGCTGTCTCTTCTGTGGCAGCTTCCTTCAGGGCTATCGAGGTTGTTTCAGCCCCGGTTGTCTCGGCGACCTCCACGGTCACCGACACTTCTTCAGCCACGATAGATATAGTTGTGGTTGCTGCGGCTGTTATGGGAGAAGTGACGACATCTCTATCAATGGTTGTCTCTGGTTGCTATGGAGCGGTGGGTGGCTCGACAGGAGCTACGGAAGATTTGTCCTGCCGAGCGTCGAGAGGGACATGTCTTCCTATCGCAACTGCCCTCTCTTGTATTCTCGTGGTGGCGGCGTAGGCGGCTTTGACTACCACAAATTCAATCTCTGTTGTGGTGAGGACCAGCTTTTCTGTGTCGTAGCTGGCGCAACGTGGGAGCAGAAGGAGGGTGTTTGTTCTTGCAAATTTGTAGAAGTAGCATCACCCCTCCTTCTTGATGATGCTGGCCCTCATCAGGAACTTGAGGTCGATCTTGTCGTCACCCCTTGTCCTTGAGAGGCTTCGTGGTTCTCTTGGATATCCTAACCCTACCGCAATAAGATTCACCAATCCGCCCATGTTGTAGTCTTTAGTGGCATCCTTTATCGGATGAAGGCGGTTGAGGAGGAGCCACCCCAGGTTGATCGTGTGGCCTTCCATCATATGCCACATCAGGTGTAGCTCTTCAGTGTAAAGATTTCTAGATTCGTTCTTACTGAAGAGCAGGCACGCCATGATTTTGTGCACTATCCTCCAGAAGGAGTGCACTACCGCCACCTTGCTTCCCGATTTGAATGATGACTCACCGGTCAGTTTCCTCCAGAGCTCCACCGGGTTGAACCCATCTCCCTCAGTGATTCTTACACCGTTTTTGAGTAGTTCCTTTTCTGCCTCACTGGAAGAAAAGATTTCATTGAGCAGCTTCTTTGATATGACATGCTCAACATTGTACAGTCGTCCTTGTAATCTGTCTGCTCTGCCAAATTCTTCGATTTCCTCAGGTGTATTCTATACCTGGCAGAGAGATGACATGAACTCCTTGGTGAGTTCATTGTAAGAGGCAGAGTGGCTAAAGCAGATCTTCCTCAGCCCGGCTGCTGCTAAGACATTTTCCAGCCTGTTGAAAATGCCTATTTGGAAGAAGGACGACTGATGGCAGAATCTGCTTGGTCTATAGACTTTGGTTGCCAGTTCTATGTATTGACACATGTGCTCGTTGTCTCTGGGAACGAACCTGACTGGTGAGTGATCTAAAGGTTCTGCTGCCACAGTTGAAGCAGTTGTTGGGGCCGTTACTTCTTCCGTCCTTGGTCTCTTTTCGGTCGTGGATGGCCCAACTGCTTCGGGGTTTGGGCATTTTTGACTGACTTTTGTAGCTTCTACTGTGGCCTCGGCGTTGATCCTTCGGCCTTGTTTGTCTACTTGGATGACGGTTTGCTTGGTGCGAGCCATTTCTGTTATCATAAAACAAAAGTTTAGTAAGCATCTGAATGATTCACCTTACCTGATATCGGGTGTGGGGTGCATCGCCTGATGTCAGATAGGCGATGTAATGAAAACTTAATAAAACCTGAAGGCGTTAAGTCGATATCGGTGAAAAAATTGAGATAGCCCGACACAGTCTAAAAGAAAATTTGTTTGCACGATAAGTCAAAAAAGCCTGGCTCGATATAAGAGCTACTCGACACAACCGTACCAGGCTACAAAACTGGACGATACGATGCTTGCCCGATATGCCTGTGTCAGGCGGTACGAAGTTTGGATCAATACATGTTTATCGTGCAACACCGGGCGTCACTGTGAACAACTATCTCGCCCGATACGTTTGCTCTGAAAAAGGATGTCGCCCGACATAAGCAACACGTGAAGCGATACAAAACTGGGTGACATGGGAAAAACCAAATGACACGGGCATTGCCCGATATCGGGTGGGCGCACAATAGAAATGTATCGTGCGACACGGTCAAAAGGTAGGGTTGTCAACACAAATGCGTGTCGGGCAACACAAGGAAAGAACTAAATCCATATGTCCCATACGAGATGCGTGACATGACGGTCGTGTCGGGTAAGCCAAACGATACGCATATCAGGTTATACCTTTGTCTGATCAAGGTAGTTGCGCGATACGGGAGCAGAAGCTAGGTTGGCTGATACGAGAGCAAAGAGAGATTTAACTGCACGATACGAGAGTAGGTGAGAAAGTAAATGCCAATGCTCGATACGGGTAAACCTCAGTTACTATATATAGCAATCGAGGGCGGGGGTAAAATGGGTAAAATAGGGGCACGTGTCGGCCGAGGAGACAAATCATTCCTAAGATGAGCAGTAAAATCAGTCTTGTCCATTAAATCAAGGGTCATTACTCATGTTGCCCGCTACGGATCCGAGTGGCTCGGTGTATCGCCTGATACGGGTGTGATGCCCGATACCATAGCCCGATACTAAGCCTGATAAGGTGTGTCGCATGATGCGCCCGGGTCCTTGCCTGATATTGGCCAGGGAGCATGGTATCGGTCGAGTCATCTTGGCCCGATACAAAGCTTCAAAGAAGAAAAAGATCAAGATAAAAGATGAAAAACTAAAACTAAAGAGAAGGAAAAAGCGATTGATGGGTAAAACTTCATAGGCCTAAAGTGGGACTCCCAGCCTCAGATAGTATTACTAATCAACGCTTATAAAACCGAGTGGTGGCCCATAAAATGAGGGAGTCTGAGCATGAGGTAATGCATTGACTCAGGCCTTATTACAATCATACTATTCATAATGTTTTTGTAGGAAAGGAAATAACGTCCTATTCTAAGGAAAGTAAAACTCGGGCTGCCTCCCGAGGAGTGTTGTAGTTAGTGTCGTCAGCTCAACAGCTTTAGATCCTTCACTTTGTGCCTTCAGTTGTTTCAACATCATGTAAACTTATCTCAGACATTCTCATGAACGTTTCATCTTCATAGTATCTTTTTACTCTATTCCCGTTCACTGGAAAAACCTTTTTCGGATTGTTCTTGTCATACAACTCCATAATCCCTGATGGATATATCTTTGCTATGGTGAAGGATCCAGACCACCTCATTTACAGCTTACATGGAAAAAGACGGATAGAGGATTTAAATAACAAAACTTTATCACCTTCACTCACATCCTTCTTCTTAAGATGGGCATCATGCCACGCCCTGGTCCTCTGCATGTAAATCCTTGCATTCTCGTATGCATGTATTCTCAGCTCTTCGAGTTCCTGTAACTGTAGATATCTCTTTTCCCCTGCCTTCTTCGGGTCCATATTTAGGAACTTAATCGCCCAAAGAGCCTTGTGTTCAAGATCCAAGGGTAGATGACAGGATTTCCCATAAATCAATATGTAAGGGGTAGTACCAAGGGGTGCCTTATATGCAGTTCTGTAGGCCCAAAGAGCATCGTCGAGCTTAATTGACCAGTCTTTCCGCGTGCGGCTAATAGTCTTTTCTAAAATTTGCTTAATCTGTCTATTTGAAACCTCCACCTGCCCAGAAGTTTGAGGTTGATAGGGTGTAGCAACCTTGTGCTTGACCCCATACTTCCGCATAAGTGCTTCAAACTGTTTCTCCCCGAAATGCGATCTGCCATCGCTTATCACAGTACGAGGTACTCCGAAGCGAGGAAAGATATTTTTCTCAAACAGCTTGATCACAGATTTGGAGTCACACGATTGGGTGGCAACAACTTCTACCCATTTAGATATGTAGTCCACCGTGACTAAAATGTATTGATATCCTTTTGATGGGGGGAAGGGACCCATGTAGTCTATTCCCCAGACGTCAAAAATCTTGACTTCGACCCAGTTGGCCATAGGCATCTCATTCCTTCTTCTAATATTTCATGTCGATTGGAATTCTTTACAAACTTTTACATAATATGAAGCATCTTTGAACAGTGAAGGCCAGTAAAATCCTGATTGCAGCACCTTAGCAGCAGTCCTTTCACTTCCCAGATGTCCTCCATAGTGTGAGACATGGCATTCCCTCAGAATGTTTGGCACTTCTTCCTCAGGAATACACCTTCTATACAGGTTATCAGCGCATCTTTTAAAGAGAAGGGGATCATCCCAATAGTAATTCTTTATATCAGAAAAGAGTTTCTTCTTTTGATTGTATGTTATTTCCGGAGGTAACTCCCCACAAGCAAGGTAATTACAAATATCTGCAAACCATGGCAAACTCTCATCTCTGGCTTCTACCATTAGCAAGGCCTCATCTGAATAGTTATCATTAATAGGTGGCTCCTTCTTGTCTTCGACTGTAATCCTTGATAAGTGGTCGGCGACTACGTTTTCTTCACCTTTCTTATCAATGATCTCATGATCGAACTCCTGGAGTAGTAAAGCCCACCTTAGCAGCCTGGGCTTAGTGTCCTTTTTCTACATAAGATATCGTATCACCCCATGGTCGGTGTAGACCTTTACCTTTGTTCCAATCAGATAAGATCTGAACTTGTCGAAGGCAAAAACAATCGTAAGCATCTCCTTCTATGTTTTCGTGTAATTTACCTATGCTTCGTTAAGAGTACGGCTGGCATAGAAAATGACATGATGCCTTTTGTCTTTCTTTTGTCCCAGGACTGCCCCTACGGAATAGTCACTGGCATCACACATTAGCTCGAAAGGTAGCTCCCAATCCAGAGCTTGAAGGATAGGTGGAGAAACAAGTGCATCCTTCAAGGCCTAAAAAGCATTTAGACAATCGTTAGTGAAATCGAATTCAACATCCTTAACCATAAGATTTGACAAAGGCTTTGAGATCTTCGAGAAGTCTTTTATGAATCTTCAATAATAACCAGCGTGCCCGAGAAAACTTTGCACTCCAGTTACAGACTTAGGTGGAGGTAGTCTAGATATAGCTTCAACCTTGCTCACATCTACCTCGATACCTCTCCTCGAGACTTTATGCCCTAGAACTATGCCTTCTTGTACCATGAAGTGGCACTTCTCCCAGTTGAGAACCAAATTCTTTTCTTCACAGCGTTGCAGGACCAAAGATAGGTTTTTCAGACAAGCATCGAAGTCCTTCCCATAGACAGAAAAATCATCCATGAAAACTTCCACGATGTCTTCTAGAAAATCCGAGAACATCGAGATTATGCAGCGCTGGAATGTTGTCGGAGCATTGCACATTCCAAATGACATTCTCTGGAAGGCATAAGTACCATAGAGACAAGTGAAAGTGGTTTTTTACTGGTCGTCCGGTTAGACAGGGACTTGATAAAACCCAGAATAACCATCTAAAAAGCAGAAATAATCATGATGCGCTAATCTCTTCAGAACTTGGTCGATGAAGGGAAGCGGGTAATGATCTTTCTTCATGGCTTGATTCATCTTTCTATAATCTATGCACATTCTCTATCCGGTGACGGTTCGGACCACTACTTCATCGCCTTTGTCACCTTTCACAACTGTCATGCCTCCTTTCTTTGGTACCACATGGATGGGACTCACCCAGTTGCTTTCGTTGATTGGGTAGATAGTTCATGCATCCCTCAGCTTGATCACTTCTTTCTTCACAACCGCTTTTAACATCTGGCTCAACTTTCTCTGGGGTTGGACTAGGGGTTTAGCGGATTCTTCCAAATTTATGTGGTGCATGCAAAGCGCAGGGCCAAGTCCCTTGATATCCTCTACCGAATAGCCTATAGCTTGCTTATGGAGCCTCAACTCCTCGAGCAGTCTTTCTAATTGTTCTTTCGTCATGCTGGCATTAACTATGACTGGGTTCCTTCCATCTTGATCTAGAAACTCATACTTTAAACCTTCCGGCAGCTGCTTCAGCTCTGGCTTGGTCTTAGGTGCCTTTTCTTCTTCTGGCGTCATTTCTAGAGAAGCAAACTTGACTGTCTCTATAACCTCATCCTCATCGCTTAGATCTTCATCAAATTGATTTAGATAACTGAGGATCTCGACAACCTCAGGATCTTCGGGATCAGAGTCTTGATTGTTCAACGCCCTCATGAGAGGGTCTACCATTGCAAAATCTTCTTCTACTTCTTCACAAAACTGGTTGTAGCTATCCACGAAGTAGGCAGATTCTAGTAGGGACGGTCCTTTCATAGTGTCTTTTACCTTGAAATCTATGTGATCATTTCTGACCCTCATAGTGATGATGCCTTCAGTGACATCAATCAGCGGTCTTCCTGTAGCCAAGAAAGGGCGCCCAAAGATGATAGGGCAGTTGGGGTCTTCAGCGGTGTCAATAACAACAATGTCACAAGGAATGAAGAATCTTCCTACATTAATTGGAACATCTTCAACGACTCCCACATGTCTTTTGAAGGTATGGTCTGCCAACTCGATCCTCATGTTGGTCCTGACCATATCAGTCAACCCAGTCGTTGCGCGAGGCTTAAGGGCATAAGGCTAATGCTAGCCCCCAGGTCGGCGAGACCTTTCCTTTAGATATTATCCCCTACAACAAAAGGAATAGTAAAGGCTCTTGGGTCCTTCTTCTTGGTAGGTAAATCCGCCTTCAGGAAGGTAGAAGACATACTGGCAAGGTGTACCATCTCAATCCTTCATCCTCTTTTTTCTTGGTGATCAAATCCTTGAAAAACTTGGCGTAGGTCGGCATTTCCTCCAAAGCATCCAGGAATGGCACTTTGAGGTGAATCTTTCTCACTGACTCCATAAACCTCTCATATCTCTTCTTAAGATGTGCCTTTATGAGTTTGTAGGGGAAAGGCAATCTTGGAGAGTAAGGACTTCTTTTACCGAACACGTCCTCCACAGGTTCTGATTCTGGCTCCCTGACATGAGCTTGTTGGTTCTCTCCTTCAGCTGGGTTTTCTACCGCAACCCTTGGTTTAGGTTCTTCAGGCCTGGTTGTCTCAGGGCATTCTACTATCTTTCCTGACTTGAGTACCGCCATTTTGGCAGATTCTGTGTTGGAAGGTATCTTCTCCGAAGGATTCTTCATTAACTCTTCCATTTGCGCCAGCTGCTGGTCTATCTGGCATTGATGCATTTGCATATCTGCCATTTGGACCTGCATCGTATTCAGAATGCCTGAGTTGGACAACGCACTTTGCGCCCGCTGATTGTTTATAGTATCTTGTCTCTTGACAAAGTCGAACAATTGGCCCACTAAGTCCGGTTAACTCGAGTTCTTTTCCTGACTTTGCTCCTTGGCTAGTCCCTGGCCTTGGCTAGGGTTAGCATCTTGGCGGTTTTAGTACTTCCCTTGCCCTTGAAAGTTTGCCTTGTTTGATTGGAAACTGGTGGTTCTGGTGTACTGACCTTGTCCGCTTCTTTCTCGAAACCTTGCGGTTGCTTGGGTGGATTATTCAAATGATGCGAGTTTTCCTCCACATCCTTGTTGCCATAGCTAAATCCAGGATGGTCCGGTCTCTTGAAGTTGACAAAAGAGACGTTCTCAGCTTCCTCTGCTTCGGATTCACTTTCACTTGAATCGTCGGGCCGGGTGTAAATGCAGTTATCAACACCGTGCCCACCTTCTCCACAGGTGACACACTTCATTACTTTCTCAATTTGTCTCTTTCCTTTCCCTCCTGAATCTTTTAACCGTCTGACATCAGTGGCTATCTTTTGGATTTGAGTGATAATTGCTTCAAGAGACTTGGATTCGACCGACGGTCCTTCATTAGTGGCCTTCTTAATATATCCTCTATCAGTCCTGTCATAGTTAGTACCAGCTTGTAGTTATGCCATGTTTTCAATGATCTTTTTAGATCTACTGGGTTTTTTCCCAAGAAAATTGCTTCCTGCAGTTGCATTTAGTGATACTCTTTCTTCAGGGGTCAGACCATTGTAAAAGGTGGTTATCAGGAAACCCTTCTTGTAGTTGTGGTGAGGGCAATCTCTCTGATACTCCTGATATCTTTCCCAGGATTCATGTAGGTTTTCTCCTGGCTTCTGGGTGAAAGATGTGATCTTCTTCCTATTCCTGACGGTCTTCTCTATAGGGTAAAACTTGTTCACGAAAGCGTCTGCCAGTGCATTCCATCCATTCAAAGATTGATGTGGCAGTCTAAGGTACCATGACAGTGCCTTGTCCTCTAAAAAGAAGATGAAACCCTTACAGTAGATCACTTCTTGTGGCACTCCCCTCATTTTGATGGTATCAGAGATATTTTTGAGAGCATCAAGGTGATGGCAGGGGTTGTCATTCTTGGAACTTCCCCTAAAGCTTTTATTTTGAATCATTGAGATCATGACTGGCTTCAACTCAAAATTTACCACGTCAAACCTTGGAATCACAACTGGGCATCTTGAGTTGTTGGCCTTTGTGGCAGCCAACTCCTGGAGAGTCTTTTCCTCTTCATCAGAATCTTCACTATTGTTGTTCCTATGATTCTGCTCTTGATTATGGTGATTCCTTCTGTGCCTTCGACGATGACGACGTCTCTCGTAATGATGATCATCCCCGAATTGTTCTGATTCAGGTTCTTCATGTAAATGATTTTTATTATAACGGTCATCGTTACCACACGGAGGTGAGTGTGGTCTAACTCTAGCATTTCACTCATCATCGGAAAGAGGTGGTTCCACGGGAGGTGGCATGACGAATGGTGCTCAACCGAGCAGAGTGATTCTTCCATGAGTACCTGAATAGAATGTATAATCAAGTTAGAAAACTTGTGTTAATGAAACGAACTACTCTATACTCATATAGGTTAGAAGACTAAAAGAAACTGTGTTGTCAAGCTTATTACTAAGCTTGAGGCACGAGAGTGTAGTTAGTGGATTCAGGTTCGTTAACAGTACCATTTTTCCTTGTCCCCGGCAACGGCGCCAAAAAGTTGACTGGCCTAAATCGCGCGTCCAAAAGGAGCGGATTTGAAGTAGTTGGACTTTTAAATAACCCGACTCTTAGGCCCCCACAACGATGACGGGGTCCGAAGTAGCGATCGGGGTCAAACCACAGGGACAAGGGTGGTCGTGTTAAGAACGCAGAGTCAACACTCTACACTCTGGTAAAAGAAGGGTAAGAATAAAGTTCCCAAGGGAACGACAGGTGAAGATCGGTAAAACAAAAGAAAACTATCTCCAATTAGAGTTACAAGGAAGATTAAGGTTTTTGGCATTTATTAGTTTTTTGCAACAGAACCAGAGGAGATAATGCAATTGCCTCGATAAGGAATGAAGGAGGAAAACTTCGGCATAACAAGCGGCAGTAGGAAACATCTAGTACCCCTTCTCTCAAAGAGGGTACCTCCAACTAAGCACCACCACCTTCTCTCAAGGGTGATGGACTTGGGTTGGAGTGGAAAGATAACTGAAGCAACTCTGACCCTGGGTACTTTCGTACTCCCTGATCAGACCAAACACTAGAGTTACAACACCTCTCTCAAGGGAGTTGCAACGGGAAACACGATTCGATAGCTAGTCAAAACATGATCCAAGCATACAAGCTAGAGTTTGGATGCTAAACAAAGCAATCATCCAACAAAAAGGGACCAAACATAGAGCAACAGGTATTAAAACTCCTCTTTTTCCATTAGCATAAGCATTGTATAAAAGGTTTAGTTACATTGTGTAAATAAAGAAAGTAAATGACTGAAAAAGGGAAGATAGGTATCACCTCCTTGATTTAGAAGGGTGACACACAGAAGCGGACCCCTAAGACGTCTCTAACCCGATACCGGGCAGAAGCTCTTCCTAATATGCATGTGTCGGGAGATAGGCCATGACAACCAGGTGTATCAGTCGAAGCATTTCTGCCTGATACGGTCGTATCGGGATGCCACCCTCTCAGGCGACACACCATGATGGGTAATCCATATCGGGCTCGGTATCGTGTTGGGTTAGAGAGATCTTAGGTTCTCAGGTTCCTCGTATCAAGTGTAGTGAGCGAGCCGTCTTGGACAGAGCCCATCTAAGGACCCGACACATCGGGTGGCCTTCTGGTCATATCAGGCTGCTGCGGCTACCGGGACGAATTCTAAGTGAACCACTCCCGCCCCTCTCGGGTTGGGGAAGTGCTCACCTAGTATCGCCCGGCACGCCTCAGGGACATGACACACTAGCTCCAGGTGCTTTCCAAAGTTAGTCTTCGCGAGATTCTGATCCGTCCCATCGGAGTCCCGTAGCTGCTATTTATAGGTAGCGGTTGGGAGAAGTTGTGGTTCTCCGAGCGCCACGTGTCCTCCATCGGCTCTATTAGTACGGATTCAGGGATGGTCGTCGTGTGTGTTGCCCGGTACAGTGGGTGCCAGGTAGCAAGTGTGTCGGGTAGTCGTGACGGGTGGGCGTCTTCCGGTGTGTGGCTTGTATCGCGTGACACGCTTCATTGGAAGAGTAGTCGTGTCGGGTACAACTCCCTGTCAGGTAAGTGGCGTATCATCCGTCGGAGTCTTCTTGTGTGGCACACCTGTGTCGCGCAACATTTGTATCGGGCTGCTGCACGATGGGTAATGAGTGTGTCGGCCGATTGGTAGGAGGGCCGATGCAGGTAAAACACGTTCATGGGCCAGGACGGGCCTTTTGCTGATTTTGAGTGGAAAAACGAGGAAAACTCTGTAAAATATGATAAAAATGAGTTAAGAGCATAGTGTGACTCATTTATTCAAAAACATGACAAAAACGAGAGGAAAACAATTAAAAAGGGCAGTTTTGACAACAAAATATGGGCCATAAATACCACAAAAATGGGTGTTATCATGCACACCTTGCTCTTTGCGCCTCACTGAGGGCCTAGTTAGTATGCACATTAATGATTTGGTTAGTAACACTAAATGTTAATCTTGAATAGGTGAATACAATGTACATTAATTAAATTAGGAGTGACGCATATTACCTTGAATTCATCAATTTGTCTTGAAGCAACAAACACGTCCCATTCTTCTTGGTCCAGGAAGTTCCACTGTTCAGTGACTGTCTTCTTCCTCTTGTCACCTTCTTTTATGTATTCTCAGGTGAGATTTGTCTTATAGTTCCTTAGGACTCTCCCACGGTGTTGCATCACACACAAATTAATAATAACTCACGCATAAATCCTTCCATATTACGTCTTTCTTCCCCTTAGGAACTTTATGCCAAGAATCTATCTTACAACCGCAATGGCTACGAGTAACATACCCAAGATATGAAACAAACGAATTGCGATTCACTCCAATTGCATTTCCTGCATTATCAAAATCCACAACAAGTTTGGGTCCATTGCCCCTTTGCGCTATTAACTTCTTCATCATAGTGATGCCCCTTCTCTTGTCAACTTTTTGGTGCTTCTCATCAAGTGCCTCAAGTGCTTCAGAGGGTACATGTGCATCATCAACCTAAAATTTGATAAAATAAACACACCTATAGGATATAACTATAAATGGACACGTACATATAAATATATGATATATTTTTAAAACTTACATTGTGAGGCGGAACATTGATGTCCTCACCCTCACGATAATCATCAGCACGATCATCAGGAGAATGCTCATCCATCTGAAAGTCCACATTCACATTGTAAAGTTCACATTGTAAAGTAATTCACATTGTAAAGCTCACATTGTAAAGTTCACATTCTCTTTGTAAAGTAATTCACATTGTAAAGTAATTCACATTGTAAAATTCACATTGTAAAATTCACATTGTAAAGTTCACATTCACATTGTAAAGTAATTCACATTGTAAAGTTCACATTCAATAAAATAAAACATATAAAAAATATAAACATGCCTCTAATATTGCGAGTTTTTATCAATTAACAATCATTCATTGTGATCTCAATGAATTTGGAATGGAGTGCACCTAAACCTATACCAGGGGAGGTTGTTTATGAAAGAGTAAAAGACTTTGCCAATGCTGCATGCGTGTACAAAGATTGCTGGGAACCGAGTCCTTGCACTCCATTCCTCATTCAAACCGATTAGACACATTGAAGAAGCTTACGTGTACAAAGATTGCTGGGAAATTAATTCCGGTTCTTCTCTTTGGGCGTTGTACTGCAAAACCAAATACAGGTCTCAGTTCAGAAACCACCAAGGTTGCTACCCCCCGTATTTGAAGCTTGGGTCTAAGCCTTCACCTCGATGGAAGATGATTTGGAGAACATTTCCTAAAATCATGCCCCTTACTAGATGGCTGATTGGGCGGGGAGACGTTTCCTTTTGGGACTCCAGATGGTGCGAGCACCCCTTACAGCTGCATGCTCTCAGTCAGACTGATAGACAGAGAGACTTCCTCGTCAAGGACTTCTGGCTACCCTCGGATGATCGGGATTGGGAAACTCTTGGGAAAATCATTGACAATGATGGCTGCCTCCTTATTAGAAGATCGCATTCCAGGATTAGTCAACAATCTGATCACCTCGTTTGGACCCCTAATCCGTATGGCAAGTTCAGTCTGAAATCGGCCACTCAGATTATTAGCAACAATCCTTACGACTCCAATTCTGTATGGAGGTGGTTATGGTATGCTTCAACCCCCAAGGCTAGTGCTATCACGTGGAAACTGGGCATGAAAGTGCTCCCTACTGATGATAGGATTGCAGATTGTCACATTATGGTTGTCTCTAGATGCGAGTGTTGTGCTCATTACAACAGTGAAGATGACGAGCATCTTTTTTTTCGCAGTGAGCTCGCCATTAATCTTTGGCAGAGAGCCTCCGAGTTGATGAGGGATTCTAGCTTTCCTCCGACTAATATTCAAAACCTTCTCCTGAAAGGTAGCAGGCAAAGTAGGAAAACGCTTAGAGGGTGGTTAACCGTTGAGCTGTTAACCTTGATCTGTTGGCAGATCTGGAAGTCCAGATGCTCATTGAGGTTCGACAACAAACCTCATGACATTAGAAGTATCTGGAAAAGCATTACGGAGATCATCAGGTTCTACAGCCGTCTCCAATCCTTCAAACAGGCCAGAGATCAAGACCTTTTCCATCAGTTGATTGAGGAGGACATCATTCAGCCGAAGATCAAGATCAGAAAGATAAATGTTGTTCGATGGAACTTTCCCGATATCAACTCCTTAAAGATGAATGTTACTACTGGGAAGTTTAAATGGATCGATGGTTGCACGAGAAGATGGATTGCTGGGGCTGTCAGAGACAGGCAATGTAGAATTTGCCTAGCGTTCCGAACTTGGCTCAATGCAAACGACTACATTGCGGCGTATATCAGTGGTATGTTGATTGCTTTGAAGCTTGCAGATGATCATAATCTGTCGATCTCCACTGTGGAGGTAGATGATCCTCACGTCTACAACATCATTTGGCAGAATGATGTTGGTCCTTGGCACATTTCTCACATCACTAGGGAGATTAGAGAAATCATGGACTATGAAGCGATTATGGGTTCTCTTTGCCCAAAGATCATCAACTCGATTCCGAGAGAGTTAGGTAGATGGGGTTGCTCCTCTAACGAGAGCTTCATTACCACTGAACAGGCTTTGATTCCTCTTCAGGTCTGCGGTATGAACATCCTTGAAAGATCCAAGACTCCTTATCTTTTCTTCAGCTGGGACGACTTTGGTTAGTGTGAGCTTGGTCCTTGGTTTTGACCTTGTTCTGTGTTTCTTGTTGTGTTGCTTTTTCGATCATCTTGATTGTGTCTTCGTTGTGTTGGGCTTCTGGGGATATGACCTGCATTTAGGCAGGAGTTGTAAACCTTTCTTTGTTGTGCCCACACGAGGGGAGTGGGGTGAATAGATGGTCCCCTGGCTTACCTAAAAAAAAAAGAATGCTTTGCGCTTCCTACGATATGGATGAAATTTTGTAAGAAACCTTCGATGACTGAGATATACAGTCTTACCGACATGTTTTAGTCTTTTTGAATCAGTGTTCTCTTCACATATAGGACACTCTTTAGCTCCTTTGACACTATATCTAGACAAATTCCCATATGCTGGAAAGTCATTAATAGTGCAAAACAACATAGCATGCAAACGAAATGTCTTTCTTCGTGAAGCATCATAGGTCATCACACCTTCACCCCAGACTTTTTTTAAGTCATCAATCAGAGGTTCAAGATAAACATCGATATCATTTCCAGGTTATTTAGGACCCAATATCAACAACGACAACATTACCTACTTATTTTTCATACACAGCCAGGGAGGAGGATTGTATATAATAAGCATGACTGGCCAAGTGCTATGTTGGCCGCTCAATGTCCCGTATGGATTCATCCCATCTGTACAAAGCCCAAGTCTTAGATTCCTGACTTCTTCACCAAATTCAGGGTATAATAGATCAATCTTCTTCCACTGTGGGGAATCAGACGCATGTTGTAGGATCCCATCATTATTTTTCTTAACATCTGCATGCCACCTCAAATTCTTTGCATCTATCGGATTGGAAAACAAGCATTGAAACCATGATATTATAGGTAGATACCACATCACCTTGACAGGAGAACCAGTTTTGGACTCCCCCGCAGTCATCAATTTATACCGTGATGCACCACATTTTGGACAATCTTTCAAATCAAAATAGTCCTTTTGAAATAATACACAATCATTCGGGCATGCATGTATCTTCTTGGCATCCATTCCCATTGGGCACAACAATTTCTTTACCTGGTATGTTGAGATTGGCAGCTCGTTTCCTTCAGGAAGCATTTCTTTCAACAAAGACAACAATGACGTGAAGCTTTTGTCACTCCATCTATTGTTAGCTTTCGGCTTATACAATCTCAACACATCATGCACAATGTTTCTAAAAATGGGAGGTGGATCGGTGTGCTCTACCCCACAACTATCCATCATCACATCAATGATGTCTACTGGAATTGGTTCATTCACATCTATGTCATTGGAGGCAATTTCTTCTTCCATACAAGCACTGCTATCGACATCCACTAGTTTCGAGTTTGAAATCTCGCCATGCCAGTGCCATTCTGTATAGCCTTGTATAATCCCATTGCACATGACATGACTTTTGATTTCGTCACCAGTGCTGTGACGACATGTCTCGGAAAACAAGATCAATGAATGCAGAAGCGATTAACTAGCAACGGAATTATTAAAAATCACTAAAAATTATAACTTTTTATAAAGAGATCTGCAAAAGGTAAGACTCTTTCATAAAGAAAACATGATAAGTTATTTACAAACTGATCCATCATTACATCTCTGTAAATCACATCTCGAGAGTCACAAGCATCAACTGCCCTATTAAACTGTACATGAGCAGTGTACAAAATCTCGAGGCATTAAGCCAAAAATCCCAGATCTACTATAACAACCCTGACCTAGGTTATGAACTAACCCTAGGTGTTTTTCTTAATTATGTAATTAAATGCCTGTGATTATCTTTTGATATGTAATTAAAGCTCCTGAGGAACATATATTTCCATTTCTGTCCCTTTTAAACAATGTTGTAGTATTGTTTTGTAATACATGGACCTATGTGCAAATTACCCAATTAGAGGGGTTAACTTGAAAATTGCACATGTTTTGTTGTTCCTTTGGTGTTGATACATTATAAAGATGAATATGATGAAGTATGATGGATTCTCCAATCTTGGGCATCAAGATGCAGCTTGTGGAATAATCCTGGTGCTTAAAACCCTAATTTTGGTGTAAAGTGCAATTTACCCAATATGTGGGGAGCAACTTGTAAAATACACCTTCTAGAGTATCTTTTATGACTCTTAACATCATTTAGAGTAAAATGATGAGAAGAACACCTCATTTGAATAATCAGATAAGAAGGATAATTCTTGAAAATACAATAATCAGGTTGCAAGTATAATGACCTTTTTTATATGTGCAACTTAGTAAGAAGTTGGCTTTCTTTGCATTTAGACCTTGGGTTTAAGATAAGTTTTTAACTAAGCATAGGAGGAGAAACGTGCTTAGAAGGAGAGGAGGACCTAGATGAGAAAAGGAGAAACTAGTTGTCCTTATGTTGAAATTTTACCCAAAGTACATATACTCCTTTCTTTGCAAACCAAGGAACCGTTTCCTTCACTTCTTCACTTATCTTCTTGCTGAGACCGACTAAGAGAAGAGAGCTGGAGCAAGGAAGGATGGCCAACCAGTTCTAGGTAAGAATTGACCATCATCTAGCTCGGATTTGTGGAGGAAATCATGGTACAAGGTTGGTTTGCTAGTATTTCTTATCTAGTTCTTCTTTCTAGCCATCTCTTCCAACCAATTCTTGAAGACGACACCTTTGCCGACCTGTGGAGCTTAATACGCCATTAAGGCTTGGAAGCTTGGAGCTCTAGGACCGACCTTAAGGCGGGTTTTATAACTCTAAACCCTTATGCTTTGTTATGCATCTCTTTTCTATGTGATAGTTGCTAGTTCTTCCTTTCCCCTATCCTCCCTTGCACTCTTGCAAGCAAAACTGTGAAGAACAGACCTTCGTCTCAAGGTAGATGACGATGGGTGTGAATACCTAGGCAAATTTATCAAACGGTCTCCCACCCTTTTGGTCTAAAACGGTTTGCAAAACCATTTGGGACCAAACGGTTTCAAAACCATTTGGACTCATGTGGTTTGCAAAATCATTTAGACTCAAACGGTTTTAAAACCATTTGGGAGGTTTGACCAAGCATTGACCAATTGAGGATCTTCTGGACACATTATGAATTAATCACCTACAAAGAATCATCATCTAGTTCTAAGCAAATCTCAAGTTGAAGGCACTTTAATCACCTAAACCCTAATCGGGTTCAATTTGCTGATTTTAAGGACCAATCATGTTGAAGTTTGGGTTGAGTAGCCCAAACGGTTTCAAAACCATTTGGGGATCACCCAAATGGTCTCAAGACCGTTTGGTGATTACCCAAGACCATTTGGAGTTCTAAGGTTAAGGGAATTTGATCAATTGAAGGTCCAATCATCATAGGTTGTTGAAATAATCAAAGTGCTGATTTGGTGACTTAATTAGGGTTCAACCCTTAACAAATTGACTTAGTTTTTGTTGAGACTTTGGGCAAACGGTCTCAAGACCATTTAGAGGATGTCCAAATGATCCCAAGACCAATTGGGTGATAGTTGATGGGTTCAACTTCAATTAGACTCACGTTGATGGATGTTGATGGTTGATCGATTACAAACCCTAATCCAATTGGTCCTAACCCTAATTGATGACCAATTGAGGGTCAATTGAGTGTCAAATTGGTTATGGATAAACCTAATTGGCTCAATTGATAAGTGGTTAACCTTGGCATGATCAATTGAGGGGTTCAACATTGAAAACCCTAATCAATTGCAAGTGTTGATGCACTTTTTAGGTCCATGCGGTTTTCAGATGTTTGGACCAAACAGTCTCAAGACCGTTTGAGTCCAAAGGGTCTCAAGACTGTTTGGGGGCAAACAGTCTCAAGACTTTTTGGGGGCAAATAGTCTCAAGACTTTTTGGGCCCAAATGATTTCAAAACCATTTGGACTCATGCGGTTTCCAAACCATTTAAGGTCATGCAATTTCCAAACCGTTTAAGGTCATGCGGTTTCAAAGTCAACCTTGGCTAAACGGTCAACGTGATCAAACAATTTGAAGACCATTTAAGATCAAAAGGTCTTGAGTGTGATCATGTCCATGCGGTCTTGAGGGTCAAAGGTACCAAACGGTCAACACCTCCATGCGGTTTCAAAACCGTTTGGAGGTTGAAGTGTGAAACCATTTGGGGACTTTTAGGGTTAAGAATGCTTAATGCTTTGAAGGCTTAGATGGTTCAATGGTTGATTAACTTAAACCTTAATCATACCTAAAGACAATGAGGGAACAAGTAATGAGTTGATTGATGTAGGTTGTGATCAATGGTGAAAATTACCAATGTACCCTTGAAGGGTTCAAGTAGACAACACCCCTTGATCAGGCAAACCCTAATGACCATAATGGTGATAACTTGACTTATGTTAATCAAAGTTGAATTGACCTAACCTAATCTAGAGTGATGTAAACATCATCTATTAGTGAGAGGAGAGAGAAGACTCCTAATATTAATGAAAGTCAAGTAAAATACCTTCAATATGCATGAATGCACATGATTAGGGTATGATCCACCAAAGTGAGATCATGGAAACCCTAATTATGGTTATTAATGAATCTTAACCTAATTTGAGGGCATAAATGATGATAATCTTCATACATGATGAGTCTATGAGCTCAATTTACTATGAAGTAAATAGTAAACCCTAATTCTAGGGTAATAACATGTAATATGAATAGTAAACCCTATTTGAGGGTCATGTAATGAAATGTACAATAAACCCTAATTCCAGGTCATGCTTTTAAGCATGAATCTTCATGATTGAAGTATAAGATGAGGAATCATTATTCCTAATCATAATGAAGGGATTGAATAACCCTAATTGATATTAATAAGGGAACCTAGCCTTAGTGAAGGCATGAAGGTATAACCCTTGAATTGAAAAGTTATTCCTGCTTTATAAATTGCTGATATGGAGATGAATTGTTTATTATTATCAGTTGAATTAACCATGTAGGTTCATATAAGAGAATGATCATAGTCAGATAAGGGTTATGATATCATATTCACTGAAGCATACTATAGGCTTTATGAATAGTGATATATGCTATGTTGCCTAAGCTTAAGTGGCAACATATGATATTAATGGGCTGTAAGAGCCATGAGTAACATCAAGGTCATGCTGATTAAATGACTTATGATGAATTAAGGGTTTGAACACCCCTATTCTTGAATCATAGTAATGAAATGGTTAAGAATTGATATCCATATGATAACTGATGTGAGTTAAACTTGATACATTTAGTATTCTTCTTTTATAGCAGTGTTTTAATAGTTAAATGCTTGGAAACATGCTTGATGTCAAAAGAATACTGAAATATACCTAAATAATCAAGTATAATCATACCATGTAGAGCCCTGATCATAAATCCATCATTGTCAGAAGCCAAATGATGGTGAAACATGTTTTCCTAGGGGAACTCCTGGATCACATACTTTTGAGTATGTGGGGGATCATGGATGCGAATATCCTTACGTCGTAGTGTAGGAATTGATGTAAGATGTACTTTAATCCATCAACCCTTCACTATGTGTTTATGCCGGGGTGATGTATCACTAATCTCCCGAGGGAATCTTTAATGTCGCATTGATGAGAGATAAACAAGAGATCTTTCGATGGCGAAGAGAGTACAGAACGCCACTATGACTCTGATAGCGAAGTTTCCAGAATACCCTGGAAAGATATCTTAGCAGAGACACGAGATGTCCTGCATGTTGATCCTCACACTGACTGAGGAAGATGAGGTCATAAGAATTCGGCTCTTTTGATGACCTATGTATGATACGGATGCGACTTAGTAGTGATCGGTTGGAGTATGAGCGGTATACCTCATCTCCGCAGGGCATAATAATATTTGTAAAACATAATCAACCACGTAGCATATTTGCTTAGGTTGAACTACGAGAAACAATGATTGATGTTACACTGTTTATATGTATATTCTGTTCAAAGTATCTAGTATACATGTTCTTCATATTCCTTAATGAAGTTGCTTTACTTATTACCAAACCTGTTGTTGAATGATTTAAGATACTTTGCTTATGTTATTTCTTAATTGCTATAACAAAGCTTCTGGCGGAGAGTTATAACTCTCGCTGGGACAATTATTTAAAATTGTCTCACCCCGTAGATTTCAACTTTTTAGGTGGTTGCCTAGGACGAAGGAACCAATCTGCAGATGAGCAGTATCAGCAACAACAACACCAAGGGCAGCAATGAATCTCAGGTGGAGATACTAACTATCAAGTCCTGTAGTTAGTTTGTCTTATGTCGTCTCTGTACTCTCAGGTCCTAGGAGTCAATAGGTCTGAGATTTTGGCTTTAAGCCTCGAGATTTTTTATCTGGATGTATATAATCACTCAAGAGGTGATTTAACAGAGATGTAATGTTAAAACATGATGTAATCTGTTTATCTTGTTTCTTATAAATGAGTTTTATGATTTAAAGATCTTTTCTTAAAAGTTTTAATTTCTAGTGATTTTTCATAATTCCGCTGCCAGTTAAACAATTGCTTCCTCTGAGTTTACCTCGTGATTTACGGATCAGAACGTCTCAATTAAGTGGTATCAGAGCTCTAGGTTCGCTGAGTCTACAGAGACATAGGACTTAGGATGTTGAGTCTATTCTTAGTGTTTTCCAGTATATCTAATAGTGTCTTTTGCTCCTTAGGAGAAGAAGATAAGTAAGGATGTCTGGACCACACGAGGAGTATGTGGCAGAGAGTAGTGTCGCTGCACCCTGAGAAGGTGCAAGGAACCCGGAAGTAGAGCAACCTGTACCTGAGCCACCCCAGTTTAACCCAGCTGACATGGAGAACCCAGCTATCCAGACCATGTTCAGGCAGTTTATGACTGCCATGACACACATCACAGATAGGATGCCCATGCCTGCACCTAGGGCACCTGCCCAGTCTGAAGGACAAGGTATCGGTAAAACATTCAAACGACTTCACCGAGTCGGAGCAACTGAGTACTTCGGAATAGCTGATCCCGCAGATGCTGATCTGTGGTTGACCAAGCTCGAGAAGGCTTTTAGAATTCTGAACATCCCAGAAGCTGAGAAGGTTAGACACGCTGTCTATCTTCTCAAGGGGAGTGTTGGTCACTGGTGGACCATGGAAGAGCAGAAGAGGCCAGGTGTAGAGGCTACATGGGAAGTCTTTCGTTGGGAATTTGTCAATAGATATTTCCCTAAGACGTTCCTGGATGAGAAAATCTCTCAGTTCGAGAGGTTAAGGCAAGGTATGATGAACATTAGCGAATACGAAGCTAAGTTCATGGAGTTGTTGCGGTTCTATCCGCACATGGCTGCTACAGAGGAAGAGAGGATTAGGCAGTTTGAGAAAGGGTTGAACGATGAGTTGACTACTCCCGTGTCTGCCCCAGAGAACCAGGAAAGGTTTGCTACCTTCATTGAGTCAGTCCGAAGGATAGAGAGGTCCGTAGCCGAGAAGAGGCAAACCCATAAGAGATATCCTCAGTTCCAGGGGTCTTCATCTAGAGACTTCAAGAAGCCTAGATTTTCTGCGCCTACACCACCACCGCCTACTAGTGCCCAGACACAGTGGACACCGAGTAGAGGTAGAGGACGAAGCCTACCACTACAAGAGGCTCACAGTTCAGCATCGATGTCAGTCATAGGACCACCCAGACCACGACAACAAGACAGAAGCTGTTACATATGTGGGAAGGTGGGACACCTGATGAAGGACTGCAGAGCTAGACCAGCAAGTGTAACACAACCACAGAGGCAGAGTTAGCAAGGATCGCAGAGGAGGCAGTTTCAAGGAGCAGCTAGAGGACGTGGACAAGCGTACCAAGCTGGATCGTCAGCACCGAATCAACCACAGGCGACAGTAAGGTTCTATGCAATGAACCCACCTGATGTAGTGATCAACCCTCGGGTTGTGGCAGGTCAGATGGAGTTGTTATATTCTGATATGTCTACATCTTGTGTTGTATCTGTTCTGATTGACCCGGGTGCTACACACTCCTTTATCACTTGAAGAGTGATTCACAATTGCAATATGACAGTTAGTCATAGGACACATAACATGTTGCTTGAGACTCCGTTGAGAGGGTCTGCTGTGTTGCAGGAGGTATACTCTCCCTACATCCTCTTCTTTTCTGATCATCGCATTCAAGTGGATCTTATACCACTTGAGATGCAAGGATTTGATATAATCCTAGGGATGGATACCTTGGAAAGGTATAAGGTTGTCTTGGATTGTGAATCCAAACATGCTATGTTTGCTGATGAAAGTGACACATGGATCTTTCAAGGAGAGAGAAAGATTCTACCTACCTGTCTTGTGTCACCTATGGTTGCTGAGAAGCTGATGAGGCAAGGATGTTATGCATTCTTGGCCCATGTGGTAGATACTACCATAGAGAGCCCTAACCCTACTGAAGTTCCTATAGTCAGGGAATTTGAAGATGTATTTCCTGAAGAACTTCCAGGTGTTCCACCGCCTCGGGAAATTGATTTTGAAATCAATTTGATCCCAGATACACAACCTATAGCACAGACACCGTATAGGATGGTGCCTGCTGAGATGGTAGAACTCAAGAAACAACTTCAAGAGTTGCTTGAGAAGGGTTTCATCCGACCGAGTACTTCACCTTGGGGTGCTCCGGTTCTTTTTGTTAAAAAGAAAGACAGATCAATGCGGTTGTGCATTGATTACAGACAACTAAACAAAGTAACAATAAAGAATAAGTACCCTCTGCTAAGGATTGATGATCTTTTTGACCAGTTGCATGGTGCAACTGTCTTCTCGAAGATAGACTTGAGGTCAGGATATCATCAACTTTGTAATAGGAGAGTGGCATACCCAAGTCTACCTTTAGGACAAGGTATGGTCACTATGAGTTCAAAGTTATGTCGTTTGGACTAACTAATGCACCAGCTGCATTTATGGAACTCATGAATAGAATCTTCCGACCTTTCCTCGATCAGTGTGTTGTTGTCTTCATAGATGACATTCTGATCTATAGCAGAGATGCTCAGCAGCATGGACAACATCTTCGTCAGGCTCTAACTTTGCTAAGAGAACATAAGCTATACGCTAAGTTTAGCAAGTGTGAGTTCTGGTTTCCGGAAGTATCTTTCCTTGGACACGTGATATCTGCCTCGAGTATTCATGTTGACCCTAAAAAGGTAGAATTTGTTCTACAATGGGAACAGCTGAAGACACCGACAGAGATTTGTAGTTTCTTAGGGTTGGCTGGTTATTACCAAAGGTTCATTAAGAACTTCAGTTCTATAGCCTTACCCTTGACTAAGTTGACTCAGAAAGATGTTCCTTTTGTTTGGAGTGATAAGTGCTAGCAATCCTTCCAGCTGTTGAAGGAGAGGTTGACAAGTGCACTTGTACTTGTGTTACCTGAGCAAGGCAAAGGATACATGGTTTTCTGTGATGCCTCCAAGAATGGACTCGGATGCGTGTTGATGTAGGATAAACAAGTGATTTCTTTTGCTTCTCGACAGCTTAAGAAACACGAGGAGAATTATCCGACACACGATCTAGAGTTAGTTGCCGTGGTTCATGCCTTGAAGATCTGGAGACATTATCTCTACGGAGAGACATTCCATATTTTCACTGACCATAAGAACCTTAAGTACATCTTCTCTCAATACGAGCTTAACATGAGGCAACGTCGCTGGATGGAGTTAATCAAGGACTACGATTGTACAATTGATTACCATCCAGGGAAGGCCAATGTGGTTGCAGATGCTCTGAGTAGGAAATCAGCAACACCAACAGTAGATAGAGCACAACTAAACTCCTTAGTATGCTCTAGGAGAGATATGCTTATCTCCTTAAGACAAGACAATGTACAGTTGAAGGTGTCATTGTTAGCCAGTTTGTTGGCTGAGATGCATATAAAACCTACCCTAAGAGAGCAGATCAAGGAGGCACAACAAGTAGATACTGCGGTTCAGCAGATTAGATCGGAGTATGGTGATGAGAAACGAGATGGTTTCCATGACTCAGATGATCAAGTAGCATGTTATCATGGGAGGATGATAGTGCCGGATGTGGATAACTTGAGAAAGTTAGTCCTGGAAGAAGCTCATTCTTCGATGTATGCCATGCATCCATGAAGCACTAAGATGTATCGAAACTTGAAAGATATGTATTGGTGGCCTGGGATGAAGAAGGATGTTGTTGAGTTTGTTCTAAGGTGTCTTGTATGTCAGCAAGTTAAAGCTGAACACCAGAAGCCTGCAGGAACAATGCAACCTTTACCTATACCATAGTGGAAGTAGGATCATGTAACCATGGACTTTGTTGTTGGCCTACCCAGGACAAGCAAAGGACATGATTCCATCTAGGTAATAGTTGATAGGTTGACAAAGACAGTGCATTTCTTACCTGTCAAAACAACCTACTCTGCTGAGAAGTTAGCACAGTTGTATGTTTAGGAGATAGTGTGACTGCACGGAGTTCCAGTCACTATAGTTTCGGACAGAGGTCCCCAGTTTACGAGTCATTTTTGGGAGTGACTTTATAAAGCTTTAGGCACCCAGTTAAGGTTTAGTACAACCTTTCATCCTCATACTGATGGACATTCAGAAAGGACTATACAGACCTTGGAGGACTTGCTGAGAGCATGCGTTCTTCAGTTTACAGGGAGTTGGGATCTGCACCTAAGCTTGATAGAGTTTGCCTACAACAATAGATATCAATATAGCATTGATATGGAACCTTATGAAGCTTTGTATGGTAGACATTGTAGATCACCCTTATGTTGGTATGAAACCGGTGAATATCAACTGTTAGGTCCTGATCTTGTGCAGCAGACCACAGAGAAGATTAAAGTGGTACAACAACAGATTAAAACTGCACAGGATAGGCAGAAATCTTATGCTGATAGACGTCGTAGACCCTTAGAATTCCAGGTTGGAGACAGAGTGTATCTCAAGGTCTCACCTTGGAAGGGAGTTCTGAGATTTGGAAGGAAAGGGAAGTTAGCTCCTAGGTTTATGGGGCCTTATCCAATCATTGAATGGGTTGGAAAGGTAGCCTATAAACTAGAGTTGCCGCCAGAGTTACAGAGGTTACACCCTGTGTTTCACATTTCTACACTGAGGAAATGTCACCCTGATACCGAGTCAGTTCTACAACCTATGGAGGTAGAATTGAATGATGATATAACTTATGAGGAAGGACCAGTGTCGATCCTTGATAACAGAATTAAAAAGTTGAAAAAGAAAGATATAAGTCTTGTGAAAGTCCTCTGGAATCATCTTGGTGTCGAAGAAGCCACTTGGGAACTAGAGGAAGAGATGAGAAGGAAATACCCTGCTCTTTTCTCTTAATACGTTTTGTTGATTTCGGGGACGAAATTCTTGTAAGGGGTGGATAATTTGTAACATCCATGACCTGGGTTATGAACTAACCCTATGTGTTTTTATTAATTATGTAATTAAATGCCTGTGATTATCTTTTGGTATGTAATTAAAGCTCCTGAGGAACATATATTTCCATTTTTGTCCCTTTTAAACAAGGTTGTAGTATTGTTTTGTAATACATGGACCTATGTGCAAATTACCCAATTAGAGGGGTTAACTTGCAAATTGCACATGTTTTGATGTTCCTTTGTTGTTGAGACATTATAAAGATGAATATGATGAAGTATGATGGATTCTCCAAGCTTGGGCATCAAGATGCAGCTTGTGGAATAATCCTGGTGCTTAAAACCCTAATTTTGGTGTAAAGTGCAATTTACCCAATATGTGGGGAGCAACTTGTAAAATACACCTTCTAGAGTATCTTTTATGACTCTTGAAATCATTTAGAGTAAAATGATGAGAAGAACACCTCATTTGAATAATCAGATAAGAAGGATAATTCTTGAAAATACAATAATCATGTTGTAAGTATAATGACCCTTTTTTTATATGTGCAACTTAGTAAGAAGTTGGCTTTCTTTACCTTTAGACCTTGGGTTTAAGATAAGTTTTTACCTAAGCATAGGAGGAGAAACATGCTTAGAAGGAGAGGAGGACCTAGATGAGAAAAGGAGAAACTAGTTGTCCTTATGTTGAAATTTTACCCAAAGTACATATACTCCTTTCTATGTAAGAATTGACCATCATCTAGCTTGGATTTGTGGAGGAAATCATGGTATAAGGTTGGTTTGCTAGTATTTCTTATCTAGTTCTTCTTTCTAGCCATCTCTTCCAACCAATTCTTGAAGAATACACCTTGGCCGACCTGTGGAGCTCAAGATGCCATTAAAGCTTGGAAGCTTGGAGCTCTAGGACCGACCTTAAGGCGGGTTTTATAACTCTAAACCCTTATGCTTTGTTATGAATCTCTTTTCTATGTGATAGTTGCTAGTTCTTCCTTTCCCCTATACTCCCTTGCACTCTTGCAAGCAAAACTGTGAAGAACAGACCTTAGTCTCAAGGTAGATGACGATGGGCGTGAATACCTAGGAAACTTTATCAAATGGTCTCCCACCCTTTTGGTCTAAAACGGTTTGCAAAATCATTCGGGACCAAACGGTTTCAAAACCGTTTCGACTCATGCGGTTTGCAAAACCATTTAGACTCAAACGGTTTTAAAACCGTTTGGGAGGTTTGACCAAGCGTTGACCATTTGAGGGTCTGCTGGACACATTATGAATTAATCACCTACAAAGAATCATCATCTAATTCTAAGCAAATCTGAAGTTGAAGGCACTTTAATCACCTAAACCCTAATCGGGTTCAATTTGCTGATTTTAAGGACCAATCATGTTGAAGTTTGGGTTGAGTGACCCAAACGGTTTCAAAACCGTTTGGCGATCACCCAAACGGTCTCAAGACCGTTTGGTGATCACCCAAGACCGTTTATAGGTCTAGGGTTAAGGGAATTTGATCAATTGAAGGTCCATCATCATAGGTTGTTGAAACAATCAAAGTGTTGATTTGGTGACCTAATTAAGGTTCAACCCTTAACAAATTGACTTATTTTTTTATGAGACTTTGGGAAAACGGTCTCAAGACCATTTGGAGGATGTCCAAATGATCCCAAGACCATTTGGGGTCAGGTCATGGCCCAATTGGGTGATAGTTGATGGGTTCAACTTCAATTAGACTCACGTTGATGGATGTTGATGGTTGATCGATTACAAACCCTAATCCAATTGGTCCTAACCCTAATTAATGACCAATTTAGGGTCAATTGAGTGTCAAATTGGTTATGGATAAACCTAATTGGCTCAATTGATAAGTGGTTAACCTTGGCATGATCAATTGAGGGGTTCAACATTGAAAACCCTAATCAATTGCAAGTGTTGATGCACTTTTTAGGTCCATGCGGTTTTGAGATGTTTGGACCAAATGGTCTCAAGACCGTTTGAGTCCAAACGGTCTCAAGACCATTTGAGTCCAAACGGTCTCAAGACCATTTGGGGAAAATGGTCTCAAGACCATTTGGGCCCAAACGGTTTCAAAACCGTTTGGACTCATGCGGTTTCCAAACCGTTTAAGGTCATGCGGTTTCAAAGTCAACCTTCACTAAATGGTCAACGTGATCAAACGGTTTCAAGACCGTTTAAGGTCAAACGGTCTTGAGTGTGATCATGTCCATGCGGTCTTGAGGGTCAAAGGTACCAAACGGTCAACACCTCCATGCAGTTTCAAAACCGTTTGGAGGCTGAAGTGTGAAACCATTTGGGGACTTTTAGGGTTAAGAATGCTTAATGCTTTGAAGGCTTAGATGGTTCAATGGTTGATTAACTTAAACCCTAATCATACCTAAAGACAATGAAGGAACAAGTAATGAGTTGGTTGATGTAGGTTGTGATCAATGGTGAAAATTACCAATGTACCCTTGAAGGGTTCAAGTAGACAACACCCCTTGATCAGGCAAACCCTAATGACCATAATGGTGATAACTTGACTTATGTTAATCAAAGTTGAATTGACCTAACCTAATCTAGAGTGATGTAAACATCATCTATTAGTGAGAGGAGAGAGAAGAATCCTAATATTAATGAAAGTCAAGTAAAATACCTTCAATATGCATGAATGCGCATGATTAGGGTACAATCCGCCAAAGTGAGATCATGGAAACCCTAATTATGGTGATTAATGAATCTTAACCTAATTTGAGGGCATCAATGATGATCATCTTCATACATGATGAGGCTATGAGCTCAATTTACTATGAAGTGAATAGTAAACCCTAATTCTAGGGTAATAACATGTAATATGAATAGTAAACCCTATTTGAGGGTCATGTAATGAAATGTACAATAAACCCTAATTCCAGGTCATGCTTTTAAGCATGAATCTTCATGACTGAAGTATAAGATGAGGAATAATTATTCCTAATCATAATGAAGGGATTGAATAACCCTAATTGATATTAATAAGGGAACCTAGCCTTAGTGAAGGCATGAAGGTACAACCCTTGAATTGAAAAGTTATTCCTGCTTTATAAATTGCTGATCTGGAGATGAATTGTTTATTATTATCAGTTGAATTAACCATGCAGGTTCATATAAGAGAATGATCATAGTCAGATAAGGGTTATGATATCATATTCACTGAAAGCATACTATAGGCTTTATGAATAGTGATATATGCTAGGTTGCCTAAGCTTAAGTGGCAACATATGAGATTAATGGGCTGTAAGAGCCATGAGTAACATCAAGGTCATGCTGATTAAATTACTTATGATGAATTAAGGGTTTGAACACCCCTATTCTTGAATCATAGTAATGAAATGGTTAAGAATTGATATCCATATGATAACTGATGTGAGTTAAACTTGATACATTTAGTATTCTTCTTTTATAGCAGTGTTTTAATAGTTAAATGCTTGGAAACATGCTTGATGTTAAAAGAATACTGAAATATACCTAAATAATCAAGTATAATCATACCATGTAGAGCCCTGATCATAGATCCATCATGTCAGAAGCCAAATGATGGTGAAACAGGTTTTCCTAAGGGAACTCCTGGATCACATACTTTTGAGTATGTGGGGGATTATTGACGTGAATATCCTTACGTCCTAGTGTAGGAATTGATGTAAGATGTACTTTAATCCATCAACCCTTCACTATGTGTTTATGCCGGGGTGATGTATCACTAATCTCCCGAGGGAATCTTTAATGCCGCATCGATGAGAGATAAATAAGAGATCTTTCGATGGCGAAGAGAGTACAGAACGCCACTGTGACGCTGATAGCAAAGTTGCCAGAATACCCTGGAAAGATATCTTAGCAGAGACACAAGATGTCCTGCATGTTGATCATCACACTGACTGAGGAAGATGAGGTCATAAGAATCTGGCTCTTTTGATGACCTATGTATGATACCGATGTGACTTAGTAGTGATCGGTTGGAGTATGAGCGGTATATCTCATCTCCGCAAGGCATAATAATGTTTGTAAAACATAATCAACCGCGTAGCATATCTGCTTAGGTTGAACTACGAGAAACAATGATTGATGTTACATTGTTTATATGTATATTCTGTTCAAAGTATCTAGTATACATGTTCTTCATATTCCTTAATGAAGTTGCTTTACTTATTACCAAACCTGCTGTTGAATGATTTAAGTTACTTTGCTTATGTTATTCCTTAATTGCTATAACAAAGCTTCTGGCGGAGAGTTATAACTCTGGTTGGGACAATTATTTAAAATTGTCTCACCCCGTAGATTTCAACTTTTTAGGTAGTTGTTGAGGACGAAGGAACCGATCTGCGGGTGAGCAGTATCAGCAGCAACAACACCAAGGGCAGCAGTGAATCTCAGGTGGAGATACTGATTGTCAAGTCCTATAGTTAGTTTGTCTTATTCCGTCTCTCTACTCTCAGGTCCTAGGAGTCAATAGGTCTGAGATTTTGGCTTTAAGCCTCGAGAATTTGTATCTGGATGTATATAATCACTAAAGAGGTGATTTAACAGAGATCTAATGTTAAAACATGATGTAAACTATTTATCTTGTTTCTTATAAAGGAGTTTTATGATTTAAAGATCTTTTCTTAAAAAGTTTTAATTTCTAGTGATTTTTCATAATTCTGCTGCCAGTTAAACAATCGCTTCCGCTGAGTTTACCTCATGATTTATGGATCGGGACGTCTCATCTACTTTAAACATCTACTAACTCCTTAGACCTGAGAGTACAGATACGACACATAGGACATACTATCTACAAGACTTGACAGACAGTGTCTCCACCTGAGAATCACTGTTGTCCCTGAGGTTGTTGCTGCTGCTGGTTACCCACTGATGGGTTCCTTCGTCCTCGGCGTCTACCTAAAAATTCGAATCCCACGGGGGTGAGACAATTGAATAATTGTCCCAGCCAGAGTTATAACTCTCTGCCAGAAGCTTTGTTATTGCAATAATGGAATAACCTTGAGCAGTAGAACTATAGTTATTCAACAGTAGGTAAAACATTATATAAGTTAAGTTAAGCAACATTCTTTTAAGCAATCATTTCAATTATAACTTAATTGAATGACTAACCATATAACAACAAAGAATACGAAGAACATGTATACTAGTTATTCAACTAGAACACTATAAACAATGTATCATCAATCATTGTTTCTCCTAGTTCAACCTAAGAAATTATGCTATACGGCTGATTACATTTTTCAAACATATTTATGCCATGAGGAGATGAGTTACACCTCTCATACTCCAACCGACCATTACGAAATCGCAATCGGTACCATACATAGGTCATCAGAAGATCCGGATTCCTATGACCTCATCTTCCTCAGTCAGTATGAGGATCAACATGTAGGACATCTTGTGTCTCTGTTATAATAGCTTTCCAGGGTATTCTGGCAACTTCGCTATTAGAGTTACAGTGGCGTGCTGTACTCTCTTCGTCATCGAGGGATTTCTTATTTATCACTCATCGATGCGGCATTAACAATATCATCAGGAGATTAGTGATACATCATCCCGAAATAAACATATAATGAAGAATTGATGGATTAAAGGTACATCTCACATCAAGTCCTACATTAGAACATAAGGATATTCGCATCCATAACCCCCACATACTCAATAGTATGCTCTCCAGGAGTTCCCTTAGGAAAGCCTGTTTCACCATCATTTAATTTTTGACAATGACGGATCTATGGTCAGGGCTCTACATGATATCATATACTTGATTATTTAAGTACATTATGGCATTCTTTTAGCATCCGACATGTTTTCAAACATAAACCAATAAGACAATTGCTATAAGGAAAGAGTACTAATCATATCAAGTTTATGTCACATATTGTTAACTCTGGGATATCAATCCCTAACCATCTCATCATTAGGATTCAAGAATATGGGTGTTCAAACCCTTAGATCATCAAAACACTTGTTACCAAGTACCATATTGACATCAAGTCATTTAACATCATGACCTTGATTGTAGCAATGCAGATGTTTCTCATAGCTCATACAGCCTACCAATCTCATATGTTACCTCTCACTAGGGAACATAGCTTATCATTATTCTTAAAGCTTATAAAGTGCTTTCAATATATATGGCATCATAACCCTTACCTGGCTATGCTCACCTCTTTATAAAAACCTGCATGGTTAACACAATTGATAACATGCACATTGTATCTATATCAGCACAATACAAGTTCTTTTCAAATTAAATATAAAACACCACGGTCATGCTATCTTGCATGGTCGTGCTACATAAGATCACCACGACTGTGTCACATCACCACAGCCGGTTTCTAGGGTTAGGGTTTCCTTTTCAATTCATTTAGGATTATTCAACCTCTTTAACTGAATAAGGCATAATGATTCCTCATTTCAAACTCAAGTATAGAGTTTCATTCTTAAAAGCATAACCCAAAATTTGGGTTAGAGTATCCCACCTTTCATTAATTAGGGTTTCCTGCACACATTATTAGCTCAACCCTAATATATTGCTCCAGAACTCTTGGAAGCATTCAAGGGTATCATAAGTATTTGCTTTTGACTATTATTCTCATCATATGTCATTAATGATCATCAATTCTAAGTATTAGTCCATTTCTCATCCTTGTCATGGTATGATTACATCATACTCAATGATTTGGCTTACCCCATTCACAAGATATATTAATCAACATTTATCAAGTACATTGAGTCCATTATATCTTTATTGTAAACAATTACTTATTATACACTTCATGTGTCTCTTGTCTAAGTATAATGGTTTAGAGGTTCATCACGGCATGTTACTCTGAATTGTTGAATGTGATATCTATCATATCTCGATGTATCACTTTCTTCTCATTTCCATCTTACTTGAGTTAATTAACTAACTTTGTATCAAGGTATTCCTCTCTTAATACTTTATCCACTAACTTGTTACTTTCTTCATATGGTGTATGGACCTTACATTAGAATTGTCCAATTATCTTTAATGATATGGACTTCTCCATTTGATAAACATTGTTGATATAGGATAAACTATCACCAACCATTCTGGTATTTCTATTTTCAGGATGTTATCCCCATCATTATTTAGTATACATTATTTCTAAGAATTCCATGTCCATTATCATTGTAAGGTGTAAAAGCTATTACTCATTTATAGAGATGTTTGTACAAGGATCTAGGCATCATCTTATCTCTTGAATCCTTATTCATTAAAATTACCACATTTATCATTCGCATGGTTCATCAACCCTATCCTTTATGTTTATGACATAATCATCCTATTTTAATTATTTTAGTCACACCTCTCTTTGGTGTTCTGGCTAATAAACATCTCTAGGGTTTCATATATCATCATTTGACATTACCCTGAATTGAGTCTTAGACCATATCCTAATATCAAGATTTCACATAACATTACTTAAAACTAGGGTTTCATATTCAATAAACCAAATTAAGCTTACTATTCATCCTAATTGGGGCTTCTCCTTACATCACTCCCAATTAGGGTTCTTATTCATATCACATCCCCCTAAATTAGGGTTATCATTAATATCCCACCATTAGAGCTTACTATTTCACATCATGACATTTCCCTGGATTAGGATTTACTATTCATGGTACATCATATTACCCTAGATTAGGGTTTACTATTCATATTATAATGAATCAAGATCATGCTATCATCATGTATGAGAATTATTTCCATTAATGCCCTCAAATTAGGTTAAGAATCATTAACCATCATAATTAGGGTTTCTATGATCTCATTATGATGGATCATACCCTAATTAGATATATTCATTCATATTGAAAGCTTATTACTTGATTCTCATTTATATAAGGAGTCTTCTCTCTCCTGTTTCTATAAGATGATGATTACATCACCCTTGGTTAGACTAAGTCATATCAACCTTGACATCATGGGTTATGTCACTACCATTGTAATCATTAAGGTTCATTTGTTCAAAGAGAATTAGTCACTCTATCCCATCAAGGGTATCTTGGTAATGTTCACCTACTTGATCATGACATGCATTAATCCACTAATTAACTATTCTCTTAATCACCTTAGATATCTATGAGGTTTAGGTTAACCAACCACCAAACCATCTTGACTACTAGGGCATCAAACGATCTTGACCTTTATAGACCTCAAATGGTCTTGCACACCAAACCCCCAAATGGTCTTGGAAGTACCTTGAAACCGTTTGGTGGTGTTGACCGTTTGGTCTAATTTTACTTTGAAATAGTTTGGTGAAGTGCACACTCAAGACCATTTGCCCAAGGCGAGATGAAGACCGTTTGGTCATGAAGACCGTTTGGCCAACTTTGACTTTGAAACCTCATGGGCAAAACCGATCTTGAAACTGCATGAGATCAAATGGTTTGGGATCGTTTGGTCCCAAACGGTCTTGAGACCATTTAGTCCCAAACGGTCTTGAGACCATTTGGTCCAAACCACCTCAAAACCGCATGGACCAAAAAGTGTCTCAACCACTTCAATTGAATTAGGGTTTCCAATGTTGAACCCCTCAATCGATCATGCACTTGTTAACCACTCATCAATTGGGTCAATTAAGTCAACACTCAACTGATTTGTCACTCAATTGACCCTCAATTGATCACCAATTAGGGTTTGGATCAATTGGATTAGGGTTTGTAATCGATCACCCTTCAACATGTTTCAACATGAGTCTAATTGATAATGGAACCTTTGAATCATCATTCAATTTGGTCATGACCTGACCCCAAACGGTCTTGGGATCGTTTGGATGACCTCCAAAGGGTCTTGAGACCGTTTTCTCAAGTCAATATCAAAAACTAACTCAACCTATTAAGGTTTGACTCATTGATTTGATCATTAGGTCACTAATCAATTACACTTCAACTTGTTACTTTTAGATTTGCAACCACTTGACCATAGTCAACCCTAGACCTCCAAATGGTCTTGGGTGACCCCCAAACGGTCTTGGGATCATTTGGACACCCTCCAAACGGTCTTGAGACCGTTTGCCCATTATATCATCAAAAACCAAGTCATTCACTCAAGGGTTGAACCCTAGGTTTAGTCACCAAATCAGCACTTAATCATTTATCAACTTGTTATCATTGGACCCTCAATTGGTCAACACCACTTAACCCTAGACCTCCAAACGGTCTTGGATTATCACCAAACGATCTTGAGACCGTTTGGGTGATCCCCAAATGGTTTTGAAAACCGTTTGGGCCACTCAACCCAAACTTCAACTTAAATCAGCAATTAACCCGATTCGGGTTTAGGTGATTGATGTGCCTTCAATTGGTGATTTACTTGGAATTAGATGATGATTTTTGGTAGGTGATTAATCCACATTATGTACAACAGACCTCCAAATGGTCAACACCTGGTCAACGCATCTATGCGGTTTGTAAAACTATTTGCATTCAAACGGTTTGAAACCGTTTGCTCCCAAACGGTTTGGGAAACCGTTTGTATAAAAGTGGGAGACCGTTTGCTAAAGTGGATTTTGGATAAACATTGGAAATAACGTCATCATCTTCAACCTCAAGAACAGGGGCTGTTCTTCACGGAGACACTAGCAAGAACACTTAGAAGTGTCTAAAGGAGAAGTATAAACAACTATTCTAAGAGAAGAAGATGCAAAAGCAAAGCTTAAGGTTTAGAGTTATAAAACCCACCTTTAGATCTGATCTAGAGCTCCAAGATTTGTAGCTTTAATGGTGTATGAAGCTCCAAAGGTTGTCCAAGGTCCGTTTTTCAGGATTTGGATGGACAAGATGGCTAGAAAGAAGAGTTGTGTAAAGAAAACTACTAAACCAACCTTGTATTAGAGTTTCCACCATGAATTCGAGCTAGGTGATGATCCATACTTACCAACTTAGCTTGGTCGTTATCCTCTGTTCCAGAGCTTCCTCTTGGTTGGTCCAAAGCAAAAAGATGAGGGGAAAGAACTAAAGGAACGATCCTTTGCTTTGAGGAAAAAGGTTGCTTATATATTTTTGGGTATTATCAAGGTAAGATAAAGATAGTTATTTCTCTTATTTCTTAAAACCATCCAATCATTCTTGCTCCACCCTTGGCCACGTTTCTTCCTCCTTTTCTCATGAAAAACCTCTCTCTTATCCAAGGTTAAAAGGAAAATAAACCAATTACCTTATTAAGTTATACATGTATAAAAGGACCATTTTGCATAAAACTTGGTTATTTAAATATTAAGGTTATATTTCTTACTTGATCATTCAAATGAGGATCCCATCTCATTTTCTTTGCTCTACTTGATTCCAGGAAACATGAGAGATACTCTAGAGGGTATATTTTACATGTTGCACCCTTGATTTTTGATAAATTGCACTTTACACCAAAACTAGGTTTTAAATTACAAGGATTTCTCTACAAGCTATATCTTGGTGCCCAAGCTTGTGGGATCCATACCACTACATCATATTCATTCTTATGATGTCTCATCATCAGAGGAACATCTTAACATGTGCAGTTTGCAATTTAACCCCTCTACTTGGGGTAATTTGCACTTTAGTCCAAAATTATCAAAACAAAGTTGCAACATTGTTCAAAAAGGACTGAAATAGAAATATAAGTTTATCAAAAGCTTTAATTACATTACACAAGATAGCCACAAGCATATAATCACATATTTAAGCAAAACACCTAGGGTTAGTTCATAACTCATGTTAGGGATGTTACAAATCATAAACCCCTAACAAGGATTTCGTCCCTGAAATCTCAGATAGAGGGAAGCAAGTATTATTTCAACATCATATCATTATGTCCTCAGATAACATTTCTTTATTATGGAGACACCATAGAGTTTTGATCAATACAAAGTTACTCTAGACAAGTTTAACATGGAATAATTCACATGGAACATATACTCTCATGTTCCTTAGTTAGATCAGCATTTCTTAAGATCACAATTATACTCTATCATCTATTTGAGACTATATAAGTCCTTTCATACCTTGATTGTGTCATCTCACCTGATAACACCATACTAACTTTCCTTATTACTTGCACTAACTATCTCATTAGTTGTACATTCTCTTATCATAGGGAAAAGTTACTTATCAATCAAGGACTTTTCTCAAGGATATCTTATAAAAGATATGTTTATGAAAAACATAAACCCCTAACATGTGATGTTCATATTATTTTACATGTTTAATTTGATTTCATGGTTTACCATTCCAGGTAGTCAACATAAATCATTTGATATATTATTACATTCTTATCTTGATACTTATCACACGTGTTAACAACACATTACATCTTTATCTTCCTTTCATCTTGGGACATTACTTGTTACATATATTCTCACCTTGGGACCAAAGTCCAAGATAAACTGATACCTTTCTAGGTATACATCATATAAACATCTTTATATTATGCACATCAAGTGTCCTAAGACCCACTTGATTTCCATGTCCCTGGAAGGAAAGAGAATAAGGAATCATATTCCTCTTATTATTTCATATATTTTCAACCATTCATGAAACATTTACTCTTTATCTCATCCTAGGTTCCTTGACCTAGCATAGGAATCTTATTAAGGATGATTACGTGACATTGTTCCTTTCCTTGTTATTATCTAACATATTCATAAACATCTTATGATCTCATCACATTTTCACATTATGGGGAGGATCTTTATTATTCTTACAACTTTACTGGACAGGGTTGACCTCCCTTATTCCCATTCTTATTTTATGAGGAGTATACTTTTAATTCCTTATTCAACATGCTCATCTGAGGTTATCTCAGATTTCTCTTTCTTATACTTAGGACAGGACACAATTATTTATCCCATATTTCTTATTTCATGATACTCATTAGATTGTCTCAGAATGACTACTTGATCAGAGCAATCAAAAAGATAACAATCTAAGAGTTTCCATACTCACTTTATCATCAATAATTGTATACCTGGCCAAGGTATATAAATACTGAGATAAGGTAGTATGCATTTGTATACTACCATTTTCCTTCTCTTTTCCTATTATCACAAGTATAAGATTTAACATTACTGAATTTTTATCCAGATCATTCTTTCATACCTCATCTTTCTCATAGAGGTAAAAGCAACATGAAACATCTATTATGTTTATTATGCAACATTATAAGTCCTCATAGGACTAATCAAGGAAAGTTCAATCAATTACTTTCTCAGTTTTATCCAAGAGATCATAAAAAAACATATAAGAATGACATTTATTTTGTCTAACCTGTCATGATTCGGGGATTATTCATTGTCTCAGGCTGATTCTACCTCATAGGTTGATTTGCCATAACATTTTTGGCTGAGCAATTTCTTGCCAGATTCCAACCTGTCTACATAAGTAGCAAATTCTGGGTGCCCAGTATGGTCTAGAGGGTTCTTTACCCTTTCTAGATGACCATTGCCTTGGTGCACTAGGTCCTGGTTGTACTAGTGATACCAAAGTCTTTCCCTTTTTGTAACTACTAGGCCTCTGTTCTTGGATTTGGATAGGCCTTTTCTCAATCATCGTCTTATTTTTCTTTTCTGGGAAAAACCTTTTGATGTGTCCAGGTTCCCTCCACTTGTAGCAGATCCTGACTTCTGGTTGTATGCTAATCCCTACATTACTATATATTGATTCAACAGGATGAGTTTGAGCACATACTCGTTCTAAGTCCAAAACGTCATCATTTCCCATTGCTTCAACCTGATGTTGTGGGTTACATATCTTGTTGATATCCAAAACATCGTCATTGGAGGCTAGTAATCTAGGTTGTATTGCTAGTGCTTGATCCACTAAATACATCATTGTTGCCCTAAATTCCCCAACAGTGATTCCTAAACAAGGATTTCTTATCATAGTTGGATTAGCTAGGGGGTCTCAGGCAATTGTCCCTCTCTTGCCTGCTCCATTGCACCTTTTCTTGGTGCCACATTGCTGCTCTCTGCAGCAAACTCCTCATATGACCCAGCCATCTTCAAGTTCTTCTTCTCCTATATGAGCAGAAGATACTATCAGATACGCTGGATGACACTAGAACAGACTCTACTACCTTAGTCCGATGTCTCTGTAGACTCAGCGAACCTAGAGCTCTAATACCACTAAATTGTGACGACATGTCTCGGAAAACAAGATCAACGAATGCGGAAGCGATTAACTAGCAGCGGAATTATTAAAAATCACTAAAAATTAAAACTTTTTATAAAGAAATTTTAAAACGGTAAGACTCTTTCATAAAAGAAAACATGATAAGTTATTTACAAACTGATCCATCATTACATCTCTGTAAATCACATCTCGAGAGTCACAAGCATCAACTGCCCTGTTAAACTGTACATGAGCAGTGTACAAAATCTCGAGGCATTAAGCCAAAAATCTCATATCTACTTTAAACATCTACTGACTCCTAGGACTTGAGAGTACAGAGACGACACATAGGACATACTATCTACAAGACTTGACAGACAGTGTCTCCACCTGAGAATCACTACTGTCCCTGAGGTTGTTGCTGCTACTGCTTACCCACTGATGGGTTCCTTCGTCCTCGGCGTCTACCTAGAAAGTCGAATCCCACGGGGGTGAGACAATTGAATAATTGTCCCAGTGAGAGTTATAACTCTCCGCCAGAAGCTTTGTTATTGCAATAATGGAATAACCTTGAGCAGTAGAACTATAGTTATTCAACAGTAGGTAAAACATTATATAACCTAAGTTAAGCAACATTCTTTTAAGCAATCATTTCAATTATAACTTAATTGAATGACTAACCATATAACAAAAAGAATATGAAGAACATGTATACTAGTTATTCAACTAGAACACTATAAACAATGTATCATCAATCATTGTTTCTCGTAGTTCAACCTAAGCAATTATGTTATACGGCTGATTACATTTTTCAAACATATTAATGCCCTGAGGAGATGAGTTACACCTCTCATACTCCAACCGACCATTACGAAATTGCAATCGGTACCATACATAGGTCATCAGAAGAGTCGGATTCCTATGACCTCATCTTCCTCAATCAGTATGAGGATCAACATGCAGGACATCTTGTGTCTCTGCTATAATAGCTTTCCAGGGTATTCTGGCAACTTCGCTATTAGAGTTACAGTGGCGTGTTGTACTCTCTTTGTCATCGACAGATTTATTGTTTATCACTCATCGATGCGGCATTAACAATATCATCGGGAGAATAGTGATACATCATCCCGGAATAAACATATAATGAAGGATTGATGGATTAAAGGTACATCTCACATCAAGTCCTACATTAGGATGTAAGGATATTCACATCCATAACCCCCACATACTCAAAAGTATGCTCTCCAGGAGTTCCTTTAGGAAAGACTGTTTCACCATCATTTTTTTTTACAATGATGGATCTATGGTCAGGGCTCTACATGATATCATTATACTTGATTATTTAAGTACATTATGGCATTCTTTTAGCATCCGACATGTTTTCAAACATAAACCAATAAGACAATTGCTATAAGGAAAGAGTACTAATCATATCAAGTTTATGTCACATATTGTTAACTCTGGGATATCAAGCCCTAACCATCTCATCATCAGGATTCAAGAATATGGGTGTTCAAACCCTTAGATCATCAAAACACTTGTTACCAAGTAACATATTGACATCAAGTCATTTAACATCATGACCTTGATTTTAGCAATGCAGATGTTTCTCATAGCTCATACAACCTACCAATCTCATATGTTACCTCTCACTAGGCAACATAGCTTATCATTATTCTTAAAGCTTATAAAGTGCTTTCAATATATATGGCATCATAACCTTTACATGGCTATGCTCACCTCTTTATAAAAACCTGAATGGTTAACACAATTGATAACATGCACATTGTATCTATATCAGCACAATACAAGTTCTTTTCAAATTAAATATAAAACACCATGGACGTGCTATCTTGCACGGTCATGCTACATAAGATCACCACGACCGTGTCACATCACCACAGCCGGTTTATAGGTTTAGGGTTTCCTTTTCAATTCATTTAGGATTATTCAACCTCTTTAACTTAATAAGGCATAATGATTCCTCATTTCAAACTCAAGTATAGAGTTTCATGCTTAAAAGCATAACCCAAAATTAGGGTTAGAGTATCCCACCTTTCATTAATTAGGGTTTACTGCACACATTATTAGCTCAACCCTAATATATTGCTCCACAACTCTTGGAAGCATTCAAGGGTATCATAAGTATTTGCTTTTGATCATTATTCTCATCATATGTCATTAATGATCATCAATTCTAAGTATTAGTCCATTTCTCATCCTTGTCATGGTATGATTACATCATACTCAATGATTTGGCTTACTCCATTCACAAGATATATTAATCAACATTTATCAAGTACATTGAGTCCATTATATCTTTATTGTAAACAATTACTTATTATACACTTCATGTGTCTCTTTTCTAAGTATAATGGTTTAGAGGTTCATCAAGGTATGTTACCCTGAATTGTTGAATGTGATATCTATCATATCTCGATGTATCACTTTCTTCTCATTTCCATCTTACTTGAGTTAATTAACTAACTCTGTATCAAGGTATTCCTCTCTTAATACTTTATCCACTAACTTGTTACTTTCTTCATATGGTGTATGGACCTTACATTATAATTGTCCAATTATCTTTAATGATATGGACTTCTCCATTTGATAAACATTGTTGATATAGGATAAACTATCACCAACCATTCTGGTATTTCTATTCTTAGGATGTTATCCCCATCATTATTTAGTATACATTATTTCTAAGAATTCCATGTCCATTATCATTGTAAGGTGTAAAAGCTATTACTCATTTATAGAGATGTTTGTACAAGGATCTAGGCATCATCTTATCTATTGAATCCTTATTCATTAAAATTACCACATTTATCATTCACATGGTTCATCAACCCTATCCTTTATGTTTATGACATAATCATCCTATTTTAATTATTTTAGTCACACCTCTTATTGGTGTTCTGGCTAATAAACATCTCTAGGGTTTCATATATCATCATTTGACATTACCCTAAATTGAGTCTTAGACCATATCATAATATCAGGGTTTCACATAACATTACTTAAAACTAGGGTTTCATATTCAATAAACCATAATTAAGCTTACTATTCATCCTAATTGGGGTTTCTCATGACATCACTCCCAATTAGGGTTCTTATTCATATCACATCCCCCTAGATTAGGGTTATCATTAATATCCCACCATTAGGGTTTACTATTTCACATCATGACATTTCCCTAGATTAGGGTTTACTATTCATGGTACATCATATTACCCTAGACTAGGGTTTACTATTCATATTATAATGAATCAAGATCATGCTATCATCATGTATGAGAATTATTTCCATTAATGCCCTCAAATTAGGTTAAGAATCATTAACCATCATAATTAGGGTTTCTATGATCTCATTATGATGGATCATACCCTAATTAGATATATTCATTCATATTGAAAGCTTATTACTTGATTCTCATTTATATAAGGAGTCTTCTCTCTCCTCTTTATATAAGATGATGATTACATCACCCTTGGTTAGACTAAGTCATAACAACCTTGACATCATGGGTTATGTCACTACCATTGTAATAATTAAGGTTCACTTGTTCAAAGAGTATTAGTCACTCTATCCCATCAAGGGTATCTTGGTAATGTTCACCTACTTGATCATGACATGCATTAATCCACTAATCACTTAGTCTCTTAATCACCTTAGATATCTATGAGGTTTAGGTTAACCAACCACCAAACCATCTTGACTACTAGGGCATCAAACAATCTTGACCTTTATAGACCTAAAATGGTCTTGCACACCAAACCCCCAAACGGTCTTGGAAGTACCTTGAAACCATTTGGTGGTGTTGACCGTTTGGTCTAATTTGACTTTGAAACTGTTTGGTGAAGTGCAGACTCAAGACCGTTTGCCCAAGGTGAGGTGAAGACCGTTTGGCCAACTTTGACTTTAAATCCGCATGGGAAAAACCGATCTTGAAACCGCATGAGATCAAACGGTTTGGGATCGTTTGGTCCCAAACGGTCTTGAGACTGTTTCGACCCAAACGGTCTTGAGACCGTTTGGTCCAAACCACCTCAAAACCGCATGGACCAAAAAGTGTCTCAACCACTTCAATTGAATTAGGGTTTCCAATGTTGAACCCCTCAATCGATCATGCACTTGTTAACCACTCGTCAATTGGGTCAATTAAGTCAACCCTCAACTGATTTGTCACTCAATTGACCCTCAATTGATCACCAATTAGGGCTTGGATCAATTGGATTAGGGTTTGTAATCGATCACCCTTCAACATGTTTCAACATGAGTCTAATTGATATTGGAACCTTTGAATCATCATTCAATTTGGTCATGACCTGACCCCAAACGGTCTTGGGATCGTTTGGATGACCTCCAAACGGTCTTGAGACCGTTTTTCAAGTCAACATCAAAAACTAACTCAACCTATTAAGGTTTGACTCATTGATTTTATCATTAGGTCACTAATCAATTACACTTCAACCTGTTACTTTTAGATTTGCAACCACTTGACCATAGTCAATCCTAGACCTCCAAACGGTCTTGGGTGACCCCCAAACGGTCTTGGGATCATTTGGACACCCTCCAAACGGTCTTGAGACTGTTTTCCCATTATATCATCAAAAACCAAGTCATTCACTCAAGGGTTGAACCCTAGGTTTAGTCACCAAATCAGCACTTAATCATTTATCAACTTGTTATCATTGGACCCTCAATTGGTCAACACCACTTAACCCTATACCTCCAAAAGGTCTTGGATTATCACCAGACGGTTTTGAGACCGTTTGGGTATTCCTCAAATGGTTTTCAAAACTGTTTGGGCCACTCAACCCAAACTTCAACTTGATTCAATTATTGAAATCAGCAATTAACTCGATTAGGGTTTAGGTGATTGATGTGCCTTCAATTGGTGATTTACTTGCAATTAGATGATGATTTTTGGTAGGTGATTAATCCAAATTATGTACAACAGACCTCCAAATGGTCAAATCCTGGTCAACACATCCAAATGGTCTTAGACCGTTTGGTTCTATGCGGTTTGTGAAACTGTTTGCATTCAAATAGTTTGGAACCGATTGCTCCCAAACGATTTGGGAAACCGTTTGTGCAATAGTGGGAGACCGTTTGCTAAAGTGAATTTTGGATAAACATTGGAAATAAAGTCATCATCTTCTACCTCAAGAAAAGGGGCTGTTCTTCACGAAGATACTAGCAAGAACACTTAGAAGTGTCTAAAGGAGAAGTATAAGCAACTATTCTAAGAGAAGAAGATGCAAAAGCAAAGCTTAAGGTTTAGAGTTTTAAAACCCACCTTTAGATCTGATATAGAGCTCCAAGCTTCGTATCTTTAATGGTGGATGAAGCTCCAAAGGTTTTCCAAGGTCCGTTCTTCAAGATTTGGATGGAGAAGATGGCTAGAAAGAAGAGTTGTGTAAAGAAAACTACTAAACCAACCTTGTATTAGAGTTTCCACCATGAATTCGAGCTAGGTGATGATCCATACTTACCAACTCCTCTGTTCCATAGCTTCCTCTTGGTCGGTCCAAAGCAAAATGATGAGGGGAAAGAACTAAAGGAACGATCCTTTGCTTTGAGGAAAAAGGTTGCTTATATATTTTTGGGTATTATCAAGGTAAGAAAAAGATAGTTATTTCCCTTATTTCTTAAACCCATCCACCAATGCTTGCTCCACCATTGGCCACGTTTATTCCTCCTTTTCTCATGCAAAACCTTTCTCTTATCCAAGGTTAAAAGGAAAAGAAACCAATTACCTTATTAAGTTATACATGTATAAAAGGACCATTTTGCATAAAACTTGGTTATTTAAATATTAAGGTTATCTTTCTTACTGGATCATTCAAATGAGGCGCCCCTCTCATTTTCTTTGCTCTACTTGATGCCAAGAAACATGAGAGATACTCTAGAGGGTATATTTTACATGTTGCACCCTTGGTTTTGGGTAAATTGCACTTTACACCAAAACTAAGCTTTCAAGCACAAGGATTGCTCTACAAGCTATATCTTGGTGCCCAAGCTTGTGGAATCCATACCACTACATCATATTCATTCTTATGATGTCTCATCATCAGGGGAACATCTTAACATGTACAGTTTGCAAGTTAACCCCTCTACTTGGGGTAATTTGCACTTTAGTTCAAAATTATCAAAACAAAGTTGCAACATTGTTCAAAAAGGACTGAAATAGAAATATAAGTTCCTCAAAAGCTTTAATTACATTACACAAGATAACCACAAGCATCTAATCACATATTTAAGCAAAACACCTAGGGTTAGTTCATAACCCAGGTCAGGGATGTTACAAGTGCTGACTTTCAAGTTGTTACCGCAATGCCTACATGGATAGTAGAACCTATCTCCAGGTTGTTTCCTATGCTCCTCGGCAAATCTACTAAACTGGTCAAGACCAGATATAAACTCTGGGGTGCAGCGATTGCAAATGGACATCCATGATCTATCCATTCTATGATAAAAGAGAAAACAAGTATATATTACAACAAGATTAGGGTCTAGGGTTAACAGATTAGAGTTTTTGCATGGTTAAAACTTTAGGCCAACAAATACTTGTGTTGTCATTCTTATATATAATAAATGTGTACCACCTATCCCATTCTTGAACACCTAATCCCACTTATGAGGGCGGAGGAAGAAGAGCGGGAGTAGGTACCTTCGGGCAACCAGCGAGGAGAGAGCAGGGCAACCAGTGGCAAGAGGAGTAGGAGGACCAGGAGGAGCAGGAGATCGCCGGCGAGGAGAGCAGCAGAAGCAATGGCGTCGGCAAGGAGAGCAGTAGCAGCAGAGGCACCGGCGGTGAGCAGAGAAGGAGAGGCAGGTGGTGGCGGTGGTGAGTAGTTGTAGCAGCAGCAGGCGGTGGTGGGGAGGCAGGCACGGAGGCAGGCGACGCAGCAGCAACAGCAGCAGCAGGCAGCGTGGTAGGATCGGGAACCGACCGGAGCAAAATTGATCGATGAAATAGAAGAAAGGGGAAGATTCTGCTGTGCGTGGGGGCTATTAAGTTACTAAAAGGCGTCGGTTATCCATAAAAACTGATACCTTTATTATTAAGCGTCGGTTATCCAAAGACAACTGACGTCAATTGGACATTCCTTTACCCTAATTTTTTTGGCGGGGACGACGCGTGCACCCTTATCACATCGGTTATTCTAAGAAAACTGACGCCCATATTGGAACTTTTGGCACAAATTTTATTTTCATCAGCGTCGGTTATTAGGTAAAACACCGTCGTTGTATCTGATACTTTGGCGCAATTTTTTTTTTGCTCGAAAAAATTAGATTTTGCGGGCTACTTTAGGCGTCGGTTTCGTTTCTTCAACCGATACTGAATGAAAAGTGATACCCGTGTCTGGCTGGTCTTCAAATATAGACGTCGGATGTCCTTATTAATCGACGTTTAATGTTAACAGTGTCAGTTTTACTAAAAAAACTGACACCTCTAAAAGCGACGTTGAATGTTGTTTCTGTACTAGTGATCCCTACACACACCACGATCATGGTCTCCCTAATTGTGAGCACCCCGGTCGTGGTTCCGTGATCATTCACAGTGATCATGATCTTTGATACCATGATTGTGGTCTTCAACTTGGTCATGATCCAGACCGCGGGATGATTTGGTGCATTTTCGAGAATCTTCATTGACCTCCGCCACAGTAAAAGCTACCGAGTCTACATCAAAAATATTGACATCATGGGTGCCATGAAGAGTCGTTTCAAAAAGCTCAAAAAGTCCATAACCAGGAAGAAAGGGGAAGGGAGCTCAACATCACCATCGAATTACGGGAGCCACTACCCACAACATGCCTACCGAACTACAAACCCAATATATGAAGATGAAGTTATAGTTTGTACATCAGGGTTCGGGTCGTAAGAATTCGGCTCTGGCTTCCGCAACCTTATTGGCACACCTATGGATACCCACAATGGTGAGTTAGTACAAGAAGCTTTAGGTGAGAGGATATGGATAGAACGTCATGACGCTAAACTCCAGACTTCGACCGGGTATCAATACAGCCCGACAGTTCTTCATAGAGTTTCATCCACGGGAGATCACCGTCGGCAGTCAGCATAACGTTCAATTTTCTTACAACGATCAACCTCCTCACGAGACTCTTTCCAGGGGAGCAGACACCAAGTAGCTCATATGGTGTCAATCAAAGCTCAATCCCCTCTCCATTATTTCTGAGCATAAAGCAAAAGCTAACTTTTGACGCTCTTTGTTACAACCTCAATTTTGCATATGTTTTCATAATTGAATTGTAAAGATTTTGTGAATATGGACTTAATTGAAAAGGTTGGATGCTTTGCTTCAAAGAATGGATTTCTTTGCAAATCTCCCTTTGGATAGGAATTTCATGGTTCCTATTAATATATTAATCCAATAATGGATATAAAAGAGAAGAAAAGAAGAAAAGTCCAAATATTAGAAAAAGATACAAGATAATAGATATTAAGCAAAGTAATTGTGAGAAATGTATAGAAATCTCTAGAAAGTGGCATTAATGGCCACAATTGAGTAAATTTCGTTTACATGTGATTTCTAATAGAAAGAGTTGTCAAAATAAAAGAAAAGGAAAAAGGAATTTATTTGAATATATAAATAAATAAGAGAAGGGATAAAAGATAAGGAAAAAGCTAAATAAATATTCTCAAGATGAGATTTCGAGCCATTAAGGTTCCTTGAAGTCCAAGGAAATCAAAGATAATAATTTAATAGAAAAGGAAAGAGAAAATAGGTGAGAAATATACATAATTGAGTAATATATTGCACCTAAAGAAAAGGCACGTTTTCTTTTAGATAATGATCCCAAGTTTGGCTTAATGAAAGATTAAGTTATTATTAAGTTTCCCTAAAATTTTGGGATTAAATGGAGACATGGTTTGAGAGTTATGATTTTTCCAAGTTATCCTAAAATGAAAAGGATTTTTCTTTAAAAAAGAAATCTAGTTTTCCTTTGTTTGGACGCGAGAAGTGTGGATCGTTGGATCCTAATCCAACGTAGGTCATGCATATTCTAGTTCTAGCCAAACCAGGAGATAGGCCATGGACAGAGGGTCTTTCTACCCGATTTTTCTCGCGATTTAGTCGATGTGCAGTCCAGAGTATATATATTTACTTGCTTGAATAATTAGGGTAAATAGTGAAATGAGTTAGTCTTATAACAATTTGTGCATCGTGAGATGATTCTTAAAGCCATATATTTGTGAAAATATTGGGATGACTAGGGGTTTCCATACCTTGATGTCTTTCAATTATGATATGACTAGTAGTCTGTATATTTATATTATATGAAGGATAAAGGCTAAGGTTGTATCTCAATTTGAATGGGTTGTGTGCCATGTATACCCATGATAAACATGTGATTTGTGGATCTTCTAAGCAATGCCTATAGTAGATTTATCCTGTTAGCATTCCATATTTGGTTTCCCTCACTTTAAAGCAAGGATTTATGGTGGGATATAACTGAAGCCATATATACTTAGGTCTTACAAGAATTGCCAGATAGGCTTCATAGCATCCAACTAGTGGTTTGGAGTGGTATAAATCAAAGTTTTAATGACATAATAATTATGTAATTCGATCATATAGCACATCAAGTTAGGTTAATTTGGTGAAAAATATGGATGTTCTCATTATGTTCTATTTCTTTATGTAAGAGTTGCATATATACTTATATCTTGCTCAAGTATCCACGATAATGCAGGTATGATGCCAACAAAGTTATGTATTTAGCTATACTATTTATTCTCTAGTTTAAGATATTCTTGTCCTATATAATCATGCTATATGTATTAAAAAAATCAGTTGTTGTATCACATTGTTGGGACTTGGAGTCTCACTCTGTGGTTTGTCCACATCCTTTTAGGTGATCATCTAAGCAATCCTAATAGTTGCAGTGAGGATCAATCTCATGGTGGATACTAATAACCTAGAGGTAGGTAATGGTTATGTGTTTCCTGGTGCCCTTTGCTTCTTGACATTACCTGGAGATTAGTGACATTTGCATATTTAAGTTAGGTTAGTAACATAGTCATCCACATACCTTGGTCCTTATCTATATTGTTTGTAATAATCGGCCTAAGATTGTTACATGCATGTTTTTCATTTTCCATATTAGTGGTGAGAGTTGTAAGCTATCTGTCCAAGCACTACATATGAGCCATTTCAATAACTAGTGTGACACAAGTCACAATCATCTATCTAGTGTAATTATAATTGTAGAATATCTATACATTGAATGTACTTGTGGTTATTTCTATGTTAATATATTGACAAGTGTTGTTCTGTGGTGTGACTTATTAATTCTTATCCAATGGTGGCCAATTTGTTTCTAGATCGAGATTTGTTTTGAGTAATCTTGATCTTGTGGTTGTAGTACATCTCATTTCTTATCTAGTTGTTACTATTTTTATAAAGTAATAGTTGTACAACAAAAAATACATCAAAAAGGAATATGTATTACTGTGTGATAATATGCAATTATGGGTGCAATATTGATTTTGGTCTAGGATTCTTAAAGTGATAATAATTGATTTTAAATATGTTGTTCATGACTTTTATTTTTTTAGGCATAAATTCCATATTATGTTTATCTTAGGAACCAATGAACTGTTACTATTTAAACTCTACTAATGGTTTCAATTTATCTCTCTTTGTTCATTGTTGAACTTGTAGCACATGTTCTATTTGAAAGTAAGAAATTGTATTTTAACTTATATTCCCTCTTTTAAGTCTTTTACTAGCATATAGATGTTCCACTTCAGATTGGGTAAACTTCTATACACCTAAATTTCCCTAAAATGTTATTTCTCTCCTCTTTACATGTTTTCATTTTTTTATGACTTTCAATCTCATAAAGTCAATGATTGTCATTTTATGTTCCCTATAAATCATAATCCATGTCTTTTGATAAATTTACCCCTTTGAAATTAAAAACCCTAACTTGATGCCACTCTCTCTTTTATTTCATCTCATTATTATCTTGATGATTAATATCGCTTCTTCATAAAATATTATATCCTTGGTGACGTATTTCATAGGTTAATTCCTTTTGTGTCGGATTGCTTTTATTGCTTTTTTCTTGCCTTCCCAATTTTGATTCTTGTTAGACTTATTTGAATTGTGTCATATAGTAGTTGTGTTTGGGAGTTGGTGCCTGATTCAAAACATTTCATATTTGAGTATAGGTGTTGATGCATAGTCCCAAGTGTAAGAGTGTCAGTGTTCTCACCCATCTAATATATGTTTAAACATAGGATTCATGTCTTTGTGTCTCCTTCCTATGGCATGGAATAAATGGTGTTCTTCTCCTACTTTTATATAATTTCTATTCTTATTATAATTTTCATGCAAATACTTCATATAGATCATTGTTAACAATATATTGAAGGCAATATTTTATTTATATTGTTTAACCATGTCACCATCTACTTGTTTTAACTCTTCTTTGCAAATACTTTGCATTTATCCCCTAATTACTGATGCAGTTGTTTAACTTTGTAATATAATGAGATATTTGTATATTTCTTTAGATATTTGATTATTATTTATCAACAAGTCTTTTGTTATCATTCATGCCTCTTTTGGCTCGGTTGAGCATATATTTGTCCTCTTAAACTTAATTATGACTTTACATTTTGGTAATATATCTTTTGCTTTCTTCTTTTATTTCCCAAATAGATTCCTCTATCACAACATACCAACATTCCATTGATGTATCTGTTTGTGTTGTTTTCCTTTTTCCTTTGAGTTCCCAAAAATATAGATGATTGATTTTTATGAACTATGACTCAGTTCATCTATATGCATACCAGACTCATAAGTGAATTTCAGAAGAAGATGGTCAGGTGCCCTTTGTGGGAATGTATGGTAGTTTCAATCTATTCATGTTTTAAATGTTTTTGATTTATAACTAAATATGCAATTTCATTTTCTTCATGTTTTACATGTTTTTCAAATTTAACTAGATATGATGATATTCGTTGTTTGTGAAGATTAGCTTATCTGGTTATTTTGTACACTAAAAATAAATGAATCCATTAGAAATTTAGTTTACCTGGATAAGATCCTAATTGAATGTCCAATTTGGAAAAATTGTAATGGGATCTTTCATACCTTTTTACAAAAATTGTAAAGTCAGACACCCAAAAACCTCGTCTTTAAACTATTTCTATCACTAGAAAGTACTAATATTATCAAGTTTCATCATGGAAATTAGTGAACGGACTAATGAATTAGTAAAACAATTATCATGTAATTGCCCAATGACTGCATAAGTTATATGTGGTTGAAAATCATGGAAGAAAATTTTGTATCCTTACAAAACTTATATAATTTAAGAAGATACTGAAGATCATATATTGTTATACATATATAGTTTTATATGAATCTGTATGAGGTATGGTCCCTCACGCCATGAATTCACCAGTTTTTGTAAGTGTGGTCAATGAAATTGAAATTCACAATCAAACATATGATTACAATGGGTATGTATAATGAGCAAGCTAATTAACCCTATGACTGGAATGTCTGATCGGTCGATCAGAATGGTTGGATCAATGGATCATTTGATTTCCAATATGTCAACTAAGTTTTCCACTAGACCGTCATGGTTGGGTGGTCAAGCAAACTAGTCAGGCAATCACAATGCAACAATAAAAGTCTCAAATTGGCAAGCAATTAAGATTTGGATTAGAACTATCTGATCGGATAATCCCCTAACTTGATCAGGTGATTAGAGTTCCCAATAGGTTTGTGATCATTCAATCAGGTTATGTGATCGAGCGATTATAATCTGGTCCATATTTTTTAGCAATGAAGTGTTTTTGAGATTACGATTGGGAAAGGGATTAGAATTAGGGTTTTCTAAGACCATGACTCTCCTATATAAAAGGGAAATATCCCAAAGGGTTTATCACAACACTTGGAGACAACTTGTGAGATAAGTTGGCTGTCAAACTTCTTTCTTGGAGAGAGAAAGTTGTCCTATTAATTGCTTCCCATGATAGGAGAAGAAAGAGAGTTTCACAACAAGTAGCACATAAGCAACTCTTGTTCCTCTTCAACTTGGTGACCAAGGTGGTGAGCTAAGTTTGCCCTCATCAATGTGAAAAAAGTAGAGTCTGAGGAACACATGCAGAGGATTGGAGAAGTTAACTGTAAAAAAATTAGTAGTGTAGAGGATTAGTGGTCAATCCAAATATCCTATTAATTCATTCAGTTTATTGGTGGTTGTTTCAGATCTAGATTTAGAAGATAGTGTTCTTTATCTATATAAGATGCATCTAGTTGTTGGGAAAATAGTGTGTGCTAATGTATAACCTTTATCCATTATTATGCCTTTTTAGTATAGTTTAATAGCTATGACAGATCTGACAATTGGGAAGATATTTTTTTATTCCACTACGCCCCCTTACCACAAACTCAATATTTTTCCTATAGCTCAATGAGACCTAAAGAAGATAAGCAAATTGAGTAATCCTCCATGGTTTATGCCTCATAGTGGGTTCTTATTTTGATTCTAACCATCAAAATTATGACTTAGGACTGCTAGTTCTTACAAATAAGTGAAAACCACAAAGACAAATGTATGACTTTTTATAAATATGACCCTATGTTGATTTGATTATGTTACACATTATACAGGTAACTTGGTAGTTTGTTGTTTTATTTTGTTATTATCATGTGATTTTGTGTAAGGTATATTGACATATAATGCCCTTTCACACATCAATAATTCATAAGTGACGTGGGGGAAATAGAGTCTTGTACCTTAATTGTAATTTTGATATTTTAGTAAATTTAGTTTCTTGAGGTAAAATCATAACTAATTATATGGATATAAGAAATCCATTAAAAATATATATTTGATTTAAAAAATTATGCACCATCTAATGATATGATTATAACACAAAGACACTAACCATTTGGTAAATATGTTATTATCAATTTATGTTCACACATATACATTGTATGAGTGTCGTGACTTGAGTGTCCTAGACATGCTTGATGTTTTATGAAGGTACTAGGCCAAAGAGCCCCTACTTTTTATACATAGTGATCGAGGCATGACAGGATCATTGTGTAATCACATAACTTGAATTTCCTCTATGGTGGGCTAACAACTTACAAAAACATATGTTTACACACACTAAGACTAGTCATGTATTCCAATGTTCAGATGTTGTGGAAGAAAATATGATATCCTTATAGAAATTTCATAGATATTAAGAAGGTTCTTGGTATTACATATAGGTAATAGAGAGAGTTTTCTAGGAACCCACATGAGGTATAGTCTTCCACACCATGAATTCACCCCTCTTAATAAGTGTGGTCCAGGTAATATCTCTTGGTGTTATATGCTAGTCATGGCAATGTGATTTGAACAGATGTAATATCATGCTATTTGGAAGTATTTTTAATGTGATATGGTATAGGCGTCATGAGCTAAATGCCCCTGACATTCTTGATGTTTTGTGAAGGTTGAGGGTCGACGAGCCCTTACTTTTTATATGCACACAATTAGAGGCAGGATGAGATCTTAGTGAATCATATAACTCTAATATCCTCTACAATGGGTTAATAATTTACAAATTATATATTTATGCACATTCAGACTCATTTTGTATGTTAATTACTTAATTATTTGTTCATGATGGTTTCAAAAAATGACCTTGTTAATCTATTTGTTATTGTGTTTATCTTTTTGTTTACTAAAGCATACTACTTATGTGACTGGATTTAAACTACTTGTACTAGATGAGTTTCACAAATCATATGTAATGTGACAATTGGTAGACCATTCAGAAAAATATAATGTGCATCTTCTCATCAATGTTGATTGCATGATTCTCATTAATGGTTGGATGATTTTTTTATATCTCTCATAAAATTTTGTAAATGACTGTGAATTTTAAGCATGTCTAGTCTAGATGATATTCCTTTCATCATATTTATATGATAAGTTGGAAGTGTGTTAGTTGTATGGATAATACATATAAATTACATGTGTCTATTGGTACATAATTACAAGACTATGTTAGCAATTTGTGCTATGTATATTGCAAATATCTTCATTTACTACGTTACCCAAGTCGGTCTGAATCTGTAACAAATCCCAATTATATTACGTGGTCTAGGTATGCGCCAAGTTTTTCAAACATTACCATGATCAAAACCCGACCTGAAATCTAGTTAAAGATATGGATTTAGGTAGGGTTGTACATATATCGGTCTAGATTAGTGGACCAGACATGTAGTACGTCCAATCTTGGATCAACATGACTTTTGGTCTAGTCCTCAGTCTACTCTTTTTTTTTTAATCCGGTCATTGGTCCTATCCAGTCTAAAATCGATAGAAACTAACCAGGACCAGTTGGACCAAATAATATAAAAAATCTTATATATATTGATTAAATCTAATATTTATAAAGGGATGTGAGGATGTACAGTACATTATTAATAAATCTAAAATGTACCAATAGGTATGTAGAATTGCAGTCTACACACTGATGTCATTATGTTAATAAATGTCAATAGATTTAGCCATTGCACTTATACAAGCACAAAGTAGTGAAAATTTTAAATATTGCATTACATTGTGGTCTATAAAAACTAAAAGGATATTGTACGTTGAATTTAATTATTGATAAATTACTGTATTATGTATTAACTATCATATAATATAATTCTATAATATTTTAAGTGTTAATTTTTTATGTGCTATAAGTTTATGTTAGTTATTCCCGAATGTGTTTAGTATGTGTAAGTATTATATTAGTAATGTTCCCAATAGTCTCATAAAAATTTGCTCTCTCGAGTTGTAAGTATTTTAATTGTGTAAATTGGTTTGTGTAACCAAATCAAAATGAGTTATCAACTCTCATTATTTTTTTATAACATCTTTTATTTATTATAATCAAGAGTGTTTGAATATAGATTATCTGGTCCAGTCTTGGTCTGATCTTGGTCCAATCCCGGTTAGGTTCTTGATTGTTCTAGTCTGGTCTGGGACCAGACCAATTCTTATCAATTTAGTTCTCAGTTCATGAATTTTTTGTTAATCGGGTCTTAGTGCGGCCGGGTCCAAACCAGTTTGGTCTGAATTTGAACCAATGTACAATCCTAGATTTAGGCATGGGATTTCCAAAACCCGAGGTAACCTAGCTCGATGCTCATCCTAAGCACAAGATATAAAGGTAGAGCCAGGGATTTGATATGGGGGGCAATTAGCATTAATCAAACAATATCAGTCAATTGATATAAATAAAAAATCATTGTACTATATTCATCGTATCAAAAACTAAAAGTGTCATTACAATAGGCTATTTGAGTTGTTCTTTACGATTCTTTAACACATAGAATTCATCAATTATGTCATCATTTGTGAATGGTCAAGCTATTTCTTTCTTGATATAGATAATATGTAATCTGCAAAGAAATTATCCTCCAACTTGTTGCACGATCTTATTTTCACAAGCTTCATAGAAGAGAACACTCTTTCTGTAGTAGAAGTTGCGATAGGAAGTTTCAACACTAGTTGAATTGCCTTGTAAATCTGCTTGTAGTTTTTTGACTTTCTGGTACTAACTTATGCCTGACATAAATTAGAGACAGTGTTAAGATTTTGCATGTCAGGTGCATTAACAACGCCAATTGCATAATGTTTTAATTCAAATGGCAAAGCTTTTTTGTGTTCCTCACTAAAATCTTGAGGGTAGTATTTATCAACAATGTTGTATATATGGCTAGCATTGACTGATTTGTAACCATCTCTTTGATCCAATGATGATGTAAGACGGAGAAGCTCCACACTATGTTCATTGAATCTATATTTTATCTCTTATATATATATATATATATATATATATATGTGTGTGTGTGTGTGTGTGTGTGTGTATGTGTGTGTCAACTCAAAAGTGATGTCCTATAGTGATCTCATCATATTAGTGGCATACATGTGCATGACTTAGGTGATGTGAAGCCAAGTCTGGGATTTCTATTTTATGCTCAATGCAAAATGACTTAACAGAATTCATGAAATTCATCCAATCATGCTCCCTCATGGTTTGAATAAGAGACTTTGTACTTGTAACTAAACTCATAACATTCACTATATCTTGTTCTTGACACTGTAATGATTGGCAAAGATTATCACTTATCACCAATACTTCTTTCATGAGTAGAAAAATAAACATAAATTCAAATGAATTATTGTGTTATAAGCTGCATCTGCATCACCACGTTGAGAGTAAGTAGCTCCATATTTCATGGTGTTAAATAAGACAACACATGTTGAATGAAATATGTGTATCAAGCTAGAGATCAAGGAATAATGAGAACTCCATCGAGTACCACCATGGAGATTTTAAAGTCCCAATTTGATCAAGTCCTCTTCCTGTTTCAATATCTTGTTTAGCTAGTTTTTCAAAAATCTCAGCATATTGGGTAGAGTTTAGTTCTTCTGTACGTTTGCAGGATGCTCCAACAATTTTAACAACTGTTGTTAGTTTTGTGAAAATTTGACGAACAGAAACTACATCTCTTAAAGATGCAACTAAAGATAATTGGAGTCTATGTGTAAAAGTTAACTAGAGTCTATGTGTGAAGCAATGAACATAATATGTTGAAAGGCATTCCTTCAAAATTAAGGCTTGCAATCCATTCTACTCATCACGCATATTACTAGCATGTCATATCCATGACCACACATACATTATATATTTAGATCATGTTAAGATAATACATAAGAGATCTTGTTTTTAGGAGAAAGGGAACTTATATCTTCCAAATGCACTACATCAAGAAATTGCTCTTAACAAATCCACATTCATCAACAAATCTAACATAAATAGCTAATTGTTTCCATCTTGATTCATCTCGTACCTCGTCCACAATGATGCAATATGGTGCTCTAAAGATTTTCTTGTGTATAGAATTTTGAACTTCTGATGAAATAATATGTAAAATTTCGGTTTCGATTGTTGGTGAAGTGGATCTGGCATTTCTTGGAGCATAATTTAAAACAACACCAACAACATCATTACTATATTGAGATAACAACTTAATCATCTCGATAAATTTGTCTCGGTTTTTAGAAGTTGAAGATTCATCGTGTTCTCTAAGCGCAAAAGCTTAGAAAGCTAACCACTGAGTAGTTTCAATTGAAGTTTTAAGACGCAAGTGATTTGACAAGACTTATTTTTCTTATTGTTGATGCATTTCCTTATTTGTTTCCTTTCCAGATTATCAATTCCTTACAAGTTTTTCAGTTGAATCATGAAAGAAACAAGGTTCAAACTGCCAACATGCATCAAGAATGCACAATTAACTCCTCCAACATTCGTCCAATTTCAAAATCCCTCAATTGTATACGTGGATGATCCAAAATGTCTTGATCGAGGCTTGGTGAATACAAAAATGGTAAGCAATATGCTACATTTTTGGATGGGGAGTATTCTAGCCACATGATGGAAATTTTTGAATCCAAGCTAATTGAAAATGGTGTGGATGTTTCTGAAACCCTAATGTTGGATAGTTTTTCAAATGATATTGGTAAGGGCCAACAATAATATAAGAACGTCATATTTCATCTTGTTTTGAAAAAGGAACTCCCAAATTTGACACCTCACACCAAGATCACGGACCACAAGACAATGAGTAATAAGAAAAATTGTTGGTTACAAGGATAAGAAACGAGACCATTTTTGTCTCCATATATGCATAACAATAAAATAGAGGAGGCCTACTTCTTGTTAATGTAACATTATTCATAAGAAAATCAATAGCACATCTGATTGCCTTTGTGACACAGACAGCAACGCATGACACAAATCACTTACTGTTGTATTTTTAATTTATTTTACTATAGCAGGGCAGCAGGCATTGAGCAGGGATGATACATTTTTTATTGGAATATGTTATTTGGACTAGATTTGAGAGCATTTTTATCTTTTTTTGCTTGCTATAGAACAAAATAAAGGAGAGAAATATTCCCTCTGTTTTGTTCTATAGAAATCAAAGGAACAAAACAATCTCAAATCTAATCCCTATAGCAGATTTCTTTTTCATTCTACCGAACAATCCGGACGGAAGTAATGATTCCTAGATCATCGAAGCTCAATTGTTACTTGGGGTTTGCTATACACACCAGAATTGGGACCAGAAATGGAACCAATTCGTTGTGAGTCACAAATTCAAAGATCATACAAATAAAATAACATAATCTATTTGTCATATCTCTTAGTTTTATGTAAGTTCAAATTGTATTCACCTAGCAATTTACTTATATCTTTTAGTCACAAAGTGGGGCGGCGCTTGGAGCAGTGACCGAGAAGTTGAGTAGTCACAATGTCGCAGAGGTCTGAGAGAGCCCTGCGGCAGCGCTGCAGACTGGAGGAGCCGAGGAGGTGGCCACGCACGCACAGGGAGAGAGGGAGAGGATCGGGTTCAGCGGCATAGTTTGCGGACGCGCGTTAATATTATCTACCATGATTCAATGGATAACGGACGCTGGACATTACTTTCATAAGTACTGATTATTTACTTATTCAAAACGAATTGAATAATTACAAGTTACTAATGGGAAAGATGCCATTCCAACGGGGAGGCAGTTTATTTTTCTCGGACTTGGGGGCATATATACTGGTGGCCTTATCATTGCTACCCTCTACGACTCACTCCCCGCTTACATAAAGCAAGAGCGAGAGATAGAAAGGTTTTGCTTGCAAGACAGCACAGCCAGAAATGGAAGAGCGACAAGTGATGAAAGGTCATTTTCCCTTCAATCTCTTTTAAACCATCTTACTTCTCACCGTCTATGGAGTTCAGCAGCTGAGTTCAAAGGCCACACATCTTTTCCCCCTCCCACACAGTTTCTGTTCTTTGGGATGGGCAGCGTCTGCTGCACTACACTATCTTTTCCCCGTATCTCCTCCGGCCACCCTCCAATTTAGTAGTCGGATGACAAAGTGCGTATTTAATGTACATTTTTACATTGCGAACTCACACAACTGCACCCTACTACACCCAACCAAACTAGCCCGACCTCGTCTTTCTTGTACGTTTCAAAATTGTAATCATGGTATCGCTTTTCCATTCCCCCCTCTTCCCCTCAGTGCACAAGTCATACGTCAACAAACCCACTGAAGAAATGTGCCATGCCAGTTGTCACTGTACATGGTGTGGCAGCCAAAGCCACTGGGTGGGTGGCGAGAAGTTGAAGCCCCGGTAGCAAGTACTTACTTGGACGTCTTTGTGAATCTGGATGTGGCCTGTGTGCTATACTTGGGACTCCGGTCCATTCAACCCAGTCGGATGGTACGTATATAGGCCAGTGGCAAGGAGTTCCCGTTTGTTGTTTCAGGGTCAACGCGCTTTAATGGTTTTGAGCACAGGGTACGTGCATGTGTATTCGTGTTCTGATCCATCTCGTGGGGCTGGTCGAACTAGTTTGATTTTTTTAGAGTTAAACTTTTCTGACGTTTACTAGCCATGATGTGCATTTTGAGGCTCTGGAAAATCACTCCACAGCCCACCTGCCACTATGCCAGTTTTTTTTCTTCTTTTTTGTTTGTTTTGCTTGTAACTTTTATTCTACAAGCTCTAATTGGATTACATTATTTACTAGACTCTATTCTGTTTTTCTAGGAGATGTGACCCGATTGTTCATGCTTCAAAGAAACCAAGCTTTTGTTGGAATACTATGCTTGAATCTATTGTTTTGACAACCACAAACAATGATTCATCATAAGCATCATCGTTGATTATAATACATTGTTAACCCAAAACAAGGGTTCATCATCAACATTATCAATTTTTAACTTGTACAGCCAATCGCTAAGAATATATTGTTTGGGTCAAAAGGGTGTGGGCCCTCTTGTTTCTATTTTTCTCGTAAAGAGGGGATGTACATTTCAGAACAATTGGTAAGAATATATGATCCAAACATACATGCACTCCTACATACATGATGACATCCACCTCCATGCTTCAATGTAAAACTCAAAACATAAAAACTGTTTATAGATACTGTGTTTCTAGAAATCAATTGCACTGACCTGGCTTTTGATAAAGATAAAATCTAATTGCACCGACAATGAAATGTGCGTCATCAATGTCTATAACATTTTAGTTTCTAGTATAATGAATTTTGAATACAAACAAACCACAAATCAATGATTCCATTAGGTTGGAATTAGACAAGTTGCAAGCCCACGTACCTTATCCAAGTAATCCTCATGAATTAGTTAGTTGTGTGTTTATGCTTTATCTCTTTATTAGTTGCCTAATCTGTTTTACAAAAGGAATGTCTTTTCATATATCAAGATGATTAGTTGGCACTGATATAGGGAAAAAACATTTTTATCCAAAGTTGAAATTAATGTTTAATTTAACCTATTAAATGATGAAATATAAAAATAAAATATATTGTTTGATTTATTAATATTTAGACGTAAACTGCCTCTAATTATATTACAAAATCTAGAATCTAATAGGTAATGAATCAAAGCATGTCTATAATAATTTAGTCATATGGGCCTCACCATATTCCAAAGGTCTACTAACCTCTTTCAAAGGTTGGTTGACATGAGGTCAGCTAAACACAACACGGGGCCCCTAACGAAAGGGCTCGGGTTCAATTGTTAATAAATCTCCGACAGCGTTAGTTGGTCTTTAATTCGACTTGCTTGGTGATCCTAATGTGGGGGTTAAGGGGTCCCCCAAGTTTAATGTGCCAGGAGAGGTCATCAAGTGTCCTATTTCAGGAGGAGTTCTTAGTCATACAAAATTTTGATTCCAAGCCAAGAGATAACCCAATTACACTATAATTTGTACATTCATCTCTTTGGAGCCTTTAGTGATTATACTAATTGTGGAGCCTTGAAATTTTGAGGTACTAAATTATCCAATCCAATTATTGTCCTATCTTATTCCTCTTGAATTTCATTCATCGAATACTATCAAGTGTTGTTCCCAGTTTGTTTAATTAGCCTTATTTTTCCTCATTAAGGTCACCATAAATATTTTGAATCTTGAATGTTATTGAGTGTTGAATATTGAAATTGGCACTAGAACTAATCTGTTGGAGTTTTGACTCCATGTGGCATTTGGTCCCTTATAAATCTTTGGCTCAATTGTGTTGGTCAAGTAAAAATAGTGTTGATCTCTCCTACAGTGTGAGAATTAAAGGAACTCAGTCCTAGAGAAAATTTGATAGCAAGGTGCCAAATTTGTAATGTCTAATAGTTAGAAATATCTAGATATTTTTAAGTACCATCGAAAATCATGGAATAGTTGATATCTGTGAATAAACTTTCAATATTCAATAATCTTTCCTAGTTTATATTCTGATATCTAATCATTCCTTTTTAGATCATTTTATCTGAGACCTAAAATCTTAGAATGTTATAGTCTTCCCAACTTAGATTCTTGACGTTTATATCAAAGATGAACTATATGTCCTTTTTATTTCTTTTCCATTTTAGTGTAGACCCACAATATCCCACACACACCCTCTCCCATTAAGCTACCACTAAAATGGTGGTTCTATCTCACCTCTACAAATAGCCTTTCCTCATGCCTGGACCAAACAAACTCAAGAGTGTAGTACCACTTGTCCATGTGGGCCCTACATATACTAGAGGGATCTACTCTGATGCCATTTTGTAGTGTCAAACTGTGACGCTCCACACCACAAACCAAGATATTACTCAAAACTAAATGCGGAAATAAACGAAACAAATGAATTACCAGAAAACACTAGAAATTAAAACCATTTTCTTTAAGCATCAAAGAAACAAAAACCATTACATATAAGTCCCCATAGATCACAATGTGCTTACATCAACATGTTCTTATCACATATGCCATTAACCTGTTACAAGAAACACCCGTCCCGTATATAAACATATACACGAACATCTGCTATACCAGGACATTGAAAGGGCACACAAGTCAAAACATGTACCGATAGCATCTCTATAAAACACACCCAAAAACCATCCCAAAAACCTGAGTGTACAAGGATGACTCTAGGACTCTACACCAAAAGACTAGCAGCACATCCAACCTTATTAGCTATTGTCCTTCTTGTTGTTGCTCTGCCTCAACTACACAATTTCCACCTCCTCGTGGACGTCCACATAAAAGATGTGGAGAACCCACAGGGTGAGATTCCAAATCTCAATAGGAGATATAACTCTCCACCAACTCTATTATTAGAAAAGAAGATAAATAAAGAATAGAAGTAAAGCTACAATTACAATAAGTAGATTCAACTAATGATATCAACATGGCAGTTATTATCATCTAATAGTTCTAAAGGAATATGAAGAATATGTATATTCACTACCAACTATGTTGTACAAAAGTAAGCAAGGCCTCGTCCAAATGTTTGTATATTTGATCTTAAGAAAGTATACTACACGACTAATTATGTATTTTATTATGCCCCGAGGATTTGAGTTGTACCACCTAAATTCAACCGACCACTTCTAAGTCAAAATCAGTGCCATACAAGGTCTATAGAAAAGTAAGAATCTACGACCTCACCAAACCTTATGGTCAGTACATGAGTACACAATAGAGATATATCGATCAACTACAACCTGTGACATATAGTCAACAATGAAAGTCCTATCTCACCTTAGTAGAGGTCACAACGCTAGCACTACTACAGAAATGGCTTATAACGTCACATTTATAGGCGTCGGTTGTTAACAAAAACCGACGCCTAAAACCTACAGCGTTAGTTGAATACAAAAACCAACATATATCTGTGGAGAGTAGCCAGACACGGGTATCATTTTTTATTTAGTATCGGCTCCTCAATAAGAATCCGACACCCAAAATCGACCACCAAATCCAAAATTTCCAATGAAAAAAAATTACCTCCAAAATTTAACATACAACGTCGGTTGTTAACAAACCAACCGACAACTAAAGGTTTTTTATGAGACAGAAATTGGGCCCATTTTTATCGCCATTTTTCTTGCAATAACCGACACATATGTGTTTTCAAGCTCTGTCCCCACGAAAGTTTTCACCCCCTGTGGCGTCGGTTTTTTACGGCAATCGGCGATTATGGTCTGAATTTGAGAACATTTTTTTGTCGGCATATGTATATAGAAGTCGGTTTTTCATTTTGAAACCGACGACTATCATTGAGAAGAGGTGTCAGTTTTTTTTTTATAACCGACATGTATTGCTATAAGCGTCGGTGTTTTTAATAACTGATGCTGAATGTTAACTTAATAGAAACCGAACGAAGCCGACTCTTCCCCTTTCTCTGTTTCATCCCCGCGAGAATAGGTCTGGTGATTCCTTGTGCACCGCCGCCCACTGCTCCCTGTTGCTTTATGCTCACCACCCTTCTCCCTGCTTGTCGTCGTCGACACTATTCTTGCCGGCTCCCTGCTCGCCGCCGCCCTTCTCCTTACTCGTCGGCTCCCTACTCGTCGCCACCCTTCTCCTTGCTCACCGCCGGCGGCGTTGTGCTCGTCGGATCCCTTCTCACCGCCGCTGGCTCCCAGTTGTGACCTGCTCATCCTCCTCCGCCTGCTCCCTGCCCTCTGTCGCCCAAGGTCAGCCCCCTGCTCCCTGCCCTCGCCTGCTCCTAATGCTTTGAGTTTACTTATTTATATGTTCCTATTGTAAATCAACCTAGGATATGAACAAATCTTGTGATTGCATATATTTGTGCTTCTAATCCTCATGCTTGACCTAATTCAGTAAATTTTGATGGATGTTGAAATAAGATTCAAACCTGTCCATTCTAGCATCCTAATTTGATTTGATTATGTGCTTTGAACCTTGAAACATGTGTATTAAAGACACATTGATGTGTCAAACTTAACTCACATGTGGGTCTTTTATTTCTAAAATGATTTTATCTTCAATCTGCTTTTTTTTCACCTTTATACTATATGTATTGCCTCTAAAATAGAAGTTCTATTTGGTAGAACTGTCGACCTTTGTCCAGACCCTAAAGTGGACTCTATGAACACATATTAATATATAATAGTTTATTTATGGAAGTTACATAGAGTCATGCAATTTTTAGTAACAAAATGATCAAAATAACCCCTATTCTATTTTTCTACTATGAAAAAGTAAACCCTAGGAATTGATAGTATAAATGCATATAAACATTCATAAGCTATTAATGTGTCACTTAGAGAGAAATGGACATATTCTTATTTAAGTAAAAATTACATAGGACATAATATGAAGTAATGATTAGTAACATAATGTGGTGGTTATCTATATGAAATTGATTATATATGCAATTCAAGTAGAAATACTAGAAAGAAAGATAATGAAACAAGCATGAAATTGCAAATAGCCTTAGATGGGAAAGAAAACTTCAAATCAATACATGATGTTTCATGGTCTCTCTTCTTAATGAGTTATGTTACAAATATATGTATATTAGGTTAAGGACATGTTTCTGTTGTGATATGTTGAGTTTTTTTCTATGTTATACCCACCATATTTGTGTTATATATAAAATAATACATTCATTAATTTAGGAAGCATTGATATGTTGCTATGGATGTCCACAAGTGTTTTTATAAGAAAATTGTGTGTTGAATGGGGTTTTGAACAAGGGACTAGTGTTATATTTTGTTGGCCTAGAAACCCGTTCAAGATTTACTCATTAGGAGTAAATCTTGGATAGTCCCCAGTTTGGGACTGTTCTTGAACACCTAATCTCACTTAGGATGTAAGTCTATTACCTTGACCACACTTATAACGTCACATTTATAGGCGTCGGTTGTTAACAAAAACCGACGCCTAAAACCTACAGCGTTAGTTGAATACAAAAACCAACATATATCTGTGGAGAGTAGCCAGACATGGGTATCATTTTTTATTTAGCATCGGCTCCTCAATAAGAATCCGACACCCAAAATAGACCACCAAATCCAAAATTTCCAATGAAAAAAAATTACCGCCAAAATTTAACATACAACGTCGGTTGTTAACAAACCAACCGACAACTAAAGGTTTTTTATGAGACAGAAATTGGGCCCATTTTTATCGCTATTTTTCTTGCAATAACCGACACATATGTGTTTTCAAGCTCTGTCCCCACGAAAGTTTTCACCCCCTGTGGCGTCGGTTTTTTACGGCAATCGGCGATTATGGTCTGAATTTGAGAACATTTTTTTGTCGGCATATGTATATAGACGTCGGTTTTTCATTTTGAAACCGACGACTATCATTGAGAAGAGGTGTCAGTTTTTTTTTATAACCGACATGTATTGCTATAAGCGTCGGTGTTTTTAATAACCGATGCTGAATGTTAACTTAATAGAAACTGCGTGAAGCCGACTCTTCCCCTTTCTCTGTTTCATCCCCGCGAGAATAGGTCTGGTGATTCCTTGTGCACCGCCGCCCACTGCTCCCTGTTGCTTTGTGCTCACCACCCTTCTCCCTGCTTGTCGTCGTCGGCACTATTCTTGCCGGCTCCCTGCTCGCCGCCACCCTTCTCCTTACTCGTCGGCTCCCTACTCGTCGCCACCCTTCTCCTTGCTCACCGCCGGCGGCGTTGTGCTCGTCGGATCCCTGCTCACCGCCGCTGGCTCCCAGTTGTGACCTTCTCATCCTCCTCCGCCTGCTCCCTGCCCTCTGTCGCCCAAGGTCAGCCCCCTGCTCCCTGCCCTCGCCTGCTCCTAATGCTTTGAGTTTACTTATTTATATGTTGCTATTGTAAATCAACCTAGGATATGAACAAATCTTGTGATTGCATATATTTGTGCTTCTAATCCTCATGCTTGACCTAATTCAGTAAATTTTGATGGATGTTGAAATAAGATTCAAACCTGTCCATTCTAGCATCCTAATTTGATTTGATTATGTGCTTTGAACCTTGAAACATGTGTATTAAAGACACATCGATGTGTCAAACTTAACTCGCATGTGGGTCTTTTATTTCTAAAATGATTTTATCTTCAATCTGCTTTTTTTTCACCTTTATACTATATGTATTGCCTCTAAAATAGAAGTTCTATTTGGTAGAACTGTCGACCTTTGTCCAGACCCTAAAGCGGACTCTATGAACACATATTAATATATAATAGTTTATTTATGGAAGTTACATAGAGTCATGCAATTTTTAGTAACAAAATGATCAAAATAACCCCTATTCTATTTTTCTACTATGAAAAAGTAAACCCTAGGAATTGATAGTATAAATGCATATAAACATTCATAAGCTATTAATGTGTCACTTAGAGAGAAATGGACATATTCTTATTTAAGTAAAAATTACATAGGACATAATATGAAGTAATGATTAGTAACATAATGTGGTGGTTATCTATATGAAATTGATTATATATGCAATTCAAGTAGAAATACTAGAAAGAAAGATAATGAAACAAGCATGAAATTGCAAATAGCCTTAGATGGGAAAGAAAACTTCAAATCAATACATGGTGTTTCATGGTCTCTCTTCCTAATGAGTTATGTTACAAATATATGTATATTAGGTTAAGGACATGTTTCTGTTGTGATATGTTGAGTTTTTTTCTATGTTATACCCACCATATTTGTGTTATATATAAAATAATACATTCATTAATTTAGGAAGCATTGATATGTTGCTATGGATGTCCACAAGTGTTTTTATAAGAAAATTGTGTGTTGAATGGGGTTGTGAACAAGGGACTAGTGTTATATTTTGTTGGCCTAGAAACCCGTCCAAGATTTACTCATTAGGAGTAAATCTTGGATAGTCCCCAGTTTGGGACTGTTCTTGAACACCTAATCTCACTTAGGATGTAAGTGTATAATGTGTATTGGGTTTTCAAGAAAATTTTGGTAGAATTTCCCCATTTGTTATCTAAGTACATATGTACTTGGAGAACAGCGGGGAAATGTTGCTGAAATTTTCTTGAAAACCCAATACACATTATACACTTACTAGTGAGATTAGGTGTTCAAGAATGGGATAGGTGGTACACATTTATTATATATAAGAATGACAACACATGTATTTTTTGGCCTAGAAACTCGTCCAAGATTTACTCATTAGGAGTAAATCTTGGATAGTCCCCGGTTTGGGACTGTTCTTGAACACCTAATCTCACTTAGGATGTAAGTGTATAATGTGTATTGGGTTTTTAATAAAATTTTGGTAGCACTTCTCCATTTGTTCTCTAAGTACATATGTAATTGGAGAACAACGGGGAAATGTTGTTGAAATTTTCTTGAAAACCCAATACACATTATACACTTACTAGTGAGATTAGGTGTTCAAGAATGGGATATGTGGTACACATTTATTATATATAAGAATGACATCACATGTATTTGTTGGCCTACAAACCCATCTAAGATTTACTCATTAGGAGTAAATCTTAGATAGTCTCTGATTTGGTATCAATGAAAGATCTGAAGTTGATAGGTCTTAAATCTCATGATTGTCACACTCTAATGCAACAAATATTGCCCGTGGAAATTCGATCTATATTGCCAAAGCATGTAAGGTTTGCAATCACCAAACTTTATTTCTTTTTCAATAGTCTGTGCAGCAAAGTTATTGACCCCCTGATACTCTCGATAAATTGCAAAGAGAAGTGGTTGTTACCCTATGTCAGCTTGAGATGTATTTTCCTCCTTCATTCTTTTATATCATGGTACATCTTGTTGTCCACTTGACTAGGGAAGTGAAAATGTTGGGACCAGTTTTCTTGCATTGGATGTATCCCTTTGAATGATGCATGAGCATTTTTAAAGGTGATGTTCGAAATCATTATCAGCCTGAAGGGAGTATTATTGAGGGTTATGTGGTGAGAGAGGTTATGGATTTTTGCAATGACTTTATGAGTGCTAATGATGCTCATGTTAATGACAAGAATATTGAGGAGCATTTTGGCAAAGGAATTTTAGGATCACAGATGAAAGTAATCAGCCATGAGCAGTTGGAACAAGGTCACTTGTATATTTTACACAACATCGATGAAATGAGTGTTTATATCGAGGAACATACCAATTTCATCAAGAGACAATATCCTAATTGTTTTATTGATAAAAGATCACAATATTAGAGGCATGCATGTTTATATTTTCTTATATGTTTTATTTTTCTAAATGTGAACTTTACAATGTGAATGTGAATTTTACAATGTGAATTACTTTACAATGTGAATGTGAAATTTACAATGTGAACTTTGTAATGTCAATAACTTTACAATGTGAACTTTACAATCTGAATGTGAACTTTCAGATGGCTGAGCATTCATATGATGACCATGTTGATGATTACCGTGAGGGTGAGGACGTCAATGCGCCGCCTCATAATGTAAGTTTTAAAAATATATCCCGCCTCACATTTATAGTTATATCATGTAAGTGTGTGTTTTTTGTAAAATTAGGTTGGTGATGTACCCCCTGAAGAAATTGGGGCACTTGATGAGCAGTAAAAAATTTGAGAAAGTGAGGGGCATCACAATGATGAACAAGTTACTACAGCAAAGGGGCAATGGACCCAAACTGGCTGTGGATTTTGATCATGCAGGAAATCCAGTTGGAGTGAACCACAACTCATTTATTTCATATCTTGGGGTTCTTACTCGCAGCCATTGTAGTCCTATTTTTGAATCCTAGCATAAAGTTCCTAAGGGGAAGAAAGACTTAATCTGGAAGGAACTATGCATGAGTTATCATTATTTATAATCCTATTTTTGCATATTACTACTTTTTAGGATACTAGTTAATAGCAATTCTATTTTGTAGAGTATATTTGATCTGGATGAAAAGTTGCATTGTAAATGCGTGATGCAACGCTGTGGGAGGGCCCTATGGAACTATAGGACAAATCTCACACGAGATTACATACGCGATGCTGAGAAGAGGTTCTTGATTGATTTCCAATTCTAGACATTGATCACTTTTTGACTAACTATACACTAATAATTTTTGTTTGTATTCTCTTTCAAAAATAAATTTAGGAAGAAGGCAGCCCCTGATCAATGGAACTACTTGGACCCCAAAGACAGGGAGGATTTTGTTACCCAAAGAAAAACGGATAAATTCAAGGTATTAAGCGCCACTCCCAGTTTAATTAATATACGTTCTTATGTATTCGCCTATTCAAGATTAACCTTTAGTGTTAGTAATCAAATCAATGTGCTTACTAGCAAGGCTATCATTGATGCTCAAAGAGCAAGGCGTGCACTGAATGTGCATGACCACACAATGGGTCCAAGAGGCTATGCAGGCATTCACAAAATACTACAGGCTGAGTATACTGCTCAGTCTACTGCTCAGTCTGCTGCTACTCAAGAGTCCTCTACTATTGGTCCCACACCTCTGCCTCGCCATGCTATGTGGATAGCTGGGAGGCAAAACAAGAAGGGAGATATAATGAAACCTGCAACTGCTGAGGCGGATACAAAAATAGTAAAATTCAACTCTTAGAGCAATCGATTGATATTGATTATTGTTATGTTTACTTACCAATTTCTGTTGATGGTGATTAGCGAGAGCTGTAAGAGCAGAGGAAGGAAGGCAAGTTCATCCCTGAGGACACAAGGGATGAATTGACAGTTGCTCTGGGTAACCTAGAGCATCCTAGACATGTTAGGGGTGCAGACGTTGGTGTGGGCATCAAAGCGTTCTTTGGGCCATCCCAGTACAAACTTATCCCAAAACCGGGACTTTCACAAGTTGAGGTAACCTATTATTTCTTTAGAATGTTATTGCGAAAGGGAATTCAATAATCTATAGCTAGCTTTTCTTTTATTCATGTATAGGTAGATGAATTAATTGAGAGGAAAGTCCGAGAAGCAATGGTGAAGTGGCATGCGGCTCAGACGGCCACTCAGATGGTACCTATGACGTGGCAACTTCTATTACTCCTACTATAGAGGTTGGGAGTAATCCTGTAGACCCACCACCTAGCACATCCTCTGTAAGTATTTTTATGACATAGTAGCTAGTCTTTACAAAGGTTGGGAGTTTGTACATATATGCATATAACATTCTTTACGTAAATTTGTAGGGGTTGAAGCCATGTCGTCTAAAAAGTCAAGAATATGCCGTTGCAGAGGCGTCAGCTTAGCCACCCCTTCCAGGGGAAATGTTTCATGGGACTCCAGTACCAGATGGTGTGGTTCATGTGAGCCCCATAAGTGTAGTCCCCAAATGGAGGGATCTTACATTGCCATATGCCCACCCAGATTCTGAAATGCTCGGTGAGGCAGAAGGCGGAGTGACATTGTGGCCCAAAGTGGATGTCATCTATACTAATATTGTATGCTAAATTTACATTGCGTTAATTTGTTAGTATGTACGTATATATGAGTCAATTGATATGAAATTATATATACAGGTCAAAAGGAAGACACCCGCTACATCTCGACCTCCACCCCCACCTCCTGAAGTACCAAGTTGGCTTCTAAGGAACCTACATGCCTCGCTAGGTCCTAATTATAGGGGTATGACAGATTGGATAGATGAACATGATCCAAATTGCCCTATAAATGTTACTATTCCGAAGGAAGTTGCAGGTCAATCATATGATAACAATCTATTTATACAAGTTTTGTATACATACTAATGCATACATAATATAAGTTTTGCATACGTCTTAATGCATATGTATTAATGCAGGTCAATCATACGATAATAAGATATTTATACAAGATATTTTGGAGTTGTTTCGTTATGATTGGTTGAATACATCTATGATAGAGCAGTGGATATGGTGAGATCTTGTTTATACATCCATATACCTTGTTTTATATACGGTGATCTAGTTTCTTATATATTAATGCATACATAATACATGTTTTGCAGCCACTTACACACGATATGTATAGATTTCTCATTTCTCCATGTGAGATTTTTGGTTCCATCTTTGATTAGTCTTGTAGTTAAAAATCCTAGGTCAGTTACTACAGAATGTTGTGATGTTCTTAAATATTTTGGTAAAAACAAGAAGACGGTGATAATAGCTCCATTCAATGTCAGGTAAGTTTACTTTGCTTATAATTTGGACTTAAGAAAATTACATTTTTATTGTGACTTTTGAGTTATTAATTTATAACTTTCTTACCTCTAGTGGTAAGCATTGAGAGTTACTATTTATTGTCCCCGAGACGTTTACTGTCTATTATCTAGATCATGCGGGGAAGGAATTGAATATATATGGACACACAATGAAATGGCCATTATTCCCATGAGAAATATTTTATATTTTTATATTCGTTAACATATGTTATTACATTATTATTTAGTTATACAATTTAATGTGTTACATTAACATGTAGGGCTTTACAAGAGTACGCCAAAGCTGGAGGAAAGGTCCCCAAGAAAAAGAACCAGTCACTAACTTGGCAGAATGTGAAAGTAATTTCCCAAGTCCAATGTATATATTATTTATGTGAGCTGTGCTTATTTGTATTTTTGAATATTTTGTATGTTTCAATTTATAGCGTGCTACACAAGACAAAGGCTGGGCATGTGAATACTATGTGGTGCAATTTATGAGCATAATTATCGAACATGCCGCAATGGAAATTGATACAATACATCAGGTATTATATGTAGTCTCATTAGATAATATGAAATATATCAATCTTATTATATTTTATTAATTATATGTATACACCATTCTCTTTGCAGGTGTTTAAAATTGACTTCACTACAGGTGAAAAGTTATTAGATATACATACTCCCTATACGATGGATGAGTTAAATGATGTAAGAGAACAATGGGCAGAAGCCCTACAAGTAGTGGGAATTTTTAAATATAATTGGGATAATGAAGATGATGAATAAAGAATGATATTTCTAAATTGTGTTCTCATAATTATTTTTGTGTGAATGTGAATGACTTTTTATGAATTGACATATGTGTTAATGTGAAGATGATCAATACATGAATGTTTCTACATGTGTTTTAAATGTGAAAAGAGATGAAATGAATGGAACTGCAGGTTGCTAAATGTGTGTGAAAATGGAGGAGATTTGAAATGGAACTACTAGTTTCTATATGTGTGTGATGAAAAATAATATGAATTAAATGTGCTTATACATGTGTGTGAATCACATGATAAATATATAATATTGTCTATCTTGTTAATTTTGTAGGTTTGTGGCCTGTTGTTGGCTGATATCAATAGATGTTATAAACCTATAGTTCAGAACTGAACTGCAGGTTCTATATCCTGCTGACCAGCCATACAGTATGCCTGCAAACTGATAAGAAAAAAAAATCAGAACATAGGCGTCAGCTATTTGTGTAAAATCGATAACAAAATACATAGGCGTCGGTTGTTGGTGTAAACCCGACGTCTTTATCCCCTTCTGGCATCGGTTATCTGTAAAACCGACGCACGACCATGGTGGCAGGGGATATGGCATCAGTTATTAGTATAAAAACTGACACAGATGGTGTCGATTATTAGTAGATTCTGGCCAAGTACCATAGCCGTGCTGGGTAGCACGACCGTTGTGGCTGTGGATATGGCATCAGTTACCTATATAAAGTCGACGTTGATGATGCCCTTGCTGGCGCCTTTTTAGTGGCGGGAAGGGTTATGGCTTCGGTTGTTAATTAATAACCAACATTTTAAATAAGGTTATCATTTCATTTTTCTTTAAGAACCGACGCTGATAGTCCCCTTGTTGGCGTGTTTTTGGTAGAAGGAAGGTTTATGTCGTCGATTGGGGGACCGACGCTGAAGGTGTCAACTTTTAGCGGTGCCCACATGGGTGTCGCTTGAAAACGGATGCCTTAGGCCTTAAATAACTGACGCCAAAGGTTAATTATGTAGTAGTGTAGTGAATCTGAGCAATGCCCCGCAGCCACACTCCTGCCTAGGTATGTCCCACAACCCTTATAAGAGTCAAATCTCTAAGCTACATCCCACAACCGCACTCCTGCCAGGGTATGGCCCACAACCAATCCTATGAATGCATATACTTAGCAGTTTATGACTCCAAGCTTTCACTAAGGAAAGACCATTTCACCATATAGAAAACGCTGACACTGAGATGGATCTATGGCATAGGGAAAAACTACATGATTAGGTTCCACTTGATTAGTTAAGTAAATTAAGTGTCTTTTAGCATCAATCGAGTTACAACATATAAAGTTATAACAAATTCTTCAAAGACAAGGGCATAGCACACTCCAGAAGATATATACATATAGGGTGTGAACTTGTCACACTATCACCACATGATTCATGTACATTCACCACATCATCAATATCAAAGTCACCTGCTATGGGATATCAATCCCTCATCTCATAGTTCCTTTAGAATAAATGTTTCAGCATGCCTCTTGAAGGCTCATGCAACATGTATCATGTTTAATCACTGCAACACACACTAGCTATAATTATCAAGCTCATAACACCTACATGGTTAGAAGTTCATAAAAAAGAGGGATAACCACATACATCATGACCATTCCATGATACAAAAACAAGCAAGTCTCATTGCACATAATGAGGGTTACAGTTTCTCGTTAACCAATTAGGGTTTACAAATCTAGGTTCACCCATCAACCCTAGATTCACTACCTCCCCTTATCTTGGAGTATATTAGGATTAGGAACATCATTAGAGTTGATTAGATGTTATGCCAGACACCACTATGTGACCTATGCATAACACATACAAGAGTATCATTAAACATCCAAGCATACCCCTCAACCACCATCATCATCATGTATTGACTATATAACAACTAGGTCACAATCACCCAACCTGTTCCATATAACGACCACAACACCTATGGTTTTGTGACCCCTCACACCAATAGGTCATGACCCCCTTCCACCTAGACCATGTCACGCCTGCTACATCTAGGGTTAAAGTTTCAACCTACCATCAATGTCTCAACCTCAAGGCTATCTTGACCACCATCCAACTACTAGGTCGCTACCACACCACATGGACCATGTCATGCCCGCAACATCTAGGGCTAGATCCCCAACCACTCCCAACTGTCATGACCTAGGGAGGTCTTGACCTCACCCTAGCAACATGTTGTGACTCATATGACACTATGTTGTGACATCCCACTGTTAGATCTAGGGCTCTTGGGGGGGTGAATAGAGATTCAAAATTCTTACAAGATAACTTAAACCTTCAAATTATATCAATAAAAACCAATAGCTTAAGAGCAATTTGAAGTCTTAACTAAGCAAGCATAGCAAGGATGAGAGCAATTGAAACATGCATTTGAACAATGTGGTTTAGAGTGGTTCCACTCTCCAAGCTAGGAGAGTGTTAATTCACTACCTAGATAGGTCAACCTCTAGGACTTTGCAATCTTTATATACTTATATTCCATTCATAAGAAATACAAGGAGACCACTATACATACAAGGACTTACATATTCAAGACAAGAGTCTTCCACCTACACAAGGACTTACCCACTTGATCAATATGTCTTCAGCCTTCAACAAGGACTTACCAACACTTGCATCAAGTCTTTCGCCTTGAAGGAATTTGTCCACTCTTCTTGAATCCTATCCTTGCCCTTCTCCTTCACCTAGAGAAGATCTTCAACTCTTCTTCAACCTTGAAGAAGAACAACAACAACTACACCTTCACTCGGAGTAGCTTTCTTCACCCTTGCTTCTTTGAGATAGGGGGTATGGAAGATGGAAAGTAATGAGAGCTTTACAAGAACAAGGAAGGATCTCTCTTACAACTGACCTAACTTACTCATAATCAAGAAATGTTTTGTAAATGAGAGAAAGAAAGGGGCTCAAGGAGTTGCAACACACTCAACTATATCAAGGACTTAAGACAGACTTGGAATGAACTCCAAGGGGTCGTATTTAAAGTTGGGGGTGTTCCCTTGAGTGTGGTATCACTTAAGAACGAAATATAGCCATTTTACAACTTGCAATAGATCTATTCTTGCTCAAAACAACTCAACAATGGTTATAATCACTTTTTGCGCTTCTGTACAGTACATTCGGTCAAGTTTTAATAAAGATAACTCAGCTGATCCACTAAGTGATAAAGCCAATTTTCAAACTATCGGTTGAGTTTGTTTTAGGAAACTCAACCAATGAGTCAAAATAATTTTACTTAGTTGATCGTGTTGGGTTTTGCATGGTCAGAGTAGGCAGCGGAAACAAAACAATACTTGACCATAAACCCATAACCAGCAGATCACATCAACATCTATGTAATAGGAAGGATGGTTTTAGCGAGACATACCTAGTCCTAAGGCTTTATCAATGACAATACCTCACAGCTAGTGGGGTCTTCAACCACTTATCTTTGATAGTGTTTGTACAACTCCTGGTCTTGACTTGGACTGCGGTTGACAATCGTCCTCCTAAGCGGCAGAAGTCTCCCACCTCTATAGATAGTCCACACAGACTACCAGGAACTCTAGTCATCCTAAAGAACAAACTAGAAGGATTTGTCCCCTTCTGTCGGTGTACTAGTCACCGACACACTCTCCCACAATAAGTTGTTTTTTTACATTTGTCTTTCCCTCGTTGTTCCTCCCTGGATGGGTAGAACTTTCTTGAGCCCTCTTGATTACCATAGCCAGAGAGGAAAACAACTTTGCAAAGCAACTGATGTTCTGAGTTGTGTATCTAGAGAAGCCCCCTGTACCCCTCTATTTATAGTAGAGGACATGGTCAGGGTTCCCAGTCTGTGTGGGAGTAGAAGGGTCCAAAATTTCCATGAACAATTTGTACTTCAGTAGGAAAACCAGTCATTTCATAAATGAAACAGTCATTTGGCAAGGTGAGTCGATCGGTTCACTTGTGAACCAGTCGATTGGGAGTGTGAACCGGTCGGTTCACTTAGTGAACCGGTCGGTTCACTTAGTGAACTGGTCAGTTTAATTCCCAGACTTACCTCCAATTTACTTTCCTTATTCATTTATAATTAACACAAATATTAATTCTTGTCCCAATCGAATTGAACAAGTGAAATGAAAAACCTTTTTCTCACAAATCAGGAAAAGTCAACACTGCTCGTTTGGACACATGAACCGATCAGTTCTCCAGAGTGAACCGATCATCTCACTGGCCATGAGCTGATTAGTTCACCTAGTAAACTGGTCAGTTGGTGGTCCAGGTTGTGCAGAACATAGTTATTTTGATTCTCAATCAATCTGACACTCAAATTAGTTAGTTCAACACTTGAATTTGATGACTCGAAGTCAAGTCTATTGATTGAATGTTTGATCGAGTACTTAAACACTTTAGTAATCAATCCAAACATCATTTATGGATAAACTCCTCTTCCATGTTAATCCTTTGTGTGTGACCCTATAGATCCCATTTCACGTTGGCAGTGAATGTCCATAACTAGCTTATGACATCACAAGCAAAGAGTGGCACCTAGTCATACATCATTGCTACCGAAGTGAAAAGGAAACTTAAAGAACAACTTTCAATGCTACAATATGTGAATGATGTTCTAGTGAATGCATAATTCCTTTGTCTCTGATATCCTAAATGAACTCAAGGTATGGAGTTGGCATGATTTCAACATTTATTCATGTTTCTTGAACTAGAGTAGACTATTTGACATATGTGTGACATGAATATCATATATTGATTCACATGTGCATGCACATGTCTTTCTCAGTCTTGCTTATCAAGTGGCATGGACATCATAGTCCCTTAGGAGGACAAATCCCATATCTATCACTCATAGTCTATCTCATGCGTCAAAGCCACCCAATCATCACCATTATGACAACCCAAGTTTAAGGACTGTGTTTGATGATGTTAAAGTGTACCCAATCACATTAGATGAGTGCAATGATTTTAGGTCTAAGAATTACAATCACCACCATTTCTATGAGAGATGACTCTGACTACCATGTCATGGTTCCATGTGTCACTCTCCTGGTGGGTCAGTCTGATACACTATTCTCTAACATGTATCTATGTGCTTGGTTTGATATCATATATCATGACTAATGAGACACTATCATTAACCAACACACACTCTAGTCTTGATGTATCATTGTTGTCTATCAACCTTCCATAATGACATCCGACTAGGGACATAAACAAGAATGTACATACTCTTAGCATCTGTATGATCTCATTGTTCAAGTCACGTACTTGAAGACATACGCCATTGAGTATTGTCATTCTTTAGACATTCATCCTGCTCCATCATTTATCTCATAATCGATTGAGCTAGAATAAATTGGAAGCTTGCCTTTGATATTTATCAAATCAATCATGATGTATGCCAATCCAATCATCATATGATTGGATCTCAAGGCATACATATCAACTGACTCCCACTTGCCCTTAGAGCCAATCACCTTTGAATCATATTCTTAGTGATCTCTAAACATGTCCCACATGTTTCTTCTATGCTAGTGCTAATCCAGCGAGTTAGAAACACTTTTCTTTAGTCGATATATTGCATGTTTCACATCTCCTCACTGTACAACATTGCATATGAGATGGAGTTGTCGTAATATGCTATCTGATATTCCTTGCCTAACATTTAGCTCCATTGTTTGACTTAGTATTTCTACTCTGTCATCAATGGTTGGAATATCTATAAGTTCATTTGTATGAACTTCTTGATCCATACATTATCCTCTGTTGTTCATAACACAAGGATACTCGACATTCCTTTTAGAATTAAATGGCCCTTTTAATTTTACTTAGAACATTTCCATTTAACAACTCAAATTCACTTTTATATTTTGTATTTTGCGATCATTTTCTGTCATTTTGGAAGCTTGCATCAGTGTAACTCATTTACACTCAACTCTTCCTCTTATTACATTGGAACTAATCCTTTAATACTTCACAAGACTTAAATATGTTCTTTATGGTATTCTCGTGACTCTCACTGGAAGTATACATACATCCACTCATCATGTCCATTCATACGAGATAACTGAATGAGCATATCATATTGTCATATCCAATACATATAAGACGATGAATGCATATATATTTTCTTGTCATGTCGGATACATACAAGACAATGGGATGATTACATACATGATAGATCCAATTGCAAATGCATAAGGCATCTATCTATGTGTTCCTATTCTTCATAAGAATTTGGGACACTTGGCATCTGAGAGACTAAATCCATATAATATGGACAAGTTTTCTCCCACTGAATATTTTCATACTAAACCCTTCAGTACAGACTTCCAATGTATTCTCTCTCTTATCAAGTCAAGATACTTCCGAGAACTGTCTCTATAGGTATCAATTCCTATCTCATAGGACATTTCTCTTTATCCCTTAAAGAAGGTATTTCCACACCAGTTTTGTTTTATTCCTCATCATCATGTGGAATGTAAATACACTCCCACTAAATCTTTGTAATCACAGATCCCTTCTTTATTTTGATATATCAGTCAAACATTTTGACCATATAATCAAAGTAAAGACTCCAATTCTGAGGTGCTTGTATTAGACTACATTTGCATTAACGGAATTATAAAACCCTTCAGGTTGTGTCACGTACACATCCTCATGTTATTCCTTCTAGGAATGCGGTTTTAATATACATATGCCAAATCTTATAGTCTTCAAATTATAATAGCAAGCATGATCCTTTCTTTAAATGTCATCCATGTTAGTCTTAACTCTTAAAACCCAATTGCACTTATGGGTTTTATCCCTATAAGTGACATCATTAAGGTCATACCTTATTTGGTTCACATGGAAGTTTTTTTGGATCTTATGTCTTCAAGCCATAACTCAAATTCCTCAACACCATCTAGATAGATTATTAGCTCATCATCATATGACCAATTCATAACCTTTGAGTTTGTAGGATATCATTATCCATTAAGATCAAGGTGTTTTCTACTAGATATATGAGGTGTATCTGTTACATAGGGAATTTGATAATCCACAACACTTGTGATTCTTAATCTCCTTTTGTATGTTTATTTAGTGTAAAGCATGTTCTTTAGAAGAATTCTAAAAGGTTAGTTATTTATTTGATGATCATGATCTTATTATATAGAGTATGATTCCTTCTTTAATTTAGACATCATTATGCCTTAATTATGAGCTCTCTATGATACATTATCATAGTTACTCACAAGGTCCTCAAACATTTGGCTTAAGTATCTCGTTCATTGATCATATCAAGAATTGATACTTTTTTTACCAAGTTTGTTCTTCATTTATGATACTCTTGAACATTTCAAGATATCCATATATGAAGTATCAACATCTACTCCAATAGGTATGTGTATACATAAATATGTATTATACCTAATAGAATAGTCATTCTCCCACTACATCTAGTGAAGATTGACTTGTCATCATGCCCAATAAACAAGACATTCATATCTCTTAATGGTTCATTAACCAAGAGAGTCTAGTTTATACATCAACATGGAACCTAGAGATGAATTTCTCATTCATTTGTTTAGATGATAATGCTAATTTATTATTTGAGTCATCAATAACTTTTAGGTATTATTATTTTATCTCATGCATACCAAGTATCACAAGATAAATAAGGCATTGCAATAAAAGATCATATCTTTGAAATTGAAACATGAACTTTAGTGATAGACATACTTTTCATTACAAAGATGCAGAAATAAAGTGTTTCTATTTATTGGAAAAATGAAATAGCACTTCATAACTCTATTACATGCCCTTTGGGCTGAAATAAACTAAAAGGTACTACTATCTATGGAAGCAACACCTTCTCCATTCTTGATGACTGTTCCTTCTTGGTCCTTTCATAAAGGCCTTCACTTCTTTTCAGATCATGCACATCATTATGTAAGATCTTTCTCCCAGTATCATATACTTGAGATAAAGAAGCATTTTAAGTTTATTTCATAATACCTGAGGTGGATACTTCCATCCCCTCCTTCTTTTTCTTTAGTTCATCTATGTAGAGAGGGAAATTTCTCTTCCAATGTCCTGGCTTATGCCAATGATGACATTTGCCTCCCTTATTCACTCCTCCCTTGGCCTTGAGAGTTGAAGATAAATTGGGCTACTGGCTAGCATCAGAATCTTTCTTTGCTTTGCCCTTTCCCTTGCCTTTAGACTTTCCCTCCTTTCTGCTGATCATCATCACAGATTTGGGTTTGTCTTTCTTCATCCATGCCTCAGCTTTCCTAATAATGCCCAACAACTCTATCAGTGGCCTATCACAATTGTTCATGTTCTAGTTCATGACAAACTGACTGTAGGATTCTAACAATGATTGCAGTATCACATCAGTAGCCAACTCTTGGCTCAGAGCTGTTGGGTTTTAGGGGAGGTAGAGAAGGCAGCGGAAACGAAATCCCCCCCAACCCGGAACAAGGAAACGCGTCAACATCTATATAATAGGAAAGGATGGTTTGTGGAATCATACCTTGTCCCGAGGCTTGCTCGGTGACAATACCTCACGCCTTGCGCGATCTTCAACTCCGGTCTTCGACGGTGTCTGTGCAGCTCCTGGTCGCACCGGGACCGACGACTCCTGGTCTCACCGGACTGTCGGGATTGACAGTTGTCCTCCTGAGCGGCAGAAACCTCCCGCCTCTGAAGTAGTCCACACGGACCACCTAGAACTCCACACTCCTTGTCCCACAAGGAGTTGGAAGGAGTCACACCCTCCTATTGACGTACTAGTTGCCAACACACTCTCCTGCTGCCAGTTGCAACTACAGTTGTCTTTCCCTTGTTGTGCCTCCCTTTTCAAGTAGCACTTGCTCGAGCTCTCTCGGTTACCAAAACCATAGAATGACAACTTTGCAGAGCAACTGGTTGCACTGAGTTGTACTTTGAGAAGCCCCCAATACCCCTATATATATAGGAGGGTCATAGGACAAGGTTCTCCATCCTGGGCAATGCAAGACTAAAAGCAGGAGTAGAAGGGTTCGAGATTTTCCACAAAACAACCATCTCGCAACCTGAACCGATCATTTCACAACTGAAATGGTCAGTTGGGGACCTGAACCGGTCGGTTGGGACACCTCAACCGGTCGGTTCACAAGTGAACCGGTCGGTTGGTGGTCCTGGTCGGTTCCCGATTGACTTTCCTTCTTTTATTTCCAATTGGTATCGAATACCAATCCTATTTCCCAATCAAATTGGGCAAGTGAAACTAAAGGAAAATTCTCACCAATCCTAATTTCCCAAGTTGCTCGGCTGCACCAGTTGAATCGATCGTTTCAACACTTGAAGCAATCGGTTCACCCTGGACTTGAGCCGACCGGTTCAGCAACCTCAGCCGACCGGTTCATCACATGAACCGATCGGTTGGGAGTGCAGGTTGTGCAGAATCAGTCAATTGCGATTTCAATCAATCTGATACTCCAATCAACGTGTCCAACACCTTGAACATTATGAGATTGAGCTATCAATTGATTGAGTGTTTAATTGAACTACTAAACTCCTTTAGTAATCAATCTAAACATTGCTTGTGGGCAAAACTCCTCTTCCAGGTTAAATCCTATGTGTGTGACCCTGCAGGTCCATTTCACGTTGGCAGTGAAAGTCCATAACACTTATGACTTCACAAGCAAAGAGCGGTGCCTAGTCACACATCAGTGCTACCCAAGTGAAAGTAGAAAGTTGGAGAACAACTTTCAATCCTACAATCTGTGAATGGTGTTACAGCGAATGTATAATTCCTTTGTCACTGATATCCCGAATGAACTCGAGGCCTGGAACAGTCATCCTATCAACGTTCATTCACTCTCTTGATCTCAGAGTAGATTGAACGAGATATGTATGACATCAATATCATATATTGATTCACACATGCGTGCACACGCCTATCTCAATCCTACTCATCAAGTGGCCTTGGATACCAAACTCCCTCAGGAGGGACAAATACCATATCTATCACTCACCCCTCAAAAGCCCCATGTGTCAAAGCCACCCAATCATCACCTTTATAACAACCCATGTTTTCGGACTGCGTTTGATGATGTCAAAGTGTGCCCGACGACATGTGTTGAGTGTAGTGATTTCAGGTCAAAGAATCACACTCACCACCATCACTATGAGTACTGACTGTGACTACCATGTCATGGTTCCATGTGTCAAACTCACAGTGGGTCTGTCCGGTACACTTGTTCTCTAACAAGTACCTATGTGTTTGGTTTGATATCTCTATATCATGACTAATGAGATTCTGTCATCAACCAACACCACAATCTAGTCTTGTGTGTCATTGTTGTCTATCTACCTTCCACAATGACATCCGACTAGGGACATAACAAGAATGTACAAACTCTTAGCATCTGTATGATCTCATCGTTCAGGTCCTCAACCTGAAAGCATACGTCATTGAGCATTGTCATTCTCTAGACATTCAATCTGTTCTATCACTATCTCATATGACTGAACCGGAAAGAATTGGAAGCTTGCCTTTGATGTTTATCAAATCAATCTTAATGTATCCCATCAATCATCCCATGATTTGCTCTCAGGGCATACATACCAACAGACTCCCACTTGCACTGTGAGCCAATCATCCTTGAATCATATTCATAGTGATCTTCAAACATGTCCCACATGTTACTGTGCTATTGTGCCAACATAGTGAGTTATGGCAACACCTTGCCAAAGTCAGTATATATTTCATGTCTCTCATCTCTTCGCTGTATGTCACACGTATGAGATGGAGTTGTCGTAATATGCGATCTTATATTCCTTTGCTAACCTTTAGCCACATTGCATGATCAAGGATTCCATACTTGTCATCAATGAGCAGAATATCTATAAGTTCATCTTATGAACTTCCAGATCCATATAGTATCCACTGTTGTTCTCTAACACATAGATACTTGACATTCCCTTTTAAATGGTTTCATTGGAACACTTCCAATTTATCAACAAACTTTTCACTTTTATATATCCTATATATATTTTGCGATTAATTTTCTGTCCTTTCAGAAGTTTGCATCAATGTAACTCTTTACATTGAACTCTTCCTTATCTCCATAGAACTAGTACTTCTCAAGTACTTATCAAGTTCTCATGGTATTCCAATAACCCTTACTGGAAATAGACAAACATCCCCTCGTCACGAGTTATCAGGATGAGCACATCATATTGCCATGTCCTACATACAAGATGATGAATGCATTTTGTTCTTGCCTTGTCAATACATGCAAGTTAATGGGATGATTACATACATGATAGATCCATATCTATTCTTAGTGTTCCCATTCTTCATAAGAATTGGACACTTGGCCTTGGGATACTAACTCCATGTAACATGGACAAGTTTTCTCCCACTAAATCTGTGCACACTGAACCCTTCATTACAGATTGCCAATGTATGCTTTCTCCTTTCAGGTCAAGAGGTTTTTGAGAACTATCTCTATAGATCTCTATTATTATCACATAGGAAACATCTCTATCTTCCTTAAAAATAATTTCCACTTTTGGATTTCCATTCTAGAACATTTCCATTTCACATCAACATGTGGAATGTGAATACGCTCCCACTAAATCACAGATCCCTTCTTTATCTTTGACATGTCAGTCAAACCCTTTGACTATATCATCAAAGTAAAGATCCAATTCTGAGTTGCTTGTACTCAATCAATCACATTGATTAGTCCATTGTAACTTATAGACTTCATTTGCATTAGTGGATTCATAAACCTTATAGGTTGTCACGTACACATCCTTGTTTTATTCCTCATAGGAATGTGGTTTTAGTATCCATATGCCAAATGTCTTAGTCATTAAGTTGCAATCAACAAGCATCATCCTTCTCAAAATGTTATCCATGTATCTTAACCTTTAAGATTCATTTGCACTTATGGACTTCATCCAATGAGTGCTACCATCAAGGTCATACCTTATGGTTCACATGGATGTCATTTAGGATGTAATGGTCATAAACCATAACTCAAAATTTGGTTCCTCATATTCATCTAGATAGTTGACTCATCACATGACCAACTCATCACATGGATAATTGAGGTGTATCTGTCAAGGATATAAGAACTCACAACCCTTGTGATTCTTAATTTCTTTTATTAGTGTGGGGAATATTCTTTTATTAAGAAGAATTCAATTATTCGATAATCATTCTCTAACTCTTTAGAGTATGATTCCTTCTTGATTGCCTTAATCATGAGTTCACTATGATACACTATCATAATCACTCATAAGGATCTCAAACATTTGGTCCAAGTATTTCATTCATTGATCTCATCAAGAATTAACGCTTTACCAAATTTGTACTTCATCTATGATAATCTTGAACACTTCAAGATATTCATATTGGTATTTCTCTAAACACCATTTGAAGTATTATCATTTGTTCCAATAGGTATGTAAATACATCACATGTATCGTACCTAATAGGATAATCATTCTCCCACTACCTTTAGTGAAGATTGATTAATCATGTCCAAGATATTCATATCTCTTACTGGTTCTCTAACCAAAAGAGTCTAGATTTATCCATCACATGGAAACTAGAAATGAATTTCTCATGATTAATGCTAATTTGATTGTTTGAGTTATGTATAACTTTCAGGTATCATTTTATCTTATGCATATCAAATACAACAAGATAAACAAGGCATTGCCACAAAGATCATATCTTTAAGATTGAAATATCAACTTTATTAATTGCCATCATTGTCATACAATATGCAAAAATAAAGTGTTTCTATCTATTGGTAATATATGAAATAGCAGTTCTCAACTCTATTCCGTGCCCTTTAGGCTGAAATAAACTGAAAGATACTCCTATCTATGGCAGCAACACTTGCTTCCAATGATGGGTATTTCTTTCTTGGTCCTTTCACAAAGGCAATCACTTCTTTGTGGATATTGCATATCATATATGACATATCCATATCTTGGTATCATATACCTCAGATAAAGAAGTGGTTCATTTCCTGATACCTTAGGTGGAGATCTCCATTCCCTCCTTCATCTTCTTTTGTTCTTCCAGATATAGAGGGCAATTCCCTCATACACCCTTCCCCATGTGCCTTGATGTTGAAGACGGATCGGATTGCTGGCTAGCATCAGAACACTTCTTTGCTTTGCCCTTGTCCTTGCCCTTAAGAATTACCTTCTCTTTGATCACATCAAAGATTATGGTTTGTCTTTCTTCATCTTTGCCTCTACTATCCTCAACATGTCCAACAACTCTGGCAATGCTTGTCAAAGTTGTTCATGTTGTAGGTTATCATGAATTGTATGATTCTCACAACATTTTTAGTATCATACCAATAGCCAACCCTTGGCTCAGAGGGAATCCTTCTTAGTCAGGTTTTCCACATACCCAATCACATTGAGTGTGTGAATACCTTACTGGATCTCCTTCTGTCATGACATACTAGGACAGTGTCTTGGAGACATCATATGTTTCATGTTGTCTCTGCAACTCATAGTTCAGAGAACACAACATCAAGCACTCCTCATCAATGTCATCCTCGGTATGCTTCCATAAGCATACTTTCAGCCATTGATGTGGTGGGATCGAGTTCATCTGGTTCTGGTATAACTAGGACTTAGAGCTTTCTCTCTTGGAGAACACTTCTCATCATCCTAACCAGTCGTGGAATTATTCCCATTTAATTTGTTGGTCTCAAAGACCGATCACAAATAAAGTGATTTGTTGATTAACCATTTATTTTAACAAAAGGAAATATATGCAATTTTAGTCCAAAACTCTTTTTTAATTGTTTGATTGATTTGAAAAGTTGACGATAAAATTAGGCCTTTAATTAATTATCGCTCCCACTATTTTAGTTCAAATTGATAGCCCTCACCATCAATTCAGAAGATTGCAGCGTACAACCTTCTAGTGGGCAAGATCCATATTTCATCAAGTCATGAGTCAGCTTTGGCTGATCGCCCACAATCTTGACTATTTAGGTAGGCCATCATGCCAATTGCATCATATGCAACCCTTGATGAATGAACATGTGCAACACCTTGCCATGAACATTCCTTGCCTCTGGGCTTAGACGCTCTAAGAATCACCAGTTAAGTCTAACCCAAAAGCCGACACGGTAAACATGCACCCTGCTTTGGCAGAACCTACATGTCTACCCTTCACATATCCACAAGATAGATGGCGCACCACGCTTTGGCGTAACCTACGCTTGGTCGATCGAGTTTTCCATGTGTGCCACTAATGGAAGGCATATAAGACTTAATATTTTAATGAGGGATTTGGTTTTTATATACATATACATATCCAATCACCACAATACATACTACATATCATATACATGCTATATCCCACAGAAAACATGCAAACTGATAAAAGCGATGATTATGGCCATCCTAATGTGATTCCTCGAGCCAAGAGGAATCACGGTCATCTAGGTCTACATCACTTGCAACCTGTACAAGATGAACCATGTGCTTTGCCTTCTGAGTAGATCATCTCATCACATGAATGACTTGCTCATCTGGCCCGGTCGTCCGGGTGCCACTAGCCGATCGGCTGGCTCCTCCAACCGATCGGTTCGCCTGGACGCCGTGCATCTCATCATGGCCGCCACCCTCTCATCTCGCTCCTTGAACTGGTCATCAACCGATCGGTTCACTCCTTGAATCGATCGTCTGGAACGTCAACCGATCGGTTCACGCCTTGAACCGATCATCTCAGCTGTCGTCAGGATATCTTCCGTTCTTCGACATAACAGGAAATAAAAAACTATCCTAATTTTACATTGCATAAGAGAAACCTCGAGTTACATTTGAGGGGAGCAAAGGTAGGAAAGAAAATCTCGAATTATTTCGAGTTACATCAGGAATAGGAGAAGGAAGATCGGTGCATAGATCAAGATGCAAGCAACCACATACAACCATCACAGATAGGGTTTATTGGCCATAACCACGCTATACATCCACCACAAAACTCGTTTAAGGGCGACGCGTATCGAGTGCATTAATAATACATATCATATATTTAATTTGGGATTTGTGGATTTAGGATTGGACATGCATAAAGCTAATATTATTCACATCATATGCAATAAATAAAGGCGACAAACCAAAATTGATAAAGACAAATCTGGTTTCTTATATATTACTACATACGTAATACATGTTTTGCAACCACTTACACATGATATGTAAAGATTTTTTATTTTCCCATGTGGGATTTCTAGTTCCATCTTTCATCAATCTTGTAGATAAATACCCTTCATCAATTACCTCATACTGCTCTGCTGCTTTTAAATATTTTGGTAAAAAAAGAAGACAGTGATAATAGCTCCATTCAATGTTGAGTGAGTTTACTTTGCTTATAATTTGGACTTAAGAAAATTACATTTTTATCGTGGATTTTGAGTTATTAATTTTTAACTTTCTTACCTCTAGTGGTAGGCATTGAGAGTTACTGGTTATTGTCCCCAAGACGTTCATTGTTTATTATCTAGATGCTGCGGGGAAGGAATTGGACACATTATATGGACACGCAATGAAAAGGCCATTATTCACGTGAGAAATATTTCATATTTTTATATCTATTAACATATGTTATTACATTACTATTTAATTATGCAATTTAATGTGTTACATTAATATGTAGGGCTTTAAGAGAGTTCAAAACTGTTGGAGGAAACATCTCCAAGAAAAAGAAACAATTACTAATTTGGGAGAATGTGAAAGTAATTTCCGGAGTCCAATGTATATATTATTTATGTGAACTGTGCTTGTTTGTATTTTTGAACATTTTATATGTTTCAATTAATAGTGTGCTAAACAAGACAATGGCTGGGCATGTGCATACTATGTGATGTGATATATGGACCTAATTATCAAACATGCTGCAATGGAAATCGATACCATACAACATGTATTATATATAGTCTCATTAGATAATATGAAATATATCAATCTTATTATGTATTATTAATTATATATATGTCACTCTCTTTGTATTGTTTAAAACCAGTGACTTCACTACAGGTGAAAAGTTATTAGATGTACATACTCCCTATATGATGGAAGAATTAGATGATGTAAGAGAACAATGGGCAAAAGCCTTACAAGTAGTGGGAATTTTTTATTATGATTGGGGTACTGATGACGATAATGATGATGATAATAATAATAAAGTATGATATTTCTAAACTTTGTTCTCATAATTATTTTTGTATTTGATGACATGTGAATGAATTTTTCTGAATTGTCATATGTGTGAATGTGAAGAGGATCATGAATGTTTCTAAATGTGTCTGAATGTGAAATGAGATAAAATGAATGGAACTGTAGGTTGCTAAATATGTGTGAAAATAGATGAAATTTGAAATGGAACTACGGGTTTCTACATGTGTGTGATGAAAAATAATATGAATTAAATGTGCTTATACATGTGTGTGATCATAAATTGTTGTCCATCTTGTTAATTTTCACTACTACAGAATTAGCTTATAACATCACATTTAGAGGCGTCAGTTGTATCAAAAAACCTGACGCCTAAACCCTACAATGTCGACAAAAAACACAAACCGAAATCTATATGTGAAGACCGACCAGACATGGGTATCACTTTTTATTTTACGTCGGTTGTTCAATAAGAAACTAATGCCTAAAATTGCCCACCAAATCAAAATTTTCCAGTACAAAAAAAATCCTCCAAAATTTCACATACGACATCGGTTGTTTACCAAATAACTGACGACTAAAGATTTTTCGCGAGATAGAAATCGGCCCCATTTTTTTCGTCAGTTTGCTTACAATAAACGACATCAATGTGTGTTTGCACGCTGTCCCCGCGAAAATTTTTACCCCCCAATTTGCCCAATTGACGTCAGTTTTAGATGGCAACTGACGACTATGGTTGTAATTCAAGAATATATTTTTTGTTGACATATGTAGATAGACGTCGATTTTTTTAGTTGTAACTGACAACTAAGATGGAACATAGGTGTCGGTTTTTTGTGGTGACCGACGCTTATAGAACATAGGTGTCATTTTTTTATTAATAACTGACGTTGATACTTTACTTAATAGGACCCACGCGGCCACGCAGGCCATACTCTCTGTTTCATTGCGCCATCGACTATTCGAGTACCTAGGTCTCTGGTGATTCCCGCTGTCGACGCCCACCCCGTCGTCAGAGGAGCTCCGCTCACTGTCGGAGAAGCGCACCACGCCACCGGAGCCCGCAACCGACCGTAGCTACTCCCACCGCCGAAGAAGCGAGCCTTGCTCCCCCCACCTCCAACGATGGCCCTACCGGCGGACCTGCTAGCAAAGGTGTGAAGGAGGCTACTGGAGCTCTTCAAAGGCTATTGTGGAGGTCATCGCAGGTGGTTGGAGCTCGAAGGCTATTGTGGAGGCTACTGTTGGAGCTCGAAGGCTACTTCTCGAAGGCTGACCTAGCTGAGCTCTCTATTGGAGCCTGAAGGAGCTCGCCAAAGCTACAAGTTGGTTAATTTTTTATGCCATAACATAATGCATAAATACAATGATGAAATTTATGCATAAATACAATGATTTTGATGCCTACCAACACTCTATGTTGTCTTTTAATTGAATTTAATGTCAAAACAAAGCACATATAAACTGATTATAATTGTTAAGAGTAAAATTCCTTAGTTGCAGTTAAGTATTCATCAATTTGATTAATTTCATGACTTTTATACATATTAATCCTCATAAATAGTTAGTTATAAATGGTTCTATACATCTTGCTAGTATAAATGCATAAATACAATGATGTAAAACTCTATTTTGTAAAAGGTATTGCATATAAACTAAAAAGTTGTTACCTTTTTTTTGGTCCGAAAAAAGTTGTTACCTTAGATCATATAAAACTATAATTTCTAAACCTAGAAACACGTCTAAGATTTACTCATTAGGAGTAAACCTTGGATAGTCCCTAATTTGGGACTGTTTTTGAACTCTTCATCTCACTTAGGATGTAAGTGTATAATGTGAATTCAATTTCAATAAATTTTGACAACACTTATATACTTTTTGTAGATTGATAATTTTTAGGATACTAGTTAATAGCAATTCTATTTTGCAGAGTATATTTGATCTAGATGAAAAGTTACATCGTAAATATGTGATGCAACGCTATGGGAGGGTCCTAAGGAACTATAGGACAAATCTCACCTGAGATTACATACGCGATGCTGAGAAGAGGTTCTTGATTGATTTCCAATTCTAGACATTGATCACTTTTTGACTAACTCTACACTAATAATTTTTGTTTGTATTCTCTTTAAAAAATAAATTTAGAAAGAAGGCATCCACTGAGCAAAGGAACTACTTGGACCCCAAAGACTGGGAGGAGTTTGTTACCCAAATAAAAATGGATGAATTTAAGGTATTAAGCGCCACTCTCAATTTAATTAATATACGATCTTATGTATTCACCTATTCAAGATTAACCTTTAGTGTTACAAACGAAATCAATGTGCTTACTAACAAGGCTATCAACGATGCTCAAAGAGCAAGGTGTGCACTGAATGTGCATGACCACACAATGGGTCCAAGAGGTTATGCAGACATTCACCAAAGACTACAGGCTGAGTCTACTTCTACTCAAGAGACCGCAGAGTCCTCTACTATTGATCCTGCACCTCTGCCTTGCCATGCTATGTGGATAGCTGGGAGGCAAAATAAGAAGGGAGATATAACGAAGCCCGTAAGTGTTGAGGCGGCTGTAAAAATGGTAAAATTCAACTCTTAGAGAAATCGATCGATATTGATTATTGTTATGTTTACTTACCAATATTTGTTGATGGCGATTAGCGGGAGCTGCACGAGTAGAGGAAGGAAGGCAAGTTCATCTCTGAGGGCACAAGGGATGAATTGACAGTTGCTCTGGGTAACCTAGAGCATCCTAGACGTGTTAGGGGTGCAGGCGTTGGTGTGGGCATCAAAGAATTCTTTGAGCCATCCCAGCGCAAACCTGTCCTAAAAGCGGGACTTTCACAAGGTGAGGTAACCTATTCTTTTTTTAGAATGTTATTGTGAAAGAGAATTCAATAATCAGAAGCTAGCATTTCTTTTATCCATGTATAGGTAGATCAGTTAATTGATAGGAGAATCCAAGAAGCAATGGTGAAGTGACAGACGTCTCAGACTGCCACTCAGACAGTACCTGTGGTGGGCCGCTCTTCTCCTACTACAGATGTTGGGAGTAATCCTGTTGACCCACCACCTAGCACACCGGCTGTAAGTATTTTTATGACATAGTAGCTAGTCTTTTCAAGATGATATATTTATGTATATAACATTCTTTACGTAAATTTGTAGGGGTTGAAGCCATGCCATCTAAAAAGTCAAGAATATATCATTGCAGAGGCATAGGCTTACCCAGCCCTTCCAGGGGACATGTTTCATGGGACTCCAATACCAGCTGGTGCGGTTCCTATGAGCCCTATACATGTACACCCCAATTGGAGGGATCTTCCATTTCCATATGCCCACCCAGATTCTAAAATGCTTGGTGAGGCAGAAGGCAGAGTGATAATGTGGCCCAAAGCGGATGTCGTCTATACTAATATTGTATGGTAAATTTACATTACATCAATTTGTTAGTGTGTATATATGAGTCAATTGATCTGAAATTTTATATACAGGTCAAAAGGAAGACACCCGCTACATCTTGACCTCCACATCCACCTCCTGAAGTACCAAGTTGGCTTCCAAGGGACCTACACGCCTCGTTAGGTCATAATTGTAGGGGTATGGATAGGCGAACATAATCCAAATTGCCCTATAAATATTTCTATTCTGGAGGATGTTGCAGGTCAATCATACAATAACAAGCTATTTATACAAGATATTTTGGAGTTGTTTCGTTATGATTGGCTGAATACATCTATGATATAGCTATGTATATGGTGAGATCTTGTTTATACATCCATATACCTTCTTTTATATACAGTGATCTGGTTTCTTATATATTAATGTATATGTAATATATATTTTGCATCTACTTACACACGATATGTACAGATTTTTCATTTTCCCATGAGGGATTTTTGGTTCCATCTTTGATTAGTCTTGTAGATAAAGACCCTTCTTCAGTTACTTCATACTACTATGTTGTTATTAAATATTTTGGTAAAAAAAAGAAGACGGTGATAATAGCTCCTTTCAATGTCGAGTAAGTTTACTTTGCTTATTATTTGGACTTAAGAAAATTACATTTTTATTGTGAATTTTGAGTTATTAATTTTTAACTTTCTTACCTATAGTGGTAGGCATTGGGAGTTACTAGTTATTATCCCCAAGATGTTCACAGTCTATTATCTAGATCCTGTGGGGAATGAATTGAATACATTATATAAACACACAATGAAAAAGCCATTATTCCCGTGAGAAATATTTTATATTTTTATATCCGTTAACATCTGTTATTACATTACTATTTAATTATGCAACTTAATGTGTTACATTAACATGTAGGGCTTTACATGAGTTCAAAAGAGCTGGAGGAAAGGTCCCCAAGAAAAAGAATCAACCACTAATTTGGGAGAATGTGAAAGTAATTTCCCGACTCTAATGTATATATATTATTTATGTGAACTGTACTTATTTGTATTTTTGAATATTTTGTATGTTTCAATTTATAGTGTGCTACACAAGACAACGACTGGGCATGTGCATACTATGTGATGCGATTTATGGACCTAATTATCAAACATTCCACAATGGAAATCGATACCATACATAAGGTATTATATATAGTCTCATTAGATAATATGAAATATCAGTCTAATTATATATTATTAATTATATATATATACGTCATTCTCTTTGCAGGTGTTTAAAACTGACTTCACTACATGTGGAAAGTTATTAGATGTACATACTCCTTATACGATAGAAGACTTAAATGATGTAAGAGAACAATGGGCAAAAGCCCTACAAGTAGTGGGAATTTTTAAATATGATTGAGATAGTGATGGTGATAATGACGATGATGAATAAAGAATGATATTTCTAAACTTTGTTCTCATAATTATTTTTGTGTGAATGTAAATGAATTTTTCTGAATTGTCATATGTGGGAATGTGAAGATGATCAATACATGAATGTTTCTACATGTGTCTGAATGTGAAAAGAGATGAAATGAATGGAACTGCAGGTTGCTAAATGTGTGTGAAAATGGAGGAAATTTGAAACGGAACTAATGGTTTCTACATGTGTGTGATGAAAAATAAAATGAATTAAACGTGCATATACATGTGTGTGAATCACATGATCCATATATAATATTGTCCATCTTGTTAATTTTACAAGTTTGTGGCATGTTGTTGGCTGACATCAATGGATGTTGCAAACCTGCAGTTCAGAACTGAATTGTAGGTTTTGCATCCTACTGACCAGCCATACATCAGACCTGCAAACTGATAAGAAAAAATACAAGAACATAGGCGTCAGTTATTAGTATAAAACTGACAACAAAGACATACAACGTTGATTATTAACAAAAAACCGACGTCTATGTGGATATAGTGTCGGTTATATATACAAACTGATGCCGATGGTGCCCTTACTGGCGCATTTTATTAGTGGCGGGAAGGGTTATGACGTTGGTTTTTGTGAAACGCCGACGTCTTTAACCTGGATATAGTGTCAGTTTTATTAAGTAACCGACGCATATAGTGCCCTTGCTGGCATATTTTTGGTGGCGGAAAAGGTTATGACGTTGATGTTAAAACCGACGCTGAAGATTTTGACTTTTAGCAGTACCCATTTAGGTGTCGCTTTGAAACTGACGCCAAAGGCATTAAATAACTGACACTAAAGGTCGATTCTGTACTAGTATTTGCAGGTTTGTGCCCTGTTGTTGGCTGATATTAATATATGATGTAAACTTACAGTTCAGAATTGAACTGTAGGTTCTGCATCCTGCTGACCAGCCATACAGTAGGCCTGCAAACTAGTAAGAAAAAAAATCAGAACATATGCGTCGGTTATTAGTATAAAACCAACAACAAAGACATACAACGTCGGTTATTAGTAAAAAATCGACGTCTATCAAGTTAGGTAACACGCAACACGACCGTGGTGGGGTCTTCATGGCACCATGGATATGGCATCGGTTATTAGTATAAAACTGACGTCTTTAGCTAGATATAATGTCGATTATATATAGAAACTGGCGTCGATGGTGCCCTTACTGACGCGTTTTATTGGTGGCGGGAAGGGTTATGACGTTGGTTTTTGTGAAACGCCGACGTCTTTAACCTGGATATAGTGTCGGTTATATTAAATAATTGATGCCTATAGTGCCCTTGCTGGCACATTTTTAGTGGCGGAAAGGGTTACAACGTCGGTGTTAAAACCGACACTGAAGGTTTTGACTTTTAACGACGCCCACTTGGGTGTCGCTTTGAAACCGACGTCAAAGACTTTAAATAACCGACACTAAAGGTTGGTTCTGTACTAGTGATGGTTGTAAAAGTTGAAGAATATATTTTTTGTTTGATAGAAAAAATGTATAGTAGTTGGCTATTTTTATGCTATGTTTAATATAAAAATACTAAAAATGATGTTCTTTTACACAACACCCACATGTGACTCACAACTCAATGAGTTAGATTTATCTTTGCTCGACCCGTTTAACATTACATGTTTTTAACCCGCAATAGCGAGACCTAAAGTGCAATGACCAACACAAACCTAACCCACTCACTCATTTTATAGATTTGTTTATGGGTATGGATAAAGGTTGGATTTTTGTAAATCCGTCCTAACCTGAATAAATTAAACCCGGTCCTGAATGAGAGCTCTAAAATTTCTAGACTGAGTTGAATCCGCATACTCAACCCAAAAGATAATGTTGAAATTTAATTTATTATGAATATTAGGAAAAAGAGTAAAAATGTAAATAGATCCGACACATACCCAGGAACCGACTTGAATATGGCCCTAACCGATCCAAAAAAAACACAAAAGAAAGATCCAAGCTAAACTTGACGTTATCCGACTTGAATCAACTTGGACTAAATTTAAGCCAAACTAACCCGACCCAAAGCCTGACAGACCCCAAAAGCGTAGATTTTCGAATTGGCTTAGGTTGAGACCGATTTTTTTTTGTCATGCCTAATTATTCATCAGTGATGCTAGTAATGATTAGGAATTTAAGTACGCTCTATGTCGATCGGTCCCCATTAGCATTAATCAACAACCACATGCATTCGTTATTTTCAAACCAGACCACTATATCTAACTTCTGCATGGCATAGCATCGCAAAGGGAAATGTCCAAAACCAGGCCTGCGGCATGTATTGAATTGCATTGACCGGGAAAAGTTCGGTTTCAGCTCTGCCCCTGGTTGGTTGACGTCGCTATACTATTAAACTACTTGAACAACCCTAGACTCTCGGTAGATATACCGCGATCTATTTTCTCTTTCACTCAGTACTCACTCACTCACTTCCCCAGTTAGCTCCTGGAAACTCACCCTCTACTCTTCGCAAGTGATGGAAGGCATGGTCGTGGTGTTCCCAGATGCAGACAAGCCCTTGTATATCCCCAAGGGAAGCACAGTATGGAAAGTGAAGCAGCTTCTTTGGCAAAGGGCCTTCGAGAAAAGTGGCGTACGTGGTGATGAAATCGTGCTACTGAACAAGGCTACTGGCAGAGAAATGCAAGATGACGAAGTGGTAGAAGAGGGCTGCAAGTTCTCTGTAGATGACAAGAAGGCTTCACGAGTTCGTGAATGAAGACAGTGTGGAGTCCGAGAAGGAAGAGTGAAAGAAAGTTGATTATCCAGAGGAGTAAGACGAGAGGAGGAAGAATGATGGAGGCTTACTTAGAGTAGCAGCTGGAAGAAGCTCGTGGTTGTTTGATCTAGCTTTTCTTTGCATGATTTTAGTTGTTTGTGTGTTTGTTCCTTGACACTTCATTATCTTTCATTCTGTTGTTCTTATTATGAGTTGAATCGGGTTTTCTGTGAACTGTTGGTATATGCTCTTTAACTGCTATAAATTAGTCAAGTCGTGTGAATATGTCGGGTATCGAACTGGCCCCGAGGGCTCTCCATGCCTACTTCTCTACATATTTCCGTTCCACTCATTCCCTTGCTACCATAGCCCGGCGAGATCCACTGATCCTTGCTTCACCTCTCCGGAGGCTTGCTAGGTTAGGAGCTAACACCTGAGGCTATGAACCCTTTGCTGCTCCACAAGATCTATATGCTTCCAAATATGATAAAGAGCTCTTTTGTTGGCACGAAAACCAATACGTGCAGTTACTCTGTGTTTACCTCTTCGAGCATTTAGTTTGGCAAAACTTCTCGCGCTTTTGTTTCTTTGGCAAAACCTCTCGCGCTGCACCAGCTTCCTGGCCCGTGAACCGAGCAAGGGAGCCACCAGCTCACATCTCTCTCCCTCCCGAGTCCCTAACTTCTTCATCTTCCCCAATGACATATTACATGGTGCAGAAACAAGGACCGAAAAGCATTCTTCGCCCTGATCTGAGGCAAACTTTTGTTGGAAGCACATCTGAGATTGGGAACACCCTATCATTCTTCTGTACATGTACGCAAGTCATCCACATACCTTATTTCTCACACCCATTTAACGAATACACGTCCCTTTTACCTTGTACAACCGTTAGATGACCACCGTTAAAAAACGGCAGTTACAATATACACACAATGCTGAACACATAACCGTCGACAGTGACAACACTAGCTGTGCATAATTGTTTATGTACGTTTCAACTAAACAAAACACCAAGCATCTTTTGTATGCAACACACCGTGTCTGGACATCTCTGTTCAGACTTGCATCACAGTTCAATTGGCCTCCTATACGCGAAATCACCAAGCAAGCTGAAAAAAAAAAAAACAAATGCTTCAAAGGATCTTTATTTTCCAAAAATAAGTTTGAATATGGCCTAACTTCTCATAAAAATAAAATAATTCATTCTTGTTAGATTTTCGGCCATCCTCGTCAAGTAGTTCATCTTCATTATTGACTGTCTCAGATGTCGTGTTGTCAATTATGTCCTTGATTACCTCCGCATTCACAAATTTGACGTCTTGTTTGATTGATGTTTGATGTACTTCTTAAATCATTGTTGGATCATATAACATTCACAATTCTAAAAATAGGTTTCCTGTAACATTCTGTAGCAAGACGAGAAGAGACCTTATGCCTTTGATATGAATATCCTTCAATCCGTAGTTCTCACCCAAAGTGGCAGATGTATCCTTTGAGCTTTTGTCATCAAAGTATACATTGTCCACGAGATTCCATATATCCTATGTTAAAACTATCACTTGCAAGCTTAATCAATTTATTCTGATCTTTATACCAATAAGTAGCAATGTCATTGTAGGAACTATAGCTAAAAATATTTTTTCTTAAGTGAGAAACATCCCAGACTTTCAATTTTTTCCTCAATCTCTTACTGCTTCTTTCTAAAATGATTGTAAATCAACCTGGATGTGTATATATTTAACTTGTACATAGAATGTGATTGTGATTTAGATCTAGCATAGAGAGGTGTTATAACTATTGGAATTACATTGGAACTAACACCATGCCTGACTTGGTAATGTGCTCTAGTGCTTTCATTTCATTTGGTAATCATATAATGAATGTTTATGTCCGCACTATGAGTTTGGGGAATTTGATCTCTCTAATAGGTCTCGATGAGTGGGATACATGCATGAATTCTGAGTCATAATCACACAAGTACTGAAGATTCAAATATAAATTATGTCATTAATGAATGCCTTCTCATCTTATTGTAGTCAATATTTAGTCTACATTTGCATTTTATTTCCACATATTTCATTTGAAATGTGTTAAATTAGATTCTTACAATTTTCATTTTTTCTTGTATTTTAATGGAATATACTTGATCTTTGTGGAGGATATGCTCGAAGGAGTGGGAATCACGATCCAAAAACTTCCTTGACCCACTTGAGGAAGTATTGAATAAAAAAATCCCCAAGTCCAATCAATTGGAATGATGATCTCATGATAGCATGTTAGTTTTAGTACTCTAGGACTCCAACTGATTGGTTGGAACATCTAGTCAAGTTGTGTGAAGCCTTATTCAACAATTTATGTAGCTAGTGTGATGTTGTCTAACCACTTCAGCTTATCGACTCCCAATATAGGAGCTATAGTAAATTAGCAAGGTTTCCAATTGGTCATCTTGATCACCCAGTTGATCAAATCTGACCGTTAATATGAAAAAGGGTGAGATGATTGGCTCATTCCTTAACCTAAATTGCTCACAAGATTTCAGATGTACAAAGGCAAAAACAAGCTAGTCAAACCATCCCTTGAAAAGGCTGGCTTGGAAATAGATTTTGCAAACTACTACAGGAAAAATGATCAGCAAGCCATCGTGCCAATTGGCTCACATCCTTGATGAGATGAATTAGCACATGTCGCTACCTCTGATTGGTGGGTTCATGACAGACATATAAATGAGTTTTTTGGCCTAATTTTTGGGGGATCTGCCCCTATAATTCATATAGTGTTTGTGCCCTTATCTAAGAAGAAAGAAAATAGTTATAAGAAGGAGCTGATCCATCTCAGGTTTGGTCCTTCCTCCAACTGTTTCCTTATATTTTTCATTACTCCCACCACATGAAGATAAAGTTATCATAGTCCATGAATACCTCCTTATCCTCTACTATGAAAAAAATTTCTCCCTTTGTCTTACAGAATGTATTATTCTTGCATCATGAGTGAGTAGTTTTTTTATAGGGTATAGGGAGTAGCCACATTACCTATAATTGTGAAGTATATTCATTTTTATCACTACATGAACTATGGAATTACAAATCGATTTCTTAATCCTTACTTCTTATATTTATGACCTAATTTTCATGTTAATTTGATCATAGAAATAGAGAATATTTATATATAGGATTAGACTAGAGGTTTCATTCTTGCTGACCCTGAGATGAGAAGTTTGGAAGGGTGGTTTCCAAAGTGATAGTTGTAAGACCTTTAGGTAACACAGTGGTGAGCCTTTAGTAGTATCCATACTTTTAATTTTCTCATTCAAAAAGGATTCAAAATTGGTAGTGATAAAGTGGTGACAATGAACATGTATTAGTAGTGTGGTGAAGTCCATTCCACCTCAGTGTTTCCATCATTTAACAAAGACTAATATTGTGACAATCATTTATTTCTTGCGATTAGTTAATAATCAGACTCAAAATTAGATTTAAAATTTGGTTGCATTTTGATTTCAATTAATTGACATAGTTATTAGTCAGATTGTTCCTTTGGATATGATCCTAACCTATACTGAAATAAGATCTGTCTATTTGTGGGTGGTATTGTCATAGCCTTAGTTGAGTAAAAGTAGGTTTCGTAACTCTAGATAAATTGTATTTTGATAATTCTCACATCAAATTTTGGCACATTGCTAAGGTAAATGTAGTTCCCAATTGATTAAATCAATAAAATTAGCGAAGATTTTATTATTATACAATTAGAAATATTGCATATTTTCTATATTTGAATTCCTCCTCTTCAAGATGATGTGTGTTAATCTTTTTGTTCTATCAGGTGATACTCTTAGTATATGCGACACTCCTCAAGATTTGACCCTACACTATTGTACGTTGTTGAGATCGAGAGGACTTACCACAAGTGAAATTGGGAAAATAGAGCAATATTGGATAAAGTAGAGATTTTGCATAGGGTCGAATAGGCATTAACTGTACAAAGGGACACGTTATTAAATGAATTTAGTGGATCCTCTCATGAAGAAACTAGAGAGACCTTTGCCCTTTCTCTATTCGTCAAGCTATTGATGTCCTTCTTCTTGTGGTCCACCTGATGGTTATAACACCCTTGCTTGAAATCAAGACTCATATGATACTGAATAATTTTTTCTCATGTAGGGTTGGTGAATATGCACAAGATCATTTTTTATCTTGAGTAAGTAGAAGGTGTCAGAAGAAGCATTTAAGCCATGATTATTTTACTACCCACTCACTAACCCATGAATATTTTACTACCTGCTCACTGACAAAGTAAAATTGTTTTGACTCTCTAGAAGGTGATATCATCACCACATGGGATCAACTTCACAATGAATTTTTAGAGAAATTCTACTCACCCTCACTCACATACAAATTTTGAGGGTAGATACCCAATTACCACAACTTCCAAACATATCTTTCTTTTTTGCTTGCAAAGTGTTCAATGCGATTATATGTTGATGCACTCATCATGTCATATTTTCTATTCAACTCGTTGATATTACCACATGCGTAAATGATGATATAAAGAAGTTTCTTGATGCAACTTCAAGAAGTAGCTTTATGAGTTAAAGCTATGAAACCAAGATAATTGGGAAGAACATGATATAAAGGGGTTCTAAAAGTGGCAATGGCAGAAGACCATTCAGTTTTAAAGTATATTTTCGAGACGTTGAAGGTTAAACTAAAGAAAGATGTCTAGAGTCCTCATTTAATGCATATGAGAGGTCAAGACAAAAATCTCAACAAGCTAAGGCTATCTAAGAAGTTTTTCAAGTCTACAAAGTAGAAGGACACACAAGCATGGAGCATAATATGATTTATGAGTTAGTGATGAACACACAACCCCCTTAGTTAGATAAAAACTCGGTGGAGGAGTTCAATTACATGAAATAAAATCCTAGGAAGGGGAATTACAACCCCAATATGCATAGAAACCATTCTGGGTTTTAGTATGGAAGCCCAACATGAGCTAAAAATTCACAACAATTGTGGTAGGGACAAGATCATATTGTATCATGAGGTTCTCCAAGTTTCTAAAAGAATAATCAACAAAGTTATAGGCAAGGAAACTTCAATCAAAGTCAGTACAAAAATAATTACAACTGAATCAACAATTACAACCATGGTCAATAGTTTTAGAACTTAAACAAAAGAAAGAAAAACTAACAGAATGATCTTATCCCAATCAAATAGAAGGTTAAAACAATTGACAAAAATCTTACAAACCAATAGGATAAACTAAATCTATGGAGACTCAAATGACACATATTTCCACTTTACTTTGCCCTCCAACGAGCATTTTTACAGGTTGACTTGAGGATAATCCAAATCATACTGAGAAGCATATCTGGTGAATATTTGAACATATGCTTGATTCAACTAAGAAGTTAGATCCAGTCCTAGTGATAGTAAGTGGAAGAAAAGTATGACACATAGATCACTCAATATGTCATACATGATTAATAATAAGATTTACACCTAACATACCATAGTTATATGTTCCATTGTACAACACTACTCACCATATTAGAGTCAGTTAACTTAGATTCAATTGGATGCTATGTTGTATCTATGGTCTCAAAGAGAAGGATTTAATTGATATAGAACCACTTTAACAAAAATCTTTAGACCTTCAAAAAACCTATTCCAAGATATTTATGTGGGTATTAAAAGTAAGAGAGAAATGGAACAATCCACAATGAGAAGGTCATATTTATAGTGATTGTTCAATCTCTAAAGTAAGTATCTCCTCAACCTAGAGAGGTCAACCCATATGATTTTTATATTTTGAGTAATTCCTTATATCCCATCATGAAAGTTACACCAAGAGACCACCTTTTTAAAATCAAAGGCTACCCCTACCTTCCCTTTCAGGGCAAGGGATCCAACAACCATACCAATGAACATACTGACCGTTAGCCATAGGTTTTTTTCCTTTGACTTCGCCATATCCAATGAGAAGTTTTAACCACCAAAGGATACCTTCCTTTCTATGAGTTGCTTGCCTCAAACTTCCCTTTTGTGAAATATTTTTCCTTCACTAAGGAGTGTCTTACTTTTCCAATGGTCACCTACCCTTCTTCCACTCTTAGCAAAGATAGAGAATTAAACAAGTACTGACAAAGAGAGAAGTTACGAGGTAGACAAGTGACATACTCACAATATATACATGGTAGGGCTATCTCTCTTAGAAGTATTTTACTAGTAGATGCAAGAAAGTGATTAAGTTAATTAGAGTGGGTAAAGGCTCTTTCAGGCAAATAATGTCAACTATTTCATTGGAGCCTTATGGGGCTTGTTGGGGCACTTTAAGAGATCCCACATAGATCCCAAGTTTAGGATGCCACCTAGATGTTTGTAATGATAGGAACATTTTCTAGTTGTTATGAAGGTTTATGGGTTCCCAAAGGTTATGTTTACACTTCCCCCCTCCAACAGTTAAATTTTCTATTTCTAAAACATGCTAGAAATCTAAGATTATGGAAAAGAAAAGTCTATCAATGACAAAAAGAATCTAGGTTGATGACAAATGAAACTCAACCGACAACATTTTTGCACCAAAATTACATGCCCATTGGTCGAGGTCTGCATTAGTAAAACTCGATCAATAATAGAGTATGTGTGGGCCCCTTTGAGGCAATTCCAAACATCCCAGATTGTGACAAGATTTGTTCCCATCATTATAATAAGCATTATGACTTTTTTTTAAATTAGCAATTCATTCATACCATCTCCAAAGGGTTCAAACTCATGACATTTAAATCTTACAACATCACTTCAACAAATGGGGTGCCACTTCATTGGCAATTAGGATTATGACCTTGATTATAAGTCATACAATTATTACAAGTGATTACATTATGATCTAAAGAGTCATATTTCTTGTCTTCAAATAACTTGATCCTTTGCAATACATGACTTGATTTCTTGAAATTAGGGTTTGCAAGTTTTGGCAGTTAGAGAGTGTATAACTATTTATAAATCACTCAAGTAGAATCATTTGACACAAATAAGTGGAATGGTCATATATTAATCCTCTTAAGTCAACATTATCCCCCTATTCGAAGATGTCAAACCATTTCTTAAATATTTGAAAAGCTCTTAACTAGAATCACACCTTTGGATAGCATAGGTGGTCTAGTAGAGTTCAGTTCATGCGACCCCCCTCAATTTTCTGCTATATATCATGTTAGGTTAGTTTTCACAATAATATAAGCTAAGTAGCTATGTGTTCATAAATAAATGTATATAACTATATATTCTCCCCTTTATCATTTCAAAAAGTTTGGAAGATATAAGAGCAAGAATAAACGAGCTTTCCCAAGAAACTAAGATGAAAACCAAAACATATAGTTGAACTGTTGAATATGCAATTCTCACAAGTACAATTAAAAGTATACAAGAAAGTAACACAAACTAATAAATATTCCAATCTAAGAACATGTTGAGTATGAAGTAGGATACAAGGATAGCACATATTGAATACAACTTGTTGAAAACTACTAATGACATTTTGTTGATAAACTACTCCTACGATATATGACATAGTAAAGAAAAAAAATTGAAATATACTACTAGTAAATGCCAAGATCATAAAGAGAGATATCAATATAGAAGAATATGATATACAAAAATCATAGATACATACTGCTCACTAGCAATTATGCATAAAAAAACTAAATATGAGCATAACATAAAATCTCAAGTTGCTTTCATAAAAAATATACAACTAGAAAGATACAGACAATTTGAGAAAAATAGATGCATGTTAATCACAATCAATGATTTCAAGGTATCATTTTGAAAACATGCATATAAACTAAAGAAACAAAGTAGAAAAAAATAAACATAGAGTTTCTTACATGAATCATTAAGATAAAAAATGATTTGCAATAAAAAATATGGCAATACACATTTTAAATAAGAGAATACAAAAGGGGTGCTAAGAGAATATGGAATTGACTAAAAAGGTTTAATTGATATGAAAAATTCAGCCAATAGTCCTTATTGCACTCTTCTTTTATTGTTTCGGGGCTACTGGAGCAGTGAGATGCTTGACTGGGATGTGGAGAGGAGTGTTGTAAAAATTCAAAATTATCGTCATATCTTTCACGATCATTTTTCTCCAGAATGATGGGTAAGGGCTTTTTAGTAACTATGGCCATATCAAGTGTTGGGTGAGTTATGGAGGAAGCAAGCCATCCTGCCAATTGGCTCACATCCTTGATGAGATGAATTAGCACATGTCGCTACCTCTGATTGGTGGGTTCATGACAGACATATAAATGAGTTTTTTGGCCTAATTTTTGGGGGATCTGCCCCTATAATTCATATAGTGTTTGTGCCCTTATCTAAGAAGAAAGAAAATAGTTATAAGAAGGAGCTGATCCATCTCAGGTTTGGTCCTTCCTCCAACTGTTTCCTTATATTTTTCATTACTCCCACCACATGAAGATAAAGTTATCATAGTCCATGAATACCTCCTTATCCTCTACTATGAAAAAAATTTCTCCCTTTGTCTTACAGAATGTATTATTCTTGCATCATGAGTGAGTAGTTTTTTTATAGGGTATAGGGAGTAGCCACATTACCTATAATTGTGAAGTATATTCATTTTTATCACTACATGAACTATGGAATTACAAATCGATTTCTTAATCCTTACTTCTTATATTTATGACCTAATTTTCATGTTAATTTGATCATAGAAATAGAGAATATTTATATATAGGATTAGACTAGAGGTTTCATTCTTGCTGACCCTGAGATGAGAAGTTTGGAAGGGTGGTTTCCAAAGTGATAGTTGTAAGACCTTTAGGTAACACAGTGGTGAGCCTTTAGTAGTATCCATACTTTTAATTTTCTCATTCAAAAAGGATTCAAAATTGGTAGTGATAAAGTGGTGACAATGAACATGTATTAGTAGTGTGGTGAAGTCCATTCCACCTCAGTGTTTCCATCATTTAACAAAGACTAATATTGTGACAATCATTTATTTCTTGCGATTAGTTAATAATCAGACTCAAAATTAGATTTAAAATTTGGTTGCATTTTGATTTCAATTAATTGACATAGTTATTAGTCAGATTGTTCCTTTGGATATGATCCTAACCTATACTGAAATAAGATCTGTCTATTTGTGGGTGGTATTGTCATAGCCTTAGTTGAGTAAAAGTAGGTTTCGTAACTCTAGATAAATTGTATTTTGATAATTCTCACATCAAATTTTGGCACATTGCTAAGGTAAATGTAGTTCCCAATTGATTAAATCAATAAAATTAGCGAAGATTTTATTATTATACAATTAGAAATATTGCATATTTTCTATATTTGAATTCCTCCTCTTCAAGATGATGTGTGTTAATCTTTTTGTTCTATCAGGTGATACTCTTAGTATATGCGACACTCCTCAAGATTTGACCCTACACTATTGTACGTTGTTGAGATCGAGAGGACTTACCACAAGTGAAATTGGGAAAATAGAGCAATATTGGATAAAGTAGAGATTTTGCATAGGGTCGAATAGGCATTAACTGTACAAAGGGACACGTTATTAAATGAATTTAGTGGATCCTCTCATGAAGAAACTAGAGAGACCTTTGCCCTTTCTCTATTCGTCAAGCTATTGATGTCCTTCATCTTGTGGTCCACCTGATGGTTATAACACCCTTGCTTGAAATCAAGACTCATATGATACTGAATAATTTTTTCTCATGTAGGGTTGGTGAATATGCACAAGATCATTTTTTATCTTGAGTAAGTAGAAGGTGTCAGAAGAAGCATTTAAGCCATGATTATTTTACTACCCACTCACTAACCCATGAATATTTTACTACCTGCTCACTGACAAAGTAAAATTGTTTTGACTCTCTAGAAGGTGATATCATCACCACATGGGATCAACTTCACAATGAATTTTTAGAGAAATTCTACTCACCCTCACTCACATACAAATTTTGAGGGTAGATACCCAATTACCACAACTTCCAAACATATCTTTCTTTTTTGCTTGCAAAGTGTTCAATGCGATTATATGTTGATGCACTCATCATGTCATATTTTCTATTCAACTCGTTGATATTACCACATGCGTAAATGATGATATAAAGAAGTTTCTTGATGCAACTTCAAGAAGTAGCTTTATGAGTTAAAGCTATGAAACCAAGATAATTGGGAAGAACATGATATAAAGGGGTTCTAAAAGTGGCAATGGCAGAAGACCATTCAGTTTTAAAGTATATTTTCGAGACGTTGAAGGTTAAACTAAAGAAAGATGTCTAGAGTCCTCATTTAATGCATATGAGAGGTCAAGACAAAAATCTCAACAAGCTAAGGCTATCTAAGAAGTTTTTCAAGTCTACAAAGTAGAAGGACACACAAGCATGGAGCATAATATGATTTATGAGTTAGTGATGAACACACAACCCCCTTAGTTAGATAAAAACTCGGTGGAGGAGTTCAATTACATGAAATAAAATCCTAGGAAGGGGAATTACAACCCCAATATGCATAGAAACCATTCTGGGTTTTAGTATGGAAGCCCAACATGAGCTAAAAATTCACAACAATTGTGGTAGGGACAAGATCATATTGTATCATGAGGTTCTCCAAGTTTCTAAAAGAATAATCAACAAAGTTATAGGCAAGGAAACTTCAATCAAAGTCAGTACAAAAATAATTACAACTGAATCAACAATTACAACCATGGTCAATAGTTTTAGAACTTAAACAAAAGAAAGAAAAACTAACAGAATGATCTTATCCCAATCAAATAGAAGGTTAAAACAATTGACAAAAATCTTACAAACCAATAGGATAAACTAAATCTATGGAGACTCAAATGACACATATTTCCACTTTACTTTGCCCTCCAACGAGCATTTTTACAGGTTGACTTGAGGATAATCCAAATCATACTGAGAAGCATATCTGGTGAATATTTGAACATATGCTTGATTCAACTAAGAAGTTAGATCCAGTCCTAGTGATAGTAAGTGGAAGAAAAGTATGACACATAGATCACTCAATATGTCATACATGATTAATAATAAGATTTACACCTAACATACCATAGTTATATGTTCCATTGTACAACACTACTCACCATATTAGAGTCAGTTAACTTAGATTCAATTGGATGCTATGTTGTATCTATGGTCTCAAAGAGAAGGATTTAATTGATATAGAACCACTTTAACAAAAATCTTTAGACCTTCAAAAAACCTATTCCAAGATATTTATGTGGGTATTAAAAGTAAGAGAGAAATGGAACAATCCACAATGAGAAGGTCATATTTATAGTGATTGTTCAATCTCTAAAGTAAGTATCTCCTCAACCTAGAGAGGTCAACCCATATGATTTTTATATTTTGAGTAATTCCTTATATCCCATCATGAAAGTTACACCAAGAGACCACCTTTTTAAAATCAAAGGCTACCCCTACCTTCCCTTTCAGGGCAAGGGATCCAACAACCATACCAATGAACATACTGACCGTTAGCCATAGGTTTTTTTCCTTTGACTTCGCCATATCCAATGAGAAGTTTTAACCACCAAAGGATACCTTCCTTTCTATGAGTTGCTTGCCTCAAACTTCCCTTTTGTGAAATATTTTTCCTTCACTAAGGAGTGTCTTACTTTTCCAATGGTCACCTACCCTTCTTCCACTCTTAGCAAAGATAGAGAATTAAACAAGTACTGACAAAGAGAGAAGTTACGAGGTAGACAAGTGACATACTCACAATATATACATGGTAGGGCTATCTCTCTTAGAAGTATTTTACTAGTAGATGCAAGAAAGTGATTAAGTTAATTAGAGTGGGTAAAGGCTCTTTCAGGCAAATAATGTCAACTATTTCATTGGAGCCTTATGGGGCTTGTTGGGGCACTTTAAGAGATCCCACATAGATCCCAAGTTTAGGATGCCACCTAGATGTTTGTAATGATAGGAACATTTTCTAGTTGTTATGAAGGTTTATGGGTTCCCAAAGGTTATGTTTACACTTCCCCCCTCCAACAGTTAAATTTTCTATTTCTAAAACATGCTAGAAATCTAAGATTATGGAAAAGAAAAGTCTATCAATGACAAAAAGAATCTAGGTTGATGACAAATGAAACTCAACCGACAACATTTTTGCACCAAAATTACATGCCCATTGGTCGAGGTCTGCATTAGTAAAACTCGATCAATAATAGAGTATGTGTGGGCCCCTTTGAGGCAATTCCAAACATCCCAGATTGTGACAAGATTTGTTCCCATCATTATAATAAGCATTATGACTTTTTTTTAAATTAGCAATTCATTCATACCATCTCCAAAGGGTTCAAACTCATGACATTTAAATCTTACAACATCACTTCAACAAATGGGGTGCCACTTCATTGGCAATTAGGATTATGACCTTGATTATAAGTCATACAATTATTACAAGTGATTACATTATGATCTAAAGAGTCATATTTCTTGTCTTCAAATAACTTGATCCTTTGCAATACATGACTTGATTTCTTGAAATTAGGGTTTGCAAGTTTTGGCAGTTAGAGAGTGTATAACTATTTATAAATCACTCAAGTAGAATCATTTGACACAAATAAGTGGAATGGTCATATATTAATCCTCTTAAGTCAACATTATCCCCCTATTCGAAGATGTCAAACCATTTCTTAAATATTTGAAAAGCTCTTAACTAGAATCACACCTTTGGATAGCATAGGTGGTCTAGTAGAGTTCAGTTCATGCGACCCCCCTCAATTTTCTGCTATATATCATGTTAGGTTAGTTTTCACAATAATATAAGCTAAGTAGCTATGTGTTCATAAATAAATGTATATAACTATATATTCTCCCCTTTATCATTTCAAAAAGTTTGGAAGATATAAGAGCAAGAATAAACGAGCTTTCCCAAGAAACTAAGATGAAAACCAAAACATATAGTTGAACTGTTGAATATGCAATTCTCACAAGTACAATTAAAAGTATACAAGAAAGTAACACAAACTAATAAATATTCCAATCTAAGAACATGTTGAGTATGAAGTAGGATACAAGGATAGCACATATTGAATACAACTTGTTGAAAACTACTAATGACATTTTGTTGATAAACTACTCCTACGATATATGACATAGTAAAGAAAAAAAATTGAAATATACTACTAGTAAATGCCAAGATCATAAAGAGAGATATCAATATAGAAGAATATGATATACAAAAATCATAGATACATACTGCTCACTAGCAATTATGCATAAAAAAACTAAATATGAGCATAACATAAAATCTCAAGTTGCTTTCATAAAAAATATACAACTAGAAAGATACAGACAATTTGAGAAAAATAGATGCATGTTAATCACAATCAATGATTTCAAGGTATCATTTTGAAAACATGCATATAAACTAAAGAAACAAAGTAGAAAAAAATAAACATAGAGTTTCTTACATGAATCATTAAGATAAAAAATGATTTGCAATAAAAAATATGGCAATACACATTTTAAATAAGAGAATACAAAAGGGGTGCTAAGAGAATATGGAATTGACTAAAAAGGTTTAATTGATATGAAAAATTCAGCCAATAGTCCTTATTGCACTCTTCTTTTATTGTTTCGGGGCTACTGGAGCAGTGAGATGCTTGACTGGGATGTGGAGAGGAGTGTTGTAAAAATTCAAAATTATCGTCATATCTTTCACGATCATTTTTCTCCAGAATGATGGGTAAGGGCTTTTTAGTAACTATGGCCATATCAAGTGTTGGGTGAGTTATGGAGGAAGCAAGCCATCCTGCCAATTGGCTCACATCCTTGATGAGATGAATTAGCACATGTCGCTACCTCTGATTGGTGGGTTCATGACAGACATATAAATGAGTTTTTTGGCCTAATTTTTGGGGGATCTGCCCCTATAATTCATATAGTGTTTGTGCCCTTATCTAAGAAGAAAGAAAATAGTTATAAGAAGGAGCTGATCCATCTCAGGTTTGGTCCTTCCTCCAACTGTTTCCTTATATTTTTCATTACTCCCACCACATGAAGATAAAGTTATCATAGTCCATGAATACCTCCTTATCCTCTACTATGAAAAAAATTTCTCCCTTTGTCTTACAGAATGTATTATTCTTGCATCATGAGTGAGTAGTTTTTTTATAGGGTATAGGGAGTAGCCACATTACCTATAATTGTGAAGTATATTCATTTTTATCACTACATGAACTATGGAATTACAAATCGATTTCTTAATCCTTACTTCTTATATTTATGACCTAATTTTCATGTTAATTTGATCATAGAAATGGAGAATATTTATATATAGGATTAGACTAGAGGTTTCATTCTTGCTGACCCTGAGATGAGAAGTTTGGAAGGGTGGTTTCCAAAGTGATAGTTGTAAGACCTTTAGGTAACACAGTGGTGAGCCTTTAGTAGTATCCATACTTTTAATTTTCTCATTCAAAAAGGATTCAAAATTGGTAGTGATAAAGTGGTGACAATGAACATGTATTAGTAGTGTGGTGAAGTCCATTCCACCTCAGTGTTTCCATCATTTAACAAAGAATAATATTGTGACAATCATTTATTTCTTGCGATTAGTTAATAATCAGACTCAAAATTAGATTTAAAATTTGGTTGCATTTTGATTTCAATTAATTGACATAGTTATTAGTCAGATTGTTCCTTTGGATATGATCCTAACCTATACTGAAATAAGATCTGTCTATTTGTGGGTGGTATTGTCATAGCCTTAGTTGAGTAAAAGTAGGTTTCGTAACTCTAGATAAATTGTATTTTGATAATTCTCACATCAAATTTTGGCACATTGCTAAGGTAAATGTAGTTCCCAATTGATTAAATCAATAAAATTAGCGAAGATTTTATTATTATACAATTAGAAATATTGCATATTTTCTATATTTGAATTCCTCCTCTTCAAGATGATGTGTGTTAATCTTTTTGTTCTATCAGGTGATACTCTTAGTATATGCGACACTCCTCAAGATTTGACCCTACACTATTGTACGTTGTTGAGATCGAGAGGACTTACCACAAGTGAAATTGGGAAAATAGAGCAATATTGGATAAAGTAGAGATTTTGCATAGGGTCGAATAGGCATTAACTGTACAAAGGGACACGTTATTAAATGAATTTAGTGGATCCTCTCATGAAGAAACTAGAGAGACCTTTGCCCTTTCTCTATTCGTCAAGCTATTGATGTCCTTCATCTTGTGGTCCACCTGATGGTTATAACACCCTTGCTTGAAATCAAGACTCATATGATACTGAATAATTTTTTCTCATGTGGGGTTGGTGAATATGCACAAGATCATTTTTTATCTTGAGTAAGTAGAAGGTGTCATAAGAAGCATTTAAGCCATGATTATTTTACTACCCACTCACTAACCCATGAATATTTTACTACCTGCTCACTGACAAAGTAAAATTGTTTTGACTCTCTAGAAGGTGATATCATCACCACATGGGATCAACTTCACAATGAATTTTTAGAGAAATTCTACTCACCCTCACTCACATACAAATTTTGAGGGTAGATACCCAATTACCACAACTTCCAAACATATCTTTCTTTTTTGCTTGCAAAGTGTTCAATGCGATTATATGTTGATGCACTCATCATGTCATATTTTCTATTCAACTCGTTGATATTACCACATGCGTAAATGATGATATAAAGAAGTTTCTTGATGCAACTTCAAGAAGTAGCTTTATGAGTTAAAGCTATGAAACCAAGATAATTGGGAAGAACATGATATAAAGGGGTTCTAAAAGTGGCAATGGAAGAAGACCATTCAGTTTTAAAGTATATTTTCGAGACGTTGAAGGTTAAACTAAAGAAAGATGTCTAGAGTCCTCATTTAATGCATATGAGAGGTCAAGACAAAAATCTCAACAAGCTAAGGCTATCTAAGAAGTTTTTCAAGTCTACAAAGTAGAAGGACACACAAGCATGGAGCATAATATGATTTATGAGTTAGTGATGAACACACAACCCCCTTAGTTAGATAAAAACTCGGTGGAGGAGTTCAATTACATGAAATAAAATCCTAGGAAGGGGAATTACAACCCCAATATGCATAGAAACCATTCTGGGTTTTAGTATGGAAGCCCAACATGAGCTAAAAATTCACAACAATTGTGGTAGGGACAAGATCATATTGTATCATGAGGTTCTCCAAGTTTCTAAAAGAATAATCAACAAAGTTATAGGCAAGGAAACTTCAATCAAAGTCAGTACAAAAATAATTACAACTGAATCAACAATTACAACCATGGTCAATAGTTTTAGAACTTAAACAAAAGAAAGAAAAACTAACAGAATGATCTTATCCCAATCAAATAGAAGGTTAAAACAATTGACAAAAATCTTACAAACCAATAGGATAAACTAAATCTATGGAGACTCAAATGACACATATTTCCACTTTACTTTGCCCTCCAACGAGCATTTTTACAGGTTGACTTGAGGATAATCCAAATCATACTGAGAAGCATATCTGGTGAATATTTGAACATATGCTTGATTCAACTAAGAAGTTAGATCCAGTCCTAGTGATAGTAAGTGGAAGAAAAGTATGACACATAGATCACTCAATATGTCATACATGATTAATAATAAGATTTACACCTAACATACCATAGTTATATGTTCCATTGTACAACACTACTCACCATATTAGAGTCAGTTAACTTAGATTCAATTGGATGCTATGTTGTATCTATGGTCTCAAAGAGAAGGATTTAATTGATATAGAACCACTTTAACAAAAATCTTTAGACCTTCAAAAAACCTATTCCAAGATATTTATGTGGGTATTAAAAGTAAGAGAGAAATGGAACAATCCACAATGAGAAGGTCATATTTATAGTGATTGTTCAATCTCTAAAGTAAGTATCTCCTCAACCTAGAGAGGTCAACCCATATGATTTTTATATTTTGAGTAATTCCTTATATCCCATCATGAAAGTTACACCAAGAGACCACCTTTTTAAAATCAAAGGCTACCCCTACCTTCCCTTTCAGGGCAAGGGATCCAACAACCATACCAATGAACATACTGACCGTTAGCCATAGGTTTTTTTCCTTTGACTTCGCCATATCCAATGAGAAGTTTTAACCACCCAAGGATACCTTCCTTTCTATGAGTTGCTTGCCTCAAACTTCCCTTTTGTGAAATATTTTTCCTTCACTAAGGAGTGTCTTACTTTTCCAATGGTCACCTACCCTTCTTCCACTCTTAGCAAAGATAGAGAATTAAACAAGTACTGACAAAGAGAGAAGTTACGAGGTAGACAAGTGACATACTCACAATATATACATGGTAGGGCTATCTCTCTTAGAAGTATTTTACTAGTAGATGCAAGAAAGTGATTAAGTTAATTAGAGTGGGTAAAGGCTCTTTCAGGCAAATAATGTCAACTATTTCATTGGAGCCTTATGGGGCTTGTTGGGGCACTTTAAGAGATCCCACATAGATCCCAAGTTTAGGATGCCACCTAGATGTTTGTAATGATAGGAACATTTTCTAGTTGTTATGAAGGTTTATGGGTTCCCAAAGGTTATGTTTACACTTCCCCCCTCCAACAGTTAAATTTTCTATTTCTAAAACATGCTAGAAATCTAAGATTATGGAAAAGAAAAGTCTATCAATGACAAAAAGAATCTAGGTTGATGACAAATGAAACTCAACCGACAACATTTTTGCACCAAAATTACATGCCCATTGGTCGAGGTCTGCATTAGTAAAACTCGATCAATAATAGAGTATGTGTGGGCCCCTTTGAGGCAATTCCAAACATCCCAGATTGTGACAAGATTTGTTCCCATCATTATAATAAGCATTATGACTTTTTTTTAAATTAGCAATTCATTCATACCATCTCCAAAGGGTTCAAACTCATGACATTTAAATCTTACAACATCACTTCAACAAATGGGGTGCCACTTCATTGGCAATTAGGATTATGACCTTGATTATAAGTCATACAATTATTACAAGTGATTACATTATGATCTAAAGAGTCATATTTCTTGTCTTCAAATAACTTGATCCTTTGCAATACATGACTTGATTTCTTGAAATTAGGGTTTGCAAGTTTTGGCAGTTAGAGAGTGTATAACTATTTATAAATCACTCAAGTAGAATCATTTGACACAAATAAGTGGAATGGTCATATATTAATCCTCTTAAGTCAACATTATCCCCCTATTCGAAGATGTCAAACCATTTCTTAAATATTTGAAAAGCTCTTAACTAGAATCACACCTTTGGATAGCATAGGTGGTCTAGTAGAGTTCAGTTCATGCGACCCCCCTCAATTTTCTGCTATATATCATGTTAGGTTAGTTTTCACAATAATATAAGCTAAGTAGCTATGTGTTCATAAATAAATGTATATAACTATATATTCTCCCCTTTATCATTTCAAAAAGTTTGGAAGATATAAGAGCAAGAATAAACGAGCTTTCCCAAGAAACTAAGATGAAAACCAAAACATATAGTTGAACTGTTGAATATGCAATTCTCACAAGTACAATTAAAAGTATACAAGAAAGTAACACAAACTAATAAATATTCCAATCTAAGAACATGTTGAGTATGAAGTAGGATACAAGGATAGCACATATTGAATACAACTTGTTGAAAACTACTAATGACATTTTGTTGATAAACTACTCCTACGATATATGACATAGTAAAGAAAAAAAATTGAAATATACTACTAGTAAATGCCAAGATCATAAAGAGAGATATCAATATAGAAGAATATGATATACAAAAATCATAGATACATACTGCTCACTAGCAATTATGCATAAAAAAACTAAATATGAGCATAACATAAAATCTCAAGTTGCTTTCATAAAAAATATACAACTAGAAAGATACAGACAATTTGAGAAAAATAGATGCATGTTAATCACAATCAATGATTTCAAGGTATCATTTTGAAAACATGCATATAAACTAAAGAAACAAAGTAGAAAAAAATAAACATAGAGTTTCTTACATGAATCATTAAGATAAAAAATGATTTGCAATAAAAAATATGGCAATACACATTTTAAATAAGAGAATACAAAAGGGGTGCTAAGAGAATATGGAATTGACTAAAAAGGTTTAATTGATATGAAAAATTCAGCCAATAGTCCTTATTGCACTCTTCTTTTATTGTTTCGGGGCTACTGGAGCAGTGAGATGCTTGACTGGGATGTGGAGAGGAGTGTTGTAAAAATTCAAAATTATCGTCATATCTTTCACGATCATTTTTCTCCAGAATGATGGGTAAGGGCTTTTTAGTAACTATGGCCATATCAAGTGTTGGGTGAGTTATGGAGGAAGATGTGACTTGTTCTTATAAAAAAATTGTAGTGGAAGTGTGAACTTGAGTGATGAGTTGTATCAATTTCTCTTTTGCGAAAAGTAACATCTTTCCATCATAGTCATCTAGATTAGGTAGGGGTATGTAAATGTTACTCCTCAAGAAGCGGTAATGATATTTCTTATTGTTGCGTATGATAATACCCAAGTAGGACAAATATTTAGAGTTGATGATGTGTTCGCTCATAATCTCTTTGAATCCCTTGGTAGCAGAAGGATGCTTGTTGGCTATGTAGATGAGATTGATTATACTACTCTCATTGGAAAGATGATGAGATAAACAACCATATGTCAACAAATAATCAACAAATATTCACATGCTTCCCTTCCATGATACAAGATAAAATGTAGAGTCCCTCGTCAAAGATGATGCTTGTTTGTGACTTTGTAAACAAGACATTAGCTACAATCTTGTGCATAATCCTTCATAATCCAGGATGCACAGTTGAGGCTTTAAAAGTTCCAGAGTTGTAGTGGCACTTACCAATGAGTTTATCCCAAGCACTAGCGCTAAAACAAGAGTCACTTTTTTCAATCAGATCACCGCATGCTCTTTTGGCCTCCTTATCCAAAGAGAAGAAAATTTTATTGAGTGTCACCTCAGTAAGCACTTCGTCGACATTGTTGATGTGAACTTGAATGTGCATGTGTGCACTTGTTAGATCATTAGTTTGTTTGATGGAGACCTCTTTGTTAGAAGACATAAATTCCATTATCTCCTCTACATAAGACCTAGGTTGGCTAAACATAATCGATCCAGGTTCGAGTTTGCAAGCAGATCAGACACTCACTTCTATATCGTGAGTTCTTTTAGAATGAATTTGTAGGTGAAGCATGTGGCTGTTAGATGTCTGTCTTTATTGACTTATATGCTCCCAAATTCTCATCATTATGAGGCCAAAATGTCCCAGAATATGTAGCCTCAGATTGTATAGCCTGGGTTGTGTCCATGGTTGAGTCAGTGGCATGCGCCTTTTTGCTAGCTTCCATGGTGGATGATTCATGGCATGTGTGTTTCTCCCCTCATTGTGGGATAACATCAATAGTGTTTCCTCATCCTCAATGTGGGCCATTGTTGGATCATAAAACATTAAGAAATTAGTATACTAAAGTGAAAAATAATGGTGAGAATGAAGAAAGTTTCAATCAAGTGGTCATCGGTCTGTGATAGAGGTCAAAAGTCATTACAAGAAGTAGTTAAATGGGTTGAGAGAAAGAGAGATAGAGATTTTCTATAATTTAGAGGTGGTTAAAGAAAATTACAATAGGTTCACCCATTTATAGGCAAGGGAAAAAGGTCAGTGAGTTAACTGGGTAAATATATGCAAGATCTGTGATCATCAAGCTTGTGGGTCGATGAGATGATTGAAAGTCAACTAGATAAGAGGTCAATGGTTGTGGTTGACAACCTACATGTTGTAAAGATTGTTGATGTCTAGAAAAGTTTTCTATATGCAGACCAAAATAAGCTTGATAGATCCTTGTGAAAGTATTATTGACCAAACATTATTTACAAAAAAAATGTTGATCTAAGAGATCTGAGATCTTAGGTTGATAGATTGATAGAGCGATTTAGAAAGGAAGATTATCTAAGAAAATAAAACAAAATTAAATGAAAAGAACAAAAACAGAAATTTTTGGTTTGCCTCCCAAGTAGCACTTTGTTTAGATTCATTTAGCTTTATGGCATAGATGTTTGTCACTCTACAGTGGGTACATCAGACAACTCCATTCTGCTTATTTGTAAATACTTCACCTTCATAGTAACAGTTCAAACAATGTCCATTGACTGAAAAGGTCGCAGACTTCTTGTTGTGAATGTCCATCATGCCAAAAGGATAAATGGTGATAATTGGTAAATGGTCTAGACCATCGAGAGCATAGATTTCTATTAAAGAGTCAAAGTGCATAGCTAAATAATAGAACCTTTTCTCCTTCTGAAATATCTTTCTATTTGATAAGGGAGTCATATTAGATTTTAGTTCATTTTTTGTAGATATTTGTGTCTGCATAGACATGTAATTGGAGTTCTTCCAACTCCTATAATAGAAGAAAGTGTTTATACTTGGCGATATCAATATCCATGTTTATATTCTTAATGGTCCAAAAAGCTTTATGCTCCAATTCTAAAGGGATATGGTAAGACTTTCCATAGATGAGGTGATGGGGGTTGGTGTCAATTGGAGTTTTATAGGTAGTTTGATACACTAAGAGCGCATCATCTAATTTTGAGGACCAATCCTTTCTAGATTTCTCCAATAATTTTTTTAAGCATCTTATTGATCTCTCTATTTGAAACATCTACATGGACAGTGGTTTGAGGATGGTATGGGGGTAGAGATCTTATATTTTACTCCATATATTTTTAGAAGTTCCTCAAATTGTTTTTCGATGAAGTGTGAACCACCATTACTTATGACTATTCGAGGGACTCTAAATCTTGGAAATATAATATTTGTTAAAAGGTGTATGATTGTCTTGAAATCATATGTTGGCAAGGCCACAACCTCTACCCATTTTGAATCATAATAAACTGTGAACAATATATATTTATTCCCCAAAAAAGGGGGAAATGGTCCCACAATACTATTCCTCAAATGTCAAAACTTTCAACTTCAATCCAATTAGTGAGGGGTATTTCATTTCTCTTATTAATCTTTTTGATCCTATGACATGCATCACATTGTTGAACATAGGCATGAGAATCATTAGAAATAGTTGGCCAGTAAAATCTTGAATTCAATATATTCACAATATCCCTTTCAATGCCACCCAAATGTCCTCAATAAGGAAAGTGTTGCATTTCTCTACAATAGAGTGATCTTCATCACTGGGGACACATCATCTATTGACATTTTCTATACATTTTTTGAACAAGAGTGGTTCATCCCAATAATGGTTCTTTATATCTAAAAAGAACCTTTTACTCTGATTGTGTCATTTCGGGGGGTCATTGTTGACAAGCAATAGTTACAAAAATTTGCATACCATGGTGTTATTGATTCCATGCTATGAATATCCAGGAGAGACTTGTCTTGATAGGACTCATTGATAGCAAAAGAATTGTCTTCTTCCACATAAATGCAGGAATGATGATCTACAATCACATTTTTAGACCACTTCTTATCCATAATTTCATGATCATAATCTTGTAATAGGAGGGACAATCATAGAACACAAGGCTTAGTATTATTTTTTACATTAGATATTTGATGGTCCCATGGTCTATATAGGTAGTCACTTTTCCTCCCAATAAATATGATCAAAATTTATCAAAGGCGTAAATAATTGTGAGCATCTCCTTCTCTATGGTAGTGTGATTTATTTGTGGCTCATCGAGAGTCTTGGTTTCATAATAAATTGCATGATTTTTCTTATCTTTCTTTTGTCCTAGGACTACCTCAACGTCATAGTCACTAGCATCACACACAAAATCAACGGGAAGGTCCCCGATCCAAAGCTTTCATATTTGGTGTGAAGGTTAGGGCATCTTTCAGAGTGTAAATGGATTTATTATATTCTTCGTCAAAGACAAAAGGAGTGTCTTTTACTAGATGTTTATACATATGTTTTGAGATTTTAGAGAAGTCATTAATAAAATGATGATAGTACCCTACAAGTCCTAGAATGATTTCGATAGAGGAGAGTGAAGAAGGTAGCAGAAACTTGGATATAGCTTTGATTTTTCTCTTTTCAACTTCAATACTAGCTCCGGACACCTTGTGACCATGTACACCACCTTCTCAAACCATGAAGTGGCATTTCTCATAGTTGAGGATGAGTTGCTTTTCTTTGCATCTTTGAAGAACAAGAGACATGTATTTCATACTATCCTCAAATCATGACCCATACACGGAAAAATCATCCATAAATTATTCCATGATTTATTCAATTAAGTGTGCAAAGATAGCTGACATACACCTCTCTAAGGTGACAGAAGCATTGCAGAATGTGAATGACATATGACAAAAATCATATGTCTAATAGAAACAAGTAAAGTGGTCTTCTCTTGATCATATAGATGTATAGACACCTGGTAAAATCTCATCTAATTAACAAAAGTGAGAATGGTGAGAAAGGTGCTCCAGGACTTGATCAATGAATGGAAGGAGTAAATGATCCTTGCTTGGTGTTGTGTTTAAGAATCTACAGTCAATGCACATACAACAACTAGTGACTATTCAATTGGATAATTATTTTCCATCACTTCCTTTGACAACAATCATTCCTCCTTTCATAGGTACAACATGTACCATACTTATCCAAATACTATCACTAGTGCCATAAATAATCCCAGCATCATAGAGTTCGATCACTTCATTAGGCACAACATTGCACATCTTGTTGTTTAGCTTTCTTTGTCCTTGGACTCATGGTCTGGCAATGTCCTCCAAGTGGGACCATGTACAACACCTTCTCAAACCATGAAGTAGCATTTCTCATAGTTGAGGATGAGTTGCTTTTCTTTGCATCTTTGAAGAACAAGAGACATGTATTTCATACTATCCTCAAATCATGACCCATACACGGAAAAATCATCCATAAATTATTCCATGATTTCTTTAATTAAGTGTGCAAAGATAGCTGACATACACCTCTCTAAGGTGACAGGAGCATTGTAGAATGTGAATGACATATGACAAAAATCATATGTCCAATAGAGACAAGTAAAGTGGTCTTCTCTTGATCATATAGATGTATAGACACCTAGTAAAATCTCATCTAATTAACAAAAGTGAGAATGGTGAGAAAGGTGCTCCAGGACTTGATCAATGAATGGAAGGAGTAAATGATCCTTGCTTGGTGTTGTGTTTAAGAATCTATAGTCAATGCACATACAACAACTGATGACTATGCAATTGGATAATTCTTTTCCATCAGTTCCTTTGACAACAATCATTCCTCCTTTTATAGGTACAACATGTACCATACTTATCCAAATACTATCACTAGTGCCATAAATAATCCTAGCATCATAGAGTTCGATCACTTCATTAGGCACAACATTGCACATCTTGTTGTTTAGCTTTCTTTGTCCTTGGACTCATGGTCTGGCAATGTCCTCCAAGTTGATTTGATGCATACATATGGTTTGGCAATGTCCTCCAAGTGGGACCATGTACAACACCTTCTCAAACCATGAAGTGGCATTTCTCATAGTTGAGGATGAGTTGCTTTTCTTTGCATCTTTGAAGAACAAGAGACATGTATTTCATACTATCCTCAAATCATGACCCATACACGGAAAAATCATCCATAAATTATTCCATGATTTCTTCAATTAAGTGTGCAAAGATAGCTAACATACACCTCTCTAAGGTGACAGGAGCATTGCAGAATGTGAATGACATATGACAAAAATCATATGTCCAATAGAGATAAGTAAAGTGGTCTTCTCTTGATCATATAGATGTATAGACACCTGGTAAAATCTCATCTAATTAACAAAAGTGAGAATGGTGAGAAAGGTGCTCCAGGACTTGATCAATGAATGGAAGGAGTAAATGATCCTTGCTTGGTGTTGTGTTTAAGAATCTACAGTCAATGCACATACAACAACTGGTGACTATGCAATTGGATAATTCTTTTTCATCACTTCCTTTGACAACAATCATTCCTCCTTTCATAGTTACAACATGTACCATACTTATCCAAATTTTATCACTTGTGCCATAAATAATCCTAGCATCATAGAGTTTGATCACTTCATTAGGCACAACATTGCACATCTTGTTGTTTAGCTTTCTTTGTCCTTGGACTCATGGTCTGGAAATGTCCTCCAAGTTGATTTGATGCATACATATGGTGGGACTAAGTCCTTTGAAATCATCTATACAATACTTGAGTGCTTTCTGTCAAAGTGTAACATACTGAATTTCAGGGTCTTCCCTGCAATTTACCCACTTTTGATCTTTTCTTAGTCTTCTAGTCCATTTGGACCTTTTTTCATAAATTTCCCTTGTTTTATATCCTTTTTGGACCCCTTGTGCAATTTGAGCACAATTCAATGTTTATACTCACCTTTTTCCCTCATTTATGATAATGGAGGGGTGTTTGCACAAATAACCCAATTAAGGAGATAAGTGAGGATTAATAATGTAATTTGGTCATTAAGGATGGATATAAGTAGATAATATTAATTTGGAGTTTTTTAGATAAATATATTAATAATAATAAGAATTTGAATTAATTATGAGTATATTAACCTCTTTACTTTCTCTCTCCTCCAATTTGGTGATAAATGTGTGAAAACATATTTAAAGGATGATATTTTGCTCTTAATACTCATATATATCTATCACCTCGAATTTGACTCACTAATTGCATTAATATAGTCATTTCATAATAATTCACATCTTTTAATGTGTTAAAATACACTTTAATGAGCAATATATTAATTAAAGACCTTATTGGATATAAATACGAAATCTAATTATATAGCATCGTTATAAATGCTAACATGAACCTATGGTCCAAATTTGGTGTCATTTGGACTTCATTTGACCCTCCAAATCCATTTTATGAGCTTTTAATAAGGTTTAACTATGGATTTTAATCGATTTCAGTTATATCGATTTGTCACAATATAGTTCCATTATTTTTCCCTGTCATGCATCAGCTCCCTAACGCGCTTCATCGGACGGTCCTCATTTGATCTTTCTTCTACGATTTTATCTGACGGCCGGGACGTTGTCCCCTACCTCCCGCTCAAAGCGAGGCAGAAGCCGTTTCACGGCAGTTCACCTCCTCCACCTCGTTCTCCCTCCATGAGGCATCGTTTCACACGATTCTTGTTCCTTCGAGTTCCTCTCATCACAACGGTTCGATCGAGCCCTATATTAGCCGATCTCTTGGATGATAGGTGAAACGTCCATTTCGTGCTTCTCCTCATCTTCACAGAGGGTTACTGGAAGAGAACTTGAGAACTCCTCACGCCTATATAAGGCAGTAAAAACGACCCTCGGGCCGCCATCTTTCTTCCTCCTCCATCAATTTCTCCTCCAGTTCCTGCTAACTACTCGACCTGCTCGGCCCTTCTCTTCAATGACCTCCATCAATTTCTGGACACCCCGACCCAATTACTCGCGCGGTAACCTTCCTGGACCCACGATCTTCCCTTTTCCCGTCTCGTTTGTCACCGCGAAGCCCTGTTTTGTCCGGTCCTATAGGGCCGCCGTAGAGTCACCATCGACCTCGGCTGGCGACTAGCATTTTGGGGTTCTGGTGCACCTCCACCCACGGAAACAGGTCCCCTCGACTCGAGCTTGGTCCGCGAAGCTTTTCCGACCTTATATTTTGCGTTTTACGGATTTGGCTGCGAGTTTTGGCTTCAGTTTTTCCTCCCCTACTCCTTGGTCGTCTCCGGTGGGTTTGGCGCTCCTAAGGTTCCCGCCTTGTGGCATGGATTCCTACGGCTTCGTCTGGTCTCAGAGGACCATCCACATCTTTCTTAGTCTGAAGTTTGGCCTGGTGAGGCGAGGTAGTGCTAGAGTCGAGCTCCTGTAAGCCGCTCACGCCATGACCATGGCTGGAAGAAGCCAGGTCGTGGAATGACCAAGAGGGTCACCCACAGGCAATGTAGTGGATTGCAACGCAGGGGCAATCTTGTCTTTTCACCCTGAGTTTTTGTTTCTCGCTTGCAAACAATCGATGGTTCCAAATGACTGATCTACCCTCATCATTTTAATTGTTTTAATTTGACGAGCAAGGGTAGTTTAGTCTTTTCACCTATTATTTACATCGAATTTTATTTTGATTTAAATAACTGTCACGATATGGTTTCCTTGCATTCTGATTGGTCGATTTTACTTAATCCATAGTAAATCGATCCATTGTCAGAAAAATGCAAATAAATACTCGTTGGAAAGCTAAAAATATGAAGAATCTGAATTTATAAGTTTTAAGTCCTATTTCCAAATGCTTTTTCGAGGTTTATTTTAAATACCATTCTAATCATATTAAATGATCTAAAATGTGTAATTAATTCATTTTAACTCTAAGTTGGAAAATAAAATATGTTTTATTATTCTGGAAAATATGACTAATCTTTTGGGCTTGGTTTTAAACCCTAAATCGTGGTTTTGTAAAATTAGGGTTTTTTCTATACTTTATGTCTTTATATGTATTTATACATGTGTAATTATGTAACTAGGGACACTACTATAGAACCTACCTTTAGTGTCGGTTATTTAAAGCCTTTAGTGTCGGTTTCTAAGTGACACCTATGTGGGCGACACTAAAAGTCCACCCATTAGGCGTCAGTTCCAAAACCGACGCCCAAACACTTCGCGCGCCACCGAAAATGCGTCATCATGGGACTATAGGCGTCAGTTATTAGGTAAGAAACCGACGCCCAAACCCTTCGCGCCACAGAAAGGGCGCCATCTTGGGCACTATCAGTGTCGGTTATTTACAAATAACCGACGCCATATATCTTCACGCCACACGAAATAGACGCCGGTTATTTGTAAAAAACCGACACTATATCATTATGTGTCGGTTATTTACAAATAACCGACGCCTATTGGTTTTTTTTTTTGACATCAGTCTGCAGACCTGCTGTGGCTGGTCGCAGGATGAGAAACCTGTTCAGTTCAGTTATGAACTGCAGGTTTTACGACATCCATTGATATCAGCAGACAATAGGCTGCAAACCTGCAAAATTAACAATAAAAAAGTAGCACATGCATTTAGCAATGCAACCCGCAGTTCAATTTTATTTTCACATATTTATAAACATTCACAAATGCTAGCAATTTGTAGTTCCATTCATTCACATTCACACATGTAGAAACATTCATATAGCAACCAACACTTTCATTCATTTTCACTCAGACGCATGTAGAAACATCCAGACATGTAGAAACATTCACACATATATTATAATTCAGAAATTCATTTACAAAGTATCATTGTTCAGTCATTATTCGCTATCAGGATCCCAATTATATTTTAAAGCCCCCACTAATTGTATGGTTGTTGCCCATTCTTCTCTTACTTCATTTAATTCTCCCATTGTATAGGGAGCATTAACATTTGGTAAGTCCTTTCCTGTAATGGGGTCAGCTTTAAACACATGTAAAGAGAATGATGTATATATATAATTAATGAGCTATAAATAAGATTGATATATTTCGATCATATTATCTAATGAGACTATATAATACATGAGCAATACATTCGATATCCAGTACGGCATGTTTGATAATCATGTGCATATATCGCAGGACATAGTATCCACATGCCCATCCGTTGTCTTGTGTAGCACACTATAAATTCAAACATACAAAATATTAAAAAATACAACTAATTAAGCATTGTTCACATAAATAATATATACATATATTGCAGTCGGGAACTTACTTGCACATTCTTCCAAATTATTGGCTGGTTCTTTTTCGTGGGGACCTTTCCTCCAGCCTTTTTGTACTCCTCAAAACCCCTACATGTTAATGTAACACAGAACATTACAATTAAATAGTAATGTAATGACATATGTTAACGGATATGAAAAATGAAATATTTCTCACCGAAATATTTCCATTTTCATTATGTGTCCAAATCTTGTATTCAATTTACCCCCCTTAGGATCTATATAATACACAGTGAACGTCTCGGGGGCAATAACCAATAACTCCCAATGCCTACCCCTAGAGGAAAAAAAGTTAAAAATTAATAACTCAAAATCCATAATAAAATGTAATTTTCTTAAGTCCAAATTATAATAAGCAAAGTAAACTTACTCTACATTGAATGGAGCCATTATCACTGTCTTCTTTTTTACAGCAAAATTTGAAAAAGACACAGTAGTATTGTTGAACTGATGTAGGGTCTTTAGCTACTAGACTAATCAAGGATGGAATCAAAAACCCTACATGTTCGAATCCAAAATCTGCACATATGTTGTCTAAGTAGCTGCAAAATATGTATTAATTACGCATGCATTAATAAATAAGAAACCAGATCACCAGATCATACACAAAGTATATGGATGTATAAAGAATATCTCACCTTATCCATAGCTCTATCACAAATGTATTTAGCCAATCATATCGAAACAACTCCAATATATCTTGTATAAATAGTTTTGTTTCGTATGACTGACCTGTAGAATCTGAATCAGAAGAAACAGTTATAGGGGAGTTTATATCATGTTCCCCTAACCATACTGCCATACCCCTACAGTTAGGACCTAACGGGACAGGTAGGTCCTGTGGAACCCAACTAGGTAATGCAGGAGGTGGAAGTGGAGGCCTAGATGATGTGGGTGTCTTCTTTTTAACCTGTATATATATATATATATAATTTCAGATCAACTGCCAGCATATTCACACACTAACAATTGAACGTAATGTAAATTTACCATACCTTATCAGTAAATAAGACATCCGCTTTTAGCCACAATATCACTCCGCCTAGTGCTTCACCAAGCATTTCACAATCTGGGTGGGCATATGGCAGTGGAAGTTCCAGAAATTGGGGAAATATATGTATCGGGCTCACCCGAATCCAACCAGCTGGTACTGGAGACCCGTGACACATTTCCCCGGGTAGGGATGGGTAAGCCGACGCCTCTGCCACGACATATTCTTTACTTTTTAGATGGCATGGCTTCAACCCCTATAAATTTTTGTGTAAAGAATGTTATATACATATATACATATCATCTTTTTTTGAAATGACTACAATTTCATATATATGTATCATCTTGAATTAAAAAACTAGTTACTATGTCATAAAAATACTTACAGTGGATGTGCTAGGTGGTGGTTCTACAGGATTACTCCCAACCTCTGTAGTAGGAGTAGGAGTAGAGTCTGCAGTAGGTATTGTCTGGTAAGTGGCAGTCTGAGATGCCTGCCACTTTTTCATTGCTTCTTCGAGTTTCCTGTCAAATAGCTTATCCACCTATACATGGATAAAAGAAATGTCAAATTCAAATTTTTGAATTCTCTTTTACAGTAACATTATAAAGAAATAATATGTTACCTCTTCTTGTGAAAGTCCCGCTTTTGGGACATGTTTGCGCTGGGATGACCCAAAAAAAGATTTGATGCCCACACCAGCGCCTGCAGCCCTAACACGTCTAGGATGCTCTGGGTTACCCAGAGCAACTGTCAATTCATCCTTTGTTCCCTCAGGGATGAACTTTCCTTGTTTCCTCAGCTCGTGCAGCTCCCGCTAATCGCCAAAACAAAAATTTGTACTTAAGTAAACAACACAAATAATCAATATTCGAATGATTGTTGTAAGAGTTGTATTTTACCATTTTTGCAGCCGCCTCAGCAGTTGCGGCCTTAGTTATTTCTCCCTTCTTATTTTGCCTCCCAGCTATCCAGACATCATGGCGAGGCAGAGGTGTGCTACCTATGGTAGAGGACTCCTGAGTAGCAGCAGACTGAGCAGCAGTAGCCTCAGCCTGTAGTCTTTGGCGAACGCCTGCATACCCCTTTGGACCCATTCTGTGGTCATGCACATTCAGTGCATGCCTTGATCTTTGTGTCTCACTGAGGGCCTAGTTAGTATGCAAATTAATGATTTGGTTAGTAACACTAAATGTTAATCTTGAATAAGTGAATACAACATATATTAATTAATGAGATTGAGACTGATGCCTAATACCTTGAATTCATCAGTTTGTCTTGAAGCGACAAACGCGTCCCATTCTTCTTTGTCCAGGAAGTTCCACTGTTTAGTGGCTGTCTTCTTCCTCTTATCGGCTTCTTTTATGTATTCTCTGGTGAGATTTGTCCTATAGTTCCTTAGGACTCTCCCACAGTGTTGCATCACGCATTTACGATGCAGCTTTTCATTCAATTCAAATATACTCTGCAAAATAGAATTGCTATTAACTAGTATCCAAAAATTTAGTAATCTACAAAATAGAATTGCAAATTAATAATAACTCACACATAAATCCCTCCATATTAAAATTTTCTTCTCCTTAGAAACTTTATGCCAAGAATCTAAGAGACAACCGCAATGGCTACGAGTAACAAACCCAAGATATGAAATAAATGAATTGCGATTCACACCACATGCATTTCCTGCATTATCAAAATCCACAACATGTTTGGGTCCATTGCCCTTTTGCGCAATTAACTTCTTCATCATAGTGATGCCCCTTCTCTTGTCAACTTTTTGGTGTTGTTGATCAAGTGCCTCAAGTGCTTCAGATGGTACCTGTGCATCATCAACCTAAAATTTGACAAAATAATTCACATTTACAAGATATAACTATAAATGGACATATAGATATAAATATATGATATATTTTTAAAACTTACATTGTGAGGCGGCGCATTGATGTCCTCACCCTCTCGGTAGTCATCAGCACGGTCATCAGGAGAATGGTCAGCCATCTGCAAATTCACATTCAAATTGTAAAGTTCGCATTGTAAAGTAGTAATTCAAAGTGTAAATCTCACATTGTAAAGTTCACATTATTACAACAAAGTATATATCACAACAAAATTGTAAAGCTCTATGATCAAAGAGAAAACAAGTATATATTACAACAAGATTACAGTCTAGGGTTAACAAATACATGTGATGTCATTCTTATATATAATAAATGTACATGTACCACCTATCCCATCCTTGAACACCTAATCTCACTAGTAAGTGTATAATGTGTATTGGGTTTTCAAGAAAATTTCGGAAGTATTTCCCCGTTGTTCTCCAAGTACATATGTACTTAGAGAACAAATGGGGAAATGCTGCCGAAATTTTCTTGAAAACCCAATACACATTATACACTTACATCCTAAGCGAGATTAGATGTTCAAGTACAGTCCCATACCGGGGACTATCCAAGATTTACTCCTAATGAGTAAATCTTGGACGGGTTTCTAGGCCAACAAATACATGTGTTGTCATTCTTATATATAATAAATGTGTACCACCTATCCCATTCTTGACCACCTAATCTCACTAGTAAGTGTATAATGTGTATTGGGTTTTCGAGAAAATTTCGGCAGCATTTCCCTGCTGTTCTCTAAGTACATATGTACTTAGAGAACAAACGGGGAAATGCTACCGAAATTTTCTCAAAAACCCAATACACATTATACACTTACATCCTAAGTGAGATTAGGTGTTCAAGAACAGTCCCAAACCGGGGACTATCTAAGATTTACTCCTAATGAGTAAATCTTGGACGGGTTTCTAGGCCAACAAATACGTGTGTTGTCATTCTTATACCTACAATCCTAGTTTCATCATTCATATCCTAGTTCTTCAAGTTAGGTGATTAACATTGTCAATATACTCAAAAAGGAAACAAGTTACCAATTTCATAGTTAGGATGGTAGAGATACCCTAAGATCTAGAGATACCCTAAGATCTAGGCAATTTAGGGAAAATTTCATCATTAAGCAAGAAGGGTGATTAGGATTCTCAATATACTCAACAATGAAACAAGTTAAACATGTGTGCATTACAGTTCATCATTTACATTCCAAGCATGTCACATGTGTGCATTATAGTTCATCATCAAGATATCTATAACTTACTTAAACATTCAATTATGAAGTAAATATACACTTAATTCAGAATAGCATGACGCACAAAGTTGCAGTCAAAATCATTATGCTTTGTTCTATCATGGACTATCAGATTGGTATAGCGCATATGTATCAGTACATAATTAAATAAACACAATCAGTAAATAACTTTAAAAAAATCCACTAGCTTGGTGAAATCAGTACATAAATAAACACAATCAGAATATTTTTCATGGCTTTTGGGGTGACTTGGTGAAATCAGTGCATGTTTTGGGCATCCAGTAGATGAATCCAAACCCCAGCAGCAGCCTAAACGTGCCCTGGCGCCGCCCAAGCATCCGCCCAGAGGCCTTGCTAGGCAGGGCACCTGGGCTTGGGACCGTAGGCGTGCCCTGGCACCTGCTTAGGTGCCACCTGGGTGAGTTCCAGGTCGGCGGCGGCAGAGAAAAGCAAGGCAGAGGAGAAAAGGGGGTGAAGCTTTTGTGGGTTACCTTGTAGGAAGCTGGCGGAGGAGAAAAGTTGCTTCTACCGGCGGGGGCGGCGGTGACGAGGAGAGCATCGTAGCTGCTTCTACCGGCGGCGGCGAGGGCGTCGAGGAGACCAGCAACCGGCGGTGACGGCGACGGAAGCGATGGCGGCGAGCGACGTGCGACGACGGGAGCAATCGGGGGAAATCGCCAGACCCTAGTGCACGGCAATGAAACAGAGACAATGGGGAAAAGTTCTGTTCGCGGGGCTATTAAGTTGACAATATGTGTCGGTTATTTAACAAAACCGACAACTAAACCAACAGTTTCGGCTCTTTGACAAAAACCGACACCTATACTACTTAATATTCGTCGGTTTATAAATAAAAGACAACTGACAACTATTCCTGTCTCGCGCATACCCTTTAGTTGTCGATTATTTATTAATAAACCGATGACATATGTCCAATTTTGAAGGTAATTTTTTCGCTGGAATTTTAGTTTTGGCGGTTGCTTTTAAGTGTCGGTTGTTTATTAAATAACCGACACTTATTGAAAGTGGTACCCGTGTCTGGTCGACCTTCACATATTGGATGTCGGTTTATGTTAACAACCGACATAGTAGGTTTTATGTCTTGGTTTTTGTATACAACCGACACCTTGAAAACCGACTTTATAAGCCATTTCTGTAGTAGTGGGAAATATGGAATTGGATGCAATCGGTTTGGTGAATGTGATGGTAAATAATTAAAACAGGTATGTGAAAACTATTTTGTATGTGAGCCCTATTTCAGTATGTGGACTCTATTTATATATGTGAATCTTATCAAAGATGAATGCGGAATGTATATTGTACAATCAACCTACTCTTCAGTTGGGATCTTATCCAACCCTACCTTAAAGTTGTGCTAGCCTTGTTATCCTTCTAATTACATTTATTGGCTCTTTACTTAGTTTATGTCATTGTGGCTCAATCATTTGAATCATGTGAATCATGCTACTACATATGTTTCCTCCTTTACTTGGAAATGCTTTAATCTTGTTATTGCCTATGTGGCTCATTCTTTTGGAAGTATTTGGAAGCATTGTATAATGTTGTTGCTTGTTGACTCTTTTACTTCTTGGAGCTCTTGGATATGGTTGTGGCCTATGATGGTCTTTTTATTTATTTATTTGGGTTTTATTCCCAATGCTAAGTTGCAATCTTGTTACTTTTCACTCTACTGCCAAGTGACTATTTAAGCATGATGTATTTTAGGCCAAATGACAATGTAGTGTACTTGAGTACAAACCACCCACAGGGCACTGGGGTTTTAGTCCCCCTGCCGGGCACTGGGGTTTTAGTCCCCCTGCCATTTTATATATTAGGCACTGGGGTTTTAGTCCCCCTGCCACTTTTTAGGCATTGGGGGCTTAGTCCCCCTGCCATTGGTGAGGTCCGGTAGGTGCCTCACCCTACATTGAGATGGGTTTGTGTCTTAATATATTCATGCTATGTGATTTATTATTGTGGTGATTGTATATGGCAGTTCTCTTATTGAATATCTATCTCATTCTCTTAAACTCTTGTAACATGGAGAATCCTTTATTATGCAATGTTGTTGTCTATTACTTGTCCAATTCTTTTTATTGACACATACCTTTTATCTCTCTCTTGCTAGATGACCCCAACCATCCAGGTTAGGATCAGAGTGTGCAGTGGAAGCTTGGTGGACCCAAGGCTAAGGATAGGATAAGAAGAAAAGGAACATATAGTATATGATCATAGTTGCTTTTATGTTATATAGTTGTTTGGTTTGGAGACAATGTTGTATTAGTTAGGTCTTCCTCTACCTAGATCCTTGTTTTTGTATAAAGTTGTACTTCCTTTATGGAAATTTTGTAATGTACTCTTTATACATTTTGAATAAAGTCAAGATTTTAAATTTCCGCTGCTATACAATTGGTGTTTTTGTTTATCATGTTTATAGTAGAGACTTGGTCTTTACACAAAGCTTGAGTTATGCTGATAATTGTACTTGTTAATTAGTTGATAGTTGAGAATTTGTAATTAGCAGAATTATTTTCTTGTCATCTAAAAATTCATACTTCAATGCTTCTAGTAGAGTTTTCAATTTGGGCATGTGCTTTGGTGCAAAAGTGTCTTGTGGCTCCCTCTGAAGAGAGATGTACTTGACAATTTTGATAAACCTTGATGTGTTTCCTCCTCATCTGAGGCTTCTAAGTAGGATACAATCTCTTCTATGTCTGGGTCTATGATCTCTATATTGGGAACGGTAAGTTTCTCCCTCAATGGATCCATAATAGCATTGTGTTCTTATATTTTAGAATACATCTAAATATAACAATTAGCAAAATAACTTGTTTCAATAAGAGAATCCCCCTTCATGTGATCCAACACATTGAGGTTGATGTGTGAATTTTCCAACCCAGATAGTCATTAGTCCATATGCATGATCAATCAAAGCATGGGCCACAAATAGAAGATTTTGGCTGAAAATCATCGGGCACATAGGATCTTCAAGTACATTAATGATGACTATGTCACATGGGTAAATAGATTTCCTATTTAGATAGGTACATCTTCGACTACACCAACTGGCTTAGTGTAAGAGTTATCAGCTAATTAGATTCTAATAGTCGAGTGAACAATATTCATCAAATCCAATCCGATTGCTAGAGTGTGTGGCATGAGGCTTATATTGGCTCCCAAACTGGCCAAGCCATATCTTAGTGATGTGTATTATATGAGAAAGGGTATAGAAAAAGCTCCAAGGTCCTTCTACTTAGTTGGCATAAATGACTGGTAGAAGGTTGTTCACATCCTGGCTAAATGCACAATCTCTATGTCTCCTCTTTTTCTTGTCTTGGTGATAATCTCTTTCAAAAACTTGTTGTAAGTGGGCATTTCGTCAATGATGTCCAGGAGGGGGACATCTAGGTGTATCTTTTTTATGGTGTCTAGGAATTTAGTGTATCTTTTATCAAGTTGAGCTGTAATGGTTCAGCAAAAAAAGTTGAGCCTTAATGCAATGATGTGGAAAAGGTTCTCTAGATCAAATTTCAGATGTCGTGATGGATAGAATAGGTTTAGTTGTTCCTCGTGATTTTTAGATTGCAGTTACATCTTCTTCTATAGGGTTAATTAGACCATTACTTTCGTTGACTGTATGTAGGGTAGATTGTGATTCATTTGAAGTGGTGTTAGACCAGAGTTTCTCCAACCTAGAACTCTCACTCTCTGGGTTTTGTTCACGTTTGGAATGAAATTGCCAACTTGGGTTTTTGATGGATGCAACTATGGAGGATAGTTGTTGATCAATCATTTTGGTGTTGTTGTAGGTCACTAATTTGAGTTTTCACATTCCCTAGTGGTGCTTGGATGTTGGACATAAGATTACTATTGCTTATTATACATTCCCCCAATCTTTCAGTTCGGGTATTTAGCTGGTAAATGAAGTATTGTTGTTGTTGGAACAAACATCCCCTAGGAGGTCCATTGAAATTCCCTTGGCATTGTGGTGGTCTATTTTTATTGAATTTGATAGGGTTTCTCATCCTTTTCCGCTCTCGGTCGATTGAGACATATGGATTAGCTGATAAATTATTTTTTGCCACCAAGGAGTTTCCATATGAAAAACATGGGTGGTCAGGCCTCTTGTAGCTTACGTAACCTACATTTTCCACTGGAGTCATTTTATGATCCTCATATTCATGAGTATACATAGAGTGGTCAACACTATGAACACCTTCTCCACAAGTAACACATTTCATGACTGCCTTATAAGGGTATCTAGAATTTGCCTCCTTCAATTTGTGCACATCAGTCACCATTTTTTCTAGTTGTGTATTCAAGCTTTCAAGCACCTCAGTTCTGAGGCGGTGTTTAAAGGTGATGAGGTGACATTGATAGATGATGTGTTCCCAATATGACATCTTTTGTAGTCTCCTCATCTTGTAGAGCGGCTATGTTTTTTATGATTTCTTTAGAAGTCTCGACACCATGTTCAAGAAGTCTCTTCCTGCCATTGTGCTAAGGGATGTTCTTTCTATCGAGGTAAGCCATTCATAGAAGGTGGTTATAGTAAAACCTTCATAAAATTTATGATGTGGGAAATCTCACAGATACTCTTGGTACCTCTCCCCGGCCTCGTACAAGTTCTCATAGGTTTTTTCTTAAAACTAATGATTTTTTTCTTGCATTTCAGAGTTTTTTCAACTAGAAAGAACTTGTTAATAGAGGCTTCAGAGAGTTTTGGGCAGGTGGTAACCCCTTTTAGAGACAAATACCATTCCAGGGCCTTATCTCTTAGGTAAAAATAGAAGCCCTTTGTGTAAATGAAGACTTGAGGGACTCCATTTATCTTGAGGGCGTTGTAGAGATTTTTAAAGGCATCGATATGACGGTACGAGTTTTCTTGAATGGAATTTCCTTCAAACTTATGATGTTTAATGGTGTTGAGGAAAGTAGGCTTCAGTTCAGAATTTTCCATGGGGATGCAAGGTATAACCATAGGCTCCCTATTATTTTTAGCATGGGTTGTAGCCAACGAGTGTGTGGATGGATGATTTTTAGGAACTTGTCATGTGGCTGGTTGGCCAGACATTGGATCGCCAAAAAGATGTTCTACTTGTGAAAATCAGTAAATATCTCAAGGGTGAGTAGGAAAGATGAAAAATCAATTACCTTCAAGAAATGAACAAGTCAGAGTAATGACCGGAAACGTAAGCGGTATTGATGGTAGACATTTGAAGTAAAAACAAGGAGTGCATTTAAGTGTGTTGTTAAATGTAGCTACACTGACTAATTTGATTGCTCTTTAAGTAGACCCCAAGTTCTTAGTGGTTGTCCATTGCCTTGTCCGCAATAATGGTGCCAAAATTTGGTTGCTGTTTTTTGTGGGTCAAAAGTGTAAATACCTTTGTGCAGTGAAACATATCAAACTTTAAATCCGTACCTAATTGCAAGATATGTCCACAACTTAATACATATTCTATTATAGTAATACAGGGTCAAACATAGGGACAAGGAGAATAATAGACTAAGAATGGGATGTCTTGTCTTAATTTAGTCAAATCAAAAGAATGAAGTTGGTGTTCCATTTAAGGAATGAATTAATCTAATTAAATATGTGAATATAAGTTTATCAAGGATTAAGAAAGAAAGATAATTATGGAAATGTAAAAAGGTACTTGGATTAGGTTTCACCAATTATATAAGGCTCAACCATAAAACCCTTCTCCTTGAATTTATATATATTCCTAACATATTTTGCAAGCAGTCATAAATGATATCTACACCTTCCTTCTCTCAAAATTTGGGTATATTTCTATCTAAAGGTATCTCTCTCCTGAGATGATGACTAACAAATCAAGAATAGAAGTATGACTTTTTCCATAGTGCCTCCTCAATCTCACGTCTCGTTACTAATCCATACTTTATATCTCACTAAAATCATTCTTTCAAATAAATCCAAATCAAATACCTCAAAAAGGTAGCTAATGAAACAAGTGAAATATTAAAACCAGAGTATAGAAACAAACTATAATAACATATGTATTAAATAGGAGAAGGAAGGATTAAATGGTAGGGAGGGCCTGATGACTACTCCCAACACAATTTATGGATTTTAGCCACTCATGGAACAACAATGAAATACATTACAACTTGAACAAGTCACGATAAGTAAAAGAGAGGGGACAAATTGATAAAAGGGTAGATCGAATGAGCAATTTGTCCACCTTTTTGGTGGATCTAATGAGGAGGTTGATGGTGAATGGTCGATGGACAAAGGTTTATGGCCCCCATCCTCTGTATGATCAAGAATGAATAAAGTAAATTTGTTTTTATATTGATGGAAGTAGATAAATGCTAAGTCTAGAGGTTGATGGTCTCTAGATTTTGGCTTTGAACTTGGTGGCAACCTTTCATATTGTTGACTTCAAAATCCAAGATGTATTGAAGTGATGCCTTGTGAGCCTATTAATAAATTTTGAATTGTTCCTTTTTTATCCCTAATTGATCCATGTGGTGTGGACACTTGGTCTTCTTGTTGTCATCATGGGTGGTCGATGAGTCTTTATTTGACCTATGATGTTTCATCGGTCTTCAGGGTTGTCAATCTCTGGTAGACTGACAGGTTGTTCCTTGTTGGACTGTCGACCTAAGGGTCAACTGAGAGTATTTCTATTAGAAGTTTGATTGATTTGACGTTGATGAGTACTCTACCAATCTTAACAATGGAAGCTTTGTGTCGACCATAGGTCCATCGTTCGAACTAATTGATGGATTTAAGCTTGATGGATGTGTCCATCGGTCTCTGAACGGTAGTTCAAGTGTCGACCTGAAAGGTTGTTGGGCCATAGAGATCAAATAAGGTCAATACTATTCCCATGAATAATAATCAATCTTGGAGGTCAAATCTCCATCGATCTTCCAAATTTTGAGTTAAAATTCCTACAATTTGCAATAAAGTTCAATGAGAACTAACTAATTGGCTTTTTAGTATAAAATTGATGAATTTGATATCTTTAATCATTTTATTGGATGATTCTATCTATGAAAATGTTATGAAATGTGCATAAAAACTGATGTTATCCATCATATAAGAATCTTAGCCAATGTTAAGAGCATCATGAAAATTTCTCTCTCATAGGAAAAATAGAATGAAATTCTTGAGATTTGACTTTATTAAGCATGGACATATTTTCATTTTCTAGATAAGTAATCCAAGAAACATACATTCTATTTTCATATGCTTTTCCTTCTCAATTGTCACTTTTTCCTCGTCAACACACTTAAGAATGTTGACATAAAAATGAGAGAATCTATAGTTTTAGTAAGCTTTCATTGTACTAGGAAAATAGGTCAATATTCTATAGCTTTTATCTTTTGAACCCAACTAGAAATTTCAAATTTAAGTGTGGTACTTGACTAAGACAAGCATTAATCTCTATATCAACAAATTAAATGTCAATTCAAGATCAATAGTAAACTTCTTAAGGTTGTCAATATCACCTTCCAAGCAATATGGACATGTTCGAGTTCATCCTTTTCTTCATGAATGTCATTAACAGTATTATTAAGGGCTTTCCCTTAATACATAGAAAAATTTAAGAGGCATGTGAAGCATGAGTAATCTCATAGTGACCCTTGTGTCCACATTCATAGTACAGGGATGAGAAATAAGTTTTGTCTAGAACATTTTACCTTTGGAATACATGGCATCTTCTTTACCTTGGAAGGATTGGTAATTTGAGGAATATGGAGCATTGGATATAATTATCATCTGACTCTTCTTTTTCTATCATTCTACAAGTTTCTTTACATCTCTAGTGTTGATCCTTACCTCGTATGTTTGGAGATTTCCTATGGGTCTTCAAGGAGAGCTGAGGCATTTGTGCACTTCTCTATCGATGTCACCTTCTTGTCCCATCGGAAAGGAAGATAGTAGAGAAATATTGGAACAAACATTCTATGACTATAAAGGTTTCCCAAGAGCCACAAGTCCATTAGAAATAAGATTTATCATTTAATACATATCAGAATGAACATCTTCTTTCTCATGTATCATAGTTCATGTTTATTAGTGAGCATGTTTATCATAAACTCATTTACTTGCTTTGTTCCTTGATAGGTTATGGAGAGATTCCTCTGAATCCCAAAGGATGTGTTGCAAGAAGATATCTCGTTGAATTTATATGGAATGAATAAGTGTGTATATGATCCTTATGACATTAGTATTCAAAGGTTCTTTACATTAATCACATCCATTCTTCTATATTTTCCTATGATCGTTTGAATGGGAGAACCACCATGTTCCATATATGAAGGTTATCCCACATATATATAGTATTTGCATTCTTCTTTTTCAATATTGGTAGTTACTTTGATCTAAGACTGTCCATTGAAGGAGTGTATCCCCTGTAGATTTTATATCATATTCTAATACTTGTGTATGTATTTCTTGGATAAAACATTGCCCTTGTTCAACTTTTACACCTATGGGATCAATAAGGGGTGGGGTAAATTGAAAAAAAAAGCATAAACAAGATCCATTAGACCGTAAAAACCATAAGTTAGTTGTGCAACTACCAAAAGAAATGGATAGAGAGTTTGAACAATACACAAAGAGAAGACTATATTTATAGTGGTTCCATCTTTGAAGCATGTAGATCTACTACCTAGATAGGTCAACCTCTAATATTATAAAAAATTGAGTCAGTCCATATATTACATTGCAAGAGTTACTCCAAGAGACCGACTTTTTAAAGATCAAAGGCTAAACTAGATTCCCTTTTTGGGGAACCAACAACCTTAACAAATGACTTACCCACCCTTATCCAAGGGTCTTTTGTCTATGACTTCACCTTTTCCTAGGAGGATCTTTCACCACCAAAGCATAGTTTCCCTTTATATGAACCACTTGTTCTCAAACTCCTTTTCTAAGATATTGTTTCTTCAAAAAGGAGTGTCATCCTTTACCAAGGGCCACTTGCCCCTTTTCTTCTCTTATCCAAGAGAGATAATCACACTTCTAGTGAGAGAGAGGTTGGGTGGAAGAGAAGTGAGATCCTCACAAGATATAGATGGTATATTTAGCTCTCGTACATATCATATTAACTCCAATAGATGTAGGCAAGTGATTACACTCATGAGAGTGGACATGGACCCATTAAGGAATATCCTCTAAACTATAGAAAATGAGTCTTATGGGGCTTGTTGGGGAACTTTAGTAGATCCAATGTAGGTCATGCTTGTATATGAGGATGCATACTAGACTATTTAATGATGGCAATGAATTCTAGACATTTAGAAGGAGTTAGTGGGTTCCCAATCGTCATATTTCCACTTTTTGGCCCCCTCCAATGGAATATGTACTAGACGAAACTAACAAAAAACTAGGTTGAATACAAAGGAAACTCGATCAAGGACCAAAATTTCTTGTCTAAGGGGACTATGGGGTCATAATTTTGTGCTCTTTGGTTGAGTTTTGTATAAATAAAATTTGACAGACAATAGGGTCAATGTGGGCCCTTTTGGGGCAATTCAAGACATACCAAAGTGCATAAAATTCATTCCCATTATACAATAAATTATGGTCTTAATAACAAGTCACAAGTTATTACATAAAATATCTTAAGAAAAATACTTCTAATCTTCAAACAACTTTATCTTTGTACATGTATGAATTTGTTTCTACAAACTAGGATTCACAAAATTTTGGGCATTTGGAGAGTGTCTATCTATTATAAAATAGCTAATGTAAAATTATTAGAAAAAGATAATTAGAATAGTTTAGTTATCATTAAAACAAGTGATCATGCCATTTTTACTCTTGATTTGACATCTAGGTTTATAAAATTCAAGATTTCTATTAAGAACTTACAATTTAGTGTCTCCTACTTAGAAAAATTAGCTAAAATGCACCACTCTTCAAAATTCTTCAAGGAATTATTCATTCACAGAGACACAAATAAATAGTTCAATACTGTAAAGTTTGTAAGGACACCTTATGACATCAACCAGAAAAAGATGTCGCACAAACACAAAGATCATTGCTCTTTTGGCATCTCTAGTTTAACTAGAGAGTCAACATGCCAAAAAGCTAAGAGTTGAGTTGAAGGAAGCCTTAGGTAGGAATTCATTCATCCAGTGAGATGACAAAGTTACTAATTTAGCTGATTGACTCACAATGACAGGAGGATAAAATAAATTAGAAGGGTTTCAAGTTGGTCAGTTGGATCACCCATTTGATTGACTGGGACCCTTCATTAAAAATCCACATCAAGGGTGAAATAATAAACAAATCAACTCATCCCTTGAGACAAAGGCTTGGAATTAAATTTTGTGAAATGTTATAGGAGAGATAATCAATTGTCCATCCAGCCGACTAACTCATTTCCTTGGCCAAAAAGAATTAGCACCTACTGTAGCCACTTATTGGTGGGTCCAAGGTTGACAATATGAGTTTTGACCTAATATTTAGAGGATCCAACCTTATATTTCTGAGAAGGTACACCCCTTCTCTTAGAAATAATAGAACAGTGAGAAAAAGGAAAACCTCTCACAAATATCTAAAGATTGGTGGTGTCTGATTTAACTATCTAAGGCTCTAATGGAGTTTTAGGAATGATGAGTGGTCTGATAAACCACCACTAACCTTGGTTGTGCACTTTGTTCTAACTCACATGCTCCTAGATTCAACACTTTGTAGGTAACCCATTCCATTACTACTTGATGTGCATATTTCAACACCCTTGAATTAACTTAGAATGAGATCTTTAGATTTTACCAGAATAGTTGTACGATAATACCGCCTACAAGAGGACTGACTTTATCATAATATAGTTAAGGACTCAACCCAAAGGACATTTTTTTAAGAGATGATTAATTAATTGCACCAAACTGGGAAGAGAATTTCATATTGGTTGATTGTTGATTACTCTAAGTAGGACAATAAAAATATCGAATTTAAACTAAGAATATTGATGGATAAAAATAATATGATGAATGGGCTTAACCACCACTACCTACGCTCATTCTCACACTACACCAAAATCAAGCATGAACAATTAGCATTGAGTCCATGTAAAAACTCCTTTTAGAATTAGGATTAAACCCATACATAATCATTATAGGTCTATGTCGTGTTGCCTACAGATCCGATAACAATCGCCTTAAGAAACACCCATCCAAAATTCTCATCAAGGGTTAACAAGACCACATTGGTTTAAAGATCTCTACACCCAAGATCATGATAAACATGTAAACATGTTGATAATACAAACAGACAAGCAAAAAAATAATTATTTCAAAATGCACAAGGTTCATAAAGATTTAGATGTTGTAAAAGAAAAAAAAGGTAGGAAGTGGGGCTACTCCCCATTCCCTAGCATAAGAAACTACTCTCTCCTCATAGTGAGACACAAATAAGCAAGGAAAAAGAAAGAGTAACCATCATCTTTATGGGTATAAGAGATGCAACTCTAGTTTGTGTGCCAACAACCTTCATGCCTAGAGATGGGTTGATTTAACACAGTAGTAGAATACACATAGGATTATCATCTGGTGATACTTCTTCTTTGTCATCCTTCTACTTGGATTTAATCAATGAATGAGGAAGTAGTCAATGGAATGTGATAGAGTCATTGTCGATCCTCCTCTTTTGAGGTTAGTAGGATGATCCTTGGTGGACTGGTGGTGTTTGGTTGATGTGGTTATCAATCGATAGAAAACCACTGTTGGGGTTGATCTTCTTGGGGAAGAGTGTGGGTTTTAGTTCCTCGGAGGCTAGAGAAGAGATGCTTAGCAAGGGAGTATGTGGCCTTCTATCTATAAAAAAATTTCTTAAGGTTTGGAGCCCAAAGTACACCTAGAGTAATGACTTCGCCATGAATGTGACAAGGAGGATGTAAGAGGAAGATGAGGGGTTGCAGAAGGCCCATTAGTTCCTGAGTTTCATTGATCCACAATGTCAAAATCCCACCATATAGTGGTGTAGTTATTTCATCAATTAGAAACCATTGATTCTTGTTAAAGTGTGATCAAGGATTTCCATCCATACAAGCATGGAGGACTTCATTGATTGTTGAATCTATAGTTTCATCAATAGGTGTCTTTTTTACTTTTGTCAGTAGGAAGTGCGTGATGGATTTTCACCAGTAGGTTGAGTGTTATCTTTATGTTAGAGGTGACCACTAGAAGAACTTTGATCAGTGGTCATCTCATTGGTTTCATCGGTACGTAGAAATTGCAGTGTACATCGGTAGTCATTGTCATTTGAAGGGATAGAACTGTTGCTGGTTGATGTTAGGGAATTTCCATCCATGGTCAATCGACAGATTGGCAGGGAAATGAAAACTAATGAAAGGACTGAATCAGTTCCATTGGTAGGCAGATGAAGTGAACCAATGAAATTTTAGATTGATCGAACCACCTCCTAGGGGATATTGGGATTTGGTCAATGGCATGTGTCAATGAAGTCACTACTGATGAAAATCATCAAATGATGAAGGAATATATCAATGAAAATTGGGTCAAATTATTAAAAAAAATCGTATTCCCTCTAGTTGGTCAGTGAGACCACCACCTACTTCATTGATGTGTATATAATGAAGCTCAATCTTGGCATGAAATCCAAGTAATTGGATCAAAATCCTACAAATTAACATAAAACTAAGAAGCCCCCAAAAGGAAGCTAATTCTATAGTGAGATTGAGAATTTGAATGCAAACCTAAGATACAAATGCAACTAAATTTCCAATGGTCATGCAGTGTGACGTCCCCAGAATTTCTAAAACTTAATCTGATGTGTGACGTCCAAATTGAAACCCTCACCTCAGCGAGAATCCCAATTTAAACACCCCACACTAGGCTAAGAAGAAGAAAAGCAAGGGAGTCAGAAGGAAACAATCAGTAGCACATGTACATGAACAATAATAAAACCATACACACATGTTCACCATTCAACATATAATTACAACATGAATTGTTACAACATTTGATATTACATATTGAACACCAAACTTACATATACATGTACTACATCTAAACTACAGGATCTTAAGACAACAGGTCCACCTGTACATCAGCTCACCATACAACTCTCACTATCCTGGATCTTCAAGATCATAACCACAACCTAAACAAAAATATTACATGCGGTACACGTCAGCACAATATTTCATGAATATTGTACTGAGTACGCCTACGTGTCTTTTTATATACCTCTCATCATATCTTGGCAATAAGATAAAACTAATACTTGGCAGTAACAGAAGAATATAAGAAAAGTGTATACTTGCACAAAGATATTCATCAACAAAAGAGAGCACATATTTTAAGCACATTTTCCATTATATCATTCATGCATTTACTACCTGAGAGTTGAATGCATTAAGGCCTTTATGATCTACTACCAAAGAGTTGGATCATTTCACAATGTGATCTACTACCAAAGAGTTGGATCACTTCCAAGTACTTTACTACCAAAGAGTTGAAGTACTTATTTCCATCACTTTACTACCAAAGAGTTGAAGTGCTTAGATATAATGGAACAGATATATTATGTTACATGTGTTCATAGCAATAAGTATGGAAAATCATGCAACATATCATACCAGAACAATCATTTCAATCAATACCATATGCCAAGTATTTTACTACTCATATAACACAAGCATATTGTATAATAAGCCAAGTAAGAGGTAATGGCGTACCTTCCAACGAGATATCCTAATCACATATTCCTCATTTCATCTATATCCTTGGTCAACCCTGATTAAGACAAGACCATGTATTATCATCAGATTCACATCATCTTGCATCTCATTTTAACCATATCGTGTCCATTAGGGTTTCTCTTATCTCATTAGTATATGTACTTTATTACTTGTCTTATCATCTTGTAATTAGATTACTGATCTTATATTACAGATTAAGATACATAGTCTGATCATTATCTTCCATAGAATTTTTGTACACATTAATTAACCCTAGGTTACATCATTAACCTAGATTAGGGTTTTAAACCATGTATTAAAGGTCAAATTCATATAACATGAATTATATGCATCATCATGATCTCATCATTAAATCTGAGGTTTCATACTGATATGAGCTTACGCTGTGAATTTCATCATTTATTGAGCATGTATGTATTTACTGCATATTCATTAGGGTTATTAGCCCTAATTAGCCATATGGAGTAAATTACATGATTTTGTACATCAACATGACCATATCTGATATAATATGCATTATAAACATGAAATATGATTTACAGGTATTTTCTCATAATTTTAGGGAATCGTTTGATATTTATTATCCATCATAAGAGAATTTCACATCATACATGATATCGCTGTCATTAATGCATCAAAAGCAGGATATTATGCTTCCATCTTGTTCTATGCATTTTTATGAGAATTTTGGTATATTATATGTATTTTTCTGATAAGCGATCTAATTTCTACGAATTATGCAAGATCTGAGTATTTATCAAGATATTTACCTTGAACGACCAATAGACTATGGCCACGTGGCTATATCGGGCGTGGCTCACTCCTCCTCAGCACTCGTTGAGCCGGATGGCTTTTCTTGGTTCGATTGGGTTTATCCAGTTGATTGAAAACGGGCCCGGTCCAGCTCTGGGATCAATCGGGTCGGCGCTGGTTCGCTCCATCTCCTTCATTCTCTCTCGCGTCCTGATGCGAGTCCTGCAGCGGGCGACGTAGCCGCCGCCTGGGTCTCTTCCCCGGCGTGCAAAGCTGCCCCGATCCACCTGAGCGTGAGTGCCGCCGTTCGTAGGGTTGGGATCTCTGGCGAGTTTGCAAGCCCACTAAGATGCTCCTCGCTAACCTCTGGCTACTTCAGTCCTCAGCGTCGAACTACAGCCCTCCACTGCTACCTGCCTCCTAGGGTTTGGTTGTGGAGCTCGACCTCTGCAAGGGTGCCGCCGCCAGGCTCTTCTGTGGCAAAGCAAAGAGGCAACTTGCCTCCGCTCCGACCGCGGCAAGGAGCTCAGCATCTCCTGATCTTCGGCGCCATCAGGGACTCGTCGCCTCCTCCGTACGTCGTCTACACGGTTGCCGCTCCAAAGTAGCTTCTCGGTGATCCAGCAATGCGCCTGCCCTATTTCACGAGCGCGCCGCTGCACGGCTCGGCTCCGGTGAATAGAACCTCGATGCCCTGACCTCCTCGTCAGCCACTAGACGCTCCATCGGCTTTGTGATGGCCTTGTAGACTTCCTCGGCTCCTCTAGTTCTTGGCCACGACTCCAGGTCTCCATCTGGGTAGGGGCGCCGCCGTCACCTGGGATGACGCCGGAGAGCAGTCCCAGGACTTCCCTAGATCCATCATCACACCTGGTCCTGTCACCGACGAGCTCCTCCATGATCTGCGTTCTGACCGCAGCAAGGAAGCCCAACGACTCCTGGGCACCTCTGGTGGCTGCTCACGAGTCTAGTGGTGTCTCCACGGCTACGCCGGTCATGGAGGCCTTTGGATCCTCCCTCGGTGGTCCTGGTGAGTGCGTCGTCGCTAGCTGCAGCCATGAGTAAGGTCATGGGCTAGAAGACGACCACCTACTACTACTGTTGTCCCCTAATGAAGACTCCTCCCCTCTCTCCTCGTGAGTTAGGAGTAAAGAACATTCATTTGACTCCCAATTCATAAGGTAGAGGTTGGAGGACCCCGTCTCACGTCATATACCACGATTGTGATCATGGTAACATGGGGTATTGGCTGGCATAACCTCCCCACATTATAGTTAAGTTGGAGATATGGGATGGGCTCGCTTTCGGTATACGACTTCCACTAGGCACCACCTTAGTTGACACAATCCTTGACTCCTTCATTTCAAAGGTTCTGTGATAGTTTAATCAAAACTTAGTGTTATAAATTGTCTCTATCCTCATGTAATTGGGATCATAGAGTTATCACTATCCAAGGTGGATCTCATTCGTATTTCATGTCAAAAGACAATCGTTTGACCTATAACTAAATATCTTAAAAAGCCATCGGTTTATGGATCGTAATCATGTTATATACATAAATCAACAATCGAGGTAACTTACAATGTAACTCAACGCATGAGTTCACTTATGGCATTGTACATTTTAGGATTCCAAAAGTTCACTCCATCACATCCTACACACCTTAAAAGATATTTCATCCTCGAAATTAAGCCAGAAATCCAGTCTTTCACATCATATACATCTAAAGAGGACTTCCATCCTCGAAAGTAAGCCATAATCATACTTATAGGGAAAACCTTATCTTGCCTTCATCCACATGTAGGCACTAGTCTAGGTGCAACATATCCAACAACAAAGCTCCATAGCCATCTCCAAACTACCATTAGGGGGGTTTTAAAACACCTAAGGTGAAGCACCCCTTCATAGAAGGCTCAAACAAGGGTTTAGAAACTCTGATTAGGTCATAACATATCTCATAGTTAGGGTTCCATACTTATCTTTACCCATGCATTATTATTCAACTTCATATTACCATGTTCTAAGGGAGTTAACCCAAGTTAACCCATTATCAATGTGTCATCAACATTATGTTGTGCTAACTATGAAACTATATATTTTTCATCTTTATTAAGCACTAATATTAACAACTCTTATAACATGTTTCATCTATATGATCTCATTTCATTGCTCATAATAAGTTGCAACATTTACTAGTGATTTCATCACAAGATTAACCAACAAATCACATTATCATCATTATTCATGTTTTTGGTTAACCATTTATATTTTGATATCTATTAAAACATCTCTAGGTTTTCATCATATCATGTCTACATATCACGTCTTCAGATTAGAACACATCCTTACATATATTATATCATGGCTGTGCTAACAAACTTATGTGAGTGGCTTGTTAAACATATATTTATCTAGCCCAATTGAGGTTCTCCTAACCCATAGCATGAGGGCATTTCCATGCTCAGTCTCTCTAAGCTCACTCACCTCTATGAGTAGCTCATGTGCATATACTTTATCTTTCCTCTATATCTAGGGTTCTCGAATTACCTCATTGGCACTAGCTAATAGCTTCATTAGCTCTAGACACATAAGCACAAACCAAAACATGCTACAACATACTATTCATAGGTCTTCTACCCATGAAACATGCTTACCCAAAACTCTCTTGTACATGCAACCACTAGATTCCTATGCGGGAAACCACCAACCCGAGCACGAGGCTTCACGTAAACTAACATAGCTACCTCTTCCAGGGTCTTGGGCTCTCTCCCTCACCCAGATGGTAGGTTCTCATATTCATGTTCACATATGCACATATATAACCAGCCTCTCTCTATCTCTAGGGTTTGGTTCTCCCAAGGACATCTAGGGTTCAACAAGACTATAGGAATCATGCATTAAGCAACACAACTCATTCACTCAGGAGTAATCTAGTTTAGGACATATCATATCACGTATCTCAAAATTCTCATATTATGGAGTCTAGGTTCTTTGACCTTCTCCCTGTGGGTCTCACTCTCACTGGAGTTAACCCTGAAACTGGTCCTAACACTAGAGGTCCTCCTTTGTAAAAGAGCTTGAGGCTCATGCTGACTCACAACTTGTCTTAACTTAACTTATATTATCTCATAAAAGAACTCATACTTGCATCATCAAAACTTATCTCAAATCCACAAGCAGAACTTAAGTCCTCAAAGACAAACGTATATCATCATAAATTGTCTTATATCATCTATATAAGACTTACATCACATCTAATCCTATTCCATCTATCACATATTCCAACAAGGCTCTAGACATCTAATCTAGAACTACACTCTCTTCTAGACTGATGTCATTCACTTTCACTTAGGTTACATGACCACCTCCTACTCGTACATGTGTGGGGATGCATTTTTTTAATACATATACATAATAAAATATTATATAGTTTTTCTGTGATAAAACAAACGTCAGAGAAAACTATCGAGGTTCGAATTGATTGGAATCAAAAACCAAATCCTGGAAACGAGTGTCCCACACATTGTAGAGATTCCAGTGTCATGAAAACTAGTGAAAAGGGTGAGAACATGGTGTAGACTAGTGTAGCTATCCTAGACAACGAGCGCTATATGTCTAGGATTTCTCTTCCCTTAATGCACATCATTTCCAAATAGTGCAACGTCCCATACCGCTGCACTACAAGGAAAGAATGACATCTAAGGACTTGCTACTCAACAAGCACCAGTCTAGACCTAGTTCTCAGACATATAGGTGCTAACCTAGAGGCTAGGTCAGATCTAGTCTCTAAAAGATGACTAATCTAACCCTAAAGATTATTATGGTTCAAGGTTCTTTAGTTTTGAGTTGCATAATGAGCAAATGTCAGGCTTTACTATTGTTCATGCTCTGATACCACCTGTGACGTCCCCGGATTTTCTAAAACTTAATATGATGTGAGACGTCCAAATTGAAACTCTCACCTCAGTGAGAATCCCAATTTAAACACCCCACACCAAGCTAAGAAAGAGAATATCAGAGGAAGTCAGAAGGAAACAATCAGTAGCACATGTACATGACCAATAATAAAACCATACACACATGTTCACCATTCAACATATAATTACAACATGAATTGTTACAAAATTTGATATACATATTGAACAGCAAACTTACATATACATGTACTACATCTAAACTACAGGATCTTAAGACAACAGGTCCACCTGTACATCAGCTCGCCATACAACTCTCACTATCCTGGATCTTCAAGATCATAACCACAACCTAAACAAAAAGATTACATGTGGTACATTTCAGCACAATATTTCATGAATATTGTACTGAGTATGCCTACGTATCTTTTTCTATACCTCTCATCATATCTTGGCAATAAGATAAAACTAATACTTGGCAGTAACAGAAGAATATAAGAAAAGTGTATACTTGCACAAAGATATTCATCAACAAAAGAGAACACATATTTTAACCACATTTTCCATTATATCATTCATGCATTTAATACCTGAGAGTTGAATGCATTAAGGCCTTTATGATCTACTACCAAAGAGTTGGATCATTTCACAATGTGATCTACTACCAAAGAGTTGGATCACTTCCAAGTACTTTACTACCAAAGAGTTGAAGTACTTATTTCCAGCACTTTACTACCAAAGAGTTGAAGTGCTTAGATATAATGGAACATATATATTATGTTTCATGTGTTCATAGCAATAAGTATGGAAAATCATGCAACATATCATACCAGAACAATCATTTCAATCAATACCATATGCCAAGTATTTTACTACTCATATAACGCAAGCATATTGTATAATAATCCAAGTAAGAGGTAATGGCGTACCTTCCAACGAGATATCCTAATCACATATTCCTCATGTCATCTATATCCTTGGTCAACCCTGATTAAGACAAGACCATGTATTATCATCAGATTCACATCATCTTGCATCTCATTTTAACCATATCGTGTCCATAAGGGTTTCTCTTATCTCATTAGTATATGTACTTTATTACTTGTCTTATCATCTTGTAATTAGATTACTGATCTTATATTACAGATTAAGATACATAATCTGATCATTATCTTCCATAGCATTTTTGTACACATTAATTAACCCTAGGTTACATCATTAACCTAGATTAGGGTTTTAAACCATGTATTAAAGGTCAAATTCATATAACATGAATTATATGCATCATCATGATCTCATCATTAAATCTGAGGTTTCATACTGATATGAGCTTACGCTGTGAATTTCATCATTTATTGAGCATGTATGTATTTACTGCATATTCATTAGGGTTATTAGCCCTAATTAGCCATATGGAGTAAATTACATGATTTCGTACATCAACATGACCATATCTGATATAATATGCATTATAAACATGAAATATGATTTACAGGTATTTTCTCATAATTTTAGGGAATCATTTGATATTTATTATCCATCATAAGAGCATTTCACATCTTACATGATATCGTTGTCATTAATGCATTAAAAGCAGGATATTATGCTTCCATCTTGTTCTATGCATTTTTATGAGAATTTTGGTATATTATATGTATTTTTCTGATAAGCGAGCTAATTTCTATGAACTATGCAAGATCTGAGTATTTATCAAGATATTTACCTTGAACGGCCAATAGACTATGGCCACGTGGCTATATCGGGCGCGACTCACTCCTCCTCAGCCCTCGTTGAGCCGGATGGCTTTTTTTGGTTCGACTAGGTTTATCCAGTTGATTGAAAATGGGCCCGGTCCAGCTCTGGGATCAATCGGGTCGGGGCTGGTTCGCTCCATCTCCTTCCTTCTCTCTCGCGTCCTCATGCAAGTCCTACAGCGGGTGACGCAGCCGCCGCCTGGGTCTCTTCCCCGTCTTGCAAATCTTCCACGATCCACCTGAGCGTGAGTGCCGCCGTTCACAGGGTTGGGATCTCTGGCGAGTTTGCAAGCCCACCAAGATGCTCCTCGCTAACCTCTGGCCACTGCAGTCCTCAGCGTCGAACTACAACCCTCCACTGCTACCTGCCTCCTAGGGTTTGGTTGTGGAGCTCGACCTCCGCAAGGGTGTCGCCGCCAGGCTCTGCTGCGGCAAAGCAAAATGGCAACTTGCGTCCGCTCCAACCGCGGCAAGGAGCTCAGCATCTCCTGATCTTCGGCGCCATCAGGGACTCGTCGCCTCCTCCGTATGTCGTCTACACGGTTTCCACTCCAAAGCAGCTTCTCGGCAATCCAGCGATGCGCCTGCCCTGTTTCACGAGCGCGCCGCTGCATGGCTCGGCTCCAGTGAACAGAACCTCGATGCCCTGACCTCCTCGTCAGCCACTAGACGCTCCATCGGCTTTGTGATGGCCTTGTAGACTTCCTCGGCTCCTCCAGTTCTTGGCCACGACTCCAGGTCTCCATCCGGGTAGGGGCGCCACCGTCACCTGGGATGACGTCAGAGAGCAGTCCTAGGACTTCCCTAGCTCCATCATCGCACCTGGTCCTGTCACCGGTGAGAATCCCAATTTAAACACCCCATACTAGGCTAAGAAGAAGAAAATCAAGGGAGTCAGAAGGAAACAATCAGTAGCACATGTACATCAACAATAATAAAACCATACACACATGTTCACCATTCAACATATAATTACAACATGAATTGTTACAACATTTGATATTACATATTGAACACCAAACTTACATATACATGTACTACATCTAAACTACAGGATCTTAAGACAATAGGTCCACCTGTACATCAGCTCGCCATACAACTCTCACTATCCTGGATCTTCAAGATCATAACCACAACCTAAACAAAAAAGATTACATGCGGTACACGTCAGCACAATATTTCATGAAAATTGTACTGAGTATGCCTACTTTTCTTTTTATATACCTCTCATCATATCTTGGCAATAAGATAAAACTAATACTTGGCAGTAAGAGAAGAATATAAGAAAAGTGTATACTTGCACAAAGATATTCATCAACAAAAGAGAACACATATTTTAAGCACATTTTCCATTATATCATTCATGCATTTACTACATGAGAGTTGAATGCATTATGGCCTTTATGATCTACTACCAAAGAGTTGGATCATTTCACAATGTGATCTACTACCAAAGAGTTGGATCACTTCCAAGTACTTTACTACCAAAGAGTTGAAGTACTTATTTCCAGCACTTTACTACCAAAGAGTTGAAGTGCTTAGATATAATGGAACATATATATTATGTTTCATGTGTTCATAGCAATAAGTATGGAAAATCATGCAACATATCATACCAGAACAATCATTTCAATCAATACCATATGCCAAGTATTTTACTACTCATATAACACAAGCATATTGTATAATAAACCAAGTAAGAGGTAATGGCGTACCTTCCAACGAGATATCCTAATCACATATTCCTCATGTCATCTATATCCTTGGTCAACCCTGATTAAGACAAGATCATGTATTATCATCAGATTCACATCATCTTGCATCTCATTTTAACCATATCGTGTCCATTAGTGTTTCTCTTATCTCATTAGTATATGTACTTTATTACTTGTCTTATCATCTTGTAATTAGATTACTGATCTTATATTACAGATTAAGATACATAATATGATCATTATCTTCCATAGCATTTTTGTACACATTATTAACCCTAGGTTACATCATTAACCTAGATTAGGGTTTTAAACCATGTATTAAAGGTCAAATTCATATAACATGAATTATATGCATCATCATGATCTCATCATTAAATCTGAGGTTTCATACTGATATGAGCTTACGCTGTGAATTTCATCATTTATTGAGCATGTATGTATTTACTGCATATTAATTAGGGTTATTAGCCCTAATTAGCCATATGGAGTAAATTACATGATTTCGTACATCAACATGACCATATCTGATATCATATGCATTATAAACATGAAATATGATTTACATGTATTTTCTCATAATTTTAGGGAATCGTTTGATATTTATTATCCATCATAAGAGCATTTCACATCTTACATGATATCGTTGTCATTAATGCATCAAAAGCAGGATATTATGCTTCCATCTTGTTCTATGCATTTTTATGAGAATTTTGGTATATTATATGTATTTTTCTGATAAGCGAGCTAATTTCTATGAATTATGCAAGATCTGAGTATTTATCAAGATATTTACCTTGAACGGCCAATAGACTATGGCCATGTGGCTATATCGGGCGTGGCTCACTCCTCCTCAGCCCTCATTGATCCGGATGGCTTTTCTTGGTTTGACTGGGTTTATCCAATTGATTGAAAACGGGCCCGGTCCAGCTCTGGGATCAATCGGGTCGGGGCTGGTTCGCTCCATCTCCTTCCTTCTCTCTCGCATCCTGATGCGAGTCCTGCAGCGGGCGACGCAGCCGCCGCCTGGGTCTCTTCCTCGGCGTGCAAAGCTGCCACGATCCACCTGAGCGTGAGTGTTGCCGTTCGCAGGGTTGGGATCTCTGGTGAGTTTGCAAGCCCACCAAGATGCTCCTCGCTAACCTCTGGCCACTGCAGTCCTCAGCGTCGAACTACATCCCTCCACTACTACCTGCCTCCTAGGGTTTGGTTGTGGAGCTCGACCTCCGCAAGGGTGCCGCCGCCAGGCTCTGTTGCGGCAAAGCAAAGAGGCAACTTGCCTCTACTCCGACCGTGGCAAGGAGCTCAGCATCTCCTGATCTTCGGCGCCATCAGGGACTCGTCGCCTCCTCCGTACGTCGTCTACACGGTTGCCGCTCCAAAGCAGCTTCTCGGCGATCCAGCGATGCGCCTGCCCAGTTTCACGAGCGCGCCGCTGCACGGCTCGGGTCCGGTGAACAGAACCTCGATGCCCTGACCTCCTCGTCAGCCACTAGACGCTCCATCGGCTTTGTGATGGCCTTGTAGACTTCTTCGGCTCCTCTAGTTCTTGGCCACGACTCCAGGTCTCCATCTGGGTAGGGGCGCCGCCGTCACCTGGGATGATGCCGGAGAGCAGTCCCAGGACTTCCCTAGCTCCATCATCACACCTGGTCCTATCACCGGTGAGCTCCTCCATGATCTGCGTTCCGACCGCAGCAAGGAAGCCCAATGACTCCTGGGCACCTCTGGCGGCTGCTCACGAGTCTAGCGGTGTCTCCGCGGCTACGCCGGTCATGGAGGCCTTTGGATCCTCCCTCAGTGGTCCCGGTGAGTGCGTCGTCGCTAGCTGCAGCCATGAGTAAGGTCCTGGGCTAGAAGACGACCACCTACTACTACTGTTGTCCCCTAATGAAGACTCCTCCCCTCTCTCCTCGTGAGTTAGGAGTAAATAACATTCATTTGACTCCCGATTCATAAGGTAGAGGTTGGAGGACCCCGTCTCACATCCTATACCACGATTGTGATCGTGGTAACATGGGGTATTGGCTGGCATAACCTCCCCACATTATAGTTAAGTTGGAGATATGGGATGGGCTCGCTTTCGGTATACGACTTCCACTAGGTGCCACCTTAGTTGACACGATCCCTGACTCCTTCATTTCAAAGGTTCTGTGATAGTTTAATCAAAACTTAGTGTTATAAATTGTCTCTATCCTCATGTAATTGTGATCATAGAGTTATCACTATCCAAGGTGGATCTCATTCATATTTCATGTCAAAAGACAACCGTTTGACCTATAACTAAATATCTTAAAAAGCCATCGATTTATGGATCGTAATCATGTTATATACATAAATCAACAATCGAGGTAACTTACAATGTAACTCAACGCATGAGTTCACTTATGTCATTGTACATTTTAGGATTCCAAAAGTCCACTCCATCACATCCTACACACCTTAAAAGATATTTTGTCCTCGAAATTAAGCCAGAAATCTAGTCTTTCACATGCACTCACCATTATTATGAACCAAGAATGCTTCAGTATAATGTATCTCTTGATGGGATACCAAAAAAGTTGGTGCGCCTTAGTGATATGGGTAGTTCAATCATACCTTTTGAGGTCTTAAATCCTAAAATATAATTTACCCCACTTAGACTCTTGACTTCCTCATCAGGAATACTTTGTGTGTACTAATCATCTCTTCTCCATTATAATGAGGACATGCAAGGGTGCATGTACACTCAGATCCCATTTACATCTACCGACACAAAGGTAGATCCATCTTACTTCAACAGATAACCCTTTCTTCATACTTGGGAACTGCATCACTCAAGGGTGCAACACCACATGCCCATGTGGGGCCCAACTACTAGAGAACTAGCTCTAGAATCATCATAATACTAACCAACCACCCAAGTCTCCACTATAATTTTGGGAATCATAAATTTCCCCATAGATCACCAACATTCTTGGTTGCATACTTTGTCCTCACTGATGCACAACATGGGTTAAACTTCTTGACAGGTTGTCCATTGTAGTACTACTCTAAGTAGAGCATGCTGAAATGTATAGTACCGATTGATGGGCTACCTGAGAAGGAGGTGAACCTTGGTGACATGGGTAGTACAATCATCTCATTTAAGATTATTTTATCTAAGGCTTAATTCATAGGTTGTTTCAATATCCTCCATTTAGACCCTTGATATCCTCATCAAGTGTGACGACACACGTCATCATTAAGATAACAAGTGTCATTAACAATTAAAAAAAAACATGCGGAAGCGGTCGTTAGCAGCGGATTACTAAAAATCACTAAAAATTAAAACCATTTATCAAGAGATCCATTCATAGGAAAACTCTTTCATTTAGAACCAAAGTAAAACATTACATCCTGGTTCATATATATACATATCATGCCTCTTTGCACAAAATCTCATATCAAAGAATCAAAACACTAACTCCTAGGACCCGAGAGTACAGAGACGACTCATAGGACTATCTATACAAAACCAGACAGCCAATGTCTCCACCTGTTGGATCACTGCTGTCCCTGTGACTGCTGCTGCTGTTGCTCACCCACTGAAAGGTTTCTTCCTCTTCTTCAGCGATTACCTAAAAATTTAATCCCACGAGGGTGAGACAATTATAAAAATTGTCCCAGCGAGAGATATAACTCTCTACCAGAAACATTGTTATTGTTGATAATAGAATAACACTGAGCAGTAGAATTATATTTACTCAACAGCAGGTAAATCATTGAATAAGATATGCATAGCAGTATTCTCTATGCAATCATTTCAATTATAACTTGATTAAGCAACAAGTCATTCATTTAATAAGGAATATGAATAACATGTATATCATTTATCCAACTATGATATAATAGACCATGTATCATCAACCATTGATTCTCGCAATTCAACCCTAAGCAAATATGCTACACGGCTGATTACGTTTTACAATCATACTTATGCCCTGAGGAGATGAGGTATACCGCTCATACTCCAACCGTCCACGGTTACGTAAAGCATCGGTACCACACATAGGTCAATGGAAGAGCCGGATTCCCATGACCTCATCCGTCTCGGTCAGTACGAGACTACATGCAGGACATCTTGTGTCTCTGCTAGATAGCTTTCCAGGGTATACTGGTAACATTGCTATTAGAGTTATAGCCCGTAGCATATACTCTCTTCAGGATATGGCCTGTAGCCAATGCCTAGTATTATTTGTGGAGTCATGGCCCGTAGCCATGCTCTTATTGGGGTATGGTCTGTAACCAATCCCATTCATAGGACATAGCCCGTAGCAATGCCTATGGGGCATAAGGATATAATTGCCCAATTACCCCGACATATTCAAAAATATGCGTTCCGAGTAAACTTGTTTCACCATTCAGCTAATTCTGACGTTGATGGATCTGTGGTCAGGGCAACTACATTATATGGTATCTCTTGATTAATCAAGTACATTATCATATTCTTTTAGCATCAACCAAGGTTACAAACATAACTTAATAAGACAAATGCTATAAAGAAAACATGTACTATTTCCATTAATCACTTCTCAGTCTTTATAAGACATTGGGATCTCAGTCCCTCATTTCAATACTGGAAATTATCATTCCTTTGCAACTCAATGCCATAATCATATGGTTCTGGGTATTCAAACCCTTAGCTCATCATTGAGCATTATTACCACTTTTTCAGGTAACTATCACCTTCAGGTCATCTGAACAAGGTAAATATGATTCTTATTACATAAACATCTTCTCATGGGACTTAAGGCCCATTACTTCTCTTATTACCTCATACTAGGCAATAAGGTATAGCATGGCACATAAGGCCCAATAAACAATGTCAATACATAAAATGTCATAGCTCATACCTGGCTATGTTCATCATCACATATTACCTGCAAGGTTAGTACATATGATAATACATCAATTTCATATCAGCACCATGCAAAACAATATATAACATCATTATTCAAGGGTAAAGCCACTATTCCCTTACCAGGGTTAGGGTTTCCCATTTCTTATCAATCAGGGTTACTCATTCCCTATGCTCAATCAAGACCAATGACTTATCATTTCATTGTCCAGAGTTAGAGTTCATGTTATATGGTATAACCCAAAAATTAGGGTTTCACATACCTTCACCCTATTTTAGAATTAGGGTTTTCATATAGCATCACCCTTCATTAGGGTTTCATATCACGTTGCCCATAATTAGGGTTTACTAATCATTCCCAATTAGGGTTTCTCATAGAATCACCCTCAATTAGAGCTTTACATGGATACACTTTCAATTAGGGTTTCATATAGATACACCCTCAACTAGGGTTTCACATGGATACACCTTCAATTAGGGTTTCATATAGATACACCCTCAACTAGGGTTTCACATGGATACACCCTCAACTAGGGTTTACTATTCATTCCCAATTAGGGTTTCTCATAGAATCACCCTCAATTAGAGCTTTACATGGATACACCTTCAATTAGGGTTTCATATATATACACCCTCAACTAGGGTTTCACATGGATACACCTTCAATTAGGGTTTCATATAGATACACCCTCAACTAGGGTTTCACATGGATACACCCTCAACTAGGGTTTACTATTCATCTTAATTAGTGATTTCACATGTAGACAACCTCTTATTAGGGTTATACATTGAATCAGCCTCAATTAGGGTTTACATCATGTATTGGATCCATGCATTTGTTATGCATTAATGACTAGTACCATTAAAGGTATCTCCCACCTAATCACATTAGGTTTTCAAAAAGGTTTGATCAATTAGACCTTCAATAACATGAGGTATCCAATTGAATTAACCAAATTGAACCACACTCAATTCTAATCAATGGAACTTCAACCAATTGGATCATCAACTCAATCATCATTTGAATCATGGCTCACCCCTCAATTGGGACTTCAATTATGGTCTTATCTCAATGGGATTAGGGTTTATAAACACCAATTAGAGCTTTGAAGTTGATCATCAATCATGCTACTAATTGTGTTTCAATTGATTGCATTGGACCTTCAACCATTGAATTCATGGAACCAATCATCAATTGGACCTATGCTCATACTTCAATTGAGTTTAATAAGTCAACCTTCAACTAATTTGACCCTCAATTGACCCTCAATTGGTCATCAATTAGGGCTTGATTCAATTGAATTAGGGTTTAGAATTGATGATCCTTCAATACTAATCAATGTAAGACTAGTTACTTTGAAACTTTTGAACCATCATCCAAATTGGGTATGACCTGACCCCAAACGGTCTTGAGGTCGTTTGGATGACCTACAAACGGTCTTGAGACCGTTTGCCCATCATATCACTCAAATCCAATCCATCCAATTAAGGTTTGGATCATTGGATTGATCACCAAATCAGCATTGCATTGAATATCAGTTTGGTACCTTTAGACCTTCAAACACCTAACCATACTCAACCCTAGACCTCCAAACGGTCTTGGGTGACCACCAAACGGTCTTGAGACCGTTTGGCCCATCCATCCTTTGAATTCTAGTGAAAAATCATCAAGGATTGGTCTATCGAGTTGATCAACAATTCAGCACTTAGTTGCAATATGATTGGTACCTTTGGACCTTCAATTGATCAACTATACTTGACCCCAGACCTCCAAACGGTCTTTGGGTGACCCCCAAATGGTCTTGAGACCGTTTGGATAATCCCCAAACGGTCTTGAAACCCCCAAACGGTCTTGAAACCATTTGGGCCAATAAACCCAAAATCTCTAATTAACTCATTGGAATTTCAGCACTAATTCCAATTAGGGTTTGCCTAATTGAATAGCGTTCAACTCACGATTCCTTGGGAATTAACCCCTCAAATTTGGTGAGTTATTATACAACATAATTAGTATCAGTAATCCCAAACGGTCAACTCTTGGTCAACGCACTCAAACGGTTTTGAAACCGTTTGCCCAAAAAGTTCAATTAAATCAGATTGAACATCAGCACTTAATCCAATTAGGTTTCCCTAATTGATTAGGCTTCAACGCACGATTCCTTTGGAGTTAATCCCTCAAATTTGGAGGGTCATTAACCAACATCATTATGAACAGGAATACCAAACGTTCAATGCTTGGTCAACTCACTCAAACGGTTTTGAAACCGTTTTCCCAAACAGGTCAAGTTAATCAGGTTGAAAATCAGCATTTAATTCAATTCGATTTTCCTAATTGATTGGCCTTCAACTCACGATTCCTTTGGAGTTAACCCCTCAAATGTGGAGGGTCATCAGCCTAAATAATTAGGAACAAGATTACCAAACGGTCAATGCTTGTTAAACCATATCAAACGGTTTTGAAACCGTTTTCCCTTAAACGGTTTGCTGAAACCGCATAGCCAATCAAATTAAAACGATTTGGAGTAGCTATCAAAACCGTTTGGCTTGGTACTTTTCTTTGGATAAGCATATAGGATGATGTCATCATCCCCTTCATTCGAACATCCAAGAACAGCAACTGTTCTTGATGGAAATTGCAGCAAAGAAACAAGAGTGTAGCAAATTGAAGAAAACAATCAACAAAGCATAGAGAATTGATGCAATAGCAATGATTATGGGTTTAAGTTATAAAACCCGCCTCAAATCTGATCTCCAAGCTCCAAGATCCACGTCTCTAATGGTGTATGGAGTTCCAGCAACTATCCAAGGTTCGTTCTTGAGCTTTTGGATGAACAAGTTGGCTAGAATTGGAAATCGGGTGAAGAAAACCAAGAATCAAGCATTGTTTTAGGGTTTTCACCATGAATCCAAGGTAGAAGATGATCAAAACCTTACCAACAGGTTGTGTTCGTCCTTCTCCTGCTCCTGAGATCTTTCTTGGTCGGCCAAAGCAAAATGGTAGGGAATAGACTAAGGGTACGACCCTTATGTGTTATTGAAATAAGATATACATAAAGAATATGTATATGGTTTTCAAGGAAAGAGAAAATGAAATTATTTTCTTTAAATTCCATACTAATTTCCCCCAAATCCTACTCCATTTCTTGGCCACGAAACCACCTTCAAAGTCTTGCAAAAGCTTTTCATTATCCAAGAATTAATGGAAAAGAAATTAAGCACCTTAAAGAGTTTTATATTAATATCCAACTTTTAGTGGATATTACTTTTGATTATAATAATGTGAGTGGCTTCCACTCAACCAAGATCTTTTTGTGCCATAGCAAGGCACAAGCTCGTCCAACACCTTACAAAATCATCCCTCAACTTTTGGTTGAAGGGCTCCTCAATTAATTTATTTCTTTTTGCATAAATTAAACTAAAGTCCCATATATGCTTAAATCTTGATTATTTTAATGTCAAGATTCTCTCTCCTCCAAGATAACTCAAATGAGGCTCCCCTCTCATTTTCTTTTCTCTACTTTATGCCAACAAACATGAGAGATCCTCTAGAGGTGATATATTGCATATTTAACCCTAGATTTTGGGTAAATTGCACATTACACCAAAACTAGGTTTTAATGCACAAGGTTTGCTCTACAAGCTTTATCTTGATGCCCAAGCTTGTGGAAACCATACCATTACATCATATTCATTATTATGATGTCTCAACATCATAGGAACATCTTATCATGTGGAATTTGCAAGTTAACCCCTCAACTTGGGTAATTTGCACATTAGTCCAAGATAAGCAAACATTGCTTCAACATTGTCCAAACATGACCAAAATTGAAACATAAGTTCCTCATGAGCCCTAATTACTTTTCACAAGATAGTATTAAGCATATAATCATCTTTATTAATCAAAACACCTAGGTTTTAAACATAACCCAGGTTAGGGATGTTACATCAAGGATCAACTTTATGGCCTCATAATCTCTTCAGATTTTAGTGGGGTTTTGATATGGCTTGCACACAGCCAACTCCTCATGCCTACCAGTAAAAATGTGTCTCCATATTGCCTTAGTGGGTAGAAATTTCTTCATGATTGGAATGTACAACTTAAGAATGTAGTGTCACATATCCATGCGGGTCTCACTTTCTAGAGTGGAACTAGATCTAATACCATTATATCACCTAGACCAACCACCAAACTCTCTAGTAGAATTCTAGGAATGATAATTGGTGCCTATAGACCACCACTTGCCTCAGTTGTGTGCTTTCTCCTTACTCATGAGCATGAGTTCATCTTCCCCACATGTCATCTATCATATTACTACTCTAGGTCCAGCACACCTAACAATTTAGTACCTATTAATGGAAAACCTAAAAAGGAGGTGTACCTTGGTGATATGGGTTCTCAAATCATCCCTATTGATATCAGTTTGTCTAAGACGACAATTTTGGAATGTAACAAGCTCTCTATGATTGTTCCCTCAGATTTTGTCATTCCTTGAGTTGGAGATCAATTCACATATGCCACATTGACCTCCATCCCTCTAATGTGATGAGGAATACCTCTCTCTATATCCTTTATTGTATTGTTTCTTATATCATGAGAGAATAGCTTCCTCGTTAGGGTATGTGGAGAACCTTCTAACCTGTATGGATGAGCCTATATCCATTTTTATCATTACATGAAAAGTTAAATTATGAATGAATAAAATCATGTTTGCTTCTTAGATTTGTTCCTAATTTTGATGTTAATTTAATCTTAAACATAAACAACTTTGAAATCCTAGATTAGAATTTTGGTTCCATTCATGTTGACCCTGAGATTGAAAATTTGAAAGTGTAGTACAAGACATTTAAGTAACATGCCACTGTGTCTATGATGATATCCATCCATGTAAGTTCCTCATTCCTAATGGATTAAAATTACAAAAACTCTATTTATCATTCATTAATATGTTAAAGCAGTGACAATGAAAAAATATTCATAGTTGCAATGAATTCCAATCCACCCCAATGATTCCATCTTTTAATTTAAATCATTATTTAACCAATCTTCTTGATCTTCAAATTAGTTAATAATCAACTTTAAAATTTGGATTTAAATATTGGTTCCAATGTGATTTAAATCATATGGTCTAGTTCTTATTCATGTTGTCCCTTGATATTAGCTCCTAATATGTATTTCTATAAAATTTGACCTAACTGTAGCATTTTTATAAGTCTAGTTAACTAAATATACAATTATTAAGTCTATATAATTGTTAGTGTGATAATTCTCACATCATCCATGTTGCTTAGTTATCTAGAAATTAGTATAGGGAACTCTGATCTAGATCCGTGAATTCCAATTTTCCATTGCATGTAATATCATGTACCAAGGTCCTTTATGATAAATTACTTTCAAATGGTATTATAGAAATAAACATCAAACATGAATTGAAGTCATGAAATTCTATGTATGTGTCATCTAAATGGAAATTAAATATGAGACCAAAAAGACAATAAGTTAGGAAATTTATTTTCAACTTCGTGCTAGATCACATGTTTTAGGAATTGGGAGTGGAGTCTTTTATTTAGATTTTCCATTTTTAAAATGTTATTTGTGATTTTATACTAGAACAAAACTCAATTAACTGGTATATGTTTGCAATTTTTCTGTGACTAGAATGTAGTCAACAACATCATGTTCCAATTTTAATATAAAAACACTTGATTCATTTTGTATTTTCTAATTTTGACCAATATTATACATTAATTGGTTTATTTGTAAAATGGAATATCATAATCGGTACATATTTGATTGAATAGATCCAAATAATATATAACTAATAATAGTTTCATTCACATTTTCTAATCAAATGAAAATTGATTTCAAATATAGTTTAAATGCACATAGTTCTCAACTACTCTTACTGTTTCAAATTTAGGTTGATCTCATACAGGTTGTTGTTCCATATGTGGAGTATATATGAGTAGGAACTAACCTACTATAATGCACACAACTTCTTAATTTGATATCAAATGTTTTAATATTGTGGACAAATAGTTTAACCCTTAAATGTGATTTAACTAGTCATGACTTTCTTAACTAGACCCCTTATAGTGTGATTTTCTTTGACCCGCCATTATTAGTTCATTATGTTTTTTATGTGTTAACTTATGAAGGTATCTTCTCATAATCTGATGGTTTATCCCTCTAATTTACATGTTATGACTATTATGTTTTATTGATCATTGATTTGATGCTAGGCACTAGGAATTCCACATGACAACCCATACTTACACATGTGCTCTATAATCTTAAGAAGACTGTAAACTTTTCTATAACATATTAATCTATTTGAAGATGATGCTTTCCTGGAGTGTTTTGACATTGGAATTATGTATCAAAGTAAGATTTGGGTATATGTATGCACTTTTTTAATTATCCATGTTTTGTTTATTTAATATTTGTACACTAAAGTGGAGATGTGTTTCATAATACACTATAATAGAAGGAGGTACTGGATAGTAAACCAAATTGTTATTAAATGTTAGTTTATGTAATATGTATAGTAATCATATAGTATTCTATTTAATGCAGTCACTCTAAGATATAAAACTCAAAATCCATGAAAGGGACAAGCACATGTATGTGACACTCTAAATTTTTATGATATTTCATTTGAACATTATGGGTCCGCACTCCCAGACACACACGTAGAACAACATAATTATTATTTTTGACCCCTTTTCTAATTCTCCATCCAAAACAACAAGATGTGCTACAACCATTAGTAGGCTTTACCACCTGAGCCACTTGCTAACTGTGTCACCCTCTAACTTAGATGAAAATTTTACAAATTAACACAACAAATACTATCCTTTCTTAGTTGTAGTGAAAGAAATCAGAATTTGACAATACAAATAAAGTGTGGCTTCTCTCCTTTACTTGTTTTGTTTTGACACTTACTTCTTCTACTTTATTTTATCTTATTACATTTAATGTGTGTGGATACAAAGTTTATGTACTGAAAATTTCAAAAATATTTTTATTAGTTTGTGTGATGATATGTCAACATATTGGAATAGAATATATACCTTAAGAGTAAGATAGGTTGATGAAAATTTATTGAAATTTGACAAAAGTAGATACTTAATCTCAGATTGTCCATACAAATAACATTTAAACAAACGTTTATCCTTTTTTCATGTTAGGAGGCGACCATGTTCCTTCTCTCTTATAAAATGAAACAATTCGATATAGTTGTAATAAAATGCAAGAGAGTGGTTTAAATTCCACATGTACAATATTCTAGTTTGCATGTTTGAAAAAAAGGTTAAAGTGTTGTCTAAGTGAGAGAAACATTTAGAAACACAATCAACAATTATGCTAGAGTAGTCCTATATGTTCTAGTTGTAGATAAAAAGTGCATTTTGTGGAACACTCATTCAAGAAAAAGCATGTAAATTATTGGAGGAGGTTTGGGTAATGGAAAATCCTATTCATAAACACTCTCAACAATAAGACACTTATTTCGTAAAAAAAAGTTACCTAAGAGTGATTAAATCTTAATATGACTAGTGTGGTTTCTAGTGTTAACATGGCTTTATAATAGTTATAAATCATCATTATCATCATCTTCATCATCATCATCTAAGCCTCAATCCCAACCATGTTTGGGTAGGCTACTCAGATCCTTCATTCCCAATCATCTATGTTGTGAGTCATACTCTGATTGTAACATCCCTGAACTGGGTTATGCCTTAACCCTAGAGGTTTTGCTTAAGTAATTCATTTATATTCTTGTATTTATCCTTTGAAAAGTAATTAAGGCTCAATAGGAACTTATGTTTCAATTTTAGTCCTTTTTGAATAATGTTGAAACAATGTTTTACTTGTTTTGGACTAAAGTGCAAATTACCCAAGTTGAGGGGTCAACTTGCAAATTTTACATAATAAAATGTTCCTAAAAGTGTTGAAGCATCATAAGAATGAAAATGATGCAGAGGTATGGCTTGTGGTAGCCTGAGCACCAAGAAAGAGCTTATTAAGCAATGTTTGTGCATTAAAACCTAGTTTTGGTATAATGTGCAATTAACCCAAAACCTAGGGTTCAATGTGCAAAATACCACTTTTAGAGAGTCCCTAATATTTCTTGGTATCAATTAGAGACAATAAAATCAGAGGGGCATCTCAGTTGAATCACTTTGGAGGAGAGAGAATCTTGATATTAAAATAATCAAAATTTAAGCACAATTGAAACCCTAATTCAATTTAAAGCAAAAATAAATATATTAATGGAAGTGCCCTTCAACAAAAAATGAGATGGTTGAATTTACATAAGTGTGAACGTCCTTGTGCCTTTCAAAGTCCACGAAATATCTAAAGTGAGTGGAGAGCCCACTCACATTAGTTAACTAAAAAGTAATACCCACTCAATTTTGGATATTATTATTATAATGGTTAAGTTGCTTAATTTGTTTTCCTTTAATTCATGGATAATGAAGAGAAATTCGAAGGTGGGGAAGATGGTTTCACATTCAAGGAATTGAGGGGGAGATGTGGCATCAATTTTGGGAATTGAAGGATTATTATATCACTTTCTCTCTCATTGAAATTTCCTTATAAACATCCCATTTTCAACCCACATGAAAGACTTTTTCGACCCCTTTTTATTTCCTTGCTTTGGCCGTGCACAAAGGAGCTTAGGACCAATAGGATGACGTGCCCCAACCTGTAGGTAAGCTCCATAGTCATCTTCAACCTTGATTTCATGGTGGAAATCGAAATTCAATGCTTAATTTCTTCTTTTCTTCATTCAATCTTCAACCTTGGCCATTCTTTTCACTCAAAGACTTGAGGACGAGACTTGGCCAGTTGATAAAGCTTCACTCACCATTGAGGACGTGAAGCTTGAAGCTGAGATTCAATTTTGAAGGCGGTTTATATAACTTGAAACCTTAAATGCTATTATTGCATTCAATTCTTCATTTCATGATTGATCGTTTTGTTCTTCTTAAAATTCCTTTGGTTAATTGATGGAATCATCATAAGAATGGTAGTAGACTTTGAAGGATCGAAGCTTGAGGATGATGACATCATCCTAAGCACACACCTCAATCTAATATCTTGAGAAAACAGTTTCATCTCTTGAGACTAAACGATCTCAAGATCGTTTGGTGAACAAACGGTCTCAAGACCGTTTGACACCAAATGGTCTCAAGACCGTTTGAGGTCAAAAGAACTCAAGACCGTTTGAGGTCAGGAGATATCGTGGTTGGATGATGATCTAATGGTTCTAATTGATTGACTCGTAATAGGTTCAGTGATGGATAATCCATTGATTACAAACTCCAATCGATTGAATTGATTGAAGCCTTAATTGATGGAATTGATCAAGACCGAATGAGTAAAACCAATCAAGATCGAATGGGCAAAATTGATTAAGACTGAATGGGTAAAATCAATCAAGAACGAATGGGTAAAAGTGAATCAAGACCGAATGGGTAAAATCAATCAAGATCGAATGGGTAAAGTTGATCAAGATCGAATGGGTAATTTGATCTTCAAAACTGATTGGGCTCTTTGACCGTTTGGAGGGGTTGACCGTTTGAGGTCTAAATAGTTTCAAACCGTTTGAGGTTTATTATTATTTAATTCAAATGGTCTCAAACCATTTAAGGTTTAATATTATTTAATTTAAACGGTTTCAAAACCGATTGAAGGAATTAGGGCAAGACCGTTTAGAGGTTGAGTACCTCAAGATTGTTTGAGGTCAAGTAGAGTCATGGATGGATGGAGATCTAAGGGTTACATTTTGATCTATTTTAATGATCTCAATGATGGATGGTTCAATGAGCGCAAACCCTAAATTGATTGGTTGAAGAAATCCCGAATTGATCCTTTTGGTTTCAAGGTGGTTTGGACCAAACGGTCTTGAGACCGTTTGGGATCAAACAGTCTTCAGACCGTTTGAAGGTTCAAAACTCTCAAAACCGTTTGAAGGTCTAATACCTCAAAACCATTTGAAGGTTTAATTGATTCAAATCTTGTAAGTACAATCAACCCCATGATTGTTCATGATGTTTATCAAAGGTAATCACAATGGTTGTACCTTCAAGGTACTTATGTGATTAGTGCCTTTTGAGTGATTAATCTTTGATGCTTATGAAAGCAATGCCGCAATACACTATGCTAACCCTAAATGTATACATTTGAATGAAGGGTTAACCAAAATTAATCAAGTTTGAAGTAATTAATATCCTTAGAGAGGAAGAGAGAGAGAGAGGGATCCATACATGTATAATAATAATGTAATGATTAAACCTCAACACTCTCAACATGAATAAAATATGTAATTAGGGTATGTTTCTTGATAAAGTGATCATGAATCTCTAATTGAGAAGGTTGATGAACCCCAACCCTAATTTAGGGCAATGCTAGGTGTAAGCCTAATCTAGGGCAATGATGTAACCCTAATTAAAGGTGAAGTCATGTGAAACCCTAATTAAGGGTGATGTTATGTGAAACCCTAATTAAGGTTGAAGTCATGTGAAACCCTAATTAAGGGTGATGTTATGTGAAACCCTAATTAAGGATGATGTCATGTGAAACCCAAATTAAGGGTGAAGTCATGTGAAACCCTAATGAAGGGTGATGTCAAGTGAAACCCTAATACAAAGATATGATGTGAACTCTAATCCCAGGGTGATGCTATATAATGTTATATGAAACCCTAATATGAAATCCTAACCCTGATATAGGGTAAAGGTATGTGAAGCCCTAATTTTGGGTTATAGTGCATGAAACCCTAATTTTTGGCAATATGGTGATAAACCATAACTCTAATTTTGGGCAATATGATGATAAACCATAACTCTAATTTTGGGCTATGAGTTGAGAAACCCTAATTTCAGGTAATGCCATGTGAAACCCTGATATAGAAGGATGTTATGTGAAATTCTAATGTAGGGTGATGTTATGTGAAACCCAAAAATGGGGAGATGTTAGGTAAACCCTAATTGATAATGATGGAAAACTCTATTCCTAATAATGGAATAGTGACTAATATACTGATAAGTGAAACACCTAAAGAGGTTGATAATGGATATCTTCATATCAATAATTCCTTAACTCGAGATGATTCCATATCATTGATAATGGTTGCATATTTCAAATAAGTGACTTATGACCAATACATTACATGAAAAAGGTGATGAACTGGTGCATAAAGTATTAGGATGGGAGATACCCTAATACAAGATAAGTTGATAAACTTAAGATAAAATATACCCTCAAGACATGATCGACATCACTTCTGGCACCTCAAGATTGATACACCTTGATGTATTCTAAATCCAATATACTTGGATGAGTAACACATGAAGTGTGTCATGTCAATTGTTACATTGAGATGAAATGCACTTTGATAAGTGTAGGCTAATATTCCTTATGAAAAGGTTAAGCCAAATCAATAAAGTATGATGTAATCATATTCTAGTAAAATTGAGAGAGGAACTTATATCTTGTATTGATAACTCATTTAATGATAAGTGATGAGAATGAATAAGCATGATTAAATACTTATGTTATCAATGTTGGCTCCTAGATGTGTGGAGCAATGAATTAGGGCTTGATCATTAATAATATGATCTTGAGAACCTAAATGGTTAATTATGAAAAACCCTAAATCTGATGAATGGTGATGATATGTAAGAGAAATCCTAACCCTAAATAAGGTAATAGTGATGCTACTCTTACATTGCATAGTGTTGATATGCAGTTGATATAACTGTAATCATGTAATGATCATGCAGGTAATCATGAGATGATGAGAATAGCCAGGTATGAGCTATGATGTGTTAATTATTTAAATACTTTATGGGCCTTGAGATCCATAATATGCTTTGTTGCCTAGTAAGAGGTAACAAGAGACTAAATGGGCTTTGAGAGCCATGTGAGATGCTTGTGTAGAAAGTATCATGTTTACCTTGGTCAGATGACCTGAAGGTATTAGTTGCCTGATAAGTAGTAACAAGTGTTCTTTGATGAACTGAGGGTTTGAATACCCATATTCCATAATCATGATAATGAGATGTTAAGGGATGAGAATGTCCATGATGTGACAAGGGATTAAGATCCCAATGTTCTATAAAGTTTTGAAAAGTACTTGATAGATGAATTATACTCTTCTTTGTAGCATTTGTCATACTAATGTTTGAGAACTTGACTGATGCTAAAAGACTACAGTAATGCACATAATGAATCAAGTGGAATCTTATCATGTAGTGCCATGGCCATATAACCATCAGTGTCAAAATTTGCTGGATGGTGAAACGGGTTGCTCTGTGGCATAACCCGGAATGCATATTTTTGAATATGCAGGGGTGATAGGAGAAAATATACTTACGCCCTAATGGAGGAATTGATGTGAGATAAACATTATATCTCTCAATCCTTCATTATATATGTCAGGGTGGATGTATCACTAATCCCCCGATAACAGGATGGATGTATCATGAATCTCCCGATAATATTAATGTCGGACCGATGTGAGATAAACATGATATCTCTCGATTGTGAAGAGAGTACAACTGCCACTGTAACTCTATAGTGAAGTTACCAGTATACCCTAGAAATCTATTTAACAGAGACATAAGATGTCCTACATTAAATCTCGTACTGACCGAGATAAGGGAGGTCATGGCAGCCAGCTCTTCCATTAACCTTGTATGGCACCGGTTTCGACTTCACAATGGTCGGTTGGAGTATGAGCGGTATACCTCATCTCCTCATGGCATAAATTTGATTGTAAAATGTAATCAGCCGGTTAGCACGTTTGCTTAAGGATTGAATACGAAAAACATTGGCTTATGTTACATTTCTTTATGCATCTTTAGCTAATAGATGATATATTTATGATTCCTTGCATTCCTTGCAAAGTAGATAAATGATGTATAATTCTATCATGGGTAGATGCAATGTTCTCCTTAAGAAAGGAGATTATCCTATTCTGTTCATACAATGATTAATACTGCTATTAATATAAAAGAACTCCTGCTCAGTTTTATTCTATCAATATGCAATAATAATGTTTCTGGCAGAGAGTTATATCTCTCGCTGGGACAATTTACAATTGTCTCAACCCTGTGGGATCCAACTTTTTAGGTAAACGCAGAAGAAGAGGCAGAAACCCTACAACAGGGAAAGAGAAGCAGTAGCAACAGGGACAATAGTGAATTCTCAGATGGAGACACTGGCTGTCATGTCTTGTATATAGAGTCATGTGTATCGTCTCTGTACTCTCAGGTCCTCAGAGTTAGTAGTTAGTACTCTTAATACATCAATCTGAGATTTTGGCTTGATGCCTCGAGGTTTTATGTTGTATATGTATAGTTTTGGCAAAGCAACTGTTCTATGTAATCCTCGAAAAGAGACGGTACATGGTATGTACTTGTGAACCAGAATGTAATTGAATTACTTTGGTTCTTTTTGAAAGAGTTTTCCAATGTATGGATCTCTTTGTAAAAGGTTTTAATTTTTAGTGATTTTTAGTCATCTGTTGTCAATGATTGCTTCCGCTTAGTTAATAACATTTTGTTCAAACGATGTGTCACACTGATGAAGATGCATAGATTCAAAATATCTCTTTATAATCTCTTCCCAAGTTAGTTTAGGTCTACCTCTACTTCTTTTAATTGTGCATGACTCAATAACCTTACTTCAAATAGGTTCTTATGCCATGCTATGTTGCACATGCACATATTATCTTAGACAACCTTCACACAAATTGTTCTTGATGCTCACAACCGCCACTTTGTTCCTAATATAGTCATTCATCAAAATATCTTTTCTTGTCTTCCCACACATCATCTCAACACACACATTTCATCCACATTCATCTTGTTGAGACCTTATTTCTTCACTGTCGAACATTCTCTCCCATATAACATGTCTGTGTAGGTGTTCTTTTTACTTACTATTTAATCTGAGAGTAATATAGTGGTCACATGATACTCCAATTGAACTCCTCCACTTCAACCATCCTACTGTAATCATGTGATGGACATCATCTTGAACCTTATCCTCCCTTACAATAATAGAACCCAAGCAGCAAAACTTATCACATATCGGTACATCCATTCCATCTAACTTGCCACGACCATTCACAAATATAGATCGGCTAAAATTCATTATGTTTGATCAATATTTCTTCTAATGATCGTAAATTCATTAAGTTATAATACATTTCTCCAACATTCAAATTTATCATTCAATATTTATTTTCTTTCTTCTATCAACACAATATCATCAGCAAATAACAAGCACCTTGCTTTCTAAACTCGTCCATATCAAGAACATGTAGGTATAAACTAAATTCCTATCCTTTTTGTTCCCCAATAGTGATAGGAAATATTTATGTCTCTCCTATAGGATTCCTAACACTTGTAGTTAAATCATCATGCACGTCTTTAATTAGGTCAATGTCTTGGATAGCCACACCTTTTTTATCCAAAACCCTCCATAACACTTCCATAGGTGTAATGGACTGAATCTTTCTCTCTTTCCCCATTAGGTAATTCCATACCCTACCTAGCTCAAGTTTCTCATCTCACCTACAATTTCATAATCGAATATGATTCAATGTGTAATTGATAACTACTGAGTGCAATTGATACCTTGGTGACACAATTTGACTCTGATATAGATTTGAATCCTATCACTAATTCCCATCTTTCCCATCTATATTGAACTAAATTTTAAACATATACATATCTGGTTCTCATAATCATCTTGTAGATCTTGTTCTCATGATTCCAACACATGTCATTTCATCAAAATCAGTGTTGTTATGGGCAAATTATGTCCAGTTAAAGACCATGGCCTTTGAACTTTCTTTTAAACCATTTTTCTACCCTCATTGAGTCTTGGGCCGGCCGTTTTGGGCTGAATTATAGAAGTTGGCTCACTCGCACCCTTCCTCATTTCCTCACCTCCATTTTCTCCTTCTTGTACATGTACAGGGTTGAATAAGACCCTGCACATGTCATGTTGTAGCACCATTCTCCGCTTTTCTCCTCTATTCACTGTCTCTCCTTTTGGCTGCATGACCAGCCATGTAGGGCAGTGGGAGTGCCAGTGGAATGGGTGAAGCGGGATGGCTGCTACCACTACTTGGCCATCCAAACCCTAACATTTTCCCCTCATTTCCCTTTTCTTCTACTTAAACCCTTCAACCTCCACCCCTCAGTTGGCTCACTTTTTCCCACTATGTGGAAGTGCCACCTCATGCTTGCCTTGTGGATACCCTCGCTAGGGTTTGCAGAAACCACTACCAAAGTCGATGACCACCATACTAGATCACTCCACCTGGTTGGGCATCCAGTCTCTAGAGTTCTCTCTCTCTCTCTCTCTCTCTGTCTATTCATTCCTGTCGAACTGCTAGGCCCTAAATTCGGCACTTGTTGCTCCTATTCTCTATTATTGCTACACCACACAGGTACCCTAGCACCATAGAGAGGATGGATAGGGAGAGGAGGGTCACAGTCGTCACCACTCTAGGTTGTCTCGCTGCTACTGGAGGCTAGCAGCGGCTCCGTTACTCCATAACGATCTTAGGCGACCTCCTCACCACCACCACAAATGTCATTTGCACCCACTTTCTCAAAGGCCACCATGTTAAAAGAACATACTAGAGTTTTGAGAAGCCTCCATGATGATAAGTCTAGAGTATAGAAATGATTGAACAACAGAGAAAAACTTATGCGCCCAAGTGTTGCTGAGTGGAAGCAAGCAACGTCCCCAAAGCAGAACTGTGCATAAAGAGAAACTATGTTTCTCTCTCCTGATGGGTTCTTCGATGCATGGATTCGATTACTAATAGTGTCCCATGGAGAGAGGACCATCCTTTATATAAAATATTTAATGTCTCTCTGTCCATCACCAATAGGCATGGTAGTTATGGGGTCTACACTAAATCCCCAAAAGATGCATCCCTTTAGGAAATTCTAATAATAAAATATATCTTATTTTGGGCCACACCATCAGGATATTTAACATTTTCCCACTTGGCCCAAAATGCCATGGTAATAGTACTTAACAATTTTCCATTGATGCTCAACATAAACACTTCAATATAAAATGATAGATATGAGTCATAACAATTGCTACCAAATAAATTTGTACTTCTTCGATGTAGTACAATATCTAAGCATCTAATATGTAGTGACATAAACTTTATATATATATATATTGACCTCAAATCTATTCTCTAGTCCTAATTCATGTCAAAATTGACATTCTATTATAACTAGTATTAAAATAGAAATAGCGAGCCAAATATGTGATCACATAATAAATATTACATTGTCACATCATATTAACCATTACGCATCATATGACTCTCTTAGACCCATATTTTTTACATGAGATGTATACAACCCTAGAGCTATCCCCTTTGTAAGGGGGTCTAATATCCTATAATGTGTACCAATGTGATCAATTATTATCATCTTATTGTCAACTCGCTCCTTAACAACATAGAGCTTTATGTCTATATGTCTACATGCAGTGGTGCTTTTATCATTATTAACAAAAGTGACAGCAGCTTCATTGTCACAATATATATGTATTGTCTTATGAATTGAATCAACAACTTTAAGATTGTGTATCATATTCCTAAGCCAAAACAACCTGTGATGATGTTTCATGGCAAGATATAAGCTCAACTTCCATGATGGATGAAGTTGTAGTCTTTTGTTTAACACTCCTCCATGATACTACACCACCAGCTTGTAGGAAGATATAGCCTATTGTAGAGTTCCTACTATCTAGACAACCAAAAAAATCTGCATTTAAATATCTTGTAACCTCAAGGTGGTTTTTCCTTCTATATGTAAGCATGTAGTCTTTTGTTCCTTGCAGGTAGTGCATCACCTTCTTCATAGCTCTACATTGGTCAATGTTTAGGTTACTTTGGTAACAACCAAGCATTCCAGTAGAAAAAGCAATGTTTGATCGAGTACATATTTGGAGATATTATAGGCTCTCAACTTCAGATGTGTATGGTATATTCTTCATTTCGTTCCTTTCAATGCCATTACATATTCCTAAGCCAAATTTCATGTGATGATGTTTCATGGCAAGCTATAAGTTCAGCTTCCATCGTGGATGAAGCTGTAGTCTTTTATTTAACACTCCTCCATGATACTGCACCACCAACTAGTAAGAAGATATAGCCTGTTGCAGACTTCCTACTATCTAGACAACTAGCAAAATCTGCATCTAAATATCCTATAACCTCAAGGTGGTTTGTCCTTCTATATGTATGCATGTAGTCCTTTGTTCCTTGCAGGTAGCACATCACCTTCTTCACAGCTCTCCATTGGTCAATGTCTGGGTTACTTTGGTAACGACCAAGCATTCCAGTAGAAAAAACAATGTTTGATCGAGTACATATTTGGAGATATTGTAGGCTCCCAACTGCAGATGTGTATGGTATTTTACTCATTTCATTCCTTTCAATGCCATTACTAGGACACTACTTGGAGTTAAACTTATCTCCTTTAACTAGGTGCAGGTCTAGGTGAACAATTTTTCATTCCATACTTCTCTAAAACTTGAGATATATAAGCCTTTTGGTATATTCCAAGTATGCCTTTAGCTCGGTCTATATGAATCTCTATACCGATTACATACGTGGCTTCACCCATATCTTTCATCTCAAAATTAGAAGAAAGAAATTGTTTGGTTTCATGCAATATGTTCAAGATATTATTTACTAGTAGAATGCCATCTACATAATGAATCAATATTATAAACTTATTCCCACCAACCTTGAGGTATGTACACCGATCAACAATATTAGGTTTAAACCCAAAAGATGAAATAATGGTGTTAAACTTTATATACCAGTGTCAGGATGCTGGTTTAAGTCCATAAATTGATTTCTTCAGTTTGCAAACCATATGACTTCTACTATCATCAATGAAACCTTCTGGTTGTTCCATTTAGACTTCTTCAGATAAGTCCCCATTCAAAAATGTTGTTTTCACATTCATTTGGTGTATCTGAAGATCAAAATGAGCCACTAAGGCAATGATTACTCTAAAAGAGTCCTTTGATGAGTCTGGAGCAAAAGTCCCTTTGTAGTCAATGACTTCCTTTTGTGTGAAACCCTTCACAACTAATCTGGCCTTGTACCTCTCAATTTCACCATTCGAGTTCTTTTTGGTCTTAAAGACCCATTTGCAACCAATAGGTTTAATAATCTTTGGTAAAGGCACAAGGTCCCAAACTTGATTCTTATTCATGGATGCTAGTTCCTCTTTCATGGCATCAAGCCACTTAGAGGGATTTTCACAATCCATTGCTTGCGAAAAGGACAAGGGGTCAATATCTTCAAAGTCTTCATTTGGCTCTTAAAGGTATACAACATAGTCAGATGGGATGGCAGACCTCCTTGGTCTTATGGATCTTCTTAATTCAACATCAGGTTCTACAATTTCTGTAGGCTCTTCAGGTTGTTCTTCATAATGAGTATGTTCAACTTGTTCATTTACAACCTGACTAGGAGCATGATCTACTTCTATTGGCTCATACACTTGACAATAGTTCATGGGAACAGTAATTGGATAGCTTATATGTCTTTGACTAGGTGCATGTGTAAGAGAACTATCCTGCATTTCATCAAAAAAAATATTAAGAAGTAGGCCATTCCCACTGAGATGATGATCCCCAAAAAATTTAGCCTTACCCGTCTCAACTATTTTCCGTGGGTGAGATGGATAGTAAAATCTATATCCCTCTAACCTTTTTGGATAACCAATAAAGAAACCACTAGTGGTTCTTGGGTCAAATGCCTTCTCATGTGAATTATAGATTCTAGCTTCTGCATAACATCCTCATATGTGCATATAGTTCAAGGATGGTTTCCTTCATGTCCATGATTCATATGGGCTTTTCTGGACAGACTTGTTTGGAACCTTGTTTAATACATGCACTGCCATCTTTAAAGCCTCACTCCACATTGTAGAAGGAAGTGATGAATTACAAAGCATTGCATGAACCATTTCCTTTAATGTTCGATTCCTTCTCTCAGCTACACCATTTTGACTTGGTGTGTCTAGCATTGTATATTGAGGTACAATATCCTATTCTTGAAGAAAATATACAAATGGTCTTTTCCTTTATCCCATCTCGGTGAACCTCCCAAAGTATTCACCCCCTCTATCTGACATGACTTTCTGAATCACTTTACCTTATTGTTTCTCTACTACAACCTTAAAGTCTTTAAAGGCTTGAAAAACTTCACATTTGTCATTCAATAAGTAAAGGAACATATATCATGAATAGTCATCGATAAAGGTTGCAAAATACTTTTCCCCTTTAAAATAAGGTGGAAAAGGTCCACTAATATCCGTGTGAATTATTTCTAATGTTCCATTACTCCTCTGGGCCCCTTTTTAGAAGTGTTGGTTTGCTTAGCCGTTATGCATTCAACATATGTTCTAAGGGCCCTAAAATTCCCTCCTTTACAAATCTTTGGATTCTTTCTTTGGAAATATGTCCCAACCTTCGGTGCCAAAGAAGTGATGATTGCTCATTTTGCAATGTGCGTTTATTTCCAAAAACATTATGTTGGACTGTAAAAGATTGATCAAAATGAGGGCTTAATTTAATTTGATAAAGATCATTTATTAAAACACAAGTACCAATGAAATTAGAGTTTTTATACAATGGTAATTGTCCACTTTGAAGAATGAATGCATAGTTTAATTTGTCTAATCTAGAAATAGAGACTAAATTCCTACTATAGTTTGGTGCATAAAAGCATTCTCTAAGTCCAAGAACTTTCCATTATTAAGGATTAATCTGTATGTGCCAACAACCTTTACACGAGAGCTCAATTTATTTCTAGAACAAAGGACTTTTTCACACTCCATTGGTTTCCTTTGATTCAAAAATCCCTACAATGTATTAGAAATGTGCACGGTGGCACCAGAGTCAAGCCACGAACTATATAATGGAACATTTTGAAGATGACATTGATATGAAATAAGAGACATTATACCTTTGTTTTCTAACCATTTCTTATACTTGAAGCACTCCTTTTTAGCATGTCCTTTCTTATGGAAAAGAAGCATTTCATGTTAGCCTTACTTCCTCCAGCCTTACCATCACCTGGCTTGAACATTCCACCTAAGATAGGATCAGTTCTTTCATTTTTCCTTTACCCTTGCGGCTATACTTGTCATGGGTGCTTAAATGTGTAATAGGCACCCCTTCATTCTTGAGTTTCTCTTCTTCTTGAACACACATGGCCAATAAATTATTTATTGACCATTTTTCCTTTTGTGCATTGTAAGAGACTTTTAATGATCCATATTGTCTAGGAAAGGACGTTAAAATAAAATGAACAAGAAATGCATCAGAGATGGATAACTCCATCTCATTGACTTGGGCAGAAATATCTCTCATCTCCATGATATGTTCGTGAATCTCACAAGAACCATTGTACTTCATAGAGCACATCTTAGCCATTAAGGTTCTAGTCCTAGACTTGATGGAAGAAACATATTGTTCCTCAACTACTTTTAGAAAATCTTTTGCCAATTCAGATGTAGGAATAGAATGCCTAATATGCTTCCCCACATGTACTTGCATGAGAAACAAACTAAGCCTATTAGAACGTTCCCACTTATCATAATTGGCTTTTTCAACAGTGCTACTTTCCTCTGTAAGTGGTTTTTCCACTCGGAATGCTAAGTCTAAGTCCAAACACCCTAATGTAAACATGCCATTTTCTTTCCATTCGTTAAAATTTGAGCCATTGATATTGAGAATATTATTATTATCACCATACAAGGATGAGGGAAAAAATGCAATAACTAAAATTTCAAATTAAAACCACAATTGAAATATAAAAGCAAATTTTAAGGTCTACTTGATTTGCTTTTATAATACAAATCACAATTAGTCATTGCAAATGATCTTTGGATGAATTTGTAATACTAAATATGATTCATATATAATGTTGGATAAACCACTCATAACATGAAGAAATGACATATGCATTTAGAGTACTAAGATCATTTCACCTTTGGATAAAATATATTATTATTCTAAAAATATATGTCAACTTTCATCATGATTAATACAATATTATCATGTAAATGAAGCTTCCATCCAGTGTCACTTAACAAATATACACATATTAACTACCCCTAGGTTCCCTTTGGTGAGATACTTGGGTAGTTTGATATTTGTAAAGTTTATTCACTCTCATTTAACATCCGTTTACCAAAAGTGTCCTCCTTATTTATTGTGATTATGTGAAACTGTGGAGAATTAGCTATTCATTTGGCAATGTCTCGGACGTACGAAGCACAAAAAATGTACAATGCACAAAAAAGTAAACAGAGTACATCGTTCATGGCCGAGAGCAAAACAACAAGTCATTTTATATGACGAAAACAATAATGATAAAAATTGAAGTCATAGATGTGTGGATCGTATAAACTGATGAGCCACTATAATTTTTATGGCTAGACTGCCATGATCGAATAAAGACAAGAGCACTAAGATTATATATTGAGTACTATAAGACAAAACAACATTCCTACATTACTTTATATTAAACAAATCATTTCTCAAATCGGAGAAAGCTCTTCCGTCACAGAGTTCATATCCAAGGTTAATGCGTCAAACATCTATTCGCTTGTGGTTTATCTGTACGTCATTCTTCCTAGTCCCAATTATATATCTTGCCTCATGGCTACAAACGGGCATTGAACAAGGACAATAACCGACAACCAAGCGGCGCACAGACATGGGCTCCATCTTATCATACTAGAGAAGTATATAGCGAGCACGATTATACTTGCAGTCTAAATTGGATCGAAAAATGGAAATGACGGGAGAACCCTACCGTAGAAATATATAGTCGGCGCAATTATACTCGCAGACTAACACACGCCGGACGTTTTGGCAAGTGTTGCAGGTTTAAATTGAACCAACCGATAATACCCACAGTGACGACACACAAGTACTCCCATACCATTGTTAGAAGAACATATCGGAATTTTGAGAAGTCTCCATGATGATAAGTTCAGAGTACGACAATGATCAAACAATAGAGAAAAATTAATGGGCGCAAGCGTTGTCGAACGGAAGCAAGCAGCGTCTCCAAAGTGGAAGAGTACATAAAGAGAAATTGGGTTTCTCTCTCCTGATAGGTTCTCCAATGGATAGAGTGATAACGTCCCATAGAGAGAGGATCAGCCTTTATATAAAATATTTAATGTCTCTCTATCCATCACCAAGAGGCATAGTAGTTATGGGGTCTACTCTAAATCTCTAAAAGATGCATCTTCAAGCTAGTCTAATAATAAAATATACTATCTTATTTTAGGCCACACTGTTAGGATATTTAACACATTAAGGGGTGTTGTTGCATATCGTGGCATCACGAAGCTGCGATACATGGGTCGGGGAGCCTACAGGTGTCGTCTGGTCGTCATCTGACAAATCAGAGCTTAGGGTGGGTGTCGGCTGGTCGTCATCTGACAAATCAGAGCTTAGGGTGGGTGTCGGCTGCCCTCACTTCTCCTGCGGCAATGCCCAACAACACACAATGGTGAGCGACGACTAGCAAATGCCCACCGCAACCATTGGTAGCTCGAAGCGACCAGGAGTCATGGGTGGCTTGGAAAGGTGTGTGTATGGGCCTGGGCTTGATAGGTCGTGTGTACACCTAAGGGCTGGCCCAGCTGGAGATTGGCCTCTCAGGGGTCTCTCCCTTCCCTTGGATCTTGATCCAACCATCTAGAACCACTTTTTTGAGGTAATCTAAAAAAATTGTATCTCACAAATCCTTTGGCCAAATCCAACATTTTATATATTATTTTTTATCAGGAAAATGAGATATTTCCAACAAAAATATTTCCTGCTTCTAATTTTGTTTACACTTCTATTGATATCCCCTAAGTCATGCTTTTGATGTTGTTTTGAGATGTTTATCCGTCTTGAATGTAGGATCTTGATCTTTTATACCCCAAACTTTGATGTTATGTTTAGGTCGTGAGTTAATTAGCCTTAAGCATCAATATTTGAAGTTCATACATCCTTGCACCCTAAAATGGTCTAATGTTGCATATGTGAACTAAGATGAGTTCTTATGATCAAGATCACTTTTTTAATGCATAACCCTAATTGAATGTGCTTCTAATCCTCATGTTGGACCTAAATCATTAAATTTTGATGCATGTTTAACTAAGATCTAAACTTATCCTTACTATCATCCTAATTTGACTTGATGATGTACTTTGAACCTTGAATATGCTTTATGTGGATACATTAATGTTGAATCTCCACCCTAGCTCGTATATGGGTCTTTTATATCTAAAATGACCATGTGAACTCATAAATCAGTATCTTGGTGTTTGTTATGACACATAACTCAAGTAGACTTCATCTGTATTCTAATGATGACATTCTTGCATGATAATGACTTATTATGCCAATGTTGATGCTAGTGTTAACTAGGCTTGCTCAAATATTATGATTGATCTATCTAGGATCTTGAAGCTCTAATCATTTACCCACGATCTAGTTGTTATGTGTCATCCTAATATTTAATGAATGCATGATGTACTATGTTTCTTGATAATGCATATGCATGACTAGTTTGAGATATTGAAGTCAATGACGAATGGTACCTAGATCTAGGTGACACATCCAACCACCATGATAATGATTCATGAACCTAATCTTGTCGATGATAACTTAATTACACTTACTTATAATCCCAGGGTCGCTTTGTGGACTCTATTTCCAAGATCTAGATATGTTGCTAAATATGGTCTTCTAAATCAATGGTTAATCTGGTACTCTACTCGCAAGGTATGCTTCTCTCTTGACCCTATTATGTTATTGGCTTATTTTTATATATGCTTGTATGAATGATTGGCTAGATAATTACTTGTTTGAGCTACTTGTTCCCTATGATTAGTACATTCGCTTTTCTTAAAATATGTAGAACAAACCTCAAACATAATTGAACTTGTCTATTATACAAACCTTGTATACCTACCTGTATTCTTGGGGTAAGGGCACAAGGCATGTAACATAATGAATCTTAGATGTAATCTCCATGTAAACCTTTTTCCCAAGTTTCCCTTTCATTTTTGTCTTTTATGTCGTTCATGTTTAATTAGTAAAATTTATAATGGTTTAGTGAACATTTATTCACTAATTGTACAAATATAAGGGTTTATGCACAACTACCTCAGTTAAAGATTATTTAAGGATCTAAAATGTACTATCACCACTTTAGTAGAACAATGGTATATTAATTTGTGCTAGAAGTGCAAGGCCCTAAACCTTGATTAAATGTATTAAACAACATTAATTACCATAATTAAGTGCTATAAATCTTAATATAACTTTTTGATATGATTTGAAAACATAAAATGAGTCTAAGTTTCAAATTTGGTTCGATTTGGATGTTGTTTGTGCAAGTTACGCAATTTTGGGTACATTATGTACTTTTATGCAATTTACCCAATTGGAAGGTTTTCTTTACAAATTATCATCGGAATATTAATCCTTAGATATTCCCTTACCATTCTCGATATTTTGAACCTTAGGACACCTGGTTGCACCTTGGTTTGAAGGTGTTTCTCTCCAAGGGCATTATAGGGATTACCCTCTTTATAAATGAGCTTATCTTTAAAAGCTATCAACCAATGGGGTTATTTCTTTGATTGGAGGATGGTGGGATGGCTTAAAAGCCTCCATGGGCTTTTAGGACCGACCTTGGATATACAAGAAGTCTCTATGAGTTGTCCTCTTGCATGGCCATGAAGCCTTAGCCTAAGGACACATGGAAAGTCCCATAGACACCTCATGCTTGCCCCCTTCTTTATAAAGTCATGCCTACCCCTTCCCACCTCCCAATCCAAGAAGAAATCCTCTCCTTCTATTTCCCCCAGCTTTGAGCATCATCCCTTCTATGTTTGGCTATGAAGTTTCTGTCCCAAGGTAAAAGAGGATGCCTACCTTGGTGAAGAAGGCTCCTAGGGTTCCAAATTTCTCTATTTAGGATTTCTTAAGCTCCTTCTTGGGAATTTTGACCAAAACTAGTAAGTATCCTCCTTTCCTTCCCTGTTTTTATGTTTTTAGTATTCCTCCCACTTTCTTACAGTTTGGAACCATGACCTTCCATGCTAAAACTCCACCTAGAACCCTAAAACATCTCATCTCTATGCTCTTTTGCTAGGGTTTGCACCTCTAAAGTGGAGAAGGTGATCTTTGCTCAAGAAAGGAGCTTGGCTTGGAGCAGCCAGACCTTCTAATCTTAGGATCCTTACTGTTTGAACCTTCTTACCTTCCTAGAGGTAAGTTTTGTTACCCCCTTCTCATATATTTCTTAGTATATGCTTAAAACTCATGTTTTTACGTTTAAAATCGATGATCTCCATCTCTATCTACCATGATCTTCTAGGGTTTTGGTTTATTGTTGTTTTACCTTCTCTAGAAGATCTGGTTTGGTTACCTTTGAAACTAAAAATGCTGATCCTGGGTCAAATGCTATTTTTTTTCTCTCTCTCTCTCTTTCCCTCCGATTATCTCTATCGGTTTGATGATGTGGCAATTTCCTATTGGTCAATATTGAAAAATTCATATCTTCTAATCCATTATTCCAAATTTGACAAATAAATATGTTTTGGAATTGGAAAATTAATCTCCTTATAATAAAAATATTGTCAAGGTCTTATTTCATGGTTTGATGAAGGGTGACTTTTGTAAAATGAATTTAATGCATAAAATCCATAACAATTACATCTTAATCATCATAACTCCAAAATTAACATAAAAATATGTTTTCTTCATCAGGAGAACCTAATAAATTCATTGGTGATATTTTCACAATCTAAATCTGAGTTTTGCTAAAAAGTTTTGAAATTAGGGTTTCTTTACATTAATGTGCACTATGTACTCTAATACATGTTAATACATTGAAAAAAGGCAAAGTGGAACTTGGACTCAATTGAAGTAGTGAAAGTTAGTAATTGATATCAGTAAGAGAGGTATGTGCATTCCTTACACCCTATGTTGGGATAATTGTAGCCAAACCCTATATTTCCCTAATGAGGCTTAAATGAACCCTAAATCTTCTATTCTTGAATCCTAATGTTGTTCATATTTCAAATCAGATTATAATTTCTTCTTGTTCGGGTCTTATACCCCACTTATATGCTTATTGAATATTATGACTACTCTTGCCATGACTACTTTTATAGCATGTAGATTTATGTTCTATTTAATTTAAAGTTGCAGTACTTATGTACAACCACCCACAGAGGGCATGTATTTAATCGCCTTGGGGAATGTTTTTATTCTCCCCTATATAATTATGTAGGTGACTGGTAATGTCTTATTCTCCCCTCACCTATAGGCTAGAGGTCCAGTAGGTGCCTCAACCCTACTTAGTTAGGTAGACATAATTATCTTACATGCAAATATTTTTTAATATAATTGTTAATGGCAAGTTTCTTTTGAATATAGCTTCATACTCTTGTTATCTTCATCTTATAGTTGTCTGGGAAAAACTCGACTGACAATAGGCCAAGGAATGAGCAAAACTATAGTGTCGGCTGAGTTTGCCAAACCTAAACTTGACCTACAACATTGTTGGAAAGAAAACACATAGGCAGTCAGTTGACTTTCCTCCCTCTCAACTAGAGAAAATTTTATAGATAGCCCCTCATCTTGTTCGTCCTTAAATGCTAGGGATAACCAAACATCTCTCTTACCCTCTCTAGCTCTGGATCACCTGTCCTAGCCTCTCCCAACCTCGACCTAGTTGCTTAGGAGGTATATAGATCTTGCTATCTTCTGTGATTTGTTGTCATTCATCTCTTTATTCTCTGTGGCATCAAATCAACAAAAATAGACTAGCCCAGTTGGAATGCCTTTGTCCTCCACTATTTATAAGGGTGTTTCCTATGATGGCACCTCCTTCATCTCCGCTCAAGCTATCAATAGGTATAAGGAGCTTCTTCATAGAAATCCTTTAATTTCCTTTTTTTGCATTGCTTGAATCTAAGAATTGAATTGATGAATGAGTTTGTTGCCATGTTCAATGAACAACACCTTGATGCATTGTGTGTAGAGTGCTTGTGCTACACTAACTCTGTTTCTAGCATAAAAGGTGTCCATGAATTTTATGCTAATATCACATGGAACTACACATCTATTGTAGATATGTTTAGTTTGACATCATTTAGATGTATACCGTCAAGTAATGGAATTGAACAATCAACTTTATACTATTAAGCTAAACTACTGTCTATGGATGAACGTTGGTACTCATCACACTACATAAGGTCCACAATGGGTAGATATGGGGAAATCAATCACATATTTTCACCCAATCAGGTCCATAGTCACTTATAACAACCAAAGTTGAGTTGATTTTCAATGTTTGACTGGGGAGGGATATTAGGTATGATCATCCATTGTAGGTGATTCGAGCAATGGTAGAAAACCACCATTTTTAGTTGATGTCTTAGTTTTTTGTTCATAAGGTAAGTTTGGTGTTGTATCATCTTTATCCTTGATGCTTGTTTGCATTATTTCCTGGTTCAACTTCACATAACAAGCAAAGTGTCACACAACACACTCACTTTTAAAGTTGGAAATGACCTGAGTAGATTGTGAAGGAAGAATTATGGCAAACCTATAATGGGAAGAATATCCTTACTTAGAGGGCCCATTGTAACAATGATAGAATGCAAAATCTCAAGGAAAATTTCCCTAGTACAAACCACAAGTATCATGCACTTGAGGAATCCAAAGCAAAGGATTTTGAGAATCAAATACAAATTCCTATAGACACTAAAACCTCATAGCACATGTTGATCTCAAAGAAGATCTAGACGAGGAAAATAAAACAACAATTATCTAATGTTGTTGACAAAGGAAACAAAGTCAAAATCAAAGGCTTGCTATAAAATTTAGGAGATACAACTAATGTTCAAAGTATGGATAAATTCCATGATAGAGGAATTACACACAAGTTATTCCTAAGGAGACATTTTCATTATGCATAATTTTGATGTTTATAATTACAATATAGCTAACAAAGAGAGTAATCATGGACTTGCCTTAATAGTTACTACTTCTACCTTTGTGTCAGTGGAACTTCAACACTCACCAACAACAAGGAAGTTGGAATCTAAAACTGGGAGTTCTTCAAGTAAAATGACTTATGTGGTACAATACTTGCATACATGTAAGGAAATTATCATAACAATCATCTACAACATTTGATTCCCTTGAGCCACTTGATTTAAAATCATCATATTCCTTGGAAACATGTGTATCACAAATTTGCAGATACGTAGATCAAGTATGAATAATATATCATATCCGTAATCCATTCCAATTCATTCACATCTCAATTTAAGGTAATTGACGATCTTCACTAGAATTGCAGTTTGTGGTTCAGTTGTTATACATAATCTATTGATGATGTAATTCCCTTTTATCTATTGTAATTGGTACATATGTTAGTGCCTATTTATTCATATACTTAAATATACTCATTTGAGTAGGCTTTAGTAAAAGGTTTATGCACTTTTTTCCAAAGAAAAGACCTTCAAGAATATTAGTGTTATGATATAAATAGAGGTCTTCAGCTGCAATAAATAAGTTCTCTTCTTATTTTGACATCTAGTAGTCAATTGGTTTAGTTTCTTACTTTGGTGGTAGGTATGTGATCATTGATAGTAATGTTCTATTAAGATAAAAGAGTAAATGTGGTAATGCATTTTATGAGGCATAACTAGCCTACTTTGAAGCTATAACAAGTAGCCTTTCATCTATTGGAATGGGGTTTTGTCTAACAAATAAACTAATCAGTCATCCATCTTTGTCTCCCCAAGTTATAACATATATGCAATCTATGTTTTATTTGCAATATGTAATTAGCTATGCTGGCCTAATCTAATTAAGAATGGAGACACCATGTCAAATGTTATCTAGGGTGTTTAAATAGTGACGTGGCAAATATCACACTAACAAATTCACTCGGGGTTGAAATCCCCGAGCTTTTACCAAAATCTCGTACAATAATACCATCCACAAGCGGACGGGTCTTATCGTAGTATAGTTAAGGATCGAATCCCAAAGGACAACATTTTTAAGAATATTTGTCAGTCGAATCTAGCTCAAGTGAGACTAATATTTAGAACGATTGATTTGGTTGAGGTGAATTAAACTAATTACAGGAAAGTAAATGAGCAGAATGAAAGTTTGTTTTAGATTAAATGATATGGAATCGATGGGATGATATCGGATTTCACCACCACTGCACATGCAAACACATCCAAACATATAACATCCAGGCAAGCATCTAACTATCCAAATGGAACTGCTGCGAACCCTCCCGGAGGGATGTTTAGGCTCGCGTAAGCATCCCCTTAGGCATCAGATATCTCGTCGCCATCCGGATCATGCACTTACGATTCCGAAGATACAACATCAAAGTAAGGTTGTGGTCCTCCCTGAGGGATGTTTAGACCACAAAAGCGTCACCGTGGGCTAGATGGCTCGTCCCCTCACGGATCATACACTTACAAACTCAAGGAACCCCTTTCTATTTCTAGTATGGGAGTCAACCACACTAATTGACAAGCATGTAGGTGATAAGTCTGCAAGCAAACATCGATGATTAACAAGATGATACAACGTCCAACTAAGACTGTGGTCCTCCCTGAGGGATGTTTAGACCACAGAAGCATCACCGTAGGTTAGATGGTTCGTCCCCTCACTGATCACACACTTAAAACCTCAAGGAACCCTATCAGAAGTTCTCATCAAGGAGTGTACCTCATTAATCGACATTCTATACTACAAAGAGAAGAAAAAGATGAAAGCAAGCAGGTAATCAACTACAAGCATATCAATTGGCAATGAAATGAAAAGTTATATACATTGCCTTGGAATGTTAAATGAAAAGGCATGAATGCATGGGTAGCGGGGCTAGTCCCCGCACCCCAGCGAAAAGGAACTACTCACTCATGATGTGAGAAATAAGAAGAATAAGAAAGAGAGAGGAATCTTCCATGAGCATGATGTAGAAGGAGGTCGCAGCTCGGTGAAGATGATGCAATCTCCTATGTCGTGTCGGAGCATATCTGGAGGAAGAACGAGGGATGCCAAGATAGACCAGGTAGTCTTTCTCACTCCTCCTTCCCTCTCTTCTCAGTCTCCTTGAGTTGCAGCAGTAAGGGAAGGTGAAGTGGCAGGATCAGACCAACGTACAGGCAGCCTGTCGGCGTCCCGGAACCGATGCCCAAATGAGGACCATGTTGGTCCTATTTATAGGCTCGGGTCTGGTCTCATGCTTTGGGCCTAGTTGCAATTTTTACAACTTGCTTAAATGGTCTTGAGTTAAGTGACCATACGGTTTGGTTGCTTTAAGTGTCCATACGGTCTTGGTTGTATGCGACCAAACGGTTTTGATAAGTAACTTTTCCAAATAGTTTCGTGAAAATAACTTTTCCAAACGGTTTGGTGCATGTCTTATTAGTCTCGCGGCCCAGGGCGATCAAACGGTCTCGCAACCCAGCCTCCAAATGGTCTTGATTCGTTACTTTTCCAAATGGTTTCACATTCTTTTTCATACGGTCTCTTTTCCATATGGTTTCACAGCCAACAGCATCAAGCGGTCTGGCACAGACCTTTTACAACCTTTTGAGAATCTTTCTCCTGCATCTTCTTATATAAGGAAAGTGGATTTGAAGAGAAAATTAAATGATCATGGCCAATCTTGCCACATCTAAGATAAATTTCAAAAAGTGATTCATACTCGACCTGATATATTGATCCATTGATAATAACCACTGGGTACATATGAACCATAATATCTATCTCAATTTCTAGCTGAGCAAACTGACTTCTTGTACAATTGAAAGTGTAATCATCAACATTGAATAAATTTCCTAATGACGTGATGATTTCATAAAATATTACCTAGTTATATTATTGCAACAATAGGTCTATTACTAGAGCCAAAGTGAGGATACATGAAGGCATTCCATGGAAAATGATAAATTATCCCACTCATCCAGACAATCAAACATGATCCAAATATGGACCAAGGTCCCCTAGAGAATACCTTATGATAATCCTATACATATGATAGTTAGATAGCAATATGATGTAAACATAACTCAAATGTCTTCCATCTCTCAACTAGTTTCCATAGGAGTCATAGTTGGTCACATATTGCAAGATGTATGTTCTTTCCAAGAATTTAATAATAATAATTGTGAAGCACATGGCTTGTGTCATATTGAATATACCTCTTTAGCAATGAACAACTATAGAATTTCCAAATCATTAATCTATAATACATCACTAGGATTCACCACTTCTACTTCATCATCTATCATGAAATTATTGTCAGCTATAGATTTGTTGTCTTTTGTTACATTTTGGAAATATTTAGGAAGATCCACAACTGCTGAAAACTTTTCTATCCCAACCAACGGTTCTTTGAACTATTGACGAGGTTTATTAGTGTAGTGAGGGGTATCATCTTGAAAATATATCTAGAATGATCATCTGCAAAAAAAGGAAGAGTATTGGACAAGAAAAAGGAAAAATTTGACTAGCTTAATGTGCAAGAATAAATAGATAACCTAGTTTGCTATTGTATAATGTGATCATGAACTTCTACTAATTAACCTCATAAGGAGGGTTCTCCTTTGGTCATGGGTTAAATGACATCTTTGACAGTGATATTGTTACAAAGAGATAAATAATCAAATGGATCACATGTAAATAGAAACAACTGGTTGGTCCTTGGGATGAGACCTCATTCATTTTTTTTAGATAGGAACCTATCATATCAAACTTGTTTCAAACAAAAATCAAACAATATCTTTGGCAAATACTTAGAGAAGCCAAACCTCACTCAAAACATGTTGAATTAAGGATTAGTTTAGATTAGTTACTATTTAAACATCCTAGATAACATGTGACAAGGTGTCTCCATTCTTAGCTAGATTAAGCTAGCATAGCTAATTACATATTGCAAATAAAACATAGATTACATCTATGTTATAACTTGTGGAGACAAAGATGGAAGACTGATTAGTTTATTTGTTAGACAAAACCCCATTCCAATAGATGAAAGGCTACTTGTTATAGCTTCAAAGTAGAGTAGTTATGCCCCATAAAATGCATTACCACATTTACTCTTCTATGATAATGGAACATTACTGTCAAAGATCACATACCTACCACCAAAATAAGAAACTAAACCAATTGACTACTAGGTGTGGATGTATGAAGAGAACTTATTTCTTGCATCTAAAGACCTATATTTATATCATCACACTAATATTCTTTAAGGTCTTTTGTGTGGAAAAAAGTGCATTAACCTTTTACTAAAAACTACTCAAACGAGTATACATAAGTATATGAGTAAATAGGTGCTAACATATGTACCAATTACAATAGATAAAATGGAATTACATCATCTATAGATTATGTATAACAACTAAACCAGAAAACCCAATCCTAACGAAGATCATCAATAACATTAAATTGTGATGAAAATGAATTGGAATGGATTACATATATGATACATTCTTCATACTTCATTTGCGCATCTACAAATTTTTGATACACACATTTCCAAGGAATAGGACGATTTCAAATCAAATGGCTCAAGTGAATCAAATGTTGTAGATGATTTTTATGCTAATTTCCTTGCATGTCTGCAAGTGTTGTAAAACATAGGTCATTTTACTTGAAGAACTCCTAGTTTTAGATTCCAACTTCCTTTTTGTTGGTGAGTGTTGAACTTCAATAGACGCAAAGGTAGAAGTAGTAACTATTAAGGCAAATCCATGATTACTCTCTTTGTCATCTTTATTCTAATTATAAACATCAAAACTATGCATAATGAAAATGTCTCCTTAGGAATAACTTGTGTGTAATTCCTCTAGCATGGAATTTATCTGTACTTTGAACATTAGTAGGATCTTCTAAATTTTGCAACAAACCTTTGATTTTGACATTGTTTCTTTTGTCAACAACAGTAGATAGTTGTTAATTTATCTTCCTTGTATAGATCTTCTTTGGGATCAACATGTGCTGCGGGGTTTTAGTGTCTATAGGAACTTGAATTTGATTCTCAAAATTTGTTGCTTTGGATTCCTCAAGTGCATGATACTTGTGGTTCTTCCTAGGGAAATTGTCCTTGAGGTTTCATTATATCATTGTTACATTGGGCCCTCTAAGTAAGGATATTCTTTCCATTATAGGTTTTACATCATTCTTCGTTCACAATCCAATGCAGAACAACCTTTTGAGAATCTTTCTCCTGCATCTTCTTATCTAAGGGAAGTGGATTTGAAGAGCAAATTTAATGATCATGAACAATCTTGCCACATTTAAAGATAAATTTCAAAAAGTGATTCATACTCGACCTGATATAATGATCCATTGATAATAACCACCGGGCACACATGAACCATAGTATCTATCTCAATTTCCAACTGAGCAAACTGACTTCTTATACAATTGAAAGTGTAATCATCAACCTTGAATAAATTGCCTAATGACGTGATGATTTCATAAAATATTACCTAGTTATATTATTGCAACAATAGGTCTATTACTAGAGCCAAAGTGAGGATACATGAAAGCATTCCATGGCAAACGATCAATTATCCCTCTCATTCCAGACAATCAAACATGATCCAAACATGGAACAAGGTCCCCTGGAGAGTAACTTATGATAATCCTCTTCATATGATAGTTGGATAGAAATATGATGTAAACATAACTCAAATGTCTTCCATCTCCCAACTAGTTTCCATAGCAGTCATAGTTGGTCACATATTGCAAGACGTATAATTTGTCCAAGTATTTAATAATAATTGTGAAGCACCATGGCTTGTGTCATATTGAATATAGATCTTTAGCAATGAAAAAACTATATAATTCCCAAATCATTAATCTATAATACATCACTAGGATTCACCACTTATACTTCATCATCTATCATGAAATTACTGTCAGCTGCAGGTAGATTGTCTTTTGTTGCATCCTGGAAAAATTTAGGAAGATCCACAATGGTTGGAAACTTTTCTATCCCAACCAATGGTTCTTCAAACTATTGACTTTGAGGTTTATTAGTGTAGTGAGGTGCATCATCTCGAAAATCATAAACTATAAACCCAACTACTTTAGACCTTGATTTTTTCCTCTATGTAGTAACCATACACAAAGTCAAATGCAACTTCACCAATCCTCATCCAAGAACCAATGTCACCACCAATGATACTGTAGAAACAATGTATATTGATTAGGTGATGGTTTCCCTTTGTAAGGAGTGGGATCGCAGAGGGGATCCATTCCCTACTAAAATAAAAAGTCATCGTCCCATCAAACCAAACACCAACATAATTTTTTTACAAAAAGAGATTATATCCAATTAATTTAACATGTAAGTATCATAACATGAAAAGTAGTAGCTGAATTTATAAAGTATATAACCATTACAAACTTGTTATCATCACTAGGATTTCACCAGCAAGGTGATATAAAGGAAAAACTAACCAAACACAGGACTAGCTGAGGATCGCCTAGCAACTTCAATAAAATCTCCAACAAAGTTCCAACTAAACTTATTGAGGCCCTAGTCCAACTTGATTGTCTCCTTCTTGACCTATACCTGGGGTTGGAAGTGTACCCCACAAAAGGAGAAGAGAAGATGACATCGAAAAAATGCTGGTATGTGCATACTAAATGGAGATTGAGATATATACTGAAATAATGGATGTATAATAAAAGGCTTCCTATAGAAAAAGTAAAGGACTACCCAATCAGGCATAAAAGAAATAAAAGTTTAATAAAATAAAAGCATGACATCCATGTGTTTCACCTATAACAATACTAGAAGAATATAAACATGTTGGTAGGAAACAATACATCTACCATAAATATGGAGTGAGTAGGAACTTAAACACATCTACTCTAAATATGGGATGAACATGGACTTGTATACATCTGCTCTAAAATATGGGGTGAGCAGGGACTTGTATACATCTGATCTGAGTAAGACATTATACACATATGCTCAAATAATTTCAATTTGCAGGAGTTATCACCTTTGTATTCATATGTGGGAATTTACATGTCCACATAAAATAACACATGTAACATTATACTACAGTCACCACATGATGCATAACAAAAGATGTAAGAAAAAATAAATCAAAGTATGAGGGATGAGAACATCTAACAAATACAATGTGGGATGAAAGAATCCATATAAAATTTCCATCACATAAAAGTGCAATTTAAACATCCACCACAAAAATGGGCGAATTTAGGGATTCATAAAGAATAAAGGCATAAGAGAAGTCAAAAGAATGTCCATCAAATTATCACGATCAGAAACAAATAATATATTTCACATGAAATATATTATCAAAAGAAAAAGAGATATTGTGTAGGCTATTGTCCATAGGACCAAGAGAAATATAAAAGTAGGCCAATTGCTCAAGGTGAATAATAGGAGAAGCAAACATGCCTTAACCCTAAGTCCTAGAAACATTCTTCACCAATCTAGTTGTTTTCAAGATCATCCTTGCCTAATTACAAATATTTCACATGTATTAGGGTTTTGAGATTCATATATATGTAATGAAAACTCTGATTCCATACCTTTCCAAAAAATATTGGATTTTGGACTCAAAACCAAAACTAGCCGATTTATTAGTTTCTTCTGATCAAGAAAACATATTTATTTGTTATATTTGGAGTTAAAATGAATTAGTTACCAATTTTAGGATTTTTTGTATTCATTAATTAGATCATAAAAAATCCATCATAAAAATATAAAAATAAGACTTTGAAACTATTCTTATTATAAATAACACATTTTTTTTATTCCAGAATATATTTATTTATAATTTTTGGATAACCTAAGCAAAAGTTATGATTTTTACAAGACAAGCCAATCAGAAAATCCCAAAAATTCAGGTAAGTGAGAAAAATAGTGAAGGAGAGGGTCAAAGAGCGGACCAATCCACTGAATTGGTCTTATCATGGTCGGCCAAGTCTCGACATCAACTCTCGGCCTTGACTCGTCCAAACCAAGGAAATAGAGGGAAAAAAGATGATTATGCCCCTAATTGAGAAAAAGAAATCAAAGCATGGTGAGGGGCTGAGAGGTAAAACCATCAAGGATTTTCTTTTCCTTTTTCATGAGACCTACCATGATTATAAATAGTAGTAAAATAGCTCGGCCAGGATTTGGGGGAAGCCGAACATGTTGACGATTCTTTGATTTAAAGGCAGAGAAATGAAAAACAAGTTCAAAGGAACTTACCACATGCCAAATTTGGATGATGGTGACGCCCAGTGCTGAGGCAAAGTGCCACACAATTAGAGAAGGGTTTAGTTCAGTGAAGGTTTAATCAAGGATGGGTTATGCAATTGAGTGTAGAGGAATGAAGCTGGCAGTGATGCTAAACTTAGAATGGCTTTAGGTATTTCAAAGATAGAATTTTAGGGCTTCTGTATAATGGCGTGGGGAGGCTTGTGCCCCAAGAATTGGGAAAAACTCAAAAAATGGAAACCAAGGAATGTATTGGGTATGGGTGTGAGAGGAAACATATCTCAAATCCAAAGGAACAAAAATCTCAAGAAATGAGCAAGTATAGAAAGAGAAATCACAAAAATAAAATAAACTGGTTGAACACCAGTTTCCTTTCCCAGTGGTGAGGTTAATGATGGGTTTAGAGCCATCTTATCAAAAAATAAACGTCCTAGATTCATGCATGTGAAAATAAAAATAAAATCAGCTGTATGACACCTTACATTCCTTTCCTAATCAAATTCGAATAAAGTGAGGATGCATAAATGTATCTTTTTCTATCTCTTCCAAAGAGGGTGCAAACGACTCCCAAAATAATTGAAATTTTACACCTAAGCTAGGTCTAGTATGTAGAATTTGAATATGCAATTAGATTTTCCTTTTGAAGACTTTTAATTGATTACATTGACAAATCTCATTTTCTTTTTCCTCATACATTGATGACCCTAGGATTTTCCAAAATTGATGAAACTTCACCCACAAGTCACATGAAATGTGTTGGATATGAATTTGCCTTTAATTTCACATGTTGAAGTTGTTTGTGCATTATTTAATGTTTTAAAGTTTCTACAAACTTTCTCTCTCATATTCTTCACCTTTTTATCAAAGATTTTCCAAATTATATGTAAATTTACCCAAAGGCTATTTTCAGTGGGTAGATTATGAATCTAAGATTATTTCATACTTTTAGAATCATTAAATACTTTATTTAATATTTAGGATTAAAATCACCTTTTCTTTTCTAAATAAAATAGATATGGCTATTATTATCCTAAATTTGTGAAACTTACAATTCAAGTAAACTTGAACTCAAATAAAATGAATTTGAAGTTATTCTTATCCAATTAATCTTCTTTGGATGAGTTTTACGTAATTAACATATGTGGCCCATTATTATTTTAGTTAAGATATAATTTCATCATCATTATTATTATCATTCTTACAATACTGCCATATTACAACAAAAAAAGTTATATGTCATTTTTATCCACACAATCTTATATATTTACCTTTTATCTCATTTAGGTTATTAATTATATATTTATTTGGATAATTTAATATTTTCTCCCAATTATGAACACATAATTATCCTATACATATTATCTCTCTTATCATCACACCTTAATCAAATTATTTCATGTGACATATTCTATGTATCCTTTATTGAATTTATGATTAATATGAGAGAATTATGTCATATTTGTGGATATGTCTACATGTTAGGGTGATTTATTTACGCATTAACATGTTAGGGTTTTAATTAGCTACTAATGTGTACATCTTTATCCCTGTTCGGCTAGACCCAAGGAACTAAGGCTTCTGACCTCTTAATATTGGAATAGGATTAGGTTCTAGATTTTAGTATGTTACGCCATTCCCCATCACCACAGTTGTGATATCCACTACTCCTCCCAGAAACATTCCATTTACCATGAGCATCCACAATGCTTCCTTCAATGCTCTCCATATGAAAAACTTCATATACAATATCCACATTGACATCATTGATTTTTAGATGAGAAGATTCTCCTTCATAATGTTTGTCATCACTATATTTCATTAAGACACTTGATACTCCATGTATGTGCCACCTACCAACAAGATAGACTTCACCGCCACACCCTTTCCATTAGAAAATGTCACCATAGAAAATAGAGTGCTAGTGTCCATTGTGTTTCCTCCTTAAGATCTTTCTAATAATGTTCATATACCTTTATCTAGAAAACAATTTTTCTCAAATCATCACAAAAGGAAATGAAAACTCTATCCTTGAAGGAGTTAGATAATGTAAAAGCACAACTATTATCATACATGAAACTCAAGTTGAAGGTGCACTGAATTTTGCTATTTTTTCTAAATAGTGTGAAATTTAGTTAAATGCATAATTACAATGATGCATGTCCCCTTGAGAAAGTACATCTATAGTATATAAATTCCATCTACTTGGTTTTATTAAAAATATACATGACTCTCAGCTATACTACGCATGTCATGGCATATTATAATTTGACATACATGAATTGAATTGTGATATGATGTAGTGACCTTTTATTTTGATATTAAATGTCACGAAAACATAACTAGTGAACTTATAGTCTTTTTAAAAACTCTTTAACTAATTAGAGGAATCAATAATAGTAATTGATACACAAAATCAAATAGAAACCTACCTATCATGTTAAACCACATTGTTCCTACCTTTGTCATGTCATATAGAGTCTCAGATAACTTAAACATATTTATGAGAAAAGTGTTTGAAGCATGAACACTAATTTAAAAAGTGTGTCATTCATTTCATATATCAGGATACCATCTTTTATAGTAGAAAATTTTAATGATAAGGCATATAGTATCTCACTTTAAAAGATATGGTTATCCTTTTGTGTAGTTGTCACTTTCTTTAGGTAAGTTGCTTTCAACTACTTATTTAAAATTCATTTCGTCTAATGAACCATCAACTTTGTGCTTTGACATGAATTCATATTAACATCTCTAGTGTCAGTTTTCTTTTTCAATAATGTACTCTACTTGTTGTGTTAGCTAGTCCTTCATTGATTCTAAGTTCTTGATCATTGTTAAGTCTTTCTCATTAATGAGTTAAGATTGATACATGCTTGATGAGGAACCTTAACCCTTAAGAATAGTTAGGGAGACTGACATCTTCCCCTCTACTACAATTTTATCACTGGGGAGTCTATTGGCTATGCCATCTTTTCAATTTTTCATAGAGGCATTTTCTTGAGTTGTTACTGCAATTAATTGACAAAGTCATTTGCCAACATTCACTATCCAACTAACTAACATGGTCATGTATTTTTTTGGTATGTTTTTGTATTATGATACACTGTTATTTCTTGGAAACTAGTTATATGAACCTCATTTTCTGTAAGAATAGCGGACGAGTTACATAATGATGCACCTTCTTTTGGTGCAAGACAATCACTTATTACATAACAATGAAACATATTTTTTAATTGTGTATATTAACACTATGTCTATTGGATGAGATCATATTTATGATTTGGATAAGCCAATTTGGTATACAATGAAACCATAGTTTTGCATCAAAATACTTCTATCACCCAAAACACTCTCATAACATTTTTTGTTTGAAGTTATATCTCTTTTGGCATTCAAACTTATATCTATCATATTGCTACTAAATTACCTACCCTTAGCAAATATGTCATTTCAACGTGATTTCTTTTTTGGGGTGATCCCAACATAGTATATTCCAAAATAGAAGAGTCCTTCAAAAAAATGATGGTGAAAGATAGATTTGTGTGGGTCAAATGAATATGACCAATCCCATATCACTCACCTTTGAGTCAAAATACAAAAATATCAATTATATAATGAATAATTGAATGATATATGGAAGACCTAGAAATGCATGACACCTTGAAATAATTTTCTCCTTAAGGTGGAGTGTATATGTATTGCTTAGTTCGTTAGTTCCATTTTCTGGAAAGTAAAAAGAATTTAGCATGATCTTACACATGATAAATTTAAAAAGTAGACCAATGTACTCTATGTACATGTATAAACTAACTTCTGTTTGTATAACGTGTTCCCAAACATATACTAATCAATTAGGTATTATAGGCTCTTACTTGTCAAGGATTAAATACTCAATAAACAAAAATGAGGTTATAATACTAAGATCTCAACATTTTAACCAGAATGCCTTTTCTAAGAAACCACTTGATGTTCATTGGAAAAATATATATAATCACATTGTGTGTTGTTATTCAAATTAAATTCAAGGTACTATGCAAATTAAGATGCCAAGACTCGATAATAAAAAATGTCACAAGTTTATACGCCTCAACTATAAAAATGATACAAACCTCTAACTTAGGGATCATTTGTTCAACAAATTGTTCAACTTGGACATCTTAGAGTAAACTTCTACCCCTAGAATTACTTGGAAAACAATTTGACCCATCGAAAGGAAGAATAAATGTTGATTGACATTATTCTGAACTTTTAGAGTTGAATTTCATGGCTACAATGCCTCACATAAATAAAAGGTACAAGACTAGGCTAATGTATGCATTACTTTTCTGAGACCAGACCAAAAGGTTTTTGGCATGCCATAATCTCATTTTCTTCTTAGTGTCTATTTCTTGTATATTGTTATGATGGAAATTAGGTTATTTAATCATATATGTACGAAATCACCATAATGAGGAGACTTGTTTGTTATTGGTATTTAGTCCCTGATTCTCTTTCATTTTTTAATCACCATCATTATTAATGCATGTTTGATGTTCATTTGATTGTTCTACATTGAACATGTTGCAAGACATGGTATGGTCATTTGAGTCTTGTGTTTGAGTTTTCATCGTTAAAACTGAGAGGTAAAACCATTAGCTAGACTTAAGAATATGATATATGTGATTATATAAATATCGTATCCTACATGAACCTAAGGTATTATTGGTGAAAAACAAAGTTACCTACATAGGGATCCTCCAATGTGAGAACTAGAGAATTCTAACCTTGTTTGGTTTCTCAAAATCTAAGTGGGGTACGATTTGAATGATCCACATAATCAACACCAACAAGAAATATATACTTTATATTCCTAAGAATAATTAGATTGGATGAAAATCCTAATCGTGACACATCCTATTCTATAAGATAACCATCACACACATGTTCAAGCATTTCCTTGGTTTAGTTTCATTTAACCTTTCCACTAAAATTTGTATCCTTTAACCTAGTAGTCTTAGAGTAAGTCCATTATAGGCATTTTCATATACTTGACCTTGGAGGTTGTACTAAACTTCAATGTGTTAAATTGTGGTGATATTTTCCAAATTGCACGTAATTCATTTTGTCTCAATATCTTAATATAATAGGATGCAACACCATGGTTGTATTTAAAGTTGACAATGATATACATAAAAAGTATATAAATTAGACTATGTGAGGTTCAATCTAGCGCAACTTATCATTTAACAATTTCCAATGTGCATATATTTTTAATCCAATATTTATCACACATAAGATATGCCCATCAATTAGACATACTAGTTCTAGTGAACTATTTTTCCAATTCAACAGTAGTATATGAATAAATATTTCATTTTCAAGTCACATATTTGATGTTATATGTATTCGAGTAATAGTTCTAGGGACATTTATTATGTTGTGATTATCTTATAATAAAATTTATGTAATAAAATAAATCCCTTTAATATATAAGTATTAAATAAATTATAATAAACTATTGCAATCATCTAATGATTAACTTCAATAGCACATATATCATAAAAATTGAACCAAAAAGTTCCTTATGCTAATCTCTTATGATCTTGTTTATAGGAAAAGAAAAACCCCATTCACAATTCAGACTCTTCTCTAGATAAATAGTACTTTATACAATGCAAAGATACCCTAATAGAAAACATATAAAGGCATTTTACGTATACCTTGAACCGAGTCAATAACCAAAATATGAATCAACCCTTGGACTTTAGTTTAAACTCTTGCATAGTTTCCTAGTGAAAAGGGTTGTAATGCAATGAAGGGAATCAAATGGTGTCTCCTAGTCTTGCAATATCTAGACCCTCATCAAATTAAGTTAATAAGTTAGTTTCTATGTATATAACATTTCATCCACTCAACCGGGCCCTTGTTGTATCCAAAAATGAAGGTTTAAAAATATGGAGGTCACAGAACATATTGCACAGTTAACTGCTAAGAATATTTTATTCTATGATGGGAACTAGGATTGTGTAACTTCTTTTATAGAAACTTAAATGACCATTACAATTTTGTACACATGACATTTGGAGGACATCGAATGAGTTAGTGAAATTCAAGATACGAAAGAACCTCCAACAATTTTTATGATTTGATCTATACATATGATTTTAGATAAGATGAAATTTAAGAAAGATGAAAATGAATAATACATGCGGTCTAGACGATATTCCAATTGGTTTATGGAAGAGCACTGGGGATGAAGGATATATGTGCTTAACACACTTATTTAACAAGATTAAACAAACAAAGGTATTATAGTTCAGATCGACAAGAACAAAAGACATGTTTAGAGATGCACAAACTATAGAGGTATCAAGTTGATGAGTCACACTATGATGATTTAATACAAAATTATTGAGCAAAAGCTCAACCTATAACACATATTTCAGACAACTAGTTTGGTTTTATATCTGGAAGATCAACAATATATTCTATTTTTCTAATAAGGAGACTTAGGGATGTGTGTAGAGAATACAAAGAGATTTTCATATGACCATTTTTATTGATCTAGAAAATGCATACAATCGAGTACTTATTGTCACAGAGTCGTTTGTTACCCTAATTCCACACTCTTAATGGTTACTGAGCCAAAGACGATTAGACTTGGGTGCCCATCCATAGATTGACACATTTATTTCACATAGGCAATATATATGTAAAAGCAATAACAACAAGATATAACATGGTACTAAAAGGGGATAGAGAATCAAGTACCCAATTCTATATTCAAGTATGCCCATATGTATTGAATTTTAGAGCTTAGAGTCTTGAGTGGAGTGGATGTTCATTTGGGAACTACAAATTTGATTAACAAAACATATTAATGCTAAAGCATCAAGTACACTATGAAAAGCAAGTAAATAGTTTACGTCTATATAAAAGGTTTCTTGGCTAGAAACAAGGTAGTAAACAAGAACAAGAAACAAGGATAGAATAAGTGACAATTTTGTTTTATACAAAGCATGTTTCAAGTGCATTTCCATTATAGTTAACAACATAGCATGGCCATTGACCAACTTCCTCATAGGAAGTGTTTGTAAGGGTGCTCAACATTAGCCAACCCTTTTATATGTGAGGGACCTCAAGACCTAATTCAACGAGCTAACCCTGTTTTCAACATGCCATGTAAAGAGGCAAGATCACCTCCTTACTAAAAATCAAAGGAAGTACAAAACATCCATCTTTTTAGAAAGATAAAATATATTGAGGGATGCGTATATAATATTACAAGTAAATAAGCATGCACCAGATACATTATAAAATTTCAACAACAGCAAAAATAAAAGTACTAAGCCTATTACATGGCTTTCATTGTTCATTACATGATTGTTCCCAAAAGAAAAAGATAAGAGAAAGGATCTAGCTATATCAACCTAGACATCCTTTCGAATAGATTGAGTTCTACTCCTGAGATGACTTCCTTCAAACTTGTCCTTCTCCTTGCTCAACATCAGCACCTGGGTGTTTGGGAAAGCACCCAAAAAAGGGGAAAGAAAACAAGGTATGTGTCACAAAGCTAGTCTAAGATAACAAATGGTCTCACAATGCCGCCTTTTCCAATCGGTCTCGTATAAGTCCAACCTCCAAATGGTCTCACACCCTTGTCTCTATCAATCTCAATGACTATTCTCAGCCAATCAGTTTAGGACCTCCGATCGGTCTCGAGTAGTGACCAAACGGTCTTGGCGCTATCTCCAATCGATCTTCATGTTTGTTCTAATAGTCTGCGGTTGAACGCTGGCTCACGATCTCAAGACCGTGAGGGCTTCCTTGCAGTGGGTGCGGAGTGGGCGGCAGATCTTCTGTGGTTGTTGCAGGTGCACGACGGAGGCAAGTGGGGCGGTGAGGATGCTACTTTGGGGTTGTAATGTAGGCAGGGGGTCCGTTGAAGAAGACCACGAGGAGACGCACAAGTGGTCAGGGAAAAGGAGGTGGTTGTAGGTTGCAGAGATGTCGACATTGCAGGTGGAGCTAGGGTTCCTGTGGTTGAAGATGACAGATGAAGAAGATGAAGGTGGAGGTGGCAATCGGTCCAGGTTCGATATTTCTCAAACGGTCTTGAGATGAGGCAGCTCATACGATCTTGAGGGACCGTTAGGAGGGGAACGATAGGGCAGACCATTTGCCCAAATGAACGAGGGTCGTAGATCCAAGATCCGATGGTGCGGAGAGATAGAAGCCCAAACAGTCTTAAATGACCGTGATTCAAATAGTTTTGAGGTGAGGTTGCCCATACGATCTTGAGACCGTATGGATGAAACAGTATGGGTGAGACTGCATGATCAAGACTGTATGGACAAGACCGTATGGTCAAGACCAAGGATGAGTGAGGGTAGATCAAGGGCAGATAAAGGTGGGTCCCACTCATTTGGGTTTGATGTGGATGATGGTTGATTGAGATGAAGATCGAATGGTGGTGATTCTTATGGATTAGGGTTGAAAGGAGGTGGGTGCCAGCTGATTGTTCAACCTCATCAAAACTTGCATAGGATCAACATAAACTCAGTTAAGATCCTTGATAATTGAACCAATTAGCAAATTTTGCACATTTTGATATTTAGTAACTAAAATTGGATGTATTGAATCAAAAAGAGCCCAAGGAGGCGACTGAAAATCATGATGAATATGCATTCATCAAATAGTCATTATTCTACACCAATCCTTAATACAACATGTTTTATAGTGAGGTTTGTCTTCTCTAAATATTTGTTGAAGATAATGTTTGATTTTTTTTCTGAAACAAGTTTGATATGATAGGTTCCTATTTACAAAAAAAAATGAACGAGACCTCATCCCAAGGACCAACCAGTTGTTTCTATTTACATGTGATCCATTTGAGTATTGATCTCTTTGTACAAATATGTCATCGTCAAAGTTGTCGTTTAACCCATAACCAAAGGAGAACCCTCCTTATGATTTTAATTAGTAGAAGTTCATGATCACATTATATAATAGAAAACTAGCTTATCTATTTACTTCTTGCACATTAAGCTAGTCAAAGTTATCCAATTTTGAGTCTAATACTCTTCTGTTGTTTTTGCGTATGATCATTCTAGATATCTTTTTGTTCATACCTAAAAAACAATTTTGATGTTTATAATTACACTATAGATGACAAAGAAAGTAATCATGGACTTTCCTTAATAGTTACTACTTCTACCTTTTTGTCTATGGAAGTTAAACACTCACCAACAACAAGGAAGTTGAAATCTAAAGCTAGGAGTTCTTCAAGTAAAATGACCTATGTTGTACAATACTTGCAGACATGTAAGGAAATTAGAATAACAATCATCTGCAACATTTGATTCACTTGAGCCACTTGATTTGAAATTGTCCTATTTCTTGGAAACATGTGTATAACAAATTTACAGATATGAAGATCAAGTATGAAGAATATATCATATCCAGAATCCATTCCAATTCATTCACATCTCAATTTAATGTTATTGATGATTTTCATTTGGATTGGGTTTTGTGGTTCAGTTGTTATACATAATCTATTGATGATGTAATTCCATTTTGTCTATTATATCTGGTTAGTACCAATTTATTCATATACTTATCTATACTCATTTGAGTAGTTTTTAGTCAAAGATTAATGCACTTTTTTCCAAAGAAAAGACCTTCAAGAGTATTAGTGTGATGATATAAATATAGGTCTTCATCTGTAAGAAATAGGTTCGCTTCTTACTTAGACATCTAGTAGTCAATTGGTTTAGTTTCTTATTTTGGTGGAAGGTATGTGATCTTTGACAGTGATGTTCCATTAACATAGAAGAGTAAATGCGGTAATGCATTTTATGAGGCATAAATAATCTACTTTGAAGATATAACAAGTAGTCTTTCATCTATTGGAATGGGGTTTTGTTTAACAAATAAACTAATCAGACTTCCATCTTTGTCTCCACAAGTAATAACATAGATGTAATATATGTTTTATTTGCAATATGTAATTAGCTATGATGGCCTAATCTAACTAAGAATGGAGACACCTTGTCACATGTTATCTAGGATTTTTAAATAGTCACTAATATAAATCAATCCTTTATACAACATGTTTTATAGTGAGGTTTGTCTTCTCTAAATATTTTTGAAGATATTGTTTGAATTTTGTCAGAAACAAGTTTGATATGATAGGTTCCTATCTACAAAAAAAATGAATGAGGCCTCTTCCCAAGGACCAACGATTTGTTTCTATTTACATGTGATCCATTTGAGTATTGATCTCTTTGTACCAATATGTCATCGTCAAAGTTGTCATTTAACCCATAACCAAAGGAAAACCCTCCTTATGAGGTTAATTATTAGAAGTTCATGATCACATTATACAATAGCAAACTAGCTTATCTATTACTCTTGCACATTAAGATAGTAAAATTATCCAATTTTGATTCCAATACTCTTCCTTTATTTTTGCGTATGATCATTCTAGATATCTTTTTGTTCATACTAGAAAAACAATTTTGATGTTTATAATTACAATATAGATGACAAAGACAGTAATCATGGACTTGCCTTAATAGTTACTACTTCTACCTTTGTGTCTATGGAAGTTCAACACTCACCAACAACAATGAATTTGGAATCTAAAACTGGAAGTTCTCAAGTAAAATGACCTATGTTGTACAATACTTGCAGACATGCAAGGAAATTAGCATAACAATCATCTGCAACATTTGATTCACTTGAGCCACTTGATTTGAAATCATCCTATTCCTTGGAAACATGTGTATCACAAATTTGCAGATATGCATATCAAGTATGAAGAATATATTATATTCAAAATCCATTTCAATTCATTCTCATCTCAATTTAATGGTATTGATGATCTTCATTAGGATTGGGTTTTTTTGTTCAGTTGTTATACATAATCTATTGATGATGTAATTCCATTTTATCTATTGTAATTGGTTCATATGTTAGTACCTATTTATTCATATGCTTATCTATACTCATTTGAGTAGTTTTTAGTAAAAGGTTAATGCACCTTTTTCCAAAGAAAAGACCTTCAAGAATATTAGTGTGATGATATAAATACAGGTCTTCAGCTGAAGAAATAAGTTCTCTTCTTACTTCAAGATCTAGTAGTCAATTGGTTTAGTTTCTTATTTTGGTGGTAGGTATGTGATCATTGACAGTAATGTTCCATTAGCATAGAAGAGTAAATGTGGTAATGCATTTTATGAGGCTTAACTAGTCTGCTTTGAAGCTATAACAAGTAGCCTTTCATCTATTGGAATGGGGTTTTGTCTAACAAATAAACTAATCAGCCTTCCATCTTTGTCTCCACAAGTTATAACATAGATGTAATCTATGTTTTATTTGCAATATGTAATTAGCTATGCTGGCCTAATCTAATTAAGAATGGAGACACCTTGTCACATGTTATTAAGGATGTTTAAATGGTCACTAATCTAAACAAATCCTTAATACAACATGTTTTGAGTGAGGTTTGTCTTCTCTAAGTATTTTCCAAAGATATTGTTTGATTTTTGTCTAAAACAAGTTTGATATGATAGGTTCCTATCTACAAAAAAACATGAGTGAGGTCTCATCCCAAGGACCAACTAGTTGTTTCTATTTACATGTGATCCATTTGAGTATTGATCTATTTGTACCAATATGTCATCGTCAAAGTTGTCATTTAACCCATAAGCAAAGGAGAACCCTCCTTATGAGGTTAATTAGTAGAAGTTCATGATCACATTATACAATAGCAAACTAGCTTATCTATTTACTTCTTGCACATTAAGCTAGTCAAAGTTATCCAAGTTTGAGTCCAATACTCTTCCTTTGTTTATGCATATGATCATTCCAGATATCTTTATGTTCATACCTAAAAAAACAATTTTGATATTTATAATTACAATATAGATGACAAAGAGGTTAATCATGGACTTGCCTTAATAGTTACTACTTCTACCTTTGTGTCGATGAAAGTTCAACACTCACCAACAACAAGGAAGTTGGAATCTAAAATTGGGAGTTCTTCAAGTAAAATGACCTATGTTGTACAATACTTACACACATGCTGGAAATTACCATAACAATCATCTGCAACATTTGATTCACTTAAGCCACTTGATTTGGAATCGTCCTATTCCTTGGAAACATGTGTATAACAAATTTGTAGATACGCAGATCAAGTATGAAGAATATATCATATCCAAAATCCATTCCAATTCATTCTCATCTCAATTTAATGTTATTGATGATCTTCATTAGGATTGGTTTTTTGGTTCAGATGTTATACATAATCTATTGATGATGTAATTCCATTTTATTTATTGTAATTGGTACATATGTTAGTACCTATTTATTCATATACTTATATATACTCATTTGAATAGTTTTAGTAAAAGGTTAATGCACTTTTTTCCATAGAAAAGACCTTAAAGAATATTAGTGTGATGATATAAATATAGGTCTTCAGTGTTAAGAAATAAGTTCTCTTCTTACTTGGACATCTAGTAGTCAATTGGTTTAGTTTCTTATTTTGGTGGAAGGTATGTGATCATTGACAGTAATGTTCCATTAACATAGAAGAGTAAATGTGGTAATGCATTTTATGAGGCAAAACTAGTCTACTTTGAAGCTATAATAAGTAGCCTTTCATTTATTGGAATGGGGTTTTGTTGAATAAATAAACTAATCAATCTTCCATCTTTGTCTCCACAAGTTATAACATAGATGTAATCTATGTTTTATTTGCAATATGTAATTAGCTATGATGGCCTAATCTAAATAAGAATGGAGACACCTTGTCACATGTTATCTAGGATGTTTAAATAGTCACTAATCTAAACCAATCCTTAATACAACACGTTTTATAGTGAGGTCTGTCTTCTCTAAGTATTTGCCGAAGATATTATTTGATTTTTGTCTGAAACAAGTTTGATATGATAGGTTCCTATCTACAAAAAAAAATGAATGAGGCCTCGTCCCAAGGACCAACGAGTTGTTTCTATTTACATGTGATCCATTTGAGTATTGATCTCTTTGTACCAATATGCCACCATCAAAGTTGTCGTTTAACCCATAACCAAAGGAGAACCCTCCTTATGAGGTTAATTAGTAGATGTTCATGATCACATTATACAATAGAAAACTAGCTTGTCTACTTACTTCTTGCACATTAAGCTATACAAAGTTATCCAATTTCGAGTCCAATACTCTTCCTTTGTTTTTGCGTATGATCATTCCAGATATCTTTTTGTTCATACCTAGAAAAACAATTTTGATGTTTAAAATTACCATATAGATTACAAAGTGATTAATCTTGGACTTGCCTTAATAGTTACTACTTTTACCTTTGTGTCTATGGAAGTTCAACACTCACCAACAACAAGGAAGTTGGAATCAAATTGATTATATGTCTTCTAGTATGTAATATTTATTTATCAAATAATTTTGAACTATTCACACATTCATTATATTACCATAATGTAACTATGTAAATTATATTTGTATAGATAATTTCAATCAGATATTTAGGCTCAAATGGAGATCTAAAATACTTTTTTCTAGGAATTTTTATTTGTCGTCAACATCTAATATCTATGTTGTGCTTTAGGTTATCCTTTGGCACACTCGGTTTAGTTTCCAATGTGAGACACCACAACATCTCATGTGGCAAGCAAGTTGACTTGCAATGGAGGGGAGTTCTCATTGACAACCAATTTCAGCAAATCGATATAGGTAAGAAAGATAGCTAGTCCATGAGTTTAGTGTGTAGATTATGATGTGATTTGAGTTTTAACAAACATGCTCAAATGTGGCATGTTAAAAAGGATGCTCAATAATATGTGTCAGTAGCTATGTGTAGTAGTTGTTGTAACTTTTGACAATTATGTGGGAACCAATTTGTGTAAATTATAACGTTCATTTAGTAACAACGGGCATTAAAAGATTGTGTAAGGTGAAAATATATGTATTACTAAATGTGCATGTGAGAGAATATATATGTTAGTTGGAATGAACCGGCATACACGTAGGGATGCCATCCATTTTTTGATGTTTGTGATATTTTGCCTATATAAAGACAAATACACATGTAAAAAAATAGCATGAGTATATATCCTTGTTAACTATGTCCAAAATAGATCAGTGTATGTTTGTTTTTTGTATTACACGTATATCATTGTTTCTATTTCTGATGTTCGCGTTGTATGAAAGAGACGTGTGCAAAATCTTCTTGGTCTTTTCTTCTCTCATTGCCTTATCTGATCCATATGCAAATGTTTTTGGTATCATATTCCTAGCAGATTTTTACGTTGATGTTTCATCAAAGTTGATTATGTATATGACTACATGTGCAAGTCAAAGATAGGTTGGTTATTGGTATATACCGTGTAGATGTTGAAGCGGTAGTACAAACTTTCAGCATTACATGATGCTTGTCATCAATGGATACAATCACACAAGAGATGAAAACTTATAAAAGGGGGATCATGAAAACCACTGAGCCGATCCAACATATTTTCTCTTTGTAAACCCTATCTGCAAGAACACTCCAACATCATAGCAACTGAAGAAACTTAAGACACCTAAAGGAAACCATCAGAAGACATCATTTGATTCACTTGAGCCACTTGATTTGAAATTGTCCTATTCCTTGGAAACATGTGTATCACAAATTTGCATATATGTAGATCAAGTATGAAGAATATATCATATCCAGAATCCATTCCAATTCATTCTCATCTCAACTTAATGTTATTGATGATCTTAATTAGGTTTGGGTTTTGTGGTTCAGTTGTTATACATAATCTATTGATGATGTAATTCCATTTTATCTATTGTAATTTGTACATATGTTAGTACCCATTTATTCATATACTTATCTACACTCATTTGAGTAGTTTTTAGTAAAAGGTTAATGCACTTTTTTCCAAAGAAAAGACCTTAATGAATATTTTTGTGATGATATAAATATAGGTCTTCAGCTACAAGAAATAAGTTCTCTTCTTACTTGGACATCTAGTAGTCAATTGGTTTAGTTTCTTATTTTGATGGTAGGTATGTGATCATTGACAGTAGTGTTCCATTGACATAGAAGAGTAAATGTGGAAATGCATTTTATGAGACATATCTAGTCTATTTTTGAAGCTATAACAAGTAGCTTTTCATCTATTGGAATGGGGTTTTGTCTAACAAATAAACTAATCAATCTTCCATCTTTGTCTCCACAAGTTATAACATAGATGTAATCTATGTATTATTTGCAATATGTAATTAGCTATGCTGGCCTAATATAACTAAGAATGGAGACACCTTGTCACATGTTATCTAGGATGTTTAAATAGTCACTAATCTAAACCAACCTTTAATACAACATGTTTTGAGTGAGGTTTGTCTTCTCTAAGTATTTGCCAAAGATATTGTTTGATTTTTGTCTGAAACAAGTTTGATATGATAGGTTCCTATCTACAAAAAAACATGGGTGAGGCCTCATCCCAAGGACCAACCAGTTGTTTCTATTTACATGTGATCCATTTGAGTATTGATCTCTTTGTACCAATATGTCATCGTCAAAGTTGTCATTTAACCCATAAGGAAAGGAGAACCCTCCTTATGAGGTTAATTAGTAGAAGTTCATGATCACATTTAGCTTATCTATTTACTTCTTGCACATTAAGCTAGTCAAAGTTATCCAATTTCGAGTCCAATACTCTTCCTTTGTTTTTTCATATGATCATTCCAGAATTCTTTTTGTTCATACCTAAAAAACCAATGGATCAATATATCAGGTCGAGTATGAATCACTTTTTGAAATTTATCTTTAAATGTGGCAAGATTGTCCATGATCATTAAATTTGCTCTTCAAATCCACTTCCCTTAGATAAGAAGATGCAGGAGAAAGATTCTCAAAAGGTTATTCTGCATTAGATTGTGAAGGAAGAATGATGTCAAACCTATAATGGAAACAATATCCTTACTTAGAGGGCCCAATGTAACAATGATAGAATGAAAATCTCAAGGACAATTTCCCTAGGAAGAACCACAAGTATCATGCACTTGAGGAATCCAAAGCAATAGATTTTGAGAATCAAATTCAAGTTCCTATAGACACTAAAACCCTACAGCACATGTTGATCCCAAAGAAGATCTATACAAGGAAGATAAAATAACAACTATCTACTGTTGTTGACAAAAGAAACAATGTCAAAATCAAAGGTTTGTTGCAAAATTTAGGAGATCCTACTAATGTTCAAAGTACAGACAAATTCCATGATAAGGGAATTACACACAAGTTATTCCTAAGGAGACATTTTCATTATGCATTATTTTGATGTTTATAATTAGAATAAATATGACAAAGAAAGTAATCACGGATTTGGCTTAATAGTTACTACTTCTACCTTTGCGTCTATTGAAGTTCAACACTCACCAACAACAAGGAAGTTGGAATCTAAAACTGGGAGTTCTTCAAGTAAAATGACCTATGTTGTACAACACTTGCAGACATGCAAGGAAATTAGCATAAAAATCATCTGCAACATTTGATTCACTTGAGCCATTTGATTTGAAATCGTCCTATTCCTTGGAAACATGTGTATCAAAAATTTGCAGATGTGCAAATGAGGTATGAAAAATATATCATATCCGTAATCCATTCCAATTCATTTTCATCTCAATTTAATGTTATTGATGATCTGTGTTAGGATTGGGTTTTCTAGTTTAGTTGTTATACATAATCTATTGATGATGTAATTCCATTTTATCTATTGTAATTGGTACATATGTTAGCACCTATTTACTAATATACTTATGTATACTCATTTTAGTAGTTTTTAGTAAAAGGTTAATGCACTTTTTCCACACAAAAGACCTTAAAGAATATTAGTGTGATGATATAAATATAAGTCTTTAGATGCAATAAATAAGTTCTCTTCTTACATCCACATCTAGTAGTCAATTGGTTTAGTTTCTTATTTTGGTGGTAGGTATGTGATCTTTGACAGTAATGTTCCATTATCATAGAAGACTAAATGTGGTAATGCATTTTATGAGGCATAACTACTCTACTTTGAAGCTATAACAAGTAGCCTTTCATCTACTGGAATGGGGTTTTTTCTAACAAATAAACTAATCAGTCTTCCATCTTTGTCTCCACACGTTATAACATAGATGTAACCTATGTTTTATTTGCAATTTGTAATTAGCTATGCTAGCTTAATCTAACTAAGAATGGAGACACCTTGTCACATGTTATCTAGGATGTTTAAATAGTCACTAATCTAAACCAATCCTTAATTCAACATGTTTTGAGTGAGGTTTGGCTTCTCTAAGTATTTGCCAAAGATATTGTTTGATTTTTGTCTGAAACAAGTTTGATATGATAGGTTCCTATCTACAAAAAAAATGAATGAGGTCTCATCCCAAGTACCAACCAGTTGTTTATAGTTACATGTGATCCATTTGATTATTTATCTCTTTGTACCAATATCATCGTCAAAGATGTCATTTAACCCATGACCAAAGGAGAACCCTCCTTATGAGGTTAATTAGTAGAAGTTCATGATCACATTATATAATAGCAAACTAGGTTATCTATTTATTCTTGCACATTAAGCTGGTCAAATTTATCCTTTTTCTTGTCCAATACTCTTCCTTTGTTTTTGCATATGATCATTCTAGATATATTTTCGAGATGATACACCTCACTACACTAATAAACCTCGAAGTCAATAGTTCAAAGAACCGTTGGTTGGGATAGAAAAGTTTTCAGCAGTTGTGGATCTTCCTAAATATTTCCAAGATGTAACAAAAGACAACAAATCTGTAGCTGATAGTAATTTCATGATAGATGGTGAAGTAGAAGTGGTGAATCCTAGTGATGTATTATAGATTAATGATTTGGAAATTCTATAGTTGTTCATTGCTAAAGAGGTATATTCAATATGACACAAGCCATGGTGCTTCACAATTGTTATTATTCAGTTCTTGGAAAGAACATACATCTTGCAATATGTGACCAACTATGACACCTATGGAAACTAGTTGAGAGATGGAAGACATTTGAGTTATGTTTACATCATATTGCTATCTAACTATCATATGTATAGGATTATCATAAGGTACTCTCTAGGGGACCTTGGTCCATATCTGGATCATGTTTGATTGTCTGGGATGAGAGGGATAATTTATCATTTTCCATGGAATGCCTTCGTGTATCCTCACTTTGGCTCTAGTAATAGACCTATTGTTGCAATAATATAAATACGTAATATTTTATGAAATCATCACGTCATTAGGGAAATTTATTCAATGTTGATGATTACACTTTCAATTGTACAAGAAGTCAGTTTGCTCAGTTGGAAATTGAGATAGATATTATGGTTCATATGTACCCGGTGGTTATTATCAATGGATCAATATATCAGGTCGAGTATGAATCACTTTTTGAAATTTATCTTAGATGTGGCAAGATTGGCCATGATCATTCAATTTTCTCTTCAAATCCACTTCCCTTAGATAAGAAGATGCAGGAGAAAGTTTCTCAAAAGGTTGTTCTGCATTGGATTGTGAAGGAAGAATGATGGCAAACCTATAATGGGAAGAATATCCTTACTTAGAGGGCCCATTGTAACAATGATAGAATGCAAAATCTCAAGGAAAATTTCCCTAGTATGAACCACAAGTATCATGCACTTGAGGAATCCAAAGCAAAGGATTTTGAGAATCAAATACAAATTCCTATAGACACTAAAACCTCACAGCACATGTTGATCTCAAAGAAGATCTAGACGAGGAATATAAAACAACAACTATCTAATGTTGTTGATAAAGGAAACAAAGTCAAAATCAAAGGCTTGCTATAAAATTTAGGAGATACAACTAATGTTCAAAGTATGGATAAATTCCATGATAGAGGAATTACACACAAGTTATTCCTAAGGAGACATTTTCATTATGCATAATTTTGATGTTTATAATTAAAATATAGCTAACAAAGAGAGTAATCATGGACTTGCCTTAATAGTTACTACTTCTACCTTTGTGTCTGTGGAACTTCAACACTCACCAACAACAAGGAAGTTGGAATCTAAAACTGGGAGTTCTTCAAGTAAAATGACCTATGTTGTACAATACTTGCATACATGTAAGGAAATTAGCATAACAATCATCTAAAACATTTGATTCACTTGAGCCACTTGATTTGAAATCATCATATTCCTTCGAAACATGTGTATCACAAATTTGTAGATACGTAGATCAAGTATGAAGAATATATCATATCCACAATCCATTCCAATTCATTCTCATCTCAATTTAATGTAATTGATGACCTTCATTAGAATTGCATTTTGTGGTTTAGTTGTTATACATAATCTATTGATGATGTAATTCCCTTTTATCTATTGTAATTGGTACATATGTTAGTACCTATTTATTCATATACTTAAATATACTCATTTGAGTAGGCTTTAGTAAAAGGTTAATGCACTTTTTTCCAAAGCAAAGGCCTTCAAGAATATTAGTGTTATGATATAAATAGAGGTCTTTAACTGCAAGAAATAAGTTCTTTTCTTATTTCGACATCTAGTAGTCAATTGGTTTAGTTTCTTATTTTGGTGGTAGGTATGTGATCATTGATAGTAATGTTCCATTAACATAAAAGAGTAAATGTGGTAATGCATTTTATGAGGCATAACTAGCCTACTTTGAAGCTATAACAAGTAGCCTTTCATTTATTGGAATGGGGTTTTGTCTAACAAATAAACTAATAAGTCTTCCATCTTTGTCTCCCCAAGTTATAACATAGATGTAATCTATGTTTTATTTGCAATATGTAATTATCTATGCTGGCCAAATGTAATTAAGAATGGAGACACCATGTCAAATATTATCTATGGTGTTTAAATAGTGACGTGGCGAATATCGCACTAACAAATTCACTCGGGGTTGAAAAACCTGAGCTTTTACCAAAATCTCGTACAATAATACCACCCGCAAGCGGACAGGTCCTATCGCAGTATAGTTAGAGATTGAATCCCAAAGGACAACATTTTTAAAAATCTTTGTCAGTCGAATCTAGCTCAAGTGAGACTAATATTTAGAACGATTGATTTGGTTGAGGTTAATTAAACTAATTGCAGGAAAGTAAACGAGCAAAATGAAAGTTTTTTTTAGATTAAATGATATGGAATCGATGGGATGGTATCGGGTTTCACCACCAATGCACATGCAAACACATCCAAACACATAACATCCAGGCAAGCATCTAACTATCCAAATGGAACTACTGTGAACCCTCCTAGAGGGATGTTTAGGCATGCATAACCATCCCCTCAGGCATCCGATTCCTTATCGCCATCCAAATCATGCACTTACGAATCTGAAGATACAACATCCAAGTAAGGTTGTGGTCCTCCCTAAGGGATGTTTAGACCACAGAAGCGTCCTCGTGGGCTAGATGGCTCGTCCCCTCACGGATCATACACTTATGACCTCAAGGAACCCCTTTCTATTTCTAGTCCGGGAGTCAACTGTGCTAATTGACAAGCATGTAGGCGATAAGTCTGCAAGCAAACATCAACAATTAACAAGACAATACAACATCCAACTAAGGTTGTGGTCCTCCTTGAGGGATGTTTAGACCACAGAAGCATCACCATAGGTTAGATGGATCGTCCCCTGATGGATCACACACTTACAACCTCAAGGAACCCTATGAGAAGTTCTCGTCAAGGAGTCTACCTCATTAATCGACATTCTATACTATGAAGAGAAGAAAAAGATGAAAGTAAGTAGGTAATCAACTACAAGCATATCAATTAGCAACAAAATGAAAAGTTATATACATTGCCTTGGAATGTTAAATGAAAAGACGTGAATGCATGGGCAGTGGAGCTAGTCCCCGCACCCCAATGAAAAGGAAATACTCGCTCATGATATGAGAAACAAGAAGAATAAGAAAAAGAGAGGAATCTTCCATGAGCATGATGTAGAAGGTGGTCACAACTCGGTGAAGATGATGCGGTCTCCTATGTCATGTCGGAGTATATCTGGAGGAAGAACAAGGGAAACTGATATAGACCAGGCAGTCTTTCTCACTCCTCCTTACTTCTCTTCTCAGTCTCCTTGAGTTACAACAGTAACTGCAGGAGAAGTGACAGGATCAGACCAGTGTACAGGCAGCCTGTCGGCGTCCCGGAACTGACGCCCAAATGAGGACCGTGTTGGTCCTATTTATAGGCTCGGGTCTGGTCTCATACTTTGGGCCCAGTTGCAATTTTTACAACTTGCTTAAATGGTCTTGAGTTAAGTGACCATACAGTTTGGTTGCTTTAAGTGTCCATACGGTCTTGGATGTATGTGACCAAATGGTTTTGATAAGTAACTTTTCCAAATAGTTTTGTGCAAATAACTTTTCCAAACGGTTTGGTGCATGTCTTATCGGTCTCGCAGCCCAAGGCGATCAAACAGTCTCACGACCCAGCCTCCAAATGGTCTTGATTCGTTACTTTTCCAAATGGTTTCACATTCTTTTTCATACGGTCTCTTTTCCATACGGTTTCGCAGCCAACAACATCAAACGGTCTCGCACAGACCTTTTCCAAACAGTCTCGCAATGCCGACATTTCCAATCGGCCTCGTATAAGTCCAGCCTCCAAACGGTCTCACACCCTTAGCTCTATCGGTCTCAATGACCGTTCTAAGCCAATCGGTTTAGGACCTCCGATCGATCACGAGTAGTGACCAAACGGTCTCAGTGCTATCTCCAATCGGTCTTCAGGTTTGTTCTAATGGTCTGCGGTTGAACGTCGCCTCACGGTCTCAAGACCGTGAGGGCTTCCTTACAGCGGGTGTGGAGTGGGCGACAGATCTTCCATGGTTGTTGCAGGTGGGCGGCGGAGGCAAGCGGGGCGGTGAGGATGCTACTTTAGGGTTGCAATGCAGGCAGGGGGTCAGTTGAAGAAGACTGCGAGGAGACGCACAAGTGGTCAGGGCAAAGGAGGTGGTTGCAGAGATGCCGACGCTGTAGGTGGAGTAAGGGTTCCTGTGGTTGAAGATGACGGACGAAGAAGATGAAGGCGGAGGCGGCAATCAGTCCAGGTTTGATATTGCTCAAACGGTCTTGAGATGAGGTAGCTCATACGATCTTGAGGGACCGTTAGGAGGGGAACGATAGGGCATACTGTTTTCCCAAATGAACGGGGACCGTAAATCCAAGATCTGATGGTGCGGAGAGATAAAAGCCCAAACGGTCTTGAATGACAGTGATCCAAATGGTTTTGAGGTGAGGTTGTCGATACGGTCTTGAGACCGTATGGATAAAACTGTATGGGTGAGATTGTATGGACAAGACCGTATGGTCAAGACCAAGGATGAGTGAGGGTAGATCAAGGGTAGATAAAGGTGGGTCCCACTCATTTGGGTTTGATGTGGATGATGGTTGATTGAGATGAAGATCGAATGGTGGTGATTCTTATGGATTAGGGTTGAAAGGAGGTGGGTGCCAGCTGATTGTTCAACCTCATCAAGACCTGAATAAAATCAACATAAACTCAGTTAAGAACCTTGATAATTGAACCAATTAGGAAATTTTGCACATTTTGATATTTAGTAACTGAAATTGGATGTATTGAATCAAAAAGAGCCCAAGGAGGCGACTGAAAATCATGATGAATATGCATTCATCAAATAGTCACTATTCTACACCAATCCTTAATACAACATGTTTTCTAGTGAGGTTTGTCTTTTCTAAATATTTGCCGAAGATATTGTTTGATTTTTTCCTGAAACAAGTTTGATATGATAGGTTCCTATCTACAAAAAAAATGAACGAGACCTCATACCAAGGACCAACCAGTTGTTTCTATTTACATGTGATCCAATTGAGTATTGATCTCATTGTACCAATATGTCATCGTCAAAGTTGTCGTTTAACCCATAACCAAAGGAGAACCCTCCTTATGAGGTTAATTAGTAGAAGTTCATGATCACATTATACAATAGCAAACTAGCTTATCTATTTACTTCTTGCACATTAAGCTAGTCAAATTTATCCAATTTTGAGTCCAATACTCTTATGTTGTTTTTGCGTATGATCATTCTAGATATCTTTTTATTCATACCTAAAAAACAATTTTGATGTTTATAATTACAATATAGAAGACAAAGAGAGTGATCATAGACTTGCCTTAATAGTTACTACTTCTACCTTTTTGTCTATGGAAGTTCAACACTCACCAATAACAAGGAAGTTGAAATCTAAAACTAGGAGTTCTTCAAGTAAAATGACCTATGTTGTAGAATACTTGCAGACATGTAAGGAAATTAGAATAACAATCATCTGCAACATTTGATTCACTTGAGCCACTTGATTTGAAATTGTCCTATTTCTTGGAAACATGTGTATAACAAATTTACAGATATGCAGATCAAGTACGAAGAATATATCATATCCATAATCCATTCCAATTCATTCGTATCTCAATTTAATGTTATTGATGATCTTCATTAGGATTGGGTTTTGAGGTTCAGTTGTTATACATAATCTATTTATGATGTAATTCCATTTTATCTATTATAATTGGTTAGTACCTATTTATTCATATACTTATCTATACTCATTTGAGTAGTTTTTAGTAAAAGATTAATGCACTTTTTTCCAAATTAAAGACCTTCAAGAATATTAGTGTGATGATATAAATATAGGTCTTCATCTGTAAGAAATAGGTTCTCTTCTTACTTAGACATCTAGTAGTCAATTGATTTAGTTTCTTATTTTGGTGGAAGGTATGTGATCTTTGACAGTGATGTTCCATTAACATAGAAGAGTAAATGTGGTAATGCATTTTACGAGGCATAAATAATCTACTTTGAAGCTATAACAAGCAGCCTTTCATCTATTGGAATGGGGTTTTATTTAACAAATAAACTAATCAGACTTCCATCTTTGTCTCCACAAGTTAAAACATAGATGTAGTATATGTTTTATTTGCAATATGTAATTAGCTATGCTGGCCTAATCTAACTAAGAATGGAGACACCTTGTCACATGTTATCTAGGATTTTTAAATAGTCACTAACATAAACCAATCCATTATACAACATGTTTTATAGTGAGGTTTGTCCTCTAAATATTTTCTTAAGATATTGTTTGAATTTTGCCAGAAACAAGTTTGATATGATAGGTTCCTATCTACAAAAAAATGAATGAGGCCTCTTCCCAAGGACCAACGAGTTGTTCTATTTACATGTGATCCATTTGAGTATTGATCTCTTTGTACCAATATGTCATTGTCAAAGTTGTCATTTAACCCATAACCAAAGGAAAGCCCTCTTTATGAGGTTAATTATTAGAAGTTCATGTTCACATTATACAATAGCAAACTAGCTTATCTATTACTCTTGCACATTAAGCTAGTCAAAATTATCCAATTTTGATTCCAATACTCTTCCTTTGTTTTTGCGTATGATCATTCTAGATATCTTTTTGTTCATACCTAGAAAAACAATTTTTATGTTTATAATTACAATATAGATGACAAAGACAGTAATCATGGACTTGCCTTAATAGTTACTACTTCTACCTTTGTGTCTATGGAAGTTCAACACTCACCAAAAATAAGGAAGTTGGAATCTAAAACTAGAAGTTCTTCAAGTCAAATGACCTATGTTGTATAATACTTGCAGACACAACATTTGATTCACTTGAGCCACTTGATTTGAAATCGTCCTATTCCTTGGAAACATGTGTATCACAAATTTGCAGATATGCAGATCAAGTATGAAGAATATATTATATTCATAATCCATTCCAATTAATTCTCATCTCAATTTTATGGTATTGATGATGTTCATTAGGATTGGATTTTGTGGTTCAGTTGTTATACATAATCTATTGATGATGCAATTCCATTTTATCTATTGTAATTGGTTCATATGCTAGTACATATTTATTCATATGCTTACCTATACTCATTTCAGTAGTTTTTAGTAAAAGGTTAATGCACTTTTTTCTAAAGAAAAGACCTTCAAGAATATTAGTGCGATGATATAAATATAGGTCTTCAGCTGTAGAAATAAGTTCTCTTCTTACTTCGACATCTAATAGTCAATTGGTTTAGTTTCTTATTTTGGTGGTAGGTATGTGATCATTGACAGTAATGTTCCATTAGCATAGAAGAGTAAATGTGGTAATGCATTTTATGAAGCTTAACTGGTCTGCTTTGAAGATATAACAAGTAGCCTTTCATCTATTAGAATGGGGTTTTGTCTAACAAATAAACTAATCAGCCTTCCATCTTTGTCTCCACAAGTTATAACATAGATGTAATCTATGTTTTATATGCAATATGTAATTAGCTATGCTGGCCTAATCTAATTAAGAATGGAGACACCTTGTCACATGTTATTAAGGATGTTTAAATGGTCACTAATCTAAACCAATCCTTAATACAACATGTTTTGAGTGAAGCTTGTCTTCTCTAAGTATTTTCCAAAGATATTGATTGATTTGTGTCTAAAACAAGTTTGATATGATCGGTTCCTATCTACAAAAAAACATGAGCGAGGTCTCATCCCAAGGACCAACCAGTTGTTTCTATTTACATGTGATCCATTTGAGTATTGATCTCTTTGTACCAATATGTCATCGTCAAAGTTGTCATTTAACCCATAAGCAAAGGAGAACCACCCTTATGAGGTTAATTAGTAGAAGTTCATGATCACATTATACAATAGCAAACTAGCTTATCTATTTACTTCTTGCACATTAAGCTAGTCAAAGTTATCCAAGTTTGAGTCCAATACTCTTCCTTTGTTTATGCATATGAACATTCCAGATATCTTTATGTTCGTACCTAAAAAAACAATTTTGATGTTTATAATTACAATATAGATGACAAAGAGATTAATCATGGACTTGCCTTAATAGTTACTACTTCTACCTTTGTTTTGATGAAAGTTCAACACTCACCAACAACAAGGAAGTTGAAATCTAAAACTGGGAGTTCTTCAAGTAAAATGACCTATGTTGTACAATACTTACACACATGCATGGAAATTAGCATAACAACCATCTGCAACATTTGATTCACTTGAGCCACTTGATTTGGAATCGTATTATTCCTTGGAAACATGTGTATAACAAATTTGTAGATACGCAGATCAAGTATGAAGAATATATCATATCCAAAATCCTTTCCAATTCATTCTCATCTCAATTTAATGTTATTGATGATCTTCATTAGGATTGGTTTTGTGGTTCAGCTGTTATACATAATCTATTGATGATGTAATTCCATTTTATCTATTGTAATTGGTACATATGTTAGTACCTATTTATTCATATACTTATATATACTCATTTGAGTAGTTTTTAGTAAAAGGTTAATGCACTTTTTTCCATAGAAAAGACCTTAAAGAATATTAGTGTGATGATATAAATATAGGTCTTCAGTTGCAAGAAATAAGTTCTCTTCTTACTTGGACATCTAGTAGTCAATTGGTTTAGTTTCTTATTTTTGTGGCAGGTATGTGATCATTGACAATAATGTTCCGTTAACATAGCAGAGTAAATGTGGTAATGCATTTTATGAGGCAAAACTAGTCTACTTTGAAGCTATAACAAGTAGCCTTTCATTTATTGGAATGGGGTTTTGTTGAACAAATAAACTAATCAATCTTCCATCTTTGTCTCCACAAGTTATAACATAGATGTAATCTATGTTTTATTTGCAATATGTAATTAGCTATGATGGCCTAATCTAACTAAGAATGGAGACACCTTGTCACATGTTATCTAGGATGTTTAAATAGTCACTAATATAAACCAATCCTTAATACAACATGTTTTATAGTGAGGTTTGTCTTCTCTAAGTATTTTCCGAAGATATTATTTGATTTTTTTCTGAAACAAGTTTGATATGATAGGTTCCTATCTCCAAAAAAAATGAACGAGGCCTCATCCCAAGGACCAACGAGTTGTTTCTATTTACATGTAATCCATTTGAGTATTGATCTCTTTGTACCAATATGACATCATCAAAGTTGTCATTTAACCCATAACCAAAGGAGAACCCTCCTTATGAGGTTAATTAGTAGAAGTTCATGATCACATTATACAATAGAAAACTAGCTTATCTATTTACTTCTTGCACATTAAGCTATACAAAGTTATCCAATTTTGAGTCCAATACTCTTCCTTTGTTTTTGCGTATGATCATTCCAGATATCTTTTTGTTCATACCTAGAAAAACAATTTTGATGTTTATAATTACCATATAGATGACAAAGAGAGTAATCTTGGACTTGCCTTACTATTTTAGTATAGATAATTTCAACCAGATCTTTAGGCTCAAATAGAGATCTAAAATAATTTTTTCTAGGAATTTTTATTTGTCGTCAACATCTAATAGCTATGTTGTGCTTTAGGTTATCCTTTGGCACACTCAATTTAGTTTCCAATGTGAGACACTACAACATCTCATGTGGCAAGCAAGTTGGTTTGCAATGGAGGGGAGTTCTCATTGACAACCAATTTCAGCAAATCGATATAGGTAAGAAAGATAGGTAGTCCAGGAGTTTAGTGTGAAGATTATAATGTGATTTGAGTTTTAACAAACATGCCCAAATGTGGCATGTTAAAAAGGATGCTCAATCATATGTGTCAGTAGTTATTTGCAGTAGTTGTTGTAACTTTTGACAATTATATGGGAACCAATTTGTGTAAATTATAACGCTCATTTAGTAACAATGGGCATTAAAAGATTGTGTAAGGTGAAAATATGTGTATTACTAAATGTGCATGTGAGAGAATATATATGTTAGTTGGAATGAACTGGCATACACGTAGGGATGCCATCCATTTTTTGATGTTTGTGATATTTTGCCTATATAAAGACAAATACTCATGTAAAAAAATAGCATGAGTATATATCCTTGTTAACTATGTCCAAAATAGATCAGTGTATGTTTGTTTTTGTATTACACATATATCATTGTTTCTATTTCTGATGTTCACATTGTATGAAAGAGAAGCGTGCAAAATCTTCTTGCTCTTTTCTTCTCTCATTTCCTATCTGATCCATATGCAAATGTTTTTGGTATCATATTCCTAGCAGATTGTTACGTCGATGTTTCATCAAAGTTGATTCTATATATGACTATATGTGCAAGTCAAAGATAGGTTGGTTGTTGGTATATATCGTGAAGATGTTGAAGCGGTAGTACAAACTTGCAACATTACATGATGTTTGTGATCAATGGATACAGTCACACAAGGGATGAAAACTTATAAAAGGGAGATCGTGAAAACCACTGAGCCGATCCAACATATTTTCTCTTTGTAAACCCTATCCGCAAGAACACTCCAACATCATAGAAACCGAAGAAACTTAAGACACCTAAAGGAAACCATCAGAAGACAACATTTGATTCACTTGAGCCACTTGATTTGAAATTGTCCTATTCCTTGGAAACATGTGTATCACAAATTTGCAGATATGTAGATCAAGTATGAAGAATATATCATATCCAGAATCCATTCCAATTCATTCTCATCTCAACTTAATGTTATTGATGATCTTCATTAGGATTGGGTTTTGTGGTTCAGTTGTTATACATAATCTATTGATGATGTAATTCCATTTTATCTATTGTAATTGGTACATATGTTAGTACCTATTTATTCATATACTTATCTACACTCATTTGAGTAGTTTTTAGTAAAAGGTTAATGCACTTTTTTCCAAAGAAAAGACCTTAATGAATATTTGTGTGATGATATAAATACAGGTCTTCAGCTACAAGAAATCAGTTATCTTCTTACTTGGACATCTATTAGTCAATTGGTTTAGTTTCTTATTTTGGTGGTAGGTATGTGATCATTGACAGTAGTGTTCCATTGACATAGAAGATTAAATGTGGAAATGCATTTTATGAGGCATATCTAGTCTATTTTGAAGCTATAACAAGTAGCTTTTCATCTATTGGAATGGGGTTTTGTCTAACAAATAAACTAATCAGTCTTCCATCTTTGTCTCCACAAGTTATAAAATAGATGTAATCTATGTTTTATTTGCAATATGTAATTAGCTATGATGGCCTAATCTAACTAAGAATGGAGACACCTTGTCACATGTTATCTAGGATGTTTAAATGGTCACTAATCTAAACCAACCCTTAATACAACATGTTTTGAGTGAGGTTTGTCTTCTCTAAGTATTTGCCAAAGATATTGTTTGATTTTTGTCTGAAACAAGTTTGATATGATAGGTTCCTGTCTACAAAAAATCATGGGCGAGGCCTTATCCCAAGGACCAACCAGTTGTTTCTATTTACATGTGATCCATTTGAGTATTGATCTCTTTGTACCAATATGTCATTGTCAAAGTTGTCATTTAACCCATAAGCAAAGGAGAACCCTCCTTATGAGGTTAATTAGTAGAAGCTCATGATCACATTATACAATAGCAAACTAGCGTATCTATTTACTTCTTGCACATTAAGCTAGTCAAAGTTATCCAATACTCTTCCTTTGTTTTTGCGTATGATCATTCCAGATATCTTTTTGCTCATACCTAAAAAAACAATTGTGTCGAACATAACAAATGCACTCTAGCCCGAGAAGGCATTTGTTTCAAAGTAGCATGCACTCTTGGGGGCCTTTTAGCACCGATTCCTTCGTCTCCATCAAAATAATCCTTTTTTCCCCTATGGAATACTCCTAAGTGGGTGGTAGTGAAATTGTTTACGTTCAAGATGACCCATTTAAGTGCTATTTTTCCTTCTTCTTATTCTTCAATTCCGCAGCTGTTCATGGAATAATATTATGCTGGAATGGGCCACAATCGAGGGAATGAATAGGATGGAGTGTTTGTTTTAGAGCTGGTGGAGGGAGCACCGGAATAACCCACCCACTGATGTCGCAACAAACTGATGCCCAAAGTATTAACTACTTGCCAAAAATGTCGGAGGTATCGTACAAGTCAGACACAGCGGACAAAGGGCGCCGGCCCTGTAAGGAAATCCGCGACCGGATTAGCTCTGTAGCCACCACGGCCTCTGCTATTAATTGGCGCAACAACCCGAGAGAAGCGGCCATCGCAACTAGACTCCCCCTCTCTCGAGTTGAGCACGGCAGTCCACGCCCGAGATGGCAGGAGACGAGAAGACGCCGAGCTCGCCAGCCGTCCCCGACGGCAAAGCTTCGTCAACAACCCCGCCGGAGTCTCAACTCATCCCGGAGCAAGACTTCAAAACGATCAAGAACCTGGACGAGATCGAGAAATGGCACAAGGAGCACCGCCGGCAGGTCGAGAAGATCAGCGACGCTGTGCGCCAGGAGCTGAAAGAGGCCCGGGAGCAACTCCAGAAAGAAGAAAACGGCAGCGACAAGGAGGAGGTCTACCGTCAGAAGGAGGAAGTCGACGACGAAGCGCCGCCGCCTTTAAGGGACTCGATGGGGTGCTTCCGTTCGCAGATGGATATCCGGAAGCAGAAGGCGGACGTCATGAGGCTCCTGCTCCAACGACAGTCGGAATATCTGGATGTAGCAGCCAAATTGGGCGACGGCGGGGTGCGGGTTTCCGGTGAAGTCAAGAAGAGAGTGGAGAACGCGAAGCAGATCGGGTCGGAAGCCGTGTTGTACTTGCCGATTCTTCTTCGCGCCATGGAGAGGCGCCTAATCCTTCGTGTTGAAGTGGAAAAGATCGAGCCGCCGGTTTACGACGGGCAAGAGATCGAGCAGTCCGTTGATGATGCGCCGGCGGAGAGCGATGAGGAAACTGAGAGTGACGTCGAGATCGCCGCCGACGGGCTGAACAGCTCCACCATGACGGTTCAAGAAACGGAAGACTTCGCGACCTTCTACGAGACATCGTTCTCGTTCCTCTCCGGGCAGAACCGCCGCACGGTTGAGAACCTCGAAGTCCTCCAGGACTGGTACACCAAGGAGCGGAACAGGGTTGCCGGGCTCCAGACATCTCTGTTTCGCGAGATCCAGAACGCATATGACCCGAACCAGCTGCAGCAAGAAGGAGGCGGTGCCGAGGAGGACCAGCCGCAAGAACAGGGCTTACGAGGCGAGCAGGATATCGAGAAGTGCTTGGAGATGATCAAGGGGCAGCAGCAGTTCCTTCAAGAGAAATGGTCCCAGATATACGACCTCCTACGACAGCACTCCGAAACCGAGGCTCTGATCGACGAAATCATTCTGGAGCAGAAGATCATACCTCCGGCGGAGCGCGCGGGGGCTGAGCATGCGGCGTACGCCAGACGATGGATGGGGGAGCAGGCGTCCTACTTTCAGCTTCTGATCCTTGCCATGGTCAGGCGGTGTCTCGTCAAGGCAGAACTCGAGCTGTTGGAGTCGCCGGAAGATGGTGACGGCGCCACCACGCAGGACGGCTCGGGGAGGCGGAAGAAAGGGCGGCGGCGGTAGAGGGGTAACATGAAAACAAGGTTCAACTCACGTTCCCAAAGTTGCGAATATTCGTCATAGGTTCCACATAAGGGTGGATCCGTTCTTGCCATCGGGTTCTTTTGATTCTGTTGGCGTTCTCTCGTCTGTTGGGATTCCTGGAAAGTAACCGTGCTCTGTGAACAAATTCATCTCGAGCTTCTTTCCAGTTTCCAACTTTCCATTTCTCAGCTGCTAGTAGTCTATTCCAAGTAGTAAATATGGATTCTAGCTTGGTGGCCAAGACACTATATACATTGAACCTGACTGTGAGATTGACATGAATAGCAACGGAATTTTAGGATTCATCCCGGAAACATTTGTTTTTCAAGAGATGAATCTTTATGGCGTGCTTTCAATTGGGAAACATATGTTTGTATGTCTATAAATGGTCACCACATTTCAAGTACTTGAATCAATAGAACGAATGGTTTTAATTCTTCCTTTCCAATATTCATATCACCGAGGTAATTGTGTGTTCGCCAGCCTACACCTTATGTACAGGAAACCTCATTACTACTCAACCAAATGGGCGTGAGTACGTTCCAAGCAACCACACATTGAGCTCCATGAAGATAGTAGTTTATAGGAGATCCTGGGTTTATGTTGCATGTACCTAATGGAGTATGACGAGTGGTTCTCTATGAAAAGATGTAATGCCATCGTCCTCAAAACATTTTCTTAGACCCGAATGCAACCCTCAACAGATTCTAAGATACCCCTAAGTGCGGTAAATGCCATATATGAGGAGAATACCAATCAATAATGAGTCTCGAAACTAGGATCTTCACCCTACTCGATCTTTGTTGTAGAATATTTAGTATTATCTTTGTTGTTTACTTATCCTAACTTGGTGTATTATATTCGTTATCAATAACTATTTATCAACATATTAGATTGAACCTTCCCCCTCGATATCTACATCTCCCTATCAAGATGACCTGGCGTGCTATATTGATATCGTCTCATTCTTGAACCACATTGTAGTGACACACTTTGGGTAGGCATATCTGCTCAAGTCCACTTATGTGCAGAGGACAGTGGGAGATGAATAAGGAAAACCTTGAACTCACATTATGCTCTTGGTGACCCTGTAACAAAGAATCATAATAACTAAGTGATTTGATATTATGTTTACCTAGGTTAATGTTAGTCCTAAGTCTATATCATTTTAATGCAATCTACCTCAGTTTTCCTGCATTTGGATTAAGCCTTTTTCATTTTCTTTTCAACTGTGTTTTTCTTTTTCTCAAGACCTACGTTTTGATGTTCCAAAAAATTCTGCATGGGAATATAATGAACAATTATGTATGATTAAACAAAATTGCAACGTAAATTAGATATCATTGAGGTAAAATGAATTTTGTTTGGTCAATATAAATTTAAAACTCCACCATTGGTACGCCATTTTTTGTCTCCTAGATTGTTTCTTAGGAATGTTATAGCAATGACCATATAGGGACATCTCTTGGGAGTTTGGTCATATTCTATTTTTTTGCTAAGCATAGCCTATAAATATCATTGTATATCAATGTAGTCAAACAATCTTCCAATTGATATGATTACTAGGTAAATTTACATCTAGAACGGAATGTGTAGACGTCACTAGACAATAAACCAATCATGTACATCCCAAATCATATTGCAAGAACATATAGAGAAGGGAACACATGCGAGAATATATAGAGCATAAGTCGAGTTGAACGTTGGCATCCATGCACTACATTCTCGAGTGACCTTCTTGAATGAAATTACATTATGGATACATCAATCCAAACTCGTAAGGTTCTTTTGCAGCCAAAACATAAAATCATCACTAATACCACTATGAGACAACATCAAGAGTCAAGACTGATAGTCATGGTTGACAAATTCATGGAGGATACATCAAAATAAGATTAGATACTTCCATTGCATTTCATATATATAGATCAAGATTTAAGGTTGACCCCATATTTTAGGGAGATAGAGATGATCTTGAACAATATATAATGTGACGAAGTTAAGAAATAGTGAATTCTAGATATATGAAGGTGCTCTTTACATACTTAGTTAGATGGAGAAAGATGGTGTCAGGACTTCTCTTTAGATTAACATTGATGCCAATAATTAGAGAGAAACTTAAAACCTAAACCCAAATTATCAAGAAAAACAAGTAATTGTCAGAAAAATACAATTAACACAATATACAAAAAACAAAGATATATTTTTCCTTTTCCTTTCTCATAAAAACCAATGTCACATCAATGACAACATATTTAATCACAACTAATCATATTCAACTCCATTAAAACTAGAATCAAGACTTATTGCTCGGATGTGATTCAATTTACATTAGTTACATGGATATGAAAGAACAAACTCGATCTGCAACCCACCTGAGAAAGAGAGAGTACATGGACATTCTAGTCTAGATTAATCTATTTATATTTTCTTTGTCACGACCTCTCCATTAGATAGCATTATACCTTACAACATTTGAAACAAACACATGAGACTCATATAGAGCCCAGTGAATGGATACCTTCCACTCAAGCTAGGGACATGCATCAACATTAGAGAAAGTATAACAGACTTAAAAGAAACCTACAGATATTGCTAAGTCTAACAAATAGTTTTAACATTTAGCACATCCAATTTATGACAATAATCCAATCAATGAGATAAGTGATCCACTTAGGCCAAATTCAGCTTTAAAACTTCTTTAAGAGTATGTATATGAACAAGTCAGTGGATACTACTTACTTCATAATGATGATCCTTTAGTATGAGTGATAATTCAAGATCTAAACAACTAGAATCAAAATATAACAATGCCATCATCCTTGTGATACCCCACTAATCGGATCAGGAACACGTCATGTAGTCATGAAGCTGAAGTCCACATAAGACATGCTACCAAACAAGACTATTCAAGTAAAAAATATATAAAAATCATAATCAGAGAAGATATTAAGCCCAACATCAATTTCTTGTCAACATCTAAGGTCAGATTCCAAATCACTAATATAAGAATAAGGAAATAAATTATCTTCATAAAATAATGATTCATTTCCACAACAAGAAATATAATCAACAACATGTCTATCATAGAGTAGTAGAAGTAATGCAAAAATATTTAACTCATATTCTACATGGACTTTTACTTTTATTCATTTTCCCTGAAACTACTTGGCTTATACCTCACCAAGTAGAAGTAACCACACTTGATTCTCATGTCAATGACTGATTGTCACTATCTTAGGGTTTAGCCGGTCACCCTAAGACATCAACAATAGAACCTGGTCTACCACAAGGTTGCCTAAAGAGGCTCAAGTCCTCATCTTAGGTACATAGGATAGGAACAAACAACAAAATATCATAATATCACACATCATCATATTTCACTTAGTTCACAATTTTCATTTCATCAGAGTCTATTCCTGATGAATATAGACTTTGATGGAAGAAGATTTAGGGTAGAATCACACCAGATGACTCGTTCCAAAAATTTGGTGGTCTAACCTTCAAGGTCTTGTTTCACACTCTAGATATCCTTCTCATAATACTCTGACTACTACAAGGAGATCTATTTCATTTCCCCATTGTGGCACTCAAGGGACACTCACAATGTTTAGGGCACCTAACTAGATGTATCATCATTTCACTCGTTATCTTTTTACCCATCTTAAAGAAATTGTATATCATCATTTATCATATGTGTATATTATCGCACAACAACAATGACAAAAAGAAGATTAGGGTTAACAAGAAAGATGAGAATTATATCAAGAATTTAAACAATCTATCATTTATTAGAACACCCAGGCCCACTACCCAAGGCTCTAGTAGATTTTTAGGAATGATGACTAGCCCCACAAAGCATCACTAGCCTTAATTGTGCATTTTGTTCTCACTCACGCACAAACCATGATAAACATCATGACTTCTCACCCATCCTAGTACTACTCTGGGATGAGCACACATATTCACAAGGTTCTTTAGTGATGTACATCACCACAGACAACCCTTTCCAACATGTTTGGACCTCATGGCTCAAGACCGGCATGACACATGTCCATGTGGGCCCCACCTACTAGAGGGGTTATGACTTTTATACTATTTGTAATGTCTAGGTTGACAACCCAAAGATCTAGTGGAGTTTCAAGAATGACGATGGGCCCCATATGTAAGACCCCTAACCTATCTTAGTGTTTGATCTTGCTTGCTTTGTTTAAAACAAGAATACTCAAAGTTCTACACAAATATAATTAATAAGAGGAAGATAAACTCTATTGTTAGTGTGTTTCTCTTACTTTCACTAATTAAGTGAATGATAATTACCTTTAAAATAAACAATCAAAATCATAGTTCTTAAAAAATGAAGTGTTTCAATCCATATTCCCTTTTGATATCAAAATATCAAAAACATGATATTTTATTGTAAAGAAGTATTATCTTGAATAATCTATTAAGAATGTTTTATATTACAAATGTAGATATTTAGAATAATTGTATGCTTGATTAACCTTCTCATATCTATCCATCACATTACTTAGCATATTATAACAATTTAACATATTTTATTGCCCAGTCTACCACTATTCTCTCCATAACATTCCATTTTGATAAAAATCATTGCATAAGATATTATGTTGAATAATATCTAAATGTTGATATAGTGTTCTATCAACCTTTTAATGACACATCTTTTCACAATAAGGGTCACATTTAAACACAAAGTCTAGGGAAAATTACACACCCTCAATAAGATATAACCATTGAATCAAGCTTACAATCATGTCTAAACATTCATATATTATCTTCTAAGGTTGCTCCTCATTTCTATAACATCTTCAAAAAAATTGTAAAATATGTTCATAAATCACAACAGGAATAGATATACAATATATTATTTCCATACAAATTGACTAATATATGTTGTAGAGTATACGAATATGCCAAAAAGAAACTAGAGCATGGACAACATAAAAAGCTAAAGGAAAAATAATATCTATTCTGTCATTTGTGGTTTGTTGGTCAAGATTTTTCCTTTTCACCCACTACACAATCTTTTAGATAGAATGAAGGATAATCTATTATACACCCCTAACCATTAGAAAAGAATCACCTCTACCAACTCTAATGATAGTTTACCGAGGCTCTCAGACTACATGGAGCACATACTTTCTTAGTGGCTTAGAGCCAGAGGGAGATATAGAGTTGAGAGGTACATATGTATTTTTCTGTGAGAGGAATAGTGGTAGGTGTGAAGAGACCAAAAGGGTAGAGAGTATTGCTTTGATCCAGGCTTTTTAGAGTGGTGGTGGTGGATGTGAGGTGGTCATAGTGGTGAGTGGTGGGTATCGTGGATTGAGCAGCTAGTGGGGCTATGATGAGGGGTTGTGATCAGATGATAATAGGAGGTTGTATGTTGTCTTTCCTTTAATCTTAAGATTTGAATATATGAGGAGTTTATGATATCAGTTGATGGAAATATGGGAAGCTGAGAATAGGGTGGGAAGAGAAAGGGATGGTTGAGATGGATTTCATGAGTAGGAAGTTTGTGAGCATGGACGAGAACAATCTTAGAGGTGAGCTTTATAACACCCCTGACCTGGGTTTTGGGATAACCTTAGAAGCTTTTCTTAAGTAAGTTTCTTAGAACCTTGTCTTAATCTTTAGAAAAGTAATTAAGACTTGAGAAGAGTTTATTTCTCAATTTTGAACTTATTTGCAAAATGTTTGTGCTTTATATGATAACTTTGATAAAGATTGCACTTTACCCACATAAGGGGTTTATGTGCAAATTATCACCTCTAGAATGTACCTTCTCTCTCTTAACATCATATAGAGGAGAGAGAAAGAAGGGGGCACCTTGTTTGAATCTTGGTTGAATGATAACACTCTTTGTGGTGAAAGAACCAAAGAAATGTGGAATACCTTGAACCCTAGATGGGGTTGCGTCGAGTTATGAAGTATATGAGATTGCCTTTCGTCTTGGAAGCCATAGAGGAGGTCCCATATCAGTTTGTCAACCTTTGAAAGTGCTCATGATGGGCTAAGCACCTCAAGTAGGTGAAGCCTATTGGTTTACATTTCCCTTGCAAAAGTCAAATCAATTTTCTCATAAAGTAAGATTGGGTTGTGATATCTTGTCAAACAAGATACCCAATGGCCAATATCATGTCTATGTATTATCCACAAGAGTTTTGCATGGCAAGATAATTATGGTTGCATGAAATCACCATGCATGTACACGTGTCACTTAAGTACACATAGTGATGACACCTTATACACACTCTCTCTCTTAAACCTCAACTATATATACCTCTCATTTCACCTCCTAGTAAAAAAATTCACTCCTTTACAATCCCTTGCTTGTAGGACGACCCTAGGAGCTCAAGAAGCAAAGAGAAGGTTGAGCATCTTACCTAGGATGAAGCCATGATCATCTTCAACCTTGGAAATACCATGCTTCTTGGATCATGATTCTTTCCTTCTCTTATTTCTTCACCAAGTTCCTGACCATGACATCTTCTTTCATATAGAAGTATGGTGATCGAGTTTTGGACTTTTGATAAGTCATCTTCAACCTTGGGAATGTGGATCTTTGGAGCTTGAAGCTCTTGAGTTGATCTTGAGGCGGGTTATATAACTTGAACCCAATTTTATTATTATTCACCTTCTATTACACAATACTAGGTGATTCCTTTCTACTTCAACTTTTCTTATTTGATTGATGGTTCTATGAGCTCTATTGGATATATGGGTTTTTTTTCCCATGAACTAGAGTAATAATGGATGAAAATTGGAGCTTGAAGATGATGAAACTGATATGCACAAATCGATATCGGTTTGTGGAAAACCCCTAACCCGATACAAGGGTATAGGTATGAAAACCGATACACATGAATTCCTATTCTTTTGGTTTGCAATATGAATAGAACTATTGTACTTTCAATTATTTAACTTATCATCTAAATGCAAAGAATAAGGCAGGTTGATATCTATAAGACATCCAAGTCAACACATCTGTTTGTACTATCACATGGATGGCCGACATGACTTGTGATGCTAAAAAATGATATGTGGTTGTTAGGCTGATATGTTAGATACTCTCAAATGATATGCCTCAAAGGCATTAGTTTGTCATAACCAAGGGATGTTTAGTGAAGATGGGATATTTAACTATGATGCCTTAGTTGAGTGTGGAGGCCTACATGGTCAATCCAAACCCTAATCTGATACCCTCACAATCTGATATCCCTTTAGCCTAACCCATGTGTGATGGGTGACACCCTTATCCCAACATACTTGTGTAAAGTATGGGAAATACATACCTTAAGGTCTTGGCCAATATAACAAGTAATGGTGAAGTTAATAGTTGAAAGAAAGTAAGGTGTTGATGAGGGTTCACCCGATACAAATTAAACCCTAGAGGTCAACACCTCATCTTGAGTAATAATCGATACTCAAAGGGTTAGCTAGGTTGATACCCTAGCTGAAGTTGAGTGGCTGATACACTATTTGATTGGGGAGGCCCATACTCTAGTTGATGGTATGGCAGATACCCTAGTTGACGGTGAGGTTGTACCCTAGTTGACGGTGAGGCCGATACCCTAGTTGATAGGGAGGTCGATACCCTAGTTGATGGTGAGGCCGATACCCTAGTTGATGGTGTGGCCGATATGTAAAGAGATAGGGTGGCTGATATCTAAAGATATACTATGGTTGATATACCTCAAGCACCACACAAACAATACTACTCTAAGCACCTCTAAATCGATATCTTTTGATAATGTCTTGGCTGACACAAGTAGATGTGTCTTGGCTGACACATGTGGATGTATTTAGGCTGACACAAGTAGATGTGTCTTGGCCGACACATGTTGATGTGTTTAGGCCGACACAAGGATTAAAGAGGAGGCCAATACACCTTGTTGAATATAGGTTGATACACCTTGATGAGTGTAGGTTGATATACCATAAATGTAATCAATGGATACATCTTGAATGTAATGAGTTGGATACACTTTAATAAGTTTAGATTGATAACCTTGAAGAAGGTTAAATCAATGTAGTAAGAATGTTGAAGTCAATATCCTAGAAAGGATGAAAGAGAAACTTGTACTACTCACATTAGAGAGATAATACTTCATGTTGATAATCAATTGATGATATTTGATACAGTATGTTTGAATATAGCTCTTATGATGTGAATTAGGCTTTGATTGAAAAATATGAACTTGAAAACCCTAAATCAGTTATCGAGAAAAACCTTAACCCTAATTATGAGAAGGTTGCAATTTGAATGATCCTATTTATAGAATGGACATAATATTTATTTGATATTGCAATTGTTATGAAATCCTAGCCATGCAGGTTTTATGGAATAATGAGCATAGTCAGGTATGAGCTATGATGATTTAGCATAATACAGATTATATAAGGCCTTGTGAGCCATGTGATATACTTGTAAAACAAGTATGACTTGCATATGGCTCTGATGACCTAAAGATGATTTTTACCTAATGAGAGGTGACATTGTTCAATAATGAACTGAGGGTTTGATACCCAAACATATGATCATGATAATGATAAAGGAATGAGATTCCCAATAAAGTGTTCAGGGGATTGAGATCCCATGATGAGTGTAACAAGATATATTCTAGTTGATATAAGATTTCATGAAAGATAAGTTATACCTTTTGATGTAGCATTTATCTACAATTCATGCTTGTAACTTGATTGATGCTGAAAGATGCTCTAATGTGCTTAATCTATCAAGTGAACTAAAAATGTAATTGCCCTGGCCATAGAATCATTCAGTGTCAGGATTTTCTGAATGGTGAAATAAGTTTTTCTCAGAGCATATATTTTTGGATATGTGGGGGTGCAATATGAGTATTTCCGTGCTTCCTTCAAACACTAGAATTTGGCCTTGAGCCATTTTCTTAAAAAGAGTGTGGTTGTAGGCCATAGCTCTAGTGCTACATCGGGATTGGCGGTAAATTCATACCCTAAGAAGAGTATGGTTGCATGCCATGACTTAATATATACAAGCATGATCGATTGTAGGTCATACCCTGAATAGAGAACATGCTAGTCACTATATCTCTATCGTGAAGAGACTCTATATGCCAAGCTAGATAAAATGCAAATTGACTCATATGTCACTTCCACTCTCTTATTGATCGAGAAAGGAGAGGTTGTGGATTTTGGATCTTCCATAGGCCTATATGGAACTGATGCTTCGTAATAGTTAGTGGGAGATGGAAGGTATATTCCCATCTCCGTAGGGCATAAGATGGAATGTTGAAATATGTAATCAGCCATGTAGCGTATTTGCTTAAGGATCAAATATAGAAACATTGGTTGTATCCTTGCTTTGTTTTTATACTGTTTAGTTTATAACAGGTATACATGTTCTTCATATTCCTTTTAAAAGTAACTATATGATCTATTTCTCAGTTGTAGATTCTTGAATTAATAAGATATTGAGACTACTCTACTCTACACATAATAAACAATTATACATGTTTAACTCAATATAGGTTTCTTCTGCTCTCACTCATAAAAGTTTAATTGTGATAGTAATATTGTTGGCAGTGAGTTATATCTCTCACTGGGATTTTTTGTCTCACCTTGTGGGTTCCACAACTTTTTTGGTGGATGTCCACGAGGTGGTAGAAATCATACAACAAAGAGCGGGCAGCAGCAGCAAAGATAGCAGTAACAACTCAGGTTGAATGTGTTGTTATGTGTCTTCCAGATATAGAGTCCTACGTATCATCCCTGTACTCTCAGGTCCTTTAGGAGATAGTACGTAAATAGTTTTATAATCAATCTAAGATTTTGGCTAGTGTGCCACGATGCATGATGTTGCTTTTGTGTATGTTTTGGAAAAACAACTATTATCTCATATCCTTGCAAAGTGATGGAACAATGTATGTACAATGTGATCCATGATGTATATAAGGTTTTGTTCTTTCTGAAAAGAATTTTCTGGTAATGGATCTTTTAGCAAAAAGGTTTTAATTTTTAGTGATTTTTGGTAATCCGTTGTTAATGATTAATAATTGCATAGTTTTGTGTGATTAAGTTGTCGGTTTGATAGCGGTCATCACAATTTTTGGCATCAGAGCCTTAGGTTCGCTGAGTCTACAGAGACATAGGATTTAGGTTGTTGAGTCTGTTCTAGTATCCTCTAGTTTATCTTATAGTGACTTCTTCTTATATAGAAGAAGAAGTAAAGCTCAAAGATGTCTAGAGAACACAAGAACATGGTGATGAGAGCAACATTACTACACTAGGAAGAGGTGAAGGGAACATGCGAGAGAAGAACAAGTGCTTGAGAATCCCCAAGTGGATCAGACTATGCTGGAGAACCCTACTTTCCATGCTCTATTTGGGCAGTTCATGATGACAGTAACACATATGGTGGACAGGATACCAGTACCAGCCCCTAGGGCACCAGTTCCCAATGTAGAATCTTTGAGCTCTAGTAAGACTTTTGAACGACGACGCCGTGTGGGAGCTACAGAATATGTTGGAACAGTTAACCTAGTAGATGCAAATATGTGGCTCATTGAATTAGAAAAAGCTTTTAAGATCCTTAGCATTCAAGAAACTGACAAAGTTAGGCATGTTGTGTACCTATTGAAGGGAAGTGCTGGCCATTGGTGGGCCATCGAAAAAGAGAAAAGGCCTAATTTTGAGGTTGGATGGGAGGAATTCTGACGTGAATTCACCAGTAGGTATCTTCCTCAGACGTACCTAGATGAGAAAATCACGTAGTTTGAATGGCTTAGGCAAGGGCCTATGAAGATTAATGAGTATGCTAAGTTTATGGAGCATCTGTGGTTTTGTCCGCACATGGCTACTATAGACCAAGAGAGGATTCAGTGTTTTGAAAAGGGTCTGAACGTTGAGTTGACCACACCTGCAGCTTCTTTGGAGAATAGGGAGAGATTTGCTATGTTTGTGGAATTGATTAGCAGTATAGAAAGGTCAATAACCAAGAAATGTGAGGTCAATTTTAGAAAAGGATCTACCCAGTTCCAAGGACAGAGGTTCGGAAGCTACAAGAAACTAAGGTTTTCTACACCATCAGCACGGCAGAGGTTTAGTGCTCAAACGTAGTGGACATCAAGTAAGGGTAGAGGCTATAATTTTCCTCCTATTGGAGCCCAAAGTACGGCGTCAATGTCAGTGACAGGGTCGTCTAGGCCAAAATAGAAGACTAGAATCTACTACAAGTGTAGGCAAATAGGACATCTGAAGATAGAGTGTCTAGTCAGAGACACTGAGGTAACTCAACAACCGAGGCAGAGTCAGCAAGGCTCTCAGAGGCAACAATTTACTAGTAGTGCAGGAGGATGAGGACGTGGACAGGTGTCTCAAGTAGGTTCATCTACATAAGGTAATAGAGGATGTGGTCAACAACAGGCAACAGTGAGATTATATGCTATGAGTCAGTCGGAAGCAATAGTCAATCCACGAGTTGTGACATGTTAGATGGAATAAGTTCATTCTTATAGGTCTTCATCTTGCTTCATATCTGTTTTGATTGACCTAGGCACTACACACTCCTTTAACACTTGTGAAGTGATTCACAACTGTATTTTGCCTGTTGATTGTAGAACTGTAACGACCCCGCCTCCTGTTAACCCCCAATTAAGAGAGACCAAGAGGTCAGATCCGTTATCTCAATTTCCCGGATCAAAGGTTTGACAAATAATCAGTAATAATTATTAAACTGTACCATGACTATACTGAAAGCTGGAGTAAAAATAAAACTTTGCATACCTTTTTTTTTTCAAAATCTTGGATATGTAACTTCTATCCACCTCTGGACTCTATTCTAACTAATCCTCCTTGCACTTTATTTCTTAATTTCACAATATGCCACTTTACTATTTGTCCTTTTCAATTTGTACTTAAAACGCCGACAAACAAAATGTCAGTCAGCATAAATGAATATGCCAGTATGTGGGGGAAACAATAATCATGCAACTAACAGTAACAACATGATGCAAGAAATTATGGTTTAGCACGCAAACTTTACATATTAAATATAACTTCTCAATCCATACATATCCTAACCTTTGTGACGTCCCTACAGTGGACCTGGGTACTACCTCTCATATGGTAGATCCCTATTAACCCCACATGATCCTACCTAATAGGTCGATCAATACCTAGGGTTGATGAGTCGCATGGCACTACCCATATGTAGCCCAATCCCTAACTCATGATATTCTAAAGAGTCACATGGCACTACCCATAGGTAGCCCAATCCCTCACTCATGATAGCCTAGACCATGCTCTAGGTTACCCTTTTCATCATTAGCAAAGCCACAAAGGAGGACCAGGATCTGAGCTAGTCATCATGAAAACATATTAATGGTGATAATCATAGTCACTTTATAGTTGCATGAAATAAAAATCATCCAAGCAGTTATTTTCAGGCAATCAATAAAACATACAGGAATCGCCGTGAAACTAAAGCAATTAACCATAAACGTAACCACATACCTGATCCAGAGCAACTTGGTGTCCAAGCAATAATAATCAAGAACAATCAAGCAATCAATAATATCTTGAAATTAATGCATAACATCCAAGTGTCATTATTTTATTCAAAACATTCTCAAGATCAAGCTGGATTCCACCTTAGGATTTCTAGGCCAACTTTGGGTTTTATTAGGGTTTTAGCCTCCATAATGCATTTATTACTTTTAATGCCCTTTTTGGTCCACAAACCCAAATTTCGACATCATAGGCACAATTATCATCTTTGGTTCCTTTCGAATTGACAACTCACATTTCATTATGGTTGCATTCACATATGAACCCTATTTATCGCTAAATTCACATTAATTCACTAGAAAACCCTAATTACCAAATCAAGGATATTTATCCATAATTAGGAATTTTTATACTTAAAATATATTAGAATCATCATATCTCAACTTTATTCATGAATTTGAACAATTAAATCCATTAAGAATCATAATTACTAACATTAGGGTTTCAAGGCCCATTAAAGCTTATTTATATATATATATGGAACCCTAAATTAATCAAACTATTCATAAAGATCATCCAATTAAATCTAATGTGTCCTTTTTATAGTTAACAGGTTAATATCAACTTTAAACATCCATATAACACTTCCCAATTCATCATTCATCATAGATTAGGTTTTTTTATCAATTAAACCATTAAAGATAGCATCTTTATATACTTTTGGAATTTCAAGCACAAATAGTCTTCAATTATATTTTTATTGCATTCCTCGTGTTCTCGTGATCAATTTTCATATATTAAGTTCCTTCATCTGACCTTCCTACTAATTACTACGATTCTTGCAAGAAAACTCATTTTCTAGATTTTCTAGTTGGAGGGGAAAATTACCTGAGTTTTTCAAAAATTGACAACCATCAGATTGCTGGTCTTCATTGCCTGCACACGATCGCACGGCTTGCAAAGCTTGCACCCACTAACGACTTATTGAAGTCATGAAGTAGCCAGGGTCGTTGATCAACTATCGCGGCCCATCATAGTCTTTGATCGAACTGCGGTTGCTTCTTCTTTCCCGCCCGATCCAGTAGAAGCTTCGCGGCGGTGCCATGGCTGAGGGCTCATCGGAGCAAGGCCAATCCAATGGCCTAGGGCATGAGGAAAGAGGGTAAGTAGCCAGTTGGGTTCGTGTAACTCTCAAAAGTTGAAAGGGGATACTATATATAGGATTTAGGGGCTCTTCTAGGGTTGCCACTGCCCTTGCTCTTAGCCCGCCTGGGCATTTCTTCTAGAATGAACAAAACCACCCAAAACCTAGGCTGGTTGGGTGCGGAAACATCTCATGAATCTAACCAACAACTTTCCCTATTTGCACATCGATTAAAATGTGAGAAAAATTGAAGGAAAGATCCCTCGATTGGAGGCTTGTTCCCTAGTTCAGCTAGAACTAGGAGTTGCACGGCCTGCATTGGATCAGGATCCAACGATCCACACTGCTCGTGCCAAAACAAAGGAAAACCATATTTCTATTTTGAAGAAAAATCCTTTTGATTTTAGGATAATTTGGAAAAATCATAACTCTTAATCCATGGTTCCATTTTATCCCAAATATTGAGGGAATATTATTAATGACTTAATCTATCATCATGCCAAATTTGGGCTCATTATCTCAAGAAATCACGTCCCTTTCTTTAGTTGCAAGTTATTACTCAATTATGTATACTTCTCACCTATTTTCTCTTTCCTTTGTTATTAAATTATTATCTTGGATTCCTTGGACCTCAAGGACCCTTAATGGCTCGAATTTCCATCTTGAGAACATTTCTTTAGCGTCTTTCCTTATCTTTTATCCTTTTTCTTATCTATTCCTTTATTCCAATAAATTACTTTTCCCTTTTCTTTTATTTTGACTACTCTTTCTATTAGAAATCATAGGTATACAAAATTTACTCCATTGTGGCCATTAATGCCACCTTCTAGATATTTATATATAATTCTAATAAATACTTTGCTTAATATTCATTATCTTGTATCTTTTTCTACTGTTTGGACTTTTCTTGTTTTCTTCTCTTTTATATCCATTATTGGATTAACATAATAATAATAATAATAATAATAGGAATCACGAAATTCCCATCCAAAGGGATATTTGCAAAGAAATTCATCCTTTGAAGCAAAGCACACAACCTTTTCAACTAAGTCCAAATTCACAAAATCAATACACTTCAATAATGAAAACATATGCAAAATTGAGGTTTTAACATTCTTCCCCTCTTATAGGAATTTTTCCCTCAAAATTCAATCAAACATTCAAACAAGCAGGATAAGACTTTTCCATATCCATCATTGGCCCCTATGTGGCTTTACCCTATCCATGGCGCTTCCAAAGAACCTTTATCATCACATATTCCTTTCTCTGAGTTCTTTCACCTTGGCATCTAGAATCCTCACAGGTGACTTAGGACATTTCAGCCTCCCTTGGGGTTCACTAGGTTCATTGCTCAGCACATGGCTCAGGTACCTCACATAGTGCTCTAAATTGGACACATGGATCTCATCACACATTACATTATCCTGAGGGGTAAGGCTAAACATAACCATCTCCACCAATCCATCTCAAATGGATTGTATCCGGAACCCAGCTTTTTCATCTATAGCTCAGAGGGGTCATATTTTCATATCACATATTCTCCCACCGTGAATTACATGTCAGTCTACTTTGCATCAGCTCACTAATCATGTCATCCCTGGGCTCTCTCTCATCCATCACATGATCAAAGAGACTTTGTCTGCACACACTGTGGTCTTTTTCTGACCTTCACGAGGTCCCCTCACCAACATCATCTTAATGAAGTGGTGACCAACACAACCTCCCTTATAGAGCTTCTTACATCGTGATACTGGCTATGGTGGCTAACATCACAAATTTCATAAGACAAGAATTGTCTCCATGTATGACCTTGAACAAGCACACACGCTCTCATCAGACCCTCTAGTCTGGATCATACTAACCATCAGTTAGGGGTGATAAGTTGTACTAGCATCGAGTTCGTCATGTACTTACTTCCACCGCATGGAAGTGAATCTTTAGGTCATACTCATGAACCTTTGAACTCGCATCCTAGTGTAGTTAAACCATCTATCTTACATGTAGTTCAACCGGATCTATCCCTTGACAGTACTCTCTCTTTCTCTTTAGACTATGTCATCTAGGTAAGGCGATCTACCATAACCCATATTGCACCTTGACCTTCTTCAGTCCATGGGAGACTTACCACGACATCCATAGTGATGAACTCCCATTCCCTTTCAGGGACTTTTATCCTCTATATCCACTCAATGGGTTATTGGTGTTCATCCTTCCCCTCCTGACATGCATGGAGACAAGACACATGCAACTCCATACACTTCTTAGGCATCCAAAGTACTACTACCACTTATTATCTTAGTAGTACCATGGTGTATGGTGAACTTAAAATCATGATCTCTTGTATGTCATGATTCCTCAAGGTTGATTCCCTAAAACACTCTAGTCGTGGGTCTCATCACCTTCTTTTCTAGAGAATTGCATCTGAGGTTCATCCTTCTATCACAACAAGCCCTAGGCTGGCTAACCAAGCAACCACTAACTCGATTAATAGATCTCGTTATATCTGAGTGTTAGCCAAACATATCTCACCACTTAGGATTCACCTAACTACCGAGACTAGGCAGCTGCATCTCAACAAGAGAATCCATTACCACCTTTCATCTTTATGTGTTAGTTAATGTTGAAGACATACACCTCCATGTATTCCACTTATTATCTCATCTAGGACTATAAGTCTGTCTTCATCAAGAAAACTCTGAGTTCATCCTCTGGGTTATCGAACTCAACCTTGTATAACTCATATATTCCACATAGCTAATGATAAAAACATCCTCATAAGATGACTACCTTAGTTCTCTTGATGATTGTAAACCATCCACATATTGTACACTCCACAAGGGTACGCTACTATCTCTATCCTCATACATCATAACAACGTTTCTACTCACATCATCTTTATCTTTGGTGTATGGCATGCGTACTGTCCTATCTCTCACCCCCATAACATGAGGAAATAAGCGTTTGGTGACTGTCCAAACACAAAGTTCTTCCTATTCCAAGAGTAGAGATGGTACATCTCACATTGCCAGTACACCTTCAAATCTTATTTGAAACATGCAACATATGTCTCTACATCATGATCATCTCCACATCAAAGTCACTTCCATGGAAAATTGATCTCGAACCCACTTGGGTCATCATACCATCCTTGGTCATCTCCTCTAGGTCTATAGGGTGTCGACACTTTTGGGGTCATCCCTCTTCCCTTATGCATCAGAGAGTGCCCTCCTCATTTGCCCTTTGGGTCCCATGAGTTCATGAAGGTGATAAATCTCCTAACCTATGGCCCTCAGACAATGATAGTTGTTACCTCCCGACCCTATGGTCATGTGCAACTAGGGAATTAGGAAACTCCTACTCTCATCGGTCTTATCCCTACCTGACCCTAAGATAGACTTAGGATTCTAACATAGTACATATCCAACTTGAAACCTTACCCAAGTCTTCATCATCTCTCTCAGCATTCATGGTCTGACTTACATCCTTTCATATGGATCATGGCGACCTATCTACCTTGGTCATGCCCCATACTGGCTACCTCCATGGTAACACATCCACATGCGCTTAGAGATGGTTATCTATGGGTATGTAGGTTTCATTCTCATACTATGTACTCTCTACTTAGCTTCTCAAGATCCTATGAGACCTCTTTAGGTTACCTCAAACCCAACAAAAGATGTACATACCCTACAGAAGGGTCCCTCTCCCAAGATGGGAGGAAACTACATCTTCATAGAAACAAAGGTCACAAATGTCTCTACGTCTCAGGTTTATATCCACATGAGTATGCTTAGCCCTAACAGGCTACTAAGGCACATAACTAACAAACAGACCACCTACTATACCATGCTAGGTCTCCATGATAGGTCATACTTGTTCTCATTCCTCAACATTGGACCATCATCATACATGCCCATGTCACCAACCTATATGTGAGGGGTTCATCAAACATACACCTTAATCCGAGGGGTTTCCCTTTCCTCTAAACATGAGGAGTGCCACACTCGAATATATAGAAACTCAAATCTCGTCATGAGAATCAGGTACACTACTTCCCCTCTTAGGTCTACGAACCCTAGGTTCACTTTTCTACAAGAGTTGTCCAACTGCATGCTCAACATTCCAACAACAAACTAGACATGTACAAGGTATATCATGCACGTCCTATAATTATTCCACTTGAACAACACCTCAGAGTTGAGCCCTCCTCAAAGACAAACAACTAGGTATGAGGCCTTCTAACTTGATACTAAACCTCCTCAGGGTCTAAGGAACTCTTCTTCCTATCCTTAGAAGATAAGCACCTATATCATCTGCACATAGGTACCAACAGCCTCATCCTTCTTCTAGGGTTTAGTTCTTCTAAAGGAAACCAAGAAACCACAAGGACCCTGCACGAGGCAAACACAACTATCCACTTAGGTCATAACATACTCGACTTCTCAGGGTTTCTCATATCCCTAAGTCTAAGCTTCCATCCTTCTGGCTCGAGTCTTGCTCTCTCTCTAGAGCTAACCCTACAAACAACCTTACTACTATAGGTTCTCTCTCTAAGGTGGACCAAGCTCACATGCATACACTTACATGGGTGAAACCTATGTTCTCTCAAGATTATCCAGAGCTCTTCATGCTTATCTCATAAGCTATCCATCATGCCCTTCTGGCTTGGGTTTCGACCTACTTCCAGCACTTACTAACATACTCTAGGTGCATACTATGCCATGCTCATATCAACCCATAGGGTTTCTATAGGGTCATCACTAACCTCATCCATGAAGGAGTTATCCTTCACCCTAACACACTACAAAAAATAGATGATTTAACTACAATTTCTCTAACTACATACATTGTGTGTGTAGTTAAAGACTACCTTTTCCTACAAATTATAAAAATATAAGTAAAAAGAATGTAGTCAATTATATTAGCTACAAAGTTGGTTACATAACATGGTGACTACAAAATTATACTCTTCCCAAATCATCTCCGTCTCACTTCCCGCCCCTCTCACATATCCAAAATGCCTAAATATTCAAAATTTCTGCGAACTACCAATGTTGGCGCGGTTTAACGCAGGACACCCCCATTTTCTCCCGATCTGATCACGCTGTCCCCATCTCTATCTCCTCTCCTCTCCATTACCCGCCCATCTCCTACCTGATGCTAGCACCCGATCTCATAGACTGCCGTGAAGAGGGGATGTAAGAGCCGATCGAGGAAACATATACGGTGGAGGAAATGAACGAGGTGGAAGAAACAAGCTCAGGTATGCCCCTTTCCTAATTCCTCTCTTTATGTTTCTCACACCTTTCAAATAACATCCTGGGTTTCATTTGGGGTAAACTGTGTGACCATTTTGCGGCGTCCCTTTGTTGGTTAGTTTGGGGTAAACTATGCGACCATTCTGCATTGGCGTACGACCGTAGCCCAGCAACGGGGGAACTCTGGAATCAGACGTTATCGTACCCAGAAGCCATGTCCTGCTGCAGTGTTTCCCAGAGGGTGTGAGCCTCCTCTTCCCGATTGACGCTAGCCATGAGCCCCACCATCTCCTTGACGAATCCGGTGAATCCTCGAGGTCCTCTTCGTCCCTGGCCCCATCGGTGGCGTCGGAAAGCCCCAAGTTGTATATTTGTCTCTTCGCCTGGTCAAAGAGGATCTGCTTCCTGAATGGCCTGAAACTGGCGCTTGGCTTCCTCCCCTCCAACAAGCAGTGTTCCTGCCTTCCTGCAATGCCTATCGGGATGCTATTTAATTTCATGAGAGCGTCTGGTAAGCTGAGTGTATCTCACTGGTGTTGGACACCGGTAAGCTCCCTTCTCTACTAACTGATCTATTGATTTCTTTTGAGGACCTCAAAAATTTTTGTTTGGATTCACCATATCCTTTTACAAAGATGTAATTGTCTTTTTATTTGGATGTCAATGTTGATTTCACACCAGATTGTCCTTTCACTGTCCACCAAGTGGAACACACTAAAACAAAGCGGAAGACACTCTTAGAAATAGGAGATAACAAGCAGGCCACAATAAAAGAAATCTGAAAGCATATATAGAAAAGCTCCAATAGGAATACGATAAATTAGAACTTTTAGCTGTCACGAAAAACACCAGAGTAATAGTTCAATGTCTGAAAATTTTATTGCATATATTCAAATGTCTTTCCCTGTAAGTGGAATGAGGAGGAGTTGGGGAAACAGAAAGTCTACATAGTTTGACTTCATCAGCATATGGGTTATTTTCATTTGATGAAGGAGACATATCCAAGACAAACTACTATAAATATCAACATTATTTCACGAGTCAGCATTTTCTATGCTCACATTGATGCAAAACTAGAATGATATCCAATTCTTGACATTCATAGATTTATCGTCGAAGTCATGTTGCAAACTGCGACCATGATCTAAGGGTTAGTTTGAATTATTATTCAGTAGTTGTGCACCCGAAATGGGCTTAATCTAAATGCATTTGATGGATGTTTTGAGGGGTTTTTAATAGGGAAAACAAGCTATTGAACATTATACAATCAATGATGGAATGAGATTCAGGTCAATGAAGAAATTGCCATAATATAGCACATGGTGATTTAGGGAGTATAAAAAGGTACCTCAGGCTGAGCAATATGGGGAGGCCTTGCAACAACATACTGTGTAGCCTTGTTAGGACATCTAGGGTTGAAAAAAATACCTATAGAACTCATATGAAGAGCATAGGCACAAAGCGTTTCCCCTATAGCTAGAGCTGTGCACAATTGTTATTAGACCGAAAAATAGTAGGTAATCAGAAATATTGATAATTAGAATAGACTAAGTCATAAAGAAACTTAAAACTGGTTACACTGTTCAGTACATTGCCAATAGTGAAAAAAAAACAATCTATGAGTTTGATGTAAATGTAGTCTACCTAACTTATGGTATATGTCAACTGCAACATAACAATTCTTCCCAGAAATAAATGCCAAAAACCGTTAAACATGAATGATAAGGTGTTCAATTATATGATTGTTGTCTTCTTTCCATTCTCTCACTTACCTCAGTCAATAGTATAAATTTTGATATGATAGAAAATATGTACGGCTGAATCAAAAAGCCAACCCTACTCTTCTACAGCTCTTGTCTCATCAATCTTTGAGTACGAGGCATTTTTCTTATACAAAGCTAATTGTTTCATATGATGCTTGTTTGGTTTAGAATTTTGTGGTGGAAACTGGATTTGTCTACCCACTAGATGAGGTTTGGCCCTACATTGGAGGTTTGATGTAGATGTAGGCATCATAAATTGTGCTTCAGGGCATGCTACACATAAAGTATATATACAAATTTCAATTCTAAAAAAGTTATAGGGATACCAAGACTACATTTCTAATCTGGGTTATGATATTCAACTGGTGTTCGACTTGTAGCTTGTATTAGTGTGTCATCACACCTCTCACGGTCTGGCTAAACAGGGGAAAGAGGGCGCCTTTACCTTACTCTGTCAAAGAAAGAGCCATTTAGTGCGCACTCAATGAGACTTCATGCCACCATCATATGGGGAACTAAAGTAGCTACCTTTGTTTTAATGGGTTACACTACCCATACTTCTTGTAGATACATATCAGCTCGCTGCTCTGATAGTAGAGTATACAGACCAGGAAGAAATCATCTTGGGAAGAAAAGACAACGTGTTAGAATATTGATGGATTAATGAGAAGTTTATAAAAGCTAGACTACATATTTGGATATAATCATCATGATATTGGCATTCACTGACAATTCATGTGCATGTAGAATATAATAGTTAAACTGCATATTAAAAATTATGTTAACTGTAATGTAAGAATGGTCTAAATTTTGACACGCACGACATCATATACTAAAACTACAAAAATAGAGTATACTCTGTTCCCATAGCCCCCGTGTTTCATTTACTACTTCTCCATAGAGGCGTATGCTAGGGATAGATTTCTAGCAGGAGCGAATTCTGGCATCTCCCTCATCAAATGGTTTGGCCTTTCATCCTATGAGGTAGCTTGACCTATGCATTATAGATATTTCCAACACTTTCAACCTCATCAACCAGCCTGACCTTTTATCTCTCTATTTCACATGGTAATACATTAATGGGTCCAAGTCAGCATAAAAGATGTCTACTCCTTCCGTCAAGATCACCATGAGTACTTGCAGGTATGAGTTCTTTGAGCATCACACCGATATCAATACCATCGTTCAAATGGTTTTTTTTTCTTACTTTCTTTCCTCTATGTCAAACAATGTGCTACATTTTAGATGAAGTTTGTAGCTTCTGTGATCTACGTACGTGGTAGACAAAGTTATGATCATTACAATTTTACATCATATTGACAGTATGAGCACTTTAGGGAGTAAAAGGCAGAGAGATTTGTTGGTACCATATAATGCCAGATTTAAACTGAGTGTGAATGAATCTAATAGGTCAGTTTGGTTTCTTTTTATATATGTTTTTGGTTCTACGATACTAGATGGGTTTTCATAGCTGATATAATTTTCTGTCCTCAGAATCATCATTTTAATATCCAGAACTCCAACTCTATTTCTAATGCTATTCAATATTAATTTCAACATGACTTCTCTCTCAATTCTTGTCATATACAAGGAAGTAAACAACAAGGTTACATATCAATTCATGATGCATCAATGTGCATTATTCGATCCAAAGTGCATCCATGTTCTACAGAGGTTAGTCACCGTGTTTACCAAATCTCTATTTTCTATGTTTGAATTATTTATTAGTGATATTCTTGATTACACAAGACCCCATTTTTAGTGGACACCAATGCCTAGATCTCTTGCTAGAGTCCACAACTGGTTTGTTCAAGGATCCATCCAAAAAATATCAAAAGCTCACTGTTCATCACTATGAGTAGAGTTGAGACAAGATCAAAAAGGCAGAACCAATAGTCCGTCATTTCTTCAAACAATACCAGCACACCACTGTCATCTTTTTGCCCCTCCACATCGTCATCTTTCCCAACAGAAATGTTCATCTTAGGGACAATCACAAGTGAGCATCTTTTGATTCAAACACATGCCATACAATGTTTTAACAAATTACTAACTTTGTTTGCATCTCTGTCCCCATCATAAGTATCATAGAGACACCTTCTTTGTCTATATCTTCAAACTCATAAGTAATGAAATGTTTCACCCTGAACTTTCACTCCCCTACAATGGGATCATAAGATACAAATTATGCACCTTGATTTGTAGCTTTTATTCTCACCAGTTCTCTATAGACACTAACTTTGGGGCCCCCAGTATTCTATTGGACAGTCTTCTTGTCGACACACTTCATATTTTAAAGGGTGACTTCTGCTGGATTATTTAGGCTTTGTCCAACATGTGGTTTATTTCTCATCCTTGTGTATAATCGCTTCATGATTTCTAAACTGTAAAACTAATTCCAAGTCAAGCCTCATAACATCAAGTTCTCCTCAAATGTGATGATACCAAATTAGTGTATCTTAACAACAAAGTCCTTAAAATGATAGAAAAACCCATGTTCATCCCTTTTCCTTAGAAGAAAACTCTTGAATTTGGGGCTTCGTGGAGTATTCAATATTAGGAAGCTTCAAAATATTGATAAATATTCTTCTATATTGATAAATATTTCTTGTAACTTCCAGATCTCATGTCTTTATAACACTTTTTGTTTATTCTTCTATATTGATAAATGAAATAGTTTCTTGTATGAGTTCCTCATATGGAGACATTCTTTCTATAGTTTCTATGGAAAGACTATAATAGCTCTCTAAACATAACACTCCCAAGTATGCTTGTAGTTCCTAAACTTGTCCTTCAAAAGTGTTGGATATTTTTGCTTCTTTACATAAAATAGCTTCCAATACTATAGTGGTTATTTGTACTAGTGGAAACACACTATTACAAACATATAACATCCACTATCATGAAACGTGATTGATGATAGAACAAAGTTGAAATCTAGGACAAGATTGTATAGTTTAGGCTCTCTGAGCAGAGTAACATGAGCAAACACAAGTCACTTTGTAGTTTATCTTGAGTAATATATGTAGAACAAATATCATCGATTATTTGTATTCATAGTTAGGAATTATGAATGACATGTATAATATCTTTACAAAACATGATCTTATCATGCCTAATGCATATGGGTTTACTAATAAAACTTATTCATACATGGATTCTATTGAACTTAGAAAACATTTAACAGCTTTGTAGCAATCTTACCTGGGGCTCCTGTCGGGCTGTTGTCAGTTGAGGATATGAGGAAAAACATTTTATTATGTTTCATGTACCATCTTGTGAACAATTTCAATAATTGTTCATTCAACGTATATCTTTCCCATATGAAAAATCTAAAACCAACAACTTGTGATTATTATCAAGTATATAACTTGAAAAAGATTTTTGATCAGATCAGATCAGATTTTATTACTATTAAATTTTGGAAGAGTGAAGAAAACCATCATATTTTCTAAAACGTTTGATTTATATTGATTTGGGTTAACTCCATAAGAAAGTATTATGTTTTCTCTTCCTTATAAATATCATGATGTTACAGAATTTACATACTCATATGAAAGTTAGATTATCTTTCCTCATCTCTGTTAATCATTCACATTGTTAAATTAATCTTGCCATCGGGTCCACCAACTCTATCGTAGGTCCCAAAAGCACCATTTTGTGCATTGCCATCCTCTTGTATCTGATCAGTACAACACCACAGGATAAGAAGTTTTCTATCTGCTCACTAACCTCTCCCATATCTCAGTGAAATTTTGAAAATGCTTGTATAGTAGGTTAATATGCCATGCTCACCAACAACCTCTATAGCTGGGAGGGAATCGTGAATACAGAACCATGAATTGCTCCTTCGACTAAATTAAGAAAACCTTGGGTGTGTTTGGGTGTCATGTTCTAGTTGTTATTGCTACTCCCCCACTTGGCTAGTAAGAGTAAGATTTCATTGCTTGAGTTTTAATTCAAGTGTTAAATATGATCTTTTGCCCCAGAGAATGCATCAGGTTGATGATGTAATGAAGCTCGATGTTTCTTGTCATTTATGCATTGAGTGTGCATTCACTAGTTGTTGTACTGCACTTGCATGTCTTCTTGGATGACTAGGAAGAGCAATGCACCATGGCCATAGATAATTACCCAAATCTAGATATCTTAAGCGGTCAACGAACATCAACATAGGTTTGTTATCCTCATCGCTGAAAGTTGATTACTCTAAACTCTATTGATTGGAATTTTTATTTTTGGGTCCGATTGTAAGAGGGGAAGAACCTTGACTCAAGTTATGCTTCATTTGTGCACTATATTGTATTCTTTAAATGGGATATCTTTAAAATATATAGTATTTATATCTGACTGTAGTACTTCAATCTATTTTGAAATCATTGTTATGGTTTGCAAATGATTGTAAGAGAAGGAAGGGCACGCAAAATTGTATTTCCAGTTCATTATCCTTAGGTAACATGATGAGTGTCATGGCTCCTTATTTTTATTTCAAGACTTTACTGATCTGGATAGGGACAGTAAATTATATGTGATTTCTTCTTTGAAATTGTCAAGTTTGTAACAAACCTACCATATTCCTACTCAGTCAAATTCACTTCTCGTAACAACCAATTGCTATCCTTTTCAGTTTGCTATCATGAAGTTAAGAGTTGAAGTTTCTTGTGGGTCAACCTGAGAGAAGATGACTTTGGGTCCATGTTATCAGATTTGACATTTCAAGGTGAATGTAAACCTAATATTCCATCTTATTGTGATAATGAATTCATTTTGATAAATTTTTATCTCCAAATAATTATATTTATGACAATATGTTGCTCATTCATTCCTTATGACAATGGTGATCTGACATGTGTGTCACACACTGGATGTGCAGCATGGACTAGATCACTGGGATATAAAATTATTGATACGTGGAGACCATGGATGTTGGTTTCTCAAGTTGTTGGGTATATTATCATTTTTCTTGCATTAAAAAAATTCTCCTCCTTTTGCAGTACTATACCTAACGTAGGGTCCTTTCCGCTGATATTATAGTTTTGACCAATCATCATGACAATGTATGTGGGGTCGTATTTCTTTGACTTTTTCCCTTTGTTTATCAATAGTTTTTGCGACTATATGAAGTTTCTTTTGTGGTTTGTGCTATATACTCGTTTTTCTGGATGAATTCATTTGACATTATGTTGTCTTTCTCCGCACATGTATTCTTCCTTGGTTATAACCTTGAATACTTTGGCAAATCATGTGGTTTGTCTATGCATCAATTTGTTCTTTAAGAACTGCCCATTGATGATTCTTTACTACTGTTGATGTTTCACAGTAGACTGGAAAACTGTTTTGGTGTCTTTAGCTACTGCCTAGGTTGTTTCTTAGTGTCTTTCCTCCTTTTGGTCGTGGTTGCTTTGATTCTGAAGTCAGTTTAATTGATTTATTAGTGAGTGAGGAAGTTAATACTAAAGGTAATTTAATTGATTTATTAGTGAGTGAGGAAGTTGAGGATCCCTTAGAGGCTGTACTGAATTCTGTTTGACCATTGCATGGAATCTTGGGTAAGTCATCTGTTACTGTTCCCAAAAGGAAAGTTATTCAGTTGCAGATGCATGTGGATGACAAACACAGTTCGTATAGGCCGGACTCTCGAGCAAGAAGGCTTAGACCTGCCAGAATGGATGACTGGTACAAACCTATTCTTGAGCTGGATTATTTTTCCTTAGTTGGTTTATCTTCAGAATATACATTTGTGCCCCCACTCTTGAAGGAATTCCCTTTATGCTTTATTTCTCCTGATCACTATGTGAGAATATTTCGTCCTTTAGTTTTAGAAGAATTTAAAGCTCAGTTGCATAATTCATATTTAGAAGCTTCATCAGCAGAGCAGATGCCTTGCAGCAGGTTATGCGTACTCTCAGTGGAAAGAATCAATGATTTTCATCTAGTGCGTGCTTCTCTTGAGGATAACAAACCTCACTCGAGTAGGGATTCATCTGAAAATGAATTGATTCTGCTGACAAAAGAGCCCGTTCAGGGCATTGTTCAGCCTGTTAATGCTCTGGGAAAGGTATTCTTCCATAGTGTAGTTTAAACAACAGAAGAAGCTGGTCATATTTTCTTATTTTTTCAGTTGATTTTCATTTTCAGGTGGAGAGGATTGAGTTACATAACAAAACTAGATCAACAATCCTTTCAATTAGATTTTATCTTCAAAACACACACGTGTGGTTGAGTAGAATCAAGAGTACTAACACAATTGGATAATTGTCTGCCAAACCTAAAACAAACAGGCAACTTATATCAAGTCAGTAATTTATTTACACGTACTTGATAACCTTAGTCTTTCTATTTTAGGTTATTACTTGAATTGATAGAAAATGTTTTGTTCCATCATTTGCAGCATGTGTTACGTCATACCTCCTTGATGTTTTTATGTCTTTTACGCCTTAAATATGAAGTAAACCGTAAACCAGTAGCTCATTTACACCAGCTGTTGGTGATCCTATTTCAGTTTATTGCTAGAATCAAATAAGAGCTACATGGAAATATGAATTTGAAAAAAAGGTAGCAAACCATAGAGTTTCATATGTACTTGTCTAAATGTCGAGCTTAGATGGGTTTTAGTCGAAAACGTTAAACTTAAATATGTGAATGATCCAATAAGAGAGGCCCATATCAAAATCTCTGTGATGATGATAAATATTTGTATTTTTCTTAGCCTACCGCTTGAACCAGCTTGCTTGTTTCATCTGCCTCATTCAATGAACTGCTTTCGTTATCATGATGGACAATGGGGTGGGTTCCTCATTAGATGTCTGATTTGCTGCATTGCTCATGTCTACTGTGTTAGCATTGTCTCTCAGTTCATTCTCTTTCTCCTGAATATATATATTGTATGTTCAGTACCAAATGAAACTTCTGTTACTACAATTCTAAGAACAATATCAGAAAATGGCATGCTTCTTGTTCCATGCTACTCTAGTTTATGCAAATCTATTGAAGCTTTGCATAGGCATATTGATAATTAGTAGTAAGACAATTTGAACATTAGTAGTAAGTTCTGGGTGTTGTATGGCTGCTTATTTGTCAGCAGATGGCTGCTCTGGGTGTTGCTCTACTTGGGGGTGAAGGTTGAGTATCCTCTCTATTCTCAGAGTTGAGGCTTCCCTCTCCCTCCCCTCAGACCTACTTTTTGTCTGCTTTCATCTTTTATCTATCTTGGTCTATTGGCTGTTGGGTTAGCTTGTTATGGTTGAGTGTTGCTTGGAGCACCTTATTGGTTGTTTTTTGCTCATACAAGCAACCAGGAAGACCTGGGTTATGGATGAGTGTTGCTTGGAGCACCTTTATGGTTGTTTTTTAGCCTGCTCTTTTAGTCAACATGATTGCTGATCTGTTTGCATGTATGGCTCCCTGGTGGTGAAGGTTTTTCTTTGGCTACTTTGGACCTTGGTGGCTTTCCTTCTCAAGCTTGGATGGTTCTTCTTTTTTCTGGATGAGTGGATGCCTGGTTTTTCTTTAGGCTTATTTTGCCTGCTTGTTTTCCTCAGTCAACGTGTTAGCTGGATCTATAATCTTGAGGCTTGTTCGGTCTGGTGGTGAAGGTTGACTTGGATGGTTCCCTTTTGTTTGTCCTGGATGAGTGGTTTCCTGGAGTTCTTTTGAGGCTTTATATTGCCTGCTATCTTGGTCTTTTGGCTACTGGTTTAGCTTGTTCTACTTGAGTGTTGCTTGGAGCACCTTCATGGTCGTTTTTAGCCTGCTTTTTTAGTCGACAGGTATGTTGATCAGTTTGAGAGTTAAGGCTCCCTGGTGGTGATGGTTGAGTATCCTCTTTCTTCTGAGAGTTAAGGCTCCCCTCTCCCTTTTCTTGTTCCTACTGGTATGTGCTTATATGCTTTTATGATGGCCCTCTCACGTTAGGATCTTCCTTGGATATCTTGGTCTTCTGGCTTCTGGGTTAGCGATGAGCCTGGGTGGCTTTCCTTCTAAAGCTTGGATGCCTCTATTCTTTTCTGGATGAGTGGATGCATGGTTTTCCTTTAGGCTTTATTGTCTTCTAGTTTCCTCAGTCAACGTGCAGCTGGATCTACAATCTTGAGGCTTGACTATCCTTTTTTGGTTGTGGTAGGCTTCTTGAGGATTGGTGGATGTTTGGCCATGATTGAACTGGTTGGCGTCCTTCTCTAGCTGTATGGCTCTCCCTTAGTTTCTGGATGTGTGGAGTTTTTGGATCCTTTTGAAGATTTGTTTGGTGGTCTGGGAGTTCCTTCTTTTCCTGTTAGCATTTGGCTGCTCTGGGTGATGATGCTTGTTAGTGAAAGTTGAGTATCCTCTCTCTGAGAGTTGAGGCTCCCCTCTCCCTTTTCTTGGTATGCTGCTGTCTGAGTTCGTATATAAGTTACCTTAGTCTTGACTGCTGAATTAGCTTCTTGGTTTTATTTTTGCTTGGAGTACCTTAGAGGCTTCTTGTAAAGTCTTAACCTTGGCAGCTCTGGGCTTTACTCGGTCTGGTGGTGAAGGTTGAGTATCCTTTCCTTTTGAGAGTTGAGGCTCCCCTCTCCCCTTTCCTATTTCTGCTGGCAGTGCTTATATGCAGATATGGTGGTTTTCTCACTTTTGGACCCTTCTTTGGCTTCTTTGGTCCTTTGGCTGTTAAGATAGCGAAGAGTTTTTGTGGATATTCTTCTGATTGCCTTATGCTTGAGTGTATGTTTCCTGCTGTTTTGATGTCTTTAACCCTTTGGGCTCCTCCTTAAGCTTGGATGGATTCCTTTTTTTTCCTGGATGAGTGGTTTCCTGGAGTTCTTTTGAGGCTTTATATTGCCTGCTAGTTTCTTCAGTCAGTGGGATTGCTGGATCTACATTCTTGAGGTTGAGCTTATGGCTATCCTTTTGTTTGTGGAAGGCTTCTGAGTTTTCTGTACATATGTTTCTGTGGGAGTTCCTTGTTTCCTTTAGATTCTTGTGGCTATCCTTTTCAACACCTATTTTTTGGTATAGTTTGTTTAGTTTTCTCTGCCTTTGTTTGAAGGTGGAAGTTTTGTACAGACACTACCGGAAAAATACAAAAAAAGAAGCATGAGTTTTTGCCAACAAAAAAAAACATTAGTAGTAAGTTCTTAAAATATTTTGAAAACAATAGTAAGTCCATTGTTCTAAAGACGCATTCTTCATAACCTTGGTGTTCCTATTTCATTTCCCATAGAATAAAAAACACAGTCACCGGTGAGAGAATACTTGCTTTGTAAATTGTTTTAAGACTTACTGCATGAGTTGGCTTGCTTATTTCATCTGATACATTTTTTGAACTGCTTTCATCTCCAAGATCGAGAGTAGGGGTCGATTCCTCACTTGATATCGCCTTAGCTGCATAGCTTGTGTTTTCTGTAACCGTACTGCCTCCAATTTCATCATCTTTCTCCTGAATGCATATTTTGTATGTGCACGTATTAAATAAACTATTATTTATTAAACAAGATCAATATTTGTAAACTATATGCTTCTTTAAGTTTGCTTTTTCAAAATCTGTCGAAGCTATGTGTTGACATATTAAGAATCAGTAGAAAATCCATTAAAACTTGGTAGTGAGTCCTAAAAGATCTACTGGAATCATTAATAAGTCACATGCTTGATAACCTTGCTGTTCTTATTTAATTTTCCTCTGTGAAACAAAAAAAATAACTCCTTGACTATTTGGAGGAAAATAATTGCATGCAATCATTTGCAGAATGTTTTCTGTGGGATGTCTTGACTTTCTACATCCTCAAATGGGTTGAGTTGTCAACAACATAGCAGATCCATCGTCATGGGTAGACTGTATGGAATTCATCGAGAAGATTAGATGGGCAAATCATATCTCAGGTAATTTTCTTTACCTCATTTTGTATGCAATTTTTTGTCTAATCCCATCTAATATTGTATCATAGCAACACACTCAAATGTCGGAAGGGGAGAATTGATGTCCTTTATCGTGCTCGTCTTCACACTTCTATGTGTACCTAACAATGCCATATATAGGTTCTGCAAATGGAAGCCGCTGTACTTAGACACCTCAAGTTTGAGATGACTGCTCCAACAGTGAAATGCTTTTGAGGTATTCCACATTGCATTGATGTATATTACCCGTGAACACTGCTTTAAAATTGTCTTAACTTGGCCTTGACAAACCTTTTCTTCTTCTTCTATAATTATAGGAGATTCGTATGTGTAGCTCAACAGTCAGAAGGGGTAAGCGTCTAGTTCTCATTGCTGTCACCTTTTAAATATAGTTCAGGTTTTTAAGTATTTATCCATTTTTTGTTGTAGGTTCCTTCTCTGCAACTTGAATTCTTAGCTATTTATATAGCATAGTTGACACTCTTGGAGTACGGTTTTCTTTCTTATGCTCCATCGTTAATAGCTGCCTCAGCGGTCTTCCTTACAAAATTTATACTACAGTCAATGAGGAAACCTTGGGTAAACAGTGAAAACAGGTCCAACTATCAGCTTGGTAGCATTCTGCAGATCAATGAGGATGACAAAATGAAATATAGAGGTCATCATGTATAGGTAGGAGTTTATTCTTAAATGCACTGGGAGAAGAAAGCTTATAGAATAGGTAAGTTATGAGTAGGAGAAACTATGCTTTCTTGTTTCTTTTGTGAGCTATATCTCAAAACATGTATGTTTCTTTGTAGGTATCCATGGTGGTTCGCACAAAGTGGATGCTAACATCAACTTGATGGTGCTTGATCCACAAATACAAAAGTACAGAATGTATAGATTATGAGAAGAAATGTCAATATGTTCTGATCTAGGGGATTCTCCAACCAAAACTAACCATACATGAACCTCTACATGAGTTGCCAACAGGAAGGGTTGCAACTCGAGCTCTGGGAGTTGATGAGGGCATGGCACATACCTCTATCATGTTTGGGATTGGAAGATTCACCACTGAAGCATAGATTCATAGGGATGTTAAACTCACTGTGAATTAGGTGGAGGAACTAAGGGAGATGAGCCCTCTTTATATTGTGCTTTGTAATCTGTAGTGGATAGATGTAGTCAGAAGAAGATATTGTATACATGTATCTTTTTTCCATGCATATTGTAAAACAGGGGCCAGGTTAATGTCCTCCCCATGTGTACTCATTGTTCAAATATAAATAAAAGTATCATTGGTGACATTGTAAGCACAACTCGATCTTGATTAACTTTCATCTGTTTTCTTATTGAAAACCACTCTATATTGGCAAGCGACTGACTGGTTACATAATGTCTCTCACTACATATGTATGTATAGTACATGGTGTCTTTCACTACACACTAGCTATAATTACATGTGTAGCAAGTGCTAATTTTTGCTATACATGAACTACAAATACAAATTGTAACCAATGTCATCTCTCCCTACATATCATAGGTACAAATTGAATTGTAGTCATACATTTGGCTACAATTGAAACTACATGTTTATGTGTAAGGGCATTTTTACCTACAATTAGGGTTACATATGAATTTGTAGCGAGAGGAATAACTAACTACAACTTAAAAAAATGTAGCCTAAACAATTAGCTACACGGGTATTAGCTATATATTATAAATGTAAGGATAAATGTAGCCAAAGCTTTTAGCTACAAATTTTGGGGTTTTCGCTACAAATTTTTCTTGTAGTTAAAGACCATATTTTTCGTAGTGACATGCACGACCCTTCCTAGGGTTGGGTTGCCAAAGGTACTAGGTCATTCAACCTCACATGGCTCACACTATCATATGGATTTAAAAGCAAAATCAGGTCAACCCACACACAAGGTCGACCATGACTTCCATCTCATCATGCCATCTCTCTCTCTAACCACCACTTAGGGTTAGGGTTAGCATCATCCTCAGAGGATCTTATTTACATGCTTTTAATTAATTTGGTGGAGGATTCCTTAACCTCATTATACATACCCTAACCTCAAGAGGGTGAGGAAGAGAGAGAGAAAACCCTAAACATTAGAATCTTAATAGAATTATGGTTGAGAAGGGACGAAAATAGATGAGAGAGTCCTAAAGGTATCTTATTTTGAGTCAAAACCTCAGACATTGGCCAGGCAGTCACAATGCATCTGGGAGTCCTCGTGGCTGACTAGCGGGGTGGAGGAAAATCTTGCCAGCCCCCGGACCATGATCCTTTTCTAGACACCTCCGTCTTCGGTAAATCCTCTAATAACTCCCTCGGGTTCTATAGGGTTTGTAAAATTTAATAAATTACTAAGGATTAAATTAGGAACCAATACTTTGATACCAAATGTAATGACCTCGCCTCTTGGTAACCCCCAATTAAGGGATACCAAGAGGTCAGAGTCATTATCCCAATTTCCCGAATCAAAGGTTCGACAAATAATCAGTAATAATTATTAAATTCTACCATGAATATACTAAAAGTTGGAGTAAAAATAAAACTTTGCTTACCTTTTTTTCTTCAAAATCTTGGATATCTAACTTCTATCCACCTCTGGACTCTATTCTAACTCATTCTTCTTGCACTTTATTTCTTAATTTCACAATATGCCACTTTACAGTTTATCCTTTTCAATTTGTACCTAAAACGCCGACAAACAAAATGTCGGTCATCATAAACGAATATGCCGGTATGTGGGGGAAACAATAATCGTACAATTAACAGTAACAACATATTGCAAGCAATTATGGTTTAGCACACAAACTTTACATCTTAAACATAACTTCTCAATCCATACATATCCTAACCTCTGCGCTGTCCCTGCAGTAGACATGGATACTACCTCTCATATGGTAGATCCCTATTAACCCTGCATGATCCTACCTAACAGGTAGATCAATACCTAAGGTTGATGAGTCGCATGGCACTACCCATAGGTAGCCCAATCCCTAACTCATGATATGATAAAGAGTCGCATGGTTATTTACTTCTTGCACATTAAGCTAGTCAAAGTTATCCAATACTCTTCCTTTGTTTTTGCGTATGATCATTCCACATATCTTTTTGCTCATACCTAAAAAAACAATTGTGTCGAACATAACAAATGCACTCTAGCCCGAGAAGGCATTTGTTTCAAAGTAGCATGCACTCTTGGGGGCCTTTTAGCACCGATTCCTTTGTCTCCATCAAAATAATCCTTTTTTCCCCTATGGAATACTCCTAAGTGGGTGGTAGTGAAATGCATTTATTACTTTTAATGCCCTTTTTGGTCCACAAACCCTAATTTCAACATCATAGGCACAATTATCATCTTTGGTTATTTTCGAATTGACAACTCACATTTCATTATGGTCGCATTCACATATGAACCCTATTTTTTGCTAAATTCACATTAATTCACTGGAAAACCCTAATTACCAAATCAAGGGTATTTATCCAAAATTAGGAACTTTTATACTTAAAATAGCTTAGAATCATCATGTCTCAACTTTATTCATGGATTTGAACAATTAAAGCCATTAAGAATCATAATTACTAACATTAGGGTTTCAAGGCCCATTAAAGCTTATTTATGTATATGGAACCCTAAATTAATCAAACTATGCATAAATATCATCTGGTTATATCTAATGTGTCATTTTTATATTTAACAGGTTAATATCAACTTTAAACATCCATGTAACACTTCCCAATTCATCAATCATCATAGATTAGGGTTTTTCATCGATTAAACCATTAAAGATAGCATCTTTACATACTTTTAGAATTTCAATCAGAAAAATGTTTCAATTATATTTTTATTTCATTCCTCATGTTCTCCTGATTAATTTTCATATATTAAGTTCATTCATCTGACCTTCCTACTAATTACTACGATTTTTGCAAGAAAAAGCATTTTCTAGATTTTCTAGTTAGAGAGGCAAATTACCTGAGTTTTTCAGAAATTGACAACTGTCAGATCGCTAGTCTTCATTGCATGTACATGATTGCACGACTCGCAAAGCTTGCACCCACTAATGACTTATTGAAGTCGCGAAGTAGCCAAGGTCGTTGATCAACTCTCGCGGCCCATCATGGCCTTTGATCAGACGACTGCTGCTTCTTCTTTCCCGCCCAACCCAGTAGTAGCTTCGTGGCAGTGCCGCGTTTGAGGGCATGTCGGAACAAGGCCAATCTGATGGCCTAGGGCATGAGGAAAGAGGGTAAGCGGCCGGTTGGTTTCGCGTAACTCTCAGAAGTCGAAAGGGGATACTATATATAGGATTTAGGGGCTCTTCTAGGATTTTTAATGCCCTTGCTCTTGGCCCGATGGGGCGTTTCTTCTAGAATGAATGAAACCACCCAAAACCTAGGTTGGTTGGGTGCGGAAACATATCACAAATCTAACCAATAACTTTCCATGTTTGCACATTGATTAAAATGTGAGAAAATCAAAGGAAAGATCCCTCGATTGGCGGCTTGTTCCCTAGTTCGGATAGAACTAGGAGATTCACGGCCTACGTTGGATCAGGATCCAACGATCCACACTGCTCGCGCCAAAACAAAGGAAAACCATATTTCTATTTTTAAGAAAAATACATTTGATTTTAGGATAGTTTGGAAAAAGCATAACTCTTAATCCATGGCTCCATTTTATCCCAAATTTTGAGGGAATATTATTAATGACTTAATATGTCATCATGCCAAATTTGGGCTCATTATCTAAAGAAATCAGGTCCCTTTCCTTAGTTGCAAGTTATTACTCAATTATGTATACTTCTCACCTATTTTCTCTTTCCTTTGCTATTAAATTATTATCTTGGATTCCTTATACCTCAAGGACCCTTAATGGCTCAAAATCCCATCTTGAGAACATTTCTTTAGCCTCTTTCCTTGTCTTTTATCCTTTTTCTTATCTATTCCTTTATTCCAATAAATTACTTTTCCCTTTTCTTTTATTTTGACTACTCTTTCTATTAGAAATAACAGGTATATGAAATTTACTCCATTGTGGACATTAATGCCACCTTCTAGAGATTTCTATATAATTCTCATAAATACTTTGCTTAATATTCATTATCTTGTATCTTTTTCTACTATTTGGACTTTTCTTGTTTTCTTCTCTTTTATATACATTATTGGATTAACATAATAATAATAGGAATCACGAAATTCCCATCCAAAGGGATATTTGCAAAGAAATCCATCCTTTGAATCAAAGCACACAACCTTTTCAACTAAGTCCAAATTCATAAAATCAATACATTTCAATTATGAAAACATATGCAAAATTGAGGTTGTAACAAGAACGGATAACTTGCTGTCAGAAACTCTGTTAGTTGGTTCCACAGTGTTACAAAAGGTATGTTCTCCCTATGTTCTTTCTTTCTCGAAACACAGTATTCAAGTGGATCTTATACCACTTGAGATGCATGGATTTTATGTAATCTTTGGGATGGACACCTTGGAAAAGTATAAGATAGTCTTCGATTGTGGTTCCAAACAAGCTATGTTCACATATGGTGGTGAGATATGGATCTCTCAGGGAGACATAAAGATTCTTCCAACATGTCTAGTATTAGAAATGGTAGCTGAGAGACTGTTACGACATAGGTGTGAGGCATTCTTAGCACATGTGGTGGATACCAAGGTAGAAAGTCCCAGTATTCTAGAAGTGCCAGTTGTCAGGGAGTTTAAGGATGTGTTTCCTAAGGAATTTCCTGATATTCCTCCACCTAGAGAGATTGATTTTGAGATCAATCTAGCTCCCAGTATGCAACCGATAGCTCAACCACCTTATAGGATGGCACCAGCTGAGATGGCAGAATTAAAGAAACAGTTGAAAGAGTTACTTGATAAAGGTTTTACCCGTCTAAGTACATCGTCGTGGGGTGCTCCAGTACTTTTTGTAAAGAAAAAGGATGGGTATATGAGGTTATGTATAGACTATAGACAGTTAAACATGGTGACAATAAAGAACAAGCGCCATCTTCCAAGGATAGATGATTTGTTTGACCAGTTGCATGGTGCAACATTGCTTTCTAAGATAGACCTGAGGTCAGGATATTATCAGTTACAGATTAAGTAGGATGACGTACCCAAGTCAACTTTCAGGATAGGGTATGGTCATTATGAGTTTATAGTTGTGTCATTTGGGCTAACTAATGCACTAGCAACATTCATAGATCTAATGAATAGAGTATTCCAGCCATTCCTTGATCAGTTCATAGTGGTCTTTATAGATGATATTCTAATATATAGTTGATATAGACAATAACATGAACAACACCTTTGTCAAGCATTGACTTTGTTAAGACAACACAAGATATATGCTAAGTTTAGCAAGTGTGAGTTTTGGTTGTCAGAAGTATCTTTTCTAGGACATGTCATATCTTCTAAAGGTATTTGTGTTGATCCTAAAAAGGTAGAATATGTTCTAATCCTAAGACACCAACAAAGGTTCGCAATTTCCTAGGTTTGGCAGGTTACCATAGGAGATTCATCAAAGAATTTAGTTTTGTAGCTTTATTCCTAACAAGTTTAACCAGGAAGTATGTTCCTTTTGTCTAGAATGATAAGTGTCAATGCTCTTTCTAGTTGTTGAAGGAAAAGTTGACCAATGCAGTGATATTAGTCTTACCTGAACAAGGGAAAGGATACATTATCTTTTATAATGATTCAAAGAATGGTTTAGGATGTGTGTTGATGTAGGATCAATGAGTGATCTCTTTTGCCTCTTGACATCTTAAGAAACACAAGGAGAATTATTCTACAAACGATTTGGAATTGGCCGCAGTGATTCATGCCTTAAAAATCTGGAGACAGTACCTATATGAGGAGAAGTGTCAGATTTTCATAGACCAAAAGAATTTGAAGTACATATTTTTGCAGTAAGAATTAAACATGAGACAGTGTCTCTAGATGGAACTAATCAAAGATTATGATTGCACGATTGATTACCATCCAGGAAAGGCTAATGTGGTGGCAGATGCGCTAAGTAGAAAGTTGTCATCTTCATTCACAGATAAAGCACAGTTGAATTCTTTGGTGTGTCATAAGTGGGATATGCTAGTTTCCTTATGATAGATGAATGTACAACTGGAAGTATCTTTGCTAGCTGGATTATTGGCACAGATGCAAGTAAAACCTACATTGAGACAACAGATTTAAGAAGCATAATAGGTTGATACTTTGATACAACAGATCATATCAGAATATGGAAGTGAGAAACCAGATGGCTTTCATGAGTCAGAAGATGGAACAGTTTGCTACCATGGTAGAATCATGGTACCTGATGTTAATGACCTAAGGAAGATAGTTATGGTAGAAGCTCACTCATCTATGTATGTTATGCATCTAGGGAGTACCAAGATGTATCATAATCTGAAGGATATGTATCGGTGGCCTGGTTTGAAGAAAGATGTAGCTAAGTTTGTTATGCAATGTCCAGTGTGTCAGCAAGTCAAGGATGAACACCAGAAGCTGGAAGGAACATTACAACCATTATCTATACCACAGTGGAAGTGGGATCATATAGCAATGGATTTTGTAGTTGGTTTGCCTAGAACAGCTAAGCGTCACGATTCCATTTGGGCGATTGTTGATGGGTTGACAAAGTCAGTACATTTTCTTTATGTTAAGACAACATACACTATTGAGAAACTCACATAGGTTTATGTAGATGAGATAGTGAGGTTGCACGGAGTCCCAACAACATTCGTGTCAGACAAAGGTCCTCAGTTTACAAGTCACTTTTGGGAGAAATTACACACAACTTTGGGTACACAGTTAAAGTTCAGTACCGCTTTCCACCCTCAAACATATGGACAATCTAAAAGGTCTATACAAACTTTGGAAGACTTTCTTAGGACATGTGTTCTTCAGTTTGTAGGTAGCTGGGATATACATTTAAGCTTGATCGAGTTTGCTTACAACAATAGTTATCAGAAAAATATTGATATGACACCATACGAAGCATTGTATGGTAGACGTTGTAGATCTCTGCTATGCTGGTATGAAATAGGAGAATACCAACTTCTTGATCTTGAACTTGTACAATAGACAATAGAAAAGATTAAAGTGATACAACAACAGTTAAAGGCTGTACAAGACAGACAAAAGTCATATGCCGATAATCGACGTAGACCTTTAGAATTCCAAGTTAAAGATATAGTGTATCTCAAGGTCTCTCCTTGGAAAGGTGTTCTCAGATTTGGGAAGAAGGGTAAGTTGGATCCTAGATTTATGGGACCCTATCCGATGATAGCATGTGTTGGAAAGGTAGCCTATAAGTTGGAACTTCCACCTGAGTTTCATAGACTACATCCAGTGTTTCATGTATCTATGTTGACAAAATTTCATCCTGATACAGAGCTTGTATTACAACATGTAGAGGTAGAATTGGATGAAGATACATCCTATGTGGAAGGTCTAGTGTTGATTCTTGATAGAAGAATCAAGAAGTCGAAAAAGAAAGACATAGTGTTTGTGAAAGTTCTTCGGCATCATCGTGGACATGAAGAAGCCACATGGGAGCTGTAGGAAGAGATGAGGAGGAAGTACCCTTCTCTTTTCTCTTTATATTTTGGGGATGAAATCCTTGTTAGAGGTTGATAACTTGTAACACCCCTGACCTGGGTTTTGGGATAACCTTAGAAGCTTTGCTTAAGTAAATTGCTTAGAACCTTGTATTAATCTTTTAAAAAGTAATTAAGACTTGAGAAGAGTTTATTTATCAATTTTGAAATTATTTGCAAAATGTTTGTGCTTTATATGATAACTTTGATAAAGATTGCACTTTACCCACATAAGGGGTTTTTGTGCAAATTGTCACCTCAAGAATGTCCCTTCTCTCTCTTAACATCATCTAGAGGAGAGAGAAATAAGGGGTCACCCTTTTTGAATCTTGGTTGAATGATAACACTCTTTGAGGTGAAAGAATCAAAGAAATGTGGACCTTCCACATAGGCTGCGCATCTTACCTAAGGTGAAAGAAGCAAAGAGAAGGCTGAGCAACTTACCTAAGGTGAAGCCATGATCATCCTCGACCTTGGAAAAACCTTGCTTCTCAGATCATGATTCTTTCCTTCTCTTCTTTCTTCACCAAGTTCCTTACCATGATGTCTTCTTTCATATAGAAGTGTGGTGATCGAGTCTTGGACTTTTGATAAGTCATCTTCAACCTTGGGAACGTCGATCTTTGGAGCTTGAAGCTCTTGAGTTGATCTTGAGGTGTGTCATACAACTTGAGCCCAATTTTATTATTATTCACCTTCTATTATTCAATACTAGGCGATTCCTTTTCTACTTCGCCTTTTCTTGTTTGATTGATGGTTCTATGAGCTCTATTGGATATATGGGGTTGTTTCCCATGAACTAGAGTAATAATGGATGAGAATTGTAACTTGAAGATGATGAAAGTGATATGCACAAACTGATATTGTTTTGTGGAAAAACCTAACCCGATACAAGGGTATAGGTACGCAAACAGATACACATGAATTCCTAATCTTTTGGTTTGCAATATGAGTAGAACTACTATACTTTCAATTTCTTAACTTATCATATAAATTGTAAGAATAAGTTAGGCCGATATCTATAAGATATCCAAGTCGACACATATGTTTGCACTATCACATGGTAGGCCGACATGACCTGTGATGCTCTAAAATGATATGTGGTTGTTAGGCCAATATGTCATATGCTCTAAAACAATATGCCTCAAAGTCATTAGTTTTCCATAACCAAGGGATGTCTAGTGAAGATGGAATATTTAACCATGATGCCTTAGTTGAGTGTGGAGGCTGACATGGGCAATCCAAACCCTAGTCTAATACCCTCATAATCCGATATCCCTTTAGCTTAACCCATGTGTGATGGGAGACACCCTTATCCCGACATACTTGTGTAAAGTATGGGAAATACATACCTTAAGGTCTTGTCTGATATACTAAGTAATGGAGAAGTCAATAGTTGAAAGAAAGTAAGGTGTTGATGAGGGTTCACCCGATACAAATTAAACCCTAGAGGCTAACTCCTCATGTTGAGCAATGATCGATAATCAAATGGTTAGCTAGGTGGATACCCTAGCTTATGTTTAGTGGCTGATACACTATTTGATTGGGGAGATTGATACTCTAGTTGATGGTATGGTCGATACCCTAGTTGATGGTGAGGTCGATTCCCTAGTTGATGGTGAAACTGATACCTTAGTTGATAGGGAGGCTGATACCCTAGTTGATGGTGAGGCTGATACCCTAGTTGATAGTGTGGTTGATATGTAAAGAGATAGGGTGGCCGGTCTCTAAAGATATACTATGGCCGATATACCTCAAGCACCATACAAACAATACTACTCTAAGCACCTCTAAATCGATATCTTTTGATAATGTCTTGGCCGATACAAGCAGATGTGTTTAGACCGACACAAGGATTAAAGAGGAGGTTGATACACCTTGTTGAATATAGGCCGATACACCTTGATGAGTGTAGGCTGATATACCCTGAATGCAATCAATGGATACATCTTAGATGTAATGAGTTGGATACACTTTAATAAGTGTAGATTGATAACCTTAAAAAAGGTTAATTAATGTAGTAAGAATGTTGAAGTCAATATCCTAGTAAGGATGAAAGAGAAACTTGTACTACTCACATGAGAGAAGTAATACTTCATGTTGATATTCAATTGATGATATTTGATAAAGTATTCTTGAATATAGCTCTTACGATGTGAATTAGGCTTTGATTGATAAATATGAACTTGAAAACCCTAAATCAGTTACAGGGGAAAAACCTTAACCCTAATTATGAGATGATTGCAATTTGAATGATCTTCTTTATGGCATGGACATGATATTTATTTGATATTGCAATTGTTATGAAATCCTAACCATGCATGTGTTATGGAAAAATGAGCATAGCCAGGTATGAGCTATGATGATTTAGCATAGTACATATTATATAAGGTCTTATGAGCCATGTGATATACTTGTACAAAAGGTATGACTTTCATATGGGTCTAATGACCTAAAGATGATTGTTGCCTAATGAGAGGTGACATTGTTCAATAATGAACTGAGGGTTAAATACTCAAACATATGATCATGATAATGATAAAGGAATGAGGTTCCCAATAAAGTGTTCAAGGGATTGAGATCCCAGGATGAGTGTAACAAGATATATTCTAGCTGATACGAGATTTCATGAAAGATAAATTACACCTTTCTATGTAGCATTTATCTACAATTCATGCTTGTAACTTGGTTGATGATAAAAGATGTTGTTATGCACTTAATCTATCAAGTGAACAAAAAATGTAGTTTCCCTGGCCATAGAATCATTCAGTGTCAGAATACGCTGAATGGTGAAACAAGTTTTACTCAGAGTGCATATTTTTGAATGTGCGAGGGTGCAAGATGAGTATTTCCTTGCTTCCTTCAAACCCCAGGATTTTGCCTTGAGTCATTTTCCTAAAAAGAGTACGATTGTAGGCCATAGCTTTAGTGCAACATCGGTATTGGCAGTAAATCCATACCCTAAGAAGAGTATGGTTGCAAGCCATGACTCAATATATACAAGCATGATTGATTGTAGGTCATGCCATGAACAGAGAACATGCTACACATTGTATCTCTATAGCAAAGAGCCTCTATATACCAGGCTAGTTAAAATGCAGATTGACTCATATGTCACTGGAACTCTTGTACTGACCAAGAAAGGAGAGGTCGTGAATTTTGGCTCTTCCATAGGCCTATATGGCATTGATGCTTACTTCACAATGGTTAGTTTGAGATGGAAGGTATATTCCCATCTCCACTGGGCATAAGATGGAATGTTGAAAAATGTAATCAACTGTGTAGTGTATTTGTTTAAGGATCAAATATGGAGACATTGCTTGAAGCCTTGCTTTATTTTTATATTGTTTCGTTTATAACAGTTATACATGTTCTTCATATTCCTTTTAAAAAGTGATTATATGATCTATTGCTCAGTTGTGGATTCTTGAATTAATAAGATATTGAGACTGCTTTACTCTGCACATAATAAATAATTATACCTATTTAACTCAATATAGGTTTCTTCTTCTCTCACTCATAAAAGTTTAACTATGATAGTAATACTGTTGGTTGAGAGTTTATATCTCTCGTTGGGACTTATTGTCTCACCTCATGGGTTCCATAACTTTTTAGGTGGATGTGCATGAGGTGTTAGAAATTATGCAGTGGAGAGTGGGCAGCAATGGCAAGGACAGCAGAATAGCTCATGTTGAATGTGATGTTATGTGTCTTGTAGATATAAAGTCCTACGTGTTGTCCATATACTCTCATATCCCTTGGGAGATAGTGCGTAAATAGTTTTATAATCGATCTGAGATTTTGACTAGTGCACCTTGATGCATGATGTTGCTTTTGTGTATGTTTTGGAAAAACAACTGTTATCTCATATCCTTGCAAAGTGATGGAACAATGTATGTACAATGTGATCCATGATGGATATATAAGGTTTGGTTCTTGGCAAAAAGGTTTTAATTTTTAGTGATTTTCAGTAATCCAATGTAAATGATTAATTCTGCATAGTTTTGTGTGATTAAGCTGTCAGTTTGATAGCAGTCGTCACAAGCTTCTTACCAAATATACAGTTGATCACTTACATAGTTTGGAATGAAAGGATAGGAGAGGGCGACCAGATTGAAATAGGAAGTCAGGTTGTAAGAAGAGGAATTTTTGAGTGGTATGAAAGGCAAAAGAAATTTCTTAGTGATGCGGAAATTAGAAGAGATCCTGGGGAGAAAGATACATATATGATATTGGTAAGTTGGTCACTAGAAAATCTGCTCGTAGTGTTACTTGGAGGGGAGACGATGTGACACAAATACATCTGAGCTCCTAATCTTGATCTTACTCTTTTATTTCATTGATACCTCTCTCTTTCTGTGCTCTCGTTTCCTTGTATTTCCGGGTGTCGACTGGTTAGGGGAAAATGGGAAATATAGGGTAGAGGTAGGTAGAAAGAAATAGGTAAAACAACTAAAAAGATATAAATTCAAGTAATGGCTCATTTGGTTGGACAGTAAACCAACACGAGAGTTCCAAGTACATGATGATTTTCAACTCTATTTGTTTGGTTGGGTGTGGTCTCAATGGTGGATGTTGAAACTAACCAAATTAGGTAATTTGATTTTACATCTAACCATCTGGAGGCTAGTTTGGTTGTATGAGGTTGCAACACAGTGGATGAATAAAAAATAGGAAACAGAAAACATGTTTCTGAGCTATTTCTTTGCAGTTTGGTTGGATGTGGGTTCAACTGAACTCATATATTTGTTTTTGTTTGGTAGAATAGAGTTCAAGTGTGAAGTTGTCAATGGGATGCATAGGTGAAGAACAAAGATGTTGATGATATAACCTAAAAGTTGGAGGATACACAACATTGTTCCAACACCTAGCACATGGAAAATGAAATGTGCCCAATATGGACGTAGTCAATTTCCATGCTTTTCTACGTGATGGGAGATTTGCTGGTGGTTGGTTTCCAAACTATGGGATTGATTTCCTCCCAACCAAACAATTGAAGTCAGAAATCATCTTGAACTTGAACTACATGAGTTGGCTTGCAGTCCAACCAAATTAGGCCTAATGGTTGGTTTTACATCCAACCAAATTACCTAATTTCTATTTGGTTGGATGTAAAACCAAATTACCTAATTGGTTAGATGTAAAACCAAATTACCTAATTTGTTTAGATGTAAAATCAAATTACCTAATTTGGTTGGTTTCCATATCTTGGGTTGGGACCACACACCCAATCAAACAAATAGAGTTGAAAATAATTGTGTACTTGGAACACTCATGTTGATTTGCTATCCAACCAAAGGAGCCATAATGAGGAGTTGATGGCAACAGTCGGCCCGGATGCTACCCGAAACTATTATTAGACTACAGCCACATGGTGCAATCATTATAGGGAGAGTGGCTTCCAGCGATGTAGGTTTAGGGTCTTCCTGCTAGATGCTTCTCCAAGGTGCTTGAGGAGGAAGTCAGGCGACTTCGGAGTCGATAGGAGAGACTCCATCATGGAATGTCGACGAAAGCAGATGGACTTGGATGAGCAAAAGATCAATTGTTCCGTCATTTCTATGGTAGCCAACAACAATGTCATGCATGTGACGCCCCACGCCAAAAAATGAGATTACTCAAAACAAAACCATGGAAGTAAGATTAAACAAATAGATTATTGGAAAATACTGAAAATTTAAAACCGTTTACATAAAACTTCCAAACAGCAAAAGCCTTCATATACGAGTCCCTTCACGTCACAAGCATTTATTGTGTGTGCTATCAGCCTGTTACAAGAAAACATGTTCTAGAACGCATATACTAATATCCACCATAGATGTGCACAGAAGGGGCACACAAGCCAACCATATATCAAAAGCTCGTCTACAAAACATCTCCAAAGATTCAAGTGTACATGAACAACTTTAGGACTCTAATGACAAAAGATATCTAACAACACTTCCAACCTTGTCAACTACTATCTTTCCTACTGCTCTTCAACCTCCACTGCATGATCTCTACCTCCTCATACACGTCCACCTAAAAAGGATGTGGGAAACCCACGAGGTCAGATTCCAAATCTCAGTGAGAGATATAACTCTCCACTAACTCTATTATTATCACGGATGAGATGATTAAAGCAAGCAGTAAAGTTACAACCATGATAAGCAGGCAATCATTATTAATAGAATAAATAATTACTATTGGATTATGAAACATCATAGCTTTATAAGAGGAATATGAAGAACATGTATTTTTTTCTACTAACAAAACCATATAAAATCAAGCAAAGCCTTATCTAATGTTTCTGCATTTGATCCTATATAAGTATACTACCTGAATGTTTACATATTTTATATGCCCTAGGATTTGGATCGTACCACCCAAATCCAACCGACCATTGCTAAGTCAAAATTGGTGTCATACAAGGTCTATTAGAAGAGCTAGAATCCACAACCTCCCCACACCTCTTGGTCAGCACAAGAGAGAACACCACAGAGACATGTCACTCAACTGCAACAATGACATATAGTCAAGCTCAGGGATTGGCTGTCATCCACATATATAATCACATCCATGCCACCTTGGTACAGGTTCGACGCTAGAAGAACAGGCTCACGCATGACCATTCTAACAAGGAGGAGTGTCTCACACATGGCCATCCAGATCACATTGAGATTGACTCATGCATGGTCGTCTCCCACAACCTGTAATTAAGGATGTAAGGGAATACTCGACTTGCACCCCGCATATTCAAAAATATGTGCTCTGAGTTAAACTCATTTCACCATCCAGCAAATGTTGACACGGAATGGATCTATAGCACATGGAAAGGTACACGACTAAGTTCCACTTGATTAGTTAGGTCATGTAAGTGCTTTTTAGCATCAATAAAGTTACAATGTATAAGCTTTAAATAAGTTCTACCAAGATAAGGGCATAACACATTACATGAAAACATTTGAGCATATAAGGTGTGATCTCATCACATATCACTTGATGTTTACTAATCACCATATTTTTCATCACAAGGACCACATAGTTTGAGGTAGAAACCCCTCATCTCATTACTGAGATAATTATCACCTCATATTAGGCAATAAACCCTCATTAGGTCATAAGACCCATTTACCTCCTCTTTCTTTGTTATAAACATCACACATGCCTCATAAGGCCCATTCAATCATATCATAAACACCATAGCTCTTATCTAGCTATGCTTATCAAGTGATGTTACCTGCATGGTTAGAGATTTATAATCAAGGAAGATAATACTTCATCATTACCACCATCTCATAAAGGTTCATGTCATTCATACTTCATCATTAGTGTTAGGGTTCTCTTTAACCAATTTGGGTTTACATGGTTAGATCAACAACCAACCTCCATTCATCACTTCCATTATCACTATATGGTATGCTATGATATTATATGTTATACAAAACATCACTTCCTTGTTGCTTGTACAAACATCTCATAGGGTATCGTGTCATACCATATAACCCCATAATTAACATGATGTATCATGACTACCTCACAAGGTATTGGTTTTGTATGGCTAGATGGATCCAGTTTATCATCTACATGTATCGGACTGACCACACCAAGTTGTGTCTGGTAAGCTCATCTAGGGATATTGATTTAGAATCAATCCAAGCATGTCTGGTTAAATACACTTGAGGTATATCGATTTAGCACTCAAGGTGTTGGGTTGTTACTTGACATTGAGTGTCGACTTGTCACCACCATAACATGTCGACTACCTCTATGCAAAGTACAAGGGGTCAACCTCCCCAAGGTGTGTCAGTTTAACCCTACATGAAAGGGTGTCAGGTTATACACATGTATTGGTCATTCCATTATCTAGTGTGTCATCGAAGGTTCCAAGGAGTGTGTAGCCCATCACGCTTGTGTCGAGTTAGAGGTGTGACGGGATGTTAGGGTTAGGGCATTGTCATGTTGGCCTCTTACTCAACCAAGGGCATCACGGTTTAGCACTCAAAGCATACCAACTCACAAGATATCAACATGGTAATGAGGGGCTAGCAACCTCAATCTATCGTTCTAAGGTGTCGGCTAACAAGCATGTCAGTTTAGCTCCTCTAGAGCATGACAGGTTAGCCCCATCAAAGATTATCAATTTAGCATTCTCATGTGTGCCGACTTGTTACATGATGTGTTGGTTTAAGCACCACAAGTCATGACGACCACTCACCACTTAGTGTATGTGTCGACTTGTCATCTTCAATCTTAGGATTTCGGCCACTAGTCTCACTATTATCATGGCAAGAAGGTATAAAATATAGATAGCAACTAAACAAGGTTCCTCCACCAAAATAGTTCTCAAGATCATTAGAACTACTAACATATAAGGGATAATTGATTTAGAGGTGAGAAACAATATAAGCACATGAAAGAGTGAAAATAACAAAGAAGGCTAAGAGTTATATAACCTTCATCAAAGATCACCACCAAGATCCAAGCTCTAAGGTCAAGCTTCAAGCTCACGAGCTCAAGGTTGAAGATGACCCTCCACTTGATTGCCACAACACCTCCAAGGAAGATTTTGAGACCAAGTTTAAGATAGATGAGATGAAAAGAGAGATATCCATGATCCATGGCTGAGAAGAAGAAGAAGAAAACAGCTAGGAAAGATAGCTTACCAAGGTAGAAGATGAAGGATGATCAAGGAACACCACAAGCTTGGGAGTTGTCCTCCAAGCTCCAAGAGAAACTCTCTAGCTCCTACAGCTTCTCAAGGTCGTCCACCAAGAAGATGGGAAAGCAATAACGGCCAAAGGGATCTTCTTGCATGGAGAAAAAGAAGACTATATACTAGGGGGATGACAGAGACATCATGGGAGAGGTGTCATCACCTTAGGAGCCTAGGTGAAACTTGTCCACAAAAGGGGCCACATGCAACAACATGCAAGACATGGTGATATGATATAGGTTAGATCTCACCCTCTTGGTCTCTTACCAAGGTCATGGCCTCACTAACCTGATATCATATCCCTACACACTCACAAACTGATACACCATAACCCTACACACTCACAAATCGATAAAGCATAACCCTACACTCACAAACCGATACAGTATAACCCTACACACTCACAAACCGATACACCATAACCCTACACACTCACAAACCGATAAACCATAGCCCTACACATTAACAAACCGATACACAATCTCTCCAAGGCTCTCTAACCCAAGATAACATACCTAAGAGCAAAACACATCTCACTCATGTGTTGTAAGCATCACCAAGGATGATACCTCATCACCAAGGACCAAACAAGGCGCCCATTTCTCTCATCTATAGAAGATGCCAAGAGAGAGAAGGAACACTCTAGAGGTGGAAAACTTGCACATTAACCCCTTCTCTGAGTAAATTGCAATTTGCACCAAAACCACACCACAAAACACAAGCATCATCCAAACAAGCTCAAACATAAAACTTAATCTTTCTACATGCTCTAATTATATCTCAGATGATTAGAAAAAGGTTCTAAGAAACATACTTAGTCAAAACAAATAGGGTTATCCTAAAATGTGGGTCAGGGTCCTTACAGTGTAGGGGACAACAAAGGCAAGGACCGATGCCCTCTCATTACCACACGTCTGGTTGGTCTTGAAATAGAAGTTTTTTTGTTTTGGCATTGACATTCCACATTACATTGTAATTTGTTTTGTATTTTTCTTCACTTGATCACCACCATGATTCCCTGGGACAGAAGCACGCATGGGTGACAACAGCTTCTTAGCGTGCAGAAACTATTGTAACAGTGTAAACTGGATTAGATGTAAGTATGTTTCTTATGCTGACATCAGCTGGTAAATTTTAGCATCTATCTCACTACGTGGCATGGAACCGCTGTCAACAAAGATCAAGAAATAGGGTTTCTATTCACAACAAGGAAAGTAGCAGGCAGACAGATCACATGTCGAAGTAGGCACAGTGGCTGCTCGATGACAAACATGTCACTTACGTTTAGTTATAGGGTAGTAGACTCAAACCTTGTCATCCATACACCAGTAGCAATTCTAGAGTGACATATTATGACATATGTTATGATTCCATCAAATGGTACGCAGGTACGACATGCTTACACCAACCATGCTTCAGGAAAAAATTTACTGTTGGTCCTATAATTTTTTTTATAGGACAATCAATCACATTGCATCATCTTCTCCTCTCTCCTCTTCAAAACCTTAATTAACTCCTAAAAAAATAAGGAGAAAGAAATGTAAATTAAGCACTATAACAAATTCCTATTGGATTCTATCATGTTATTATAGGATTGGTCCTAGAATAAGTTTTTCCATACTTGAGTGTGCCCGAAGTTCAACAAAACAAGATTGGTTCAATGCCCAGACTAAGGTGACTCCTAGTTCCACAACATTAACAACTCTAGCGGTAAGGTGCGCAAGTTGGGGAGCACATGCCGTCTGTTGGGGAGGTGATTAAGCTGCTAGAGGAGCATGTTTTTGCTTGTGGTGCCAGTGAAAGACATGATGAGAAAGAATATTAGTTAGTGGAGGACAATATACCTAACTTTGTCATGCATGTTATAATAGAGTGTGGGGAAGTTTGGGTGTGTTTCGCCATGGACGTGCTCTTACTATATGGCACGATTGAGTTTGTCCGCCTGGAACCATAGAAAAAGATTTGGACAGTTGGATTCGGGAATTCCATACACGGTCTTCACACTATGAATTAGGGATGGCAATGAGTTGGATTTTTGTTGATCCTAAACGAATCCGGTCCGACCCACAAATAACAAGACCTCATATGATCTCAATCAGAAAAATTTACAAATAAAAAAAAGAGTTTAACTCCCCTGACGCGCAACCCGCTGGACGCGTGGTTTGACGCACATGGGAATACCGTCCCCTGTCAGCAGCAGCCTGCCACGGCCTGTCACCCAGCCAGGCGGGCAGTTGTTTTTTTTATTTTTTTACATTTTTTTTTTATTTTGGGCATAACTTTCAAAATATAAAGAATTTTTTAATAAAATAAAATGCTTTAGAATGTTTGCAAAAAATACTTTCTAATGAGACCCATATTGACATATTTTTAAAAGAAAAAAATATGTACACAAATATGTATACTACTATTGTTATCGCGCCCACTATAACTCTTAATGCCCAATTTTGCTTGAATGCGTCCACTATATTGTTTAAATGCACTTACTTTTATTTGAATGCGTCCACTAATTCCCTCCTCAATGCGCCCCATTTTGTTTGAATACGCCCACTATTGTCTAAAATGTACCCAGTTATTACTTGAATGTGCCGCGCCCACTTTTCTCATCAATGCACCCATTTCTCTCTTCAAAGCGCCCAGTCTGCTCAATGCACTCATTTCTCTCTTCAATGCGCCCACTTCTCTCCTCAATGCGCCCACTTTCGAGTCAATGCGCCCATTTCTCTCGTTAATGCGTCTACTTTTCTCCTCAATGCGCCCATTTCTTTCCTCAATGCACCCACTTTTGAGTCAATGCGCCCATTTCTGTCTTCAATGCGCCTATTTCTCTCCTTAATGCGCCCACTTTTGAGTCAATGCGCCCACTTTTCTCGTCAATGCACCCATTTCTTTCTTCAATGCGCCCATTCTGCTCAATGCACTCATTTCTCTCTTCAATGCGCCCACTTCTCTCCTCAATGCGCCCACTTCTCTCCTCAATGTGCCCACTTTCGAGTCAATGCGCCCATTTCTCTCATTAATGTGCCCACTTTTCTCCTCAATGCGCCCATTTCTTTCCTCAATGCAGCCACTTTTGAGTCAATGTGCCCATTTCTGTCTTCAATGCACCTATTTCTCTCCTTAATGCGCCCACTTTTGAGTCAATGCGCCCAAGTTTGTTTGAATGCGTCCAGGTTTGTTTGAATGCGCCCAGTTTTGCCTGATTGCACCCACTTTTACTTACTTGCGCTCACTATTACTTAAATGCGTCTAATTTACGCCCAATTTTACTTGAATGCGCCCAGTTTTACTTGAGTGTGCCCATTTTTATTTGAATACGCCCACATTTGCTTCAACGCGCCTATTTTTATTTGAATGTGTCCATTTCTAATATTTATGTATATTATTTCTCAAAAATATATTAAATATTAGTCTTGTTGGATTGCATTTTCTGTAACAAATCCAATACTTTTTATTTCATTAAAAAACTCATTACGTATCAAAAGTTATGTGCAAAATAAACTTTTCTTCATATTTCCGGCTCAATCTCTAAAAAAACTATCAAATCAGCCTCTTACCTACCCCTGCCACCTCACCCTTGCAAAACCACCTCCACCCACCTACTAGCGGACCCCATCCACCAAAACCGGTCACAGGCGGCAGGAGGGGGCGCGTCAAAACGCGCGTCATCCCCCCTGCGCGTCCTGTGAGCATTTTCGTAAAAACAACACTGACCTGATCCGTAAAAATCCGGACCAATCTGCAAAAATCGGACCGTATTGAGTTAAAATAATAAATTTTAGACATGTAAATTGTATAAATTTAGCATTCATGGACACCGTGTACAGAATTTGGGTGTGCTATGCAAGATGGATTGAAGCTTCCTCTCAGGAGAAGAAGTATGAACAATATCTGCAAATTGTGATATACAGTCTATTGCAATCAGTGGATTCTGTATCTACAGCCATGTATCTAAATAGACATTGGTGGACCACCCATCCACAACTTACACTTTGGAAACTCCTCTTCAGTCTCCTCCTCAACATCGATCATGTCTGGAACCTGATCACTCTTCGTGGCATGAATGCTGTTGATCGTGTTTATAACGAATGGTTTGTAGATATCAATGCCCGGACACAGTAGATTCAATTGTGAGCTGATAGACTGATCAATAATAACATAGGGTAATCTAATAAAGTAGAATATATCTACGTCATTGTAAGGGTGAAGACAAATTCCACTACAGAGATATATTTGGTTTTCTTATTTAAAGGAAAGAAAGACAAAACATGGCATCAATTTTCCTTCGTGATAGCCTTTTTGAATATTATGTTCAAGTATATCAGATAAAAAAATCAGCCATATGTTGTACTGTTACTATGGGTCACCAATTTGCAATCTCACATCTGTTGCAATAACGCACGCATGGTGACAAACAGGATAGTTAAACAACCATCTATTCCTTTCTCTTATGTATAAACTATTTTCTTCTGTGTACGATGGGAATGTGCTTATAAAATTACGGTTGGGTTGGTCTGGGACTGGAGTGCAGTGGATCCATATAAAATTTATCTCGAGAGTTAGTTATATATGATCTTGATCAAAATCTATTGTCACATGGAAGACAAAACAAAGGGTATTTGAGCTGGTGTTCTCAACAAGACTTGCATTTTTGTTCAATGCCTATATTACAAAAACTCATGCCGTCTTTGTTGATATTTGCCTTACAAACATTCCTTCTAAATCTCTACTATTCACCTAGATAGGCCCAAGTACTCCACACTTATCTCTTACCCGCAAACATATTTCAGTGTTGAATATTGGATTTTTGCTACATACACCTGACGTAAAGTCTATCGTAGAACAAGTTTAGCCTATACATTACTAAATGCTTGCTTGGAAAGGACTAGATATGAATGTAGGTAATATGAAACCAAATCAAAACTAAAATCAACCAATATTTGTGTAGTAAGCATAATATAAATGTCAAATATATAAAATGATGTATTACATATAAAATCATTCATTTTTATTTGGATAATTTGATGTGATTGTTCTTATAGACCGATTTGTATGTTTTGCAAAATGATACCCATAAGTGAACATATTATACATACGTAACCCAAACAACAGCCTCGAGTTCTGAATTATTAATATTTAAAGTGGTGTTTGAATCACTGAAGGATATATATTTATATATTATATTGTAAAAAAATTAAAATTTATTTGAGATAATTCTGACCAAAAGCCAAATTATTACAATTTTCTAGACCAGGACATAATTAATGTTGAATTCGATCATTAACTTTCAAACAAGGAAATGGCTCAAAGTGATATAAATCAAGGACAAATCTAAACATTGAAACCAATATAAGTTATCTGTCTCAAACAAAAATCTAATATCTTTAGCATGAGTTTTAATTATTAAAGTCATACTAGGTGCATGCATTGGTACCCATAGTCCACTACCGTTTGGAATTGACAAGACATGATGTCAAATTCATGAAGGGACTCTAAAAGCTGTAAAGACCATTTCTTGACCCAAAATATACATTTTGTATTAGAAGCGCATGATTCAACAAGTGTAGGAACAATTTTGTAAGAACGTCTTATCTTACCGAAGATAGTAGATTCTTACTACCCTATAAATAAAGCAACGTGACATCTCTATCCAACTGCTATTCCAACAACATGTCTGTCTGCTTCATTGTTTGGAATTTTATAAGGAATGCTGATGTATAGAGCAGAAAATGTTTATGTCATCCGTTGTGCTGCTGCTATTATTATTTTATGCGAATATAGATGAACATAACAAAAGAGCGATGCATGTTTCACTTTTCACACCACCGCCGCCCTAATTTTTTCAATAACTTAGGTGCGTCTGGCACATGTTTCTGACATGTTATTATTATATTCTGATGTCTATTCCGGTTTAATTTGCTTTTGCAATTTATTTCTTGTGTTATTTTTGGTCCAACGTTTCAAGAATGTATATGGTCATCAGCTCAGTCTTTTAATGTGTACTAAAAGCTTAATTGTGTGTTTACTGGTCTAGTCAAGTCTTTGTATTTCAGTTACTTCTATACATACAAATAGTCTATTTTCTTTACTAATAAAGGGAATTGAAAGATTCGACTAGCTGTTAATGAAGTTGCGCTCTCTATGAGAGTTATGACACTTGTCAACATATAGTTTCAGATTTTAAAGAATGTTCTAACAACCGGCATGTCTTTGTACTTATATGTTAGAGAGATTCACTTTGATGTTAATCGAGTTGCTATCTCTTATTGGATTGTATATAAATTATTGCCCAACCTTGCATAGTTCTGTGTTCCCACAACGAATATGTATACTTATTGATATGAGGGAATCAATTGGAGTTTAATCAAGTTGCTTTCTCGCAACAAATTATATATAAAAGATTCTTTCATTATTGGTTTCATTATTGGACTAATATGAGTCTAACATGAAAATTTCTTTCTTTTTTTTGGTCGGTCAAAAATCTTGTTGCTATAATATTACCAAAATTTTGGGTACAAAATATTGTGCCCCTTAACCAGCAGGGATGAAACATCTTAAATAAGAAACAACGAGATCTTAAAAAAGACCTCCAGAAAGGAAGAGGAAAAGAAATCTACATCTGCTACAAAAGATAAAGACCCCAAACAATTGCTATGGGCGTCAACTAGCACAACCAGCACAACACTAACAATAAAAAACACCTTCAAAATGTGCCATCCTGGAAGTCTGAAAGTGGAACATAGAATCGAAGTAGCCGTTATCTTCAAGAAGAGACAGGGGTCACTTCCGCCACCCAACCTTCAAAAAACTCTTGGTCACTATATGGAAGAGCAAGCATCCAACAAGGGACCCCTTACTGCTGTGCATCAAGGCACTACATCCAGTACCTAGGATGGACCCAGGTCAGAAGGACACCAAGATGACCATCGAGATGCAGAAGAGAAAGCAACATAATTCGTCCATAAGCTAACCATCAATAAATGTCCTTGAGTTGGGCACTACCTTTCCTCCACTGGCGTTTGATTCAATCCCTGAAGATGTGAAATCTAAGTAGATGACCAGCCCCTCTCCATCAATCAACAATCACCAGATAACAGACCCTGCTCATCTATACTACACCAAGGAGACTACCCAAAAGCTCCAACTCTTGGTTCACCCAGGAGCGAACCGCTGCAAAAAACTACAGTGTCTATAACACTCCGTCGCCCATCCAGTTCGATGAGAAAACCCAACCAACAAATTGTGATGAGCACGCAGGTGAAACGGTCCCCAAAAGCACTCCTTCTCGCATGGCAACATGTTCACCTTCATAGTAGTAAGCAGGAGAGTAAAGGAAAGGTGCACACCACTTGGCAACACAGACTAGAGCCAGGATGAACTCCTCAAAACAGAGCAGGCCAGAGACCTCGTCGCAGGGTAGGACAGGGGCTAGCTCCTGACCTATGTCATCCTTTGAAGAACAATACTTCGAACACCTTGTAGGTGTTCTTGCACGCAACAGAAGGACGACCCTAAGAGGGGAAGCAAATACAATCCGCCCCCTTAACCCCAATCCCACACAAAACAGGCTATTGCTTAGGCGGAGAGCCTCATCGAACCATGAGGCCATTGGGGACCGCTGTCGAAAACCTGGTGTGTGATGATGCTCTGTTTGCACAGAGACAATACATCGAACCCGTGATGTAGCTACGGAGGAACACATTGGATAGGGGAGGATAGAGCATGCCACCCATCATGTTGGACTCCCAGGACTGAAGGCGCCACCAGGTAGGAATTGCCTCCACTACTGTGTCGGAGTCGGAACCCCGGACAGGGGATAAGACCCAAATGCATCCTGGAGAAGGGAAGCGTCGTCAGGGTGGACTTAGAGGAGAGCTCGAGTCCCAGCCTGATGCTAGCCACCCAACAACACTGTGGACGCCAAGACAACCGATGAGCTCGCGGACGAATAGACCTTCACCTGCCTAGACGAACCAGGACTCGCTCAGAGAATGGATTAAGGGGGTGCTTGAGAAGCAAGGGCGGAGGATCCCTTAGCTTTGCCTGTGAAAATGGAGAATCAAGCGTGGAGCCCTAGATCTGGGAGGGGATGCTCATCTCCATCAGTCACTCTTGAACTGAATGGAGGTTGATCAGATCGACAAGGCCGCTCCACATATCTGTGCCTGGCTTCTCGCAATTCTCCATGTCTCCCCCTTCCTCCAGGTCAGTCGAGGGGAAAGCCCCACCCGCATCTTGACTCCAGGAATCTGCAACAAGCTTCAAATGGACCTCGCCGTGGCTGCGTGGGAGCCAGGGGGAGGGAAGCGCCAAGGAAACGCTCCCTCCCCCCAGCGGCAGCCGCCGGGAGAAACCTAGAGAGAAGGGAGAGCGGGTCTAGAGAGAAGATGTGCCGCAAAATTTCTTTCTTTATTTTGCATTGTGATTGTTTTGATCACGACATGCTATATGTTGGAGAAAGTTATCTTACCATTAAACAAATGTATGTATGTGTGTTACAACAACTTTATCGTGTGCTAATGAGTCCATTAAGTTTGTGTCTTCCAGTAGCATGTCTACATGCTAAGTAGTCATGATAGTCTATATACTTACATGTTGGAGAAAGTCAACTTGAGGTTAAATTAGATATTTCCTATATTTGTATGTTGTATATAGATATTCTATAAAACAATTTAAACAAAAAGAATCATTTTTGGTGGATGTTCATATGTCTGTCTACATATTACTCCAGATAGATGCATGTGTTATCTTTTGTTCTATCTATCTATTTGTGTGGTCTTGCGTGTCAACCTGGTGCTCCATCTAAATGTAACTGGTGTTTTCCATTCTATCTCCCTATTTGCATGGTTCATCCATTTAATTTAAAAAAGAACTGAACCTATTCGAGCACCTTCCGTTGAGTTTTTATAAAAGTGATAATAACTTGAGAACTTCACTTTCGCAAATGTTTTCAAATATTTTTCCAACAAAATAGGTGACAGAGGAAATGTCAAATTTTATTTGAACAACTTGCTTCGACTGATACATAATTGTTTCTAACACTTACCCAAAAAACTTCAATTTTCTTTTTGAGATGTCACTTTGCATTTTCCTTTATTTCTTTTAAATTCTTTTTCCAACTATCTATTTTTGTAACTTTTTACTACTTATATAAATAAAATCGATAATAACCCAACACTCACTATTTTTTCTCTAAATGGTGATAAATATTATTTAAGATGTTTGCTTCTACAAATGTTTTGTAAATATTTAGAACATATTTTATATAAATCCTGATGTGATGCGCTGTTTAAAAAGTTTACTTCAGCTGATACTAAAATATTTTAGTAACAATTCAAACAAGTTTAGTCTGTTGATTTATTTAATTAAAATAGTGATAGTTGTTATTTGTTGGAGTTTCCTTAAGCTGATTTTATAATGTTTTTTTTACAAATATGGTGATAGAGGCTGGTGTGGACGTCACTTGAGATCTTGCTTTATTTGATATGTTAGTTTTTTGTTGGGGTGCTTATATTTTGTACTATAGATATATCAAAAGTTTATGAATTTCTAATGCTATATTTTTTTAGACTAAGGAGCATTTACCAGACATCGTTATGTTAGACTCACTATGTCAGATATGTTGGAAAATAACATATCAAGGAGTGCAACTTCTATTCAAACAATTTATTTATATTTTTTAATATAATTTTATAAAAGTAGTGGCAGAGGTTGATATATGGTGTTTATTGGAATACTATAATTCAATTGGAGTATAAACATTGTTATTTGAGTTATTTCCTAGTATTACTTTTTTCTCTTTTTCATAAAATTAGTTTGATGTTAGGTATTATTTGAATAACTTACTTTATTTGGTGCATGTTTGATCAGTTTCAATCCGGTTGATTTTTTTTACAAAAGTGATGATAATTATTATTTGTATAGTTTCTTTCAACGGATTTTGAAATTTCATTTATGGTGATAGGACGGTGTGGGCTCTATATGACCACATCTTTTACATGATATGTAATATTTTTTTACTAGAGTGGTTAGAAACTTATATATATATATATATATATATATATATATATATATATATATATATATATATATATATATATATATATATATATATATAGAGAGAGAGAGAGAGAGAGAGTGTGTGTGAGTCAGGCTAGTGTACACTCGAGTGTACCGGAGGCACCATACACCTCAGTCTTTTTAAAGATGTAATAACTTTTTTTAAAATCTAAATCGTTGATCTTCTTAAATATCTTAAGAACATACAATATACTAAATTTCAGCTCATTTGGACACTTATAGGTCATGCATCTAAAGGAGGCAAAAATCATACATTTCAAATTAGTTTTGTGCGTCGATTTTGTTGTCCTTCTATGAGTGACTTACACTCATCCAAATGAACTCAAAGTTTGTATGTAGCCTATTATTATTGTAACCATGAAGATCAATGGATTAGAATTTGGAAAAACATGGTCTATATAGGCAAACACCATTGGGGTGTACAACGTGATTTATACACTCGAGTGTATTCTAGCCTGACTCTATATCTCTCTCTCTCTCTCTCTCTCTCTCTCTCTCTCTCTATATATATATATATATATATATATATATATATATATATATATATATAAACCTTTGTGGACATATGCATTATCATTTTTCTACTTTGAGGATGTCTTTTGGATACGTCACGTTAGACTTCATAGTGATTATGAAACCAGGCGTGTTGTAAATCACCACATGTAAGTGAGTGCAATTACTATACAAAGAACTTGCTTTTAATGATTTTTATTCAAAAATAATGAATATCATTTTTTTGGCAGCAAAATTCTGGTGCAGTTTAATTCATATGTTATGTAATTATTTTAATTGATAATCAAATATTGAGATTTTTTTGTTCAATCTTAATGTCAATTTAAATATAAGTCACGTGCTTAACATGTGATTTTTGCTAGTAATTATAGACATACGTGTTTCTCTACGTCACGAAAAGCAGCTAATTCAAGGCCGAAGCCACTTTGTCATGTTGTGATGAACTTTATTTAGAAACAAAAAGTATAATTTGATATTTAGAATTCATAGTTTTAGCAATGTCAAAATGAATATTATAGAGGGGCGAGGGAGTAGTTCAAGTGGTGCGGCTCGTCAATCCCCAATGAAGGGACTCGGGTTCGACTCTAGGTGAAAATCTCGGGGTGCAATAAAGGTCCCACGTTACTGAGCGCGCCCAGTGCCCCCAAAATATTCTAATTCTAATATATCCAGGATGTGGGGCAGCAGCACAAAGAAAAGAAGAAGAAAGAGAGCCTAACCCTTTAATATAATCTAAAACATAATATTCGGGGCGTTCTGTCACTGTCGCGCCCTTCGCTGGAGAAAAATATTTATTTTGTTGCTTACTATTTTGTTTTTTTTGATGATTTTAACGGTGATACACGTGCTTAGCTTGTTCATCTTGCTAGTCTCTTGCAAAACACGTGCTAAAAGTATAATGAGTCGGCAGGAAAGAGCAAGAGGTATTCGTATTTCCAATAAGTTGGGCTGTAGCCTGTAGGCCATCGTCGCTTCTGAACTGGCATTATCTACCACACTCCGCTCCCGTGTTGAGGACGACACTGCACGCGCGCGCGAGATGGCAGGAGACGAGAAGAAGCCGAGCTCGCCACAGGGCAAAGGCTCCTCACCAAGCCCGCCGGAGTCCCAGCCCATCCCCGAGCAAAACTTCACCAGGATCAAGAACCTGGACGAGATCGAGAAATGGCACAAGGAGCAGCGCAGACAGGTGGAGAAGATCAGCGACGCTCTGCAACTGGAGCTCAACGAAACCCTCGAGCACCTCCAGAAAGAAGATGGCGGCTATGCCGAGGAACAGTTGAGTTCCAGGGAGGGAAACGATGAAGCGCCTCCGTCGTTGGAGGAGTCGATGAGTTGCTTCCTTGAGCAGATGGAGATCCGGAGGCAGCGGGTGAACGAGATGAAGGTCCTGCTTCGACGACAGTCCAAGATTCTGGATGAAGCCGAAGGCGATGGCGGGCAGAACTCCGACGCGATCAAGAAAAAGGTGGAGAACGCTAAGCGGTGGGTGGCGGAGATCATGTCGTATTTGCCGGTGCTATTGGCCGTCATGGAGAGGCGTTTCATTCTGCAGGCTGAAGTGGAATCACTGGAGCCGCCAGTGTACGGTGGCCTTGACATCGGACAGTTCACTGATTATGAGCCGCCAGAGAACAAGGAATTCACCACGATCACGAACGTGGACGAGATCGAGAAAAGGCACAAGGAGCAGCGCCGACAGGTCGAAAAGATGAGCGACGCTCTGCGGCTAGAGCTAGGAGAAACCCAAAAGCACATTCAGAAGGAAGACGGCACTGGTGAGGAAGAGTTAAGTGTCAGGGAGGGAGATGATGAAGCGCCGCTGCCGTTGAAGGAATCGATGAGGTGCTTCCTTGAGCAGATGGAGATCCGGAGGCAGCGGGTGGACGAAATGAAGGTCCTTCTTCGACGACAGTCCAAGATTCTGAATGGAGCAAAAGGTGCCGGCTTGGACGTATCGGAAGGGGTCAAGAAAAGGGTAGAGAACGCCAAGCGGTGGGCGGCGGAGAGCATGTCGTACTTGCCGGTGCTGCTGTGCGTCATCGAGAGGCGTTTCATTCTGCGGGCTGAAGTGGAATCACTGGAGCCGCCGGTCCACGATGGCCTTGACATCGGACAATCTGTTGCTGATGCGCCACCAGTTTTCGATGGCCTTGAATTCGAGATCCCAACCGACGTGCTGACTGCGGATACTTCTTCGCAGGTCGAGATCCCTACTGACGAGCTGGTTGCCGATACTTCTTCTCATGTCGAGATCCCCACCGACGTGCTGGTTTCCGGTTCTTCTTCTCAGATCGAGACCCCCACCGACGTGATCAATAGCTCCGATGTGACGGTTCAAGAAACGGAAGACGTGCTGGCGTCCATTTACGAGACATCGTTGTCGTTTCTCTCCGAGCAGCCATCGGTTGAGAACCTCGAAATTCTCGAGGACTGGTACACCGAGGAACGGAGACAGGTCTTCATTCTCCAGTTGTCTCTCTTTAACATGATCCGGTACGCACAAGCCCTGAACGAGCAAGAATGCGGCGGCAGTGACGAGCAGAACGAACCGCAAGATCATGACTTCCAAGGCGATGAGTTCCCTGTTCTGGACCCAACTGGGCAGGACATGGAGAACTGCTTGAAGATGATGAAGGAGATGCAGCAGTTCCTTCAAGGGCAATGGTCTCAGATATACGAATTCCTTCGAGAGCACTACAAAACAGAGGCTCTGATTGACGAAGTCCTGCAGGAGCAGAGCATTACAGACCCACCGGAGAGCGTGGGGACTGAACGGGCCGCGCGGGCCAAACGGTGGATGAAGGAGCACAAGTCCTACTTCCAGCTTCTGATCCTTACCATGCTGAGACGCTACCTCCTCAAGGCAGAACTGGAGCTCTTGGAGCTGCCGGTAGATGACGATGGTGCCCCCAAGCCGGATGGCTCAAGGCGGGGGAAGCGGAAGAAGAAGAAAGGGCGGCGGCGCCGTCACTGAGGGCGGATGGCTCAAGTCCATCTCAGAGAGCTGTTTTCCAGTTTCCAGTTTCCATTTGTCTGCTATTAGGCTAGTATTCTGACTAATAACTACCGATTGTAGTTTGGTTGCCAAGACATCATATGCATCGAATATTTGAACCAAGATTGCGTGAAATTCACATGATTTTCAACAGGAGTTTCCATAAGGAAGCCACTGGATTTTAGTCAAATCTTCAAGGGCTGTTTATAATAGACTAGTGAAAGCACATGTACACATGCACGTGACACATTATATATGTCCAAATAATTTAAATAATTGTAAATAAAATAAGAAGATAAAGTTTATTTTTTCAAAAATAAAATTGAAATTAATAATTTGTCATGTCTTTTTTTATTATCTAGAAAACCACCCCTAGAAGCGTCATTTGTTATGTCTTTTACATATATATTATTAAATAGTAAAAAAACATACTATGTATTTGAAATTTAAATTAACATAGAAGTATTTATATATACCATTAGATTCAAAAACTTTATTATATATTTTAGTAATAATATAATTCAATTATGTGTAGATTAATTTGGAAGGATTGGAATCTTAACAAATAGATTAAACTTAATCGGAATGGATATACCCTATAGAGATAATATTTGCACTTATTACATACATATAAAATAATTCATTTAAGATAATACCACTTATACTTGTAATATATTTGTTCAAACTAAAGAAATAAATAACTACACAAATATTTTTAATTTAGCAATGTGACTTAAAATTTAGATGAGGAGTTCCACACTTATTCCTCCAAACAGAAAAACAATGTGAACCAGAGAAAGTAGGAGGGAAGGAGGAAGTGGGGAAGGGCGGCACATCTGAAAAAGGGGCAAATGATAAAAGCAATGAACCTGATAAGGAGGACGGAAACAACACTGGTGTGCGCCCAGCCAGCAAATGTAAAGACATGAGTAAAGACTCAACAACTGCAATCAATACCATCTTTATGACTCTGAGTACAGATCTTAGCAAAGAGGGGCCTCTGCAAACCAAAAGGCAATCGAACGAGGGGGAGGTGCTCGATAAAATACCTGAGAGCAATACTGCTTTGATAGAACATGACAGCAGAAAGGAAAGCTGAAGGAGAATCCAAGTGAAGGATGGAGTCAGGAAGAGTAGCAGGGGGAGTGGAGGAAAGGAAGTAAAAACCAATATGCAGCTGGGGTCGAAGAGGGAACGCTACAACAAAAACTTAATTGAAGAGGAAAATGGTGATGACGGCAGAAAAGGCAAATAGTGCAGAAGGGAAGGTTCACAAATGGTGTGGGAGGCCTACCCCCAAGTAACGGTGGATGCGAAAGACATCCATCGTGAACATCAATGAAAATGTTAAGTTGGAATTGCCAAGGCTTGGGCGGCCTTAAGGCAATTCAAAACCTCCAACGTGTATGTCGGAGGGACATCCCAAATTTGGTTTTTCTCATGGAAACCCAAATCAGCGGTGTTGATCTTGAAAGAACTAAAAGGAAGTGTGGGTACCCGAATGGGGTGTGCTTCAGCAGTGAAGGAAGATTGGGTGGGATGGGTTTGTGGTGGAGGGACCTCAAGGTTAGACTCATCTCGTTTTCCAAGCACCATGTGTTGGTTGAGATCGAGGAAGATGGCAAGTCGGCGTGGAGGATCGCTGGGATTTATGGGTGGGCAGAAAATACTAACAAGTTCAAAACTTGGGAGCTTATGAAAAACCTGAATGAGGATTGCAGGTTTCCTATTGCTTTCATAGGGGATTTCAATGAGATTTTGTGCCACGCTGAGAAAGAAGGAGGTGCTACGAACGGGGTCAGACACATTGATGATTTTAGAGATATTTTGGACACTTGCAACCTTACTGATCTGGGCTTCAACGGTAATATGTTCACCTAATTTCACGGACTCACTGAGGAGACTACTATTAGGGAAAGGCTTGACCGTGCGATGGGTTCCTTATCCTGGTGTGACATACACCCAAAGGCGTGGGTGAGGCATCTGGCTCGCATCCAATCTGATCACACTCCGATCCTTTTGGATACAGAGGGGGCACAAAACTTTCACAAGGAAAAGAAGAACTTCAAGTGGGAATCTTTCTGGTCCAAAGAAAAGGAGTGCAAGAACATTGTTGTTGAAGGATGGAGGGGAAGCAGTGTGGGGCTGGTTGAAAAGCTAAACACGTGTGCAAAGAACCTCAGTACCTGGGCGCAAAAGAACTTTGGAAATCTCAGAAAAGATCTAAAGAGAGCATAAGAGGAGCTTACCAAATACCAAAGAAAGGAAATGATGGATGAAAATCTGAAACGGTGTACCGAGCTTGGGGTTGCGGTCATTTCCCTTCAAAGCCAGTACGAAAGCTATTGATACATTCATGCTAAAGCAAATGAGATGAGAGATGGGGATCACAACACTAGCTATTTCCATAAAAAGGCAAACCAAAGAAGGAAGAGGAACCAGATCATGGGGCTAAAGAATGAACAAGGGGACATGAAAACTACTGAAGATGATTTTGAGAACATTATTACCAAGTACTTTAAAGATCTTTTTACCACCCAGGAGCCAGGTGAGGACATGGACATGATGAATTGCGTTAAACAGATTGTCAATGACGACATGAATGCCCACCTCTGTAAATGCCCCACGAAAGATGAGGTTTGGGAGGCTCTTTCAAGTATGCATCCGACCAAAGCTCCTCAACCTGACGGTTTCCACATGGGTTTTTTCCAAGAATACTGGGAGATTGTCGGCGATGACTGCACACTTTTTGTGAAGGAGTGGTGGAAGGGTGATAGAAAGTTGGAAACCATCAACAAGACTAACATTGTCCTTATTCCAAAATGTAAAAATCCGGAAGGTTGTCTCAGATTACCGCCCCATTAGTCTTTGTAATACCCTATATAAAATTATTAGTAATATACTCTCTAACAGGTTGAAGGAGTTCCTGGATAAGATTATATCCCCCAATCAAAGTGATTTTGTCCCAAGACGTCTCATCACTGACAACGCCCTTCTCACTTTTGAAGCCTTTCATTCCATGAAAAGGAAGACTAAAGGCAAGAAGGGGTCGATCGACATCAAATTAGACATGAGTAAAGCGTACGATAGAGTGGAGTGGGGCTTCCTCGACAAGGTGATGATGAAGATGGGCTTCTGTGATCTTTGGAGGGAAAAAGTTAAGGAGTGCTACAGCTCGGTTTCATTCTCCTTCATCATTAATGGCAGTAAAAAGGGCTGTATCAAGCCCCAAAGGGGTCTCCGACAGGGGGACCCTTTGTCTTCTTATTTATTTCTTTTATGTGCAGATGTTTTCTCTGCCCTTCTTAGAAGAGCGGAGGAGGCGGCACCCATTAACGGGGTGAGGATTTGCAGAGGTAGCCCTCAAATCTCTCATCTCCTTTTTGCAGATGATAGTGTGCTCTTCACGAAAGCTACACGGACAGAGGCTTCGCTGATAGCTGGGTTAACCAGCCGCTATGAAGAAGCCTCGGGCCAGAAAATTAACTACACCAAGTCAGAGGTCGTTTTCAGCAAGAACATAACTCCTTGAAATATTGAACATGAGGGAGGTCAACAAACACGATAGATATATGGGTCTTCCAACTGCCAATGGCAGATCCAAAAAGGTGGTCTTCAATACCATTAAAGACAAGATATGGAGCAAATTGAAAGGCTGGAAGGAACGATACTTGAACAAAGTGGGCAAAGAAATTCTCATCAAAGCTGTTATTCAAGCCATGCCAACCTACATGATGGGGGTTTTCATGCTGCACTGCAACATTATTAGCAACATCAAAAGAATGATGGCCAACTTCTGGTGGGGTAGCTCCAACAATGATAGAAAGATTCACTGGGCTGCCTGGGACCAACTGTGCAAGCCAAAGGACAGAGGGGGGCTCGACTTTAGAGATATGGAGGCTTTCAACATAGCTCTTCTGGCTAAGCAAGTGTGGCGTTTGCTGGTCAACCCAAACTCTATTACTGCTAAAGCGTTATCCACAAAATACTACAAGCACTCCAACATTCTGGAAGCCTACAGGGGATACGACCCTAGCTTTATATGGAGAAGCATCTGGGGTGTTAAACACATGCTCAAGGTGGGACTCAGATGGAGGGTGGGGGATGGAGAAAAAATCAGATTATGGGATGATGCCTGGCTTCTGAATTCCCAAGGGACCTGTGTTAAAGTCGACCTTGGTGTTGAGTTCAGTGATCCTAGAGTTAGCTTTCTGATAGACAAGGTGAGAGGCACATGGCGGGTGGACAGAATTAAGGAGATGCTTAATAGGGAGGACTGTGACACAGTCTTGAGCATCCCCATATGTCGGGGGGCAAGGACAGACTGTACTGGTTCCCCACAAAGTCTGGCGATTTTTCTGTGAAGTCTGCCTATGAGCTTGGTTGTGGCGAGAAACCTGCTGATTGGTTGGGTCAGGATAGTAGGTCTAAGACTGTGTGGGAGATGGCCTGGAAGCTGCCTGTGCCCCCCAAAAATCAGACATTTCCTATGGCACGTTTTGTCCGATCATCTACCGACTAAAGACCGCCTGCTCCAAAAGCACATAATCCCAGACAATACCTGCTTTTTCTGCAACAAAGGACCTGAGACCTCTGTTCATGTTCTCTTTGAGTGCCCAGAGCATGCAGGCAAAATATGGGAACGATCATAGTTTTATACAATCATTGAGGACATGCCAAAAGATAATATGAGCACCACCATCTTCTGGGTCTTATCGCGGCTGAGTGATACGGAAGCGGTTGTGTTTATCACACACTGCCTTGCAGCTTGGAGATGCAGATATGAAGCCACCTTCACAACTACAGCCCCTAACCCAGTCTTTACTGGAAATATGCTTTGCAAATGGGTGGAGGACCACGCTCTGTTCAGATGTAAGATAGGTATGAAGAAACCAAAATGCAGAAGGGACATCTCATGGCTTCCTCCTCCCTTGGGTAAGATTAAAATCAACACCAATACAGCCTGCATCGACAAGGCCCTTACATGTTTCAGTTTTGTTGCAAGAGATGATAGAGGTGTTGTTAAGGCAATGTTTGCTAGAATGATTTTATGGGTCTGGAATACTCTGAATGCAGAGTGTATGGCTATTTATTTGGCCCTGGTCGCTGCTAAGAGTTGGGGGTTCACGGAGGTTTGTCTTGAAACAGATGCTTTGTTGCACTAGTACATAACCGACCTTTAGTGTCAGTTATTTAAGGCTTTTAGTGTCGGTTTCTAAGCGACACCTATGTGGGCGACGCTAAAAGATCAATCGTTACGCGTCAGTTCAAAAACTGATGCCAAAACCCTTTAGGACTGATTGTCGAGCAGATCAGAGCTTCAACGTTGATGTTTGCTTCATGTGATTTTCTCTTTGTAGATAGGGAGGGCAATTATGTCACCCATAATCTTGCTCAGTTGGGGTGGGGATTGAAAATGACTTCTGTTGTTCTGATAACTTCCCGGATGTGGGACAACACCTTCCCTGTAATTCAGATCTTTAATGGATTGTTGTGTTTACCCCTAAAAAAGTATTGGAGTAATCAATGGCAATCCCTAGTCCGTTGTATATCTATCAGTTAAATTCTAAAAAAAACTCTTTCTACTGGTTCATGTACCACGGTATTGAACATTTGTCCTAGTTGATAACACTGTTCGTGGTCCAACGTTACACTATCCGGTAGAAAACAATTATATAATTTTAAAGATCTCTCTATTATTCTGGTTTGTGTTGTTGTAACCAAGCCACAAAACTACATACTATTCTTTTCTAATGGTGTGGAACTCCTCGTAGGCAAGGATATATTTAGACCACATCTACCAAGATAAACCGTGATACTAGGTGCAGTGTGTTCGTCCACCCTTCTACAACATTAGTATGTAGTGATGATTCAAGCCTAATTCTAATCAGTGTGCCTACCAGTAGCAACATAGTAATGGAAGATAGTATCTATAAGATTAGCAACACAGTTAATGAAGAATATTATTTTATGATACACATTTCATATTTTAAAGGATTATTCAATCAAAGAAAGAGATATCAAAGTTAATAATTAATTGAGAGAGCAGTAATATCCATGTCTCACAATTGATATTATATAAGGTACTTAGTGGCTGATCTAGTGAGTCCACGTTGTGTGACTTCTCAGTGAGCGGAAGGTGCTAGAACTGCAAGATAGCGATTATAAACTGTTCTTGTGGCCTGAGCGTGAATGCCAGTTCCTGAAGTCCCATCATTCAAGCAGTTCCAACAAGATGTGGTGATGATTGTATCATAGTATAATGATGGTAGTGACTTTGGATACTATAGTTCCTTTCAGCAAGTTACTTGATGGTGTGGACGATGAGAAGTCATGGAATAAACAAGAAAACATTGGCGATTATCCTTGATAGCTAGAGTGTCATATGAACATGTAACTGAATGCCACGAGTCTAGAGATTGTGCATCTGCATGCCCTACATAACTGCTGCTCATACACCTAGTATGTTGAACATGTTATACACATGAAAATGGGAAAAAGTTTGTTAAATTATGGAAATATTTTTCTAAATGCAGATGGACAAAGAAAGATGCTACATGGGGAATTCTATTCTTATCATGAAATTTGTTCCTATTTATGTATTTCATCTTTGAGCACTCTCTGATGTCTTTCAATCATTGTGGTGATTTTTTTTTTGGTTTTTTGATCAATTGTGGTGATTTGTTGATCCTGTAAGATAACTGAAGGAGAATAGATAGACAAAAAAAACCAAAATGGCACGTTTGGCCATTTTAATTCCTGTAATAGTACGTTCTTAAACTTAATTCCCAAAATGACACATTTTGAGGGCAATGTGTCCTCTGTGGAGACACATTTCTCTGTCGTGAGGCAATGCGTCCCAGACATGATGCATTGGCCCCACACAGGGGCGATGCGTCCCAGACCAAGACACATTGATCTGTGAGGGAGCAATGTGTCCTGAATTGGGACACATTGGTCCCACCGAAGAGCAATGCGTCCCGGAGTTGGACACATTTCCCTTCGGTGGGGCCAATGAGGTCTGATGCAATACGTCCTACATTGGGACGCATTGAGTAATGTGTCCGCATGCACGACGCATTTCTAGCAATGCATCCCCATGTGAGACGCATTGAGTAATGTGTCTCCATGCAGGACACATTGCTGTTTTACAATTTTTTTCATTCATTATTATTCTTTAATGCATAATGTTTAATGCATAATGTTTGTAATGCCCCATGGGAGCCCCCCTTCCCAGATCCGACGTCACGCACGATGGATGAGTCTGTCGTTGCGCGATTGAGTCTCAACTCTTTATCCTCTCCCCTTCCCTTTTCTTGTCTTCCCCGATGAAGTGGATCCTCCGACTAGGGTGATGCTCACTCCTTGATTTGGCGTGCTTAGCCCTGCTAATCGACCAGCAATAGTGACTACTTTCAGGCAGCGTAGCTGCCGGCCGCATGACCTTAGAGTCATCTTGACCCCACAATTCCTGGTGCGAGGGTCGTTCTAGATTTTCAAATCTTTGGATACCTGGATGGAAGAGGTTGGGTCACTCGTAGGATGGATAGGGATAGCAATATCCCCCAGCCCTAGGCGGTGTTTCCCCCTCTGCAAAAGATTGTCTGTGCACAAGTGGTGTCTTCTCCATCTGGGATCTTCATCCTCCACACAGCAGTATGTTTCGAGTACTGGGTGTCCATTAGGTGCTCATCTATATGGCGTCTGATGGCGGCTAGGCTCACTCTGGGCGGATCCTCTGACCTTCTTGGAGATCCCTCCACCAACTGCTGAGTTGTGTGACGCCTCCTACATGATTATGTTCCCCGTCCTGGGTTCCAGGTCATGGATCAGTGGTCCAGCTTTTTGGCTACTGGTTCCTTCTGTGGGGTTTCATCGTCTACTCTAGAAGACGGTTGATGCTCCTTAGGAGTCGACTTTGAATGGTTGAAGATCATGTGTGGCACTAGGCGAAAAGTGGGCAGTTAGATTTTCTTCTTCTTCTTCCCCCTATTGGTCCCTTTGCTGTTGCGTGAAGGGACACCCCTCAGGTGTTTGATGAGTTGCTTCTGTGCAAACAGAAGCTTCTGCAAAGAGGAAAGATGGATGACACCCATTCCTCCCTTCTGTTTCCTGGTACCTGGTTTGAGTGGCAAGTGATGTCGAGTTTTCTTTTTCTGTTGTCCGATGGCTGGGAGCTATTTCTGGTTTTTTATTCCACTATTTTTGTGAGTGTGGATAATGTATGTGTGAAGGGAGTTCCTAGATTCTACTCTTGGTGATCGGTACAGTTGATTCAGATATCAAAGCTCTCTTGTTGAACTGATAGAAACACAGGAAGGGGCTACCAACGGTTAAGTTGAGGTAGCTGATGAAGTTAGATGGGACTTTGCTTCTTAACTGCATTAAAGGCTCGAGTACATGCTTTGGTTGATACTCTCCATCCTATGATGATGAGTCTACACTCTTTGTGGGTGGGCGTATTGTTAGTGGAGCTCCTCATCAGAGTAGGATTTAGAAATATTTGCTTATGCTTGTATGAACGCATTTGATGTTTGTTCTTTAGTTGAGTCCTCCTCTATCTGTTTGGGTCTTCTGCACAAGACCGTTAGTATTTTTGCTATTTTTAGTAATCCTCTCAGAGGATTAGGGGGTGCGAATTCTTGTACCTAAAGTTTTGGTATATCACAATAGTAACATGATTTTGCTGACAAAAAAAAACATTGATTATATTTGCACATTTACTATTTTTTCACTTGTATTTGAATGTCTATAATATAGCCAATTATTATAAATTTGTTAATTTCAATAGCTTTAAACATGCATATGGATTCTAGAAGTGGTATTGCAACCAACACTAGTTGCTTTCTAATTGATTATATAAGAATAAATTAATCTAAAAAAATGAGATATCATTAGAAACAAGGTTAAAACATGAACCAACTTGACGAGAAAATAATACACAACAGAACAATCTGATAGACCCAAAATGAACCAATATGATATCATAATATGATAGATCCACATACAAGTCAAATTAATGCCTGAACAAAGGCATATATACAACACTACACAACATGTATGTATATTAACAACATTGATTATATTTGCACATTTACTATTCTTTCACTTTTATATGAATTTCTATAATATAGTCAATTATTATAAATTTGTTAATTTCAATAGCTTTGAACATGCATATGGATTATATTAGTGGTATTGCAACCAACACTAGTTGCTTCCTAATTGATTATATAAGAAGAAATTAATCTAAAAAAATGAGATATCATTAGAAATAAGGTTAAAACATGAACCAACTTGACGAGAAAATAATACACAACAGAACAATCTGATAGACCCAAAATGAACCAATATGATATCATAATATGATAGATCCACATATAAGCCAAATAGATTCTTGAACAAAGGCATATATACAACACTACACAACATGTACAAAACTATGAAACTCTAAGCATGTCCTCCATGCCCACGGCATCCTCGCCCACCTCCTAGTACATCTGGCTCCTGAGTACCAAAATCATCTGGAGATGCCTCAATGGGGGACAACTGCATAGTAGTAGGCTAATGAGGACCAGAGAAGTAATGAAAAATTGGAGGTGGGGTGAGGGGTCTCTGAATACTAGGATGTGGGGCATCAGGTGGGGTGCATCCTGAGAAATCAAATGGAGTCGATGAGTATGTGACATAGGATGGTGGTTGACTGTCATGAATAACTGGTGGTGGGAGTGAAGTGTATGGAATAGAAGAAGGACCTAAGCCATAGTAGGATGTTGGTGGAGGTGGGGTGATGTATGAGGAAAATGAATCAGCTCCTGAAAAGTATGGCCCTATCGGTCCCCATGCCATGAACTGAGAAGTGGGAGTGGGAGTGGGCTCAGAAGCAGTAATCACAGGAGTAGGAGCAAAAGTAGGAGTAGGATTAGGAGTAGGAGTGGGCTCAGGGGCTGTGGTATGAGTGGGTATGGGATCATACATGCAAGTGTAGTTGGGAAGACTGTCAAAGTAAGTCCTCTGGATGCCATAGATGTCATCTCTAATCTGTGCAGGGGCATGCTGTAAAGCCGCTCGGATCTGCACATGTGATTCTACCTGTTCAAACAAAGTATGCACAAATAATAAAGACCAATTTCATATATCACAAATAATAAAGATAAATAAAAACAATTTATAAAAGAAATATAAATGATACTCACAAATTGTTGTTGACGATAACTTTGTGGGTAGTATGTGGTCGGAGGTTGAGTTGGAGGGGATAGTACGTACTGGAGATGATACCATCCATGGTGCACCTGTGGACTAAAGACTGTCTCCGATGGTGGAGGGGAGACTAAGCTCTCACGTCTGTTGTTCCACAGTTGCACCTCCCGCCTATAATGACGCAACCAGTCCTCAGCCGCATGACCCCTATCATCTATCCTACTAAGGTGTGACAACTCCATAGTAGGTTGTACTTGAACAAATCTGAATTGTCCAAGTACTCTGTTAGGGAAGTGCCACTCTACTACTGTGTAGCACAGTCAAGACACTCGCGCCAACCAAATATCATGACCCTCTCGACATAAGGTTGGAAGTCTCTCCAGAATATTAGCAGTCTAAGGAGTTAACTGTATTTGTTATTCAAATAGATACAACATGTATCATATAAAATAGAGTAAATTATATAAAAAATACAACATATATCATATAACATGTTAGTAGAAGTAAGTTAGTTATACCTGAAAGGGAAAAATCTGGTCAAATGCGGAATCATAAAACTAAACTGATCCTCTCATAGTATCACTCATTTCAAGAAATGTAGGCCACCTATTAAATTGACAAACTAAATTTAGATAAACATTACAAAATGTTTAGACAAATGTATAAAAAAATTATGTAAATCTTTACCTGTAACCCAAAGGAACATTGTCTGGCCACTCCCCCCAGTTCATAACAATTGAACCTGGGCGTCCAATTCCTAACCTCTCCCAACACCACATCTAAAGTAGACATACACAACCAGACAGGTGGGCGGTTTTCCTAGAGTGGGTGGTAGCCTTGTACAACTCCCTATACAAGTATGATAAAGTTGCAACACCCCAAGATAGAATACTACAACTAGCAAAGTCAGACAGAAGCGGGAGGTACCGTACATGAACCCTGTCCCTGGTACTATTAGGAATAAGGTAACTACCTAAAAGGTATATGAGATATGCTCTAGTGTACCTTATTCTATTTCGTATTTGTTGTTCTTCATCTCTCAAAATGAAATCCATATCCCTAAAGGTCTCATGCAACCATATCAAGGAGATATGCCCCTTAGACATCCCATCTGGCCTAAGAAATTCTCACAAAGGTGAGACCATGAAGAAAATTGCCCCTCATCTACGCCTAAATGATATGAAGCTATAACTGGTGGCCCATCAATCCTAAGGCCTAAAAGAACTGCAACATCTTGAAGGGTTACACTCATCTCCAAAGGGGAAAATCTAAGTGGTAGAGTTGACCCACCGGTTAACTAAGGCAGTGATTAAATTAGGATCAAGGTGGATAGGTCGTAACCTATGAACAAGCCCAAAACCAGCGAAAGAAATATTTTCCAAAACACCCGGGTCAGTAATAGGCCACTGTGACAACATAAAGTGGTGTTGGGAGAGTTGAAAGGATGCTTGTCTAGGAGCCATGTCTATGAAAAGTGCAAATATTACATTAAATGAAAAGTACAAATATTACATTAAATGAAAAGTGCAAATATTACACAACATATAGGTTTGTCAAGATTCTTCATTAGATAAGATGAAATTAATTCAAATATATTAACTACCAAACAATATTTAAATACAACATGAACTACTAAAAGAGAAATATTACAATAATTAGTTATTGCATTTGATTCAATATCTTATCTAGAGGTTCATAAAATGGCCACATTTGATGTACAACTCGATGTATCTCTGGATGTGATATAGCTAACTGGTTTTTAACTTTTTCATTGATTGGCATTGCTTTCTATTTCGTGTGATCCCAATACCAACTAGGTAGCTCAAGAAGTTCTTCATACATGTGAAACATTTGCTTTAAAAATTGCTAATGAAATTTTGCTTGTTCTTTTGTCACTATAATTCCTAATTTGTTGTATAACAAATCTGGTACGTCATTCCAGTCATCATCCAATAGAGTTTGATGAGCTATTTTTCCCTGTAGGCACTTTGTAGCTATTATTTAGATTAACTCTACGGACATTTGAAATGTCCATGTCCTTTGATGAGCCATCTATAAAAAAACCCATTATAAATTCATTCTTTTAGTGAAATTGCAAACATTACATGACTTGGAGTAAATTGAAATTGCAAATATTACATGACTTGATTAAATTGGAATTGCAAACATTACATTACTTGAGTAAATAGAAATTGCAAACATTACATGACTTGAACAAACTGAAATTGCAAACATTACATGCCTTGAGTAAATTGAAATAGCAAACATTACATGACCATACATCATATTACATTAGGACAAGTGCGTCTATTATGGCCCTTTCTGCCACACTTATGACAATGATATGTATATTGATTTGGATCAACATCCATAGTTGAAGGCCTTCTTTTTTTTCTGTGGTCTTCCAGCGTGCCTTCGTTTCCTTGGGGGTAATAAGGGATAAATTCCTCTGCTTTCATCAAAATGAGGCCAATACCTCTTGTCGGGAATACCACGAAATTCAGTTTTATATGTGTTTCAATAAGCTTCATTTGTGTAATATGGGCTCCCAAGTGCATCAGTATCATAATTGATAGATCTTACAGCTACCCAAACATGAGCACATGGAAAATGTCATTGTTGTGGAAAACCACAACTGCATTCACTTACACCATTTGGATGCATGAAGACTTGAAATTGATGTCCGTCCATGTAATCAACAAGACATTCATCATTGTTCATGCGGATGTTTACTGATAGTTGTCGTGCATCCTGTGATACATCAAAAAGCTTATCATGAAACCTAAAGAGCCATTTAAAACCCTTATGTGCATGACCATATGCTTGATTACGCCTCTCCAACCACATTATAACAGAGCGATTGTATGTGGCAACAATAAGTGTCTGTATTGGTAAACCTCTAACACCTTTTAAGACTTCATTTAACCCTTCAACATGATTTCTAGTCAATGACCCATACCTATAGCCTCTGTCATATGTGAGAGACCACTGTACCAGATTTTGGGCTATCAAATACTCCTTAGCTGTTGGTTCTATAGTTTCTATATCATCCATTAGACGATCAAATTCATGTGTATCAGTTGTGGATCCCACCTTCCACAAACATTCCTTCAACTCCTATGACTTGAAATTTTGATGTAAGTTCTCACGAAGATGTCGAAGACAATAACGATGTTAAGCCCAGTTAAATTTTGACCCCAGTGCTGGAAAAATTCCACTCATTCGATCAGAAATAATACACAGATCTGTACGACGTAGAATGATTGGAATATAAGTTTGTAGAGAACCAAAGAACCACTCCCACGAGTCCTTATTTTCTGCCTCGACAACAATAAAAGCAACTAGAAATAGACCATTATCAGCATCTATGCCACATGCAATGAGAAGTGAGCCAAAATATTTTCATGTTAAAAATGTGCCATCAGCAGTAAGAACATGCTGCAATAGGCCCAACCCCTCACAGCTGGACCAAATGCCCAGAACACCCGCTTGAATCTATGAGTGCTTTCAGTTTGAAGGGTATAATCATCCACAAGGTGGGAATATATAGTTCTTGGAATAAATTGGGACAGAGAAATCAGGAACGACAACAAAGTATGATATGATGATTCCCAGTCTCCAAATATTTTACAGACAACCTTCCTCCTTGCTAGAAATGCCTTCTTGTAAGATATATGGAGCCTTAGTTCAGCATTCACCTTGTCACAAATTTCTCATGTGGACGTATCCAATCTTGATACTAGGATTGGCATTATCATACAAGCAATATAAGATAATGTGACTTGGCGATGGTCCTGATTCAAAATAGTTAGTTGAAAATTGTGGCTTGTACTATAACATTTTACCTTCCACATGCCACCTGCTCTTTTGGACTGGCAAGTGGTCAAACTTCAAGGACATCGATGGTCATGGATACAAATAAATTTAAGATGACAATTATTTGAGTGTTGCGTCTGATATTGGACATTCTTTTGTACCGACCATTTTTGGATCATCTCAACCATTACAACTTTGGATGCAAATAAAGCACCCTCATATATATCAGTGTTGGAAGGGTTGTAATTGAGACAAAATTCCTGATGAAAATCTTCCACCCATTGTTCATCTTGAAAAGCTTCATAATTGGTATCAATGTGTTCATGTCAGGGCCATTCTTTATCAAATATAGATGGAACGGAACTCAATGCTGTAATAGAGTCAGGGAATGGATGTCCATGCTCATCATTAGTTTCAGTCAATGACTCATCATCATGATCACTATTATTATCACCTTCCTGATCACTATCATTATCACCTTCATGATCACTATTATCATCACCTTCTTGTTCGCCCTCCTCAACCTCAACACCAATACTCTCAATAGTAGGATTTTGAGAGAACTCAGGTGGTTGATTCCATTCAGTAGTTACATTACTGCTATATAGTTGAGATTCAAATTGATTCAACAAACTAATGAAACTAGATTGTTGGTGGAAAGATGTTTTTTCAAGAAACACGTCAATATAGGCATCAAATGAAAGTGCGAACAAGGTTCTATATGCATCATCATAATCAACTTTTATGAGCATATGATCTTCTCCAGGGAAATGATAGGATATATTGATAGAGAAGTGGTTGGGATTGATGTCAAGTATTATATGGATATATAATTTTAGTTTGGATAGGGTATTGATAAGTGAAATATTTATGGGTCTAACAAATCGACTAGAATAAGACCCATCTGAGAGAAATTGACCATTATATCGAAGCTTGACAATTCGTGAATGTGAACTAGATGCCATGTTCCTATTATTGTAAAATAGTAATTCAGATTTTAGAACAGTAATTTAACTTTGGAACAATAATGAACATGAATTAATATTTTATAGCATTAATTAATTTTTTCGAACATTGACATCAATTTTGAAAGAATAGTTAAGATTTTAGAACAATAATTTTGAATTTGGAAATAAATTTGAAACAATGTTTTTTTTATAACATTAACATTCTAGAACAATAATTTTGGAATTTTGAACAATAATTTTGGAATTTGGAACAATAATTTTTTGAATAGTAATCATTTTCTATAATATTATTTTAGTAATGTGGAATCAAATAGTAGCAATACAATTATTTTATTTTTAATATTGCATAGTAATTTTAGGTACAAATTTTTGAATCTAAAAATATAATAGAAAAATTACCTCAAAGGGAGAGATCTCAAAACCCAAGAACAGAAAGAAGAGAAAGAATCTCGGCCAGACAGTAAAGCAATAGAAATTTGAGCAGCGAAGCAATAGAAGAATAGCTCCAAGATCGCCCGAAATCAGCTCTAAGATTGCCCGAAATCAGCTCCAAGCAATAGAAATCCGAGCACACCACTCCAGAGCAATGGACGTAGAGAAGAAGTTGAAGAAATAGATGAATGGTGTGGGTTTGGGGGGTGATCTCATCTCCATTATATAGGAGACCAATGCGTCCCCAGCGGGGACGCATTGCCCCCCCCCCCCACGTGGCAATGGGTGCGGCCCGCAACAACTCTTTTTCAACAGTCAGGGGAGCAACACGTCCCCAGCCGGGATGCATTGCCCCAACTAGCCGTTGGGACGTCTCAGGACGGGACGCATTGGTCCCACCGAAGGGCAATGCATCTCGAGCCGAAATGTATTGGCCCCACACAAGGGCAATGCGTCCTGGGTCGGGACGCATTGCTCTCCGGTGGGACCAATGTGTCCCAGTTCAGAACACATTGCTCCCTCGCAGAGCAATGTGTCCTGGTCCGGGACGCATTGCCCCTGTGTGGGGCCAATGCGTCCTGGTCCGGGACGCATTGCCCCTGTGTGGGGTTAATGCGTCCTGGTGTGGGACGCATTGCCTCGCGAGAGAGCAATGCGTCTCCACAGGGGACGCATTGCCCCCAAAATGTGATATTTTGGAAATTAAGTTCAAGAACGTGCTATTATGGGAATTAAAATGGCCTAACGTGCTATTTTGGTTTTTTTTGCCTAGATTAATTACTTAGTGTGATGGGGATACAAGAAGGACTATTTGACAACGGGAAAACAATACCCACAAAAAAACGGAACTATTATTTGAAGAGGGGAGATGGAAGAAGTGAGAAAATCATGGGGTTCGGTTATAGTATATCGTAGGGATATGTGAGAAGGTTGTTCAGATTTATTCAATACTTACTAACTGACCATTGGTTTTGTAGTCCGTATAGGGAGTACATAAATAGATAAAATAGGTTCCCTTCAAATCAAATAGGTAAAAAGGGTGATGACAAAAGATATGAGAAGAAAGAATAACGAAACATGAGAAAATGTGAAACGGCAAACTATAATTGTTAAACGATATAAAAAAATGACATGTGTAACTCATACAATAAATTCGTAATTTTAGTAACATAGACGAAATGGTATATCAACAACTCAGCTTTTTCATCGTTTTATTTTGTTGGAACCAAACAAAGTAGGAATAAGAAATTCGGTGAGTGGTCAGAGAAAAAATGGGAAGAAAAGAAAGCCAAGTATATGGGAGTTAGTTACTGTTATATAAGGAGAGCCCTATAGAGGGGAAGACAGAGTGTTGGGGAATTTCACTGAGTTGAGGGAGAGAGATTAGGGAGGAGACATAGAGGAAGGATGAAGAAAAGGTCGAGATTTATTGGGAAACTTTTTGCTACTGAAATTGTTTATTAGGAACGGTGGAAGGCTGATTGTGAGATGAAAAGATTAATTAGGAATAATTCTGTTACAAAACGGTTTATGGAGAAGAGGTAAAAATATGGGGCTGCGCTTAACGGAAAATTATAAAGGATAGGTACTTCATATTGGTTAATAATGGCATAAAGAGAACATGTTCACCTTTTGAGAGAAGGGAGAGCGGAGAAAGTTGTTGAGAAGAGTGGGAAGTTGATAAGTTGGCACTTAAATTGCGGAAAATAGAAGAGAGATAATAAGAAGAGTTCTATGAGAGTTATAGGGAGAGTGGGACGGATACAGATTGGTTCCGAAAATTGGATAAAGAGTCAAGATGATTCCACCATTTTCATAAAGATATTGTTAAAGACACATTCCTTTGGTTACAAACCGTGATAATAGATGCCACAGTGCTCTACGCCCATCATGCGCTTATCTATCAAGTTCAATTGAGTTCGGTTTTTTCGTATTTGTTTTTATTGTTTAAAAAATGGAATTGCATGTACTCAGAAAAGAGAATAACAAACCATGCATATCATAATGTTACGTATCGGCTCAACCAGCTATTATCGTTATGTATTAATTAAAGATCACCTTTAGGATTTAAACTCAAAAAAATCAATAGTTGGATACACTTACATTATCCATAGGTTGGAAAGTAAAAGTAATAAGAGGTGATAAATTTAACTTTCTGATTAGGTGCAGGCGAGGCAATACCTTGACAGTGATAATTAATGCAAAATAAAAGATAAAAATACTGTAGAAGGAGATTACAACACAAGACATATGTCGAGATAATTTACGGATGTCCTGGGAAGCAAAAATTCTAGCTTGCAGCGACTTGAATCAGGCCCTTGGCATTCCTTCAACCTTTGGTCAATGTAAAGGAGTGCATGACACTGTGTTGGCCTACCATCAAGCTGTAAATGCTCTATTGTTGCAGGTGTACATACAATTTGCCAATCCTCTATTGCCTCCGGTATAAATATCAACAAACAGAAATGCAAAAGAGATGTGACGATGGTAGCCATCTTCGGTTGTGGTACGAAAGAGATGTGACGATGGTATCCATCTTCGGTTGTGGTACCGTTCTACAAGTCACATGGCCTCGTAACAGGAGTTATGGAAGTGGAATGAAACGGGTGGAAGTGGAGCGTCAAATAACAGCCTACGCGGATGAGAAGAATAGTGGGCTGAGGAGATATGGTTCACGGCCATCGATGTGTTGAGGCAGTTAGTTGCGGTCGAGTGGATTGGATGGGTCGTGGGCATGAAGAGGGAGAGACAAAGAGGTTGCACTATTCTAAAATGCTGCAATCCGATTGGTGGGCTTTGTTTTGGAAAACAAATATAGCATAGTTGTAATTAATAAATCTATTCTTTTATTTTCAGTGTTCGAGTTTATTATATATTTCGGTAATAGGGTGGTTCAGTGAAGATGAGTAGTTGTTGAATTAGCAAAAGCGAGTGTTGTTGGCAAGTAAAGTTTTAAAGATCGTGAAAATAAGGGAGCAAGAGCTAAGATGACGAAATATCAACTTTTTTTGTGCTACGACGTGAATAATTAGTGATTTTAAGAGGAAAAGCCAATGATATAGTTGTAGTTAGTGTGATTGTTCCTTTTCTTTTATCAGTATAGATTTTAAGTAGGAAATATAAAAATATGAAATACAAAATAGAATACAAAACGTGTGTTGGGATGGGTAGAGAGTGAGAATCATGATTAAGTATTTTTTTTTTTTGAGGGTGAATCATGATTAAGTAAATTAAACAACCAGAACATGTTTGAATGAGATCTGAACCGGCAACATCTGGTTTGAAGAAATGGAAAATATGGCGGTTGGCTTGGGAGCGGAAATAGGAAACATGGTACATTGAGTGCTAGTTTGTTGCAGTGAAAATGGAAACATGGCATATTGAATTCGAGTTTGTTGCTTATCGATTTTTTTCTCTCCGTTGTAAAACGTGGAAAGAGTGATGAGGAGAACGTGGCATAAGGGGTTTCGGGGTTGGTTGCTTTTTCTGGGGCGGTGGAGAGGGGAACCAAGAGACGGGAAAAAGTAAGCAAATAAGTAGCAAAACTCTTAGAGAAAAAGGATAGAAGAGAGACATTTAAGGAGTGTGTTCCATTTTAAAAATGTTGTAATTTGATTGGTTGATGGCAACGTTGTAATTTTTAAGAAAGTATTCACTCTTTTTATAGTAGTATAGATATAGATAAACAAGTTTTTATCATATGAATTTTTATTTTACAAGATAAGATTCGTACTGAAAAGTAGTCACCACTTTCAAGTGTTTAGATACATAGATCGAAAGGATTTAAATCCCCCCTTTCCAATCTTTGATTAGTGAAGGTAATTGTGTGTTTGGCCAACAAACATCTTTACATATAGTACACTCTAGCATTATCCCGACTTCCAAACACTAAAATAGCTCTATGGTCATAGGGAACATTAGTTAGGTTTCACTTAATGATATCATCATTTGACTTATCTTTTATGAAGCAACCAAGGTACAATATAGTACATAAAGTCATGCTACAACATTAATCAAGTATGAGAAACCTTGGAAGTTCTACAAAGCCTTGCATCATATTCAAAGAGGGTGGATACTTAACCATGTCATCATCTTCAGCCATATCAAAGCCAAGCCTACATAAAGGTCCATAGTTTACATTATTAGGTATGCATCTCTTCATGTTCTATTGATAAACAACCATACTAAATTTCATCTATGAATAACTTCCGATGACAGTATTATAATAAAGATAGTATAAACCATAAAATGTCATCTTTTAGCAAGATTCACATGTATCGCAAACATTTGATCATTATAATTGAGAAACAACCTTGGGACCTCTGCTTGCTGCATCAACATTCAAGTATATCTAGGGGTTGAAAATGAGTGTTAGGAGTGAAGGGGTCACATATTTATAGTTTAAGGATGGTGAAAAGTTGCACTTCACCCCATAAATAGTGCCCATCTAGCTTTCACATTGACCAAACCACCCTCGATCTACCCACATTGTGCACCCTAACTACATAGATGTGGCATGTCAGTCAATGCAAACCAGAACCCCATGTGGGGCATTGCCTGATGTAGATTGATATCCAACAGGATTCACCAATGCAAACTCAAGCCCAATAGGATCTCGAGCTAGACACGCCCACATGACTAACATGGACACTGTGACTAATGCCATCACAAGGCTAACAAAGCCACAAGGTCGATGAGGCAATGTAACTAATCCCTTGGTTGGTCCCTACTATCCACTGTAAACACACTGAATTGTATATTTTTAAGTGCATGTGTTTTAAAATAAGATGAAACCAATGAACATATCATTTTCTTATCATTTAAAGAATGTGCATACAATATAACAAGGCACAAATTCTAATTCTTAATAAATAATACCATTTCATTCAATAAACTCATGCAAGTAAAGCAAACCAAGTGTCACTGAAGCAAATTTAGAGTTAAACTAAGGATGAAGTCTTACACGATGTAGAAAGAACACACTCTAATATGAGGCAAGGTATGGTATGACCATATAGCTCAAACATTTTATGATGAATTTGGTCTGGAAAAGAGTGTAAAGTGTCTTAGAATATACTTAGTTAGAATCTCGTACATTAAAAATAAAATCCCATATATTAGAATTGATTTGGAACACGTAGTAAAGCAAATTGAGTCACTTCAAGTATTTTTGGTTTATGGTATACTAGTAAGTCGGCTGATAGTTAAAACATCATATTGAATATGGTAATTTGTTATCAAGTGGTGGATTGACTAAAGAAGTTATAATTAAGTTTAGTCAACTTAATATATCAGGTAAACTAAAAAAAATTGATTAACTATTTGAGGGTGATGTACTACAGATATAAGAAGTCAAGTCAACTTCGTCGACCAACTTTTCAATAGTCAAGATGGCTATTCAAGAATATGATGGACAAGTGTCCATTAAAAGAAAGACTATTGAATTGGGCTATAAATGGGTATGGGTAGACCCGCGGACCCGCAAATCTGGACCCTTAAAAAACCCGTCACGGGTCTAATTTTTTATACCCGCATACCCTTGGACCCGTATACCCTTGGACCCGCATATAAGTCGGTTCAATAATGGGTATGCTTGGACCCAGACCCGCTAGACCCGTGTACCCGCTATACATAAGTAACTATTAAAATAATATGTTATATATATCATACTTTACTAGTCTAATTAATATAATTGTTGAGATTATATCCTATTCTAAGGTTGAGACTAGTCATATAACTAAGAATTAACTATTCTAGTTACAATTACGAACATCATATGTAAACTTAAAATTAAAATGTCTACTAATCTACATTACTTTCTACATAAATTAAATGTTATGATCATGACTATAAATATTTAAACAATTATTCAATTAATTTTATTGTATAGAATATAGCATTGTCTAATATAACTATTACATGTTAATATACTATATGATAACAATATCTTGTTGTGTTAAATATATATAACATAGTCATTTCTCTTACATAAACAATATTATGTTTTATAGAACCGCTTACCCGCATACCCGCTATTATTGCGGGTACGGGTATGGTGCGGGTCCAGGTTTTGTATTATGCGGGTCTAGAACCAGAACCGGACCCGCTAAATTAGATGGGTATGGGTAAGGGTATGGCCAGACCCGTACCGTACCCGCACCATTTACACCCCTACTATTGAATTAAGGTTATCTAGGTATTTTATAGTGTGATACGTTTATTTAAAGTCTATAACTTGTTATGTATCTCCCACTCCATCATTTCCAAACCCTAGATAGTCCTTAGTGACAATTTATAATGTTTTGAAGCAAATATCCTATGGAATGAAAGAGATGAGCATTATACTAAACTTTTAGGTCAAATAAGATTAGTAGATAATCTGGGTCTTGGTATTTATTGATGTAGTAGCTATGGATTTTTGTGGATTAACCTAGTGAAGTTACAATTCTCTTATCTACTCATATTTTACTCCAATACTTGATCATAGGATCATATAGGAGTGGTGTCCTTGAATGCTTGGATCCCACTTTTGTAAAAAAAATCCAATAGGAAGATAATGTGAATTATTTAGGATCATCTTAGTAGTTGAGACTAATTTGGTGAGCACAAATTTCTATTTAAGAATACAATGCACTAAACTAGTTGGAATTCATCAGATTCTTTAGCTTCTCATGTACACAACAATAAGTTCATTCATAACTACTGAATGGAAAATTTCTTGTTTGAACAATGCTATCACAGTGAAATCGGTAAAAATGATGTACCCAAGCTAAAAAGAGTTGTTAAAGATTTATTTCAATTTTTTATTCTAAAAATACTGAAACATAGGCCTTTTGATATATCTTGGATGTAGTGTAACTAATAGAGAATAATACTAATTTGATTTTTTATGACACAACAAATAGCATCAAACTATGAATAAATTTTAGGGAATCCTTAATTGTCAGTTATGATTTTTAGTTATAGTTTAAATAATTGTGTGATATTTTAGTAAACATGGTAAAACTTCTACTACCACATTTCTACTTCGTAAGTAATGTATGGTTTGATAAACCCTAATTTCATCATATAAACTTGTAACATATTTATGCATCATTTATGCCAATTCATAAGAACAAATAATCAATTTCTACTCAGCTTGGGTTTCATGGGAAACCTAAATTTATTCTTGCAATATATAAATAAAGGAAATTCAACATTTTAGGATTCATATCTTAATAATTTGAGAAATTTATCAAGAATTCATAAATTGAATCTTAAAAACAAGTAAAACCTAATCTTGATTCAAGAACCAATATTGATAAGTAATATATAATCTAATTTCATTAGATTCACAAAAGAGTGTTAAAGATACTCTAGAACACATATTTAGGTGATGAAATTGTGGATCATGTGCTCTTCAATAGTTCTCCAATGGTTTTAGTACTTTGATTGGAATCAAGAAGGTATATTCCATGGATTTTAGTCTTTCATCTGTAATTTTTTCTTATGTAGTGATTTTTTTGTTTATTACTTCTTGAGGTTCTTCATGTTTTATGCCTCTCAGAAAGGAGAACCGGCCAATTTTTTTTCATGTTTCTACCATTGTTGGCAAAGAGACAACAAACAACTAATCAGGGAAGAAATATTGTGACACGCAGAGAGGTAAATTGAGGTTCAACATACACTTCATGCCAATTTTTCTAAAGAAGACCTAGTGCAACCAATTATTCTTGATCTCATACCTAGAGGCCATATCTTACATAGGGGTCCACCACCAATAGATGAGAAAGACACACAGGTTCCAAAGACTCTCTATTTGGTAAAGTTTTGATCTGGACTCGATCAAGAGACAACCTAGGAAATCCCACTAAATTTGCTTCATGTGATGGATAATTCACCAAATATGATGTGAATGAACTGGTTTTGAACTAAAGTGCTCAATCAATGGGGCAATGTATACCCTGTCTATGATCACACATCTACTAATATTGTTGAATCCAATTCTCTCTGGAAGGTTCAATTCCTATGGAGACAAGATTATACACAAACATCACAACTCCAAGTGAACTCCTAAGAAAACAGACTGGACCCCGAGTCCCTAAATTCAAAGGTGAAACATGAAGAAAATAAATACAATCGACAAAGCAATAAACACTTGATCCAAAATGAAAAACAAAAGGAAATAAAAAGGTTGAAAAGCTTTGAGTTATACCTCATCTCCCAAAGTAACGCCCCAGTTTATAAGGTTTTATAACCTGAATGAAATAGATTAATAAAACATGAAGGTCAAAACCTCCAAGAAAATCATGTTGATCTTGTAGGATCCTAAAATATGAATTAGTCGACCTTAGATCATATTTTGAATACATGATCCATTTGGTGGGTACAAATGAAAGTACTTTTGTTATGTTCTACTTGATTGGAAATAAACTATGACATATTAGATGTTTCATGTCCACACTAAGAGAAATTAGTTGGTTAAAGAAAAGGATAACTAGGGTGTTATATAATAAATAAAATTTAAGGTTCCAAATGTTCCTTTGTATAGGATAAGCTATATGCAAACAATGTGACTTTTAAAGATATACTAGTACATGTATTGCTATTTCTATGAATCACATGCATGTACACAAACAAGAATCTAGACTTTAGATCTGAAAGAAATTTCCTACCAGAATATAATGATTAAGATAAAATAATACCTACCTAACATTAAAACATTAAATTAGTTATGTATTTTGTTCATACAAGTTTCCTTGGCTAATAAATTATTATCTCTATCTTACTAAAATTAGTTTACAAACACCAATCCACAGTTTATTAGGTCATACAACCAATAAATAACTTCTATTCACAAGGACTGTAACACCCCAATTTTTTTCACAACAAAAAAAATTATAAAATAAATTTTATCAAAATATTAATAGTTTAAAGGCTTAATGTAAAAAGTTCATGGAATGATATTCCTTATAGAAAAAAATAAAGTAAGATAAATAAGAAAAAAATACTAAAAATACATTTTCTCTTATACATATGCCATCATGTATTGCAATTAACTTAAAATGTTGAATGAATGATTTCCCTTCTCTTTTTCTCGCTCTCGTCCTTGAAAATGTTTTAAAAAATAAAATTGGAAAATAAAAGAAGTAGAATTCAAAATGATAAACATATAACTTGAACAAGAAGTTTACTTTCTATTATAGCTTTTAAAATAAAAGGGATAAAATATAATTCACTATTTCTCTCTCCTCTTTGGAATATGCAAAAGATAGAAAAATTCAATGCAATTAATAGCTTAATTTTGGATGCATGGAAAAGAATATTCATCAATCACATGATGTAGATATTACTTGCTTTCCCCTATTGAATACATGTAACATTATTTTCTCTTGAGTCTCTTTTCTTCAATAAAATTTTCCATAAAGGCGTAATAGACTTAAATGTGAATAAATATTGATCATCTCGTTTTTAGAGTCAAAGAAATAATTAAGGAGAATCATTTAACATTATCTAACCTTTTAATGCATGAAAATGAAGTATATACAAAAATGGACATTGTGAATAAAAGATACTCAAAATTCGAATTTTATTGACTAGGAAGGATTTAGAGTATGTAATTAATGTGTGGCCCAAATTTGGTTTTGTTTCAAATTCATTTGACCTCCCAAAAAAATATAAAATACAATGTCAATCCATTTAACACATGCAATGCAAACATTAATTAATTATTGGTCAAAATTAGTAGACTTGAGATCACATATTTAAAATAGTAGAAGAGAATCTAGAAGGAGAGTTTGATTATTTTCTTTCTTTTAACATTGCAAAGTTCAAATAATTGAATACAATGTGATAAATATATTAATTTTGAGACTACACAAATGTGGGTTTTGACCCATCTCCTTTCCAACACAACTACGAAGCGTGATATGAAAATAGAAATGTCATTATGGATGATAAGAGGTCATAAAATTTATGGACGATTAAAAATGGTTTATTGTTACATAGTTATAACATTATTTTAAACAACTATGAATTATATGGGAACGAGCAATTGCAATCAACAATTTTTAACTAACACATTGAAATCACATTGTATACTCTTTCTATAAAACTATGCATGTAGATGTAAAATAAAGTTCTTTTTCTTTTTCCTCCATTTTGTGGTTTTTTCTATAAAATGAAATAATGTGTCTCGGCCTTAGTTACATGGAAATAAGACATTATGGTAATTATGTAAGGAATGGTACAACTCTCATATTTTCTCTCTTTCTTTGTGATTACAAATAAAATGTAATGGTAATTTAGTTAATTTAATATTTTTGATAAACAAATAAAAGCAAACGATAATACATTCTCTCTTAAATATCTCATACAAAAGATATGAAAGATAATAAAGGAAATTCATAAACAAAAGATAATTAGTTTAACCACAAAGTTGGATTTTAGTAATTAACAAAGAGAAAGACATTTTTCACATATTCTTACCTTTTCATATATTGGAGTTAAGATAATGCCAATGTTTAATTAAAGGACAAAATATATTAAAAAAATTAAGTCCACTTGGACTAGAAAGTTCTAGACCCCTAACACCTATAAAAGGGACCCCCTTGATCCTATCATATCAAGGAAAAGCACACTAGCCTCTGTTCTTACAAATCACATCCAAGCACTACCTCAAAGATTAGAAAGACCATCTTAGGATCAACTTCGCTCCAAGCAGACTAGCCTATTTTCTTGTAAATCACATTCAAGCGCTACCTCAAGGATCAAAGATACAATCTTAGGATCTACATTGCTCCAAGGTAAACGGGTCATGCTGCTAAGCACAATTATTTATGGTTGTTTGCATGTTAAGTATAAAGTAGACATTATCATTTCAAGTTTAATGTTTTAATCATGTTCACTATATCACTGCTTTATGATTGTTATATGATATGTCCTATGTTTATAATGTTCACTATGATTATAGCTTATGATTAATGACTCATGAAAATCATGTAAATGATCAAGAGGGAGAAATCTCATCATGTTTAAGAGATCATGTTAATGGGGAGAAATCCCATCATGTTAAGTTCAAGAATCATGATTATGTTAATGTTAATGTTAATGTCATGTTAATGATCAAGTTAATTGGAATTGAAATAGTCTTTATATGCTCCCGAATCATGGACCTCAAAGGGTCATCAAGGGCTTTCCTAGCATCAAGGGATTTCGTAGCAATCATGTGCTCCTACGGGGGCATCAGAGAGGGATGCATACATTTTCTTTTCAATTATTCATGCTAATAATGTTATTCAAGAATGCTTATAGTTAATTCATGCCAAGTTTTCTTACATGTCAAGTATATTTACTTTTCTCTTATTATAAAGTGCCAGTACCGTTTACTAATGTGTTCTTTTTCCCCTTCGCATTGTTGGGGACGCGATGTCCCCAGGAATTGGAGCAAGTAAGGACTCAAGAGAAGCAAGTAAGGACTAGAATACCTTGAAGAGCTAACTGGTGGGGTGCCATCCATACTAGGTGATCCAATGTTATAAAGATGTTTACTTTTATGTTTAGGTTTCCATGCTTAGAAATGTTTGGACATGTTATAGAGCTCAACCATAATTTCCTATGTAAAGAACAATGTATGAATCTCAATGGTGATTTATGTATTTATTTGCTATAATTTCATAAATGTGACATTCCTCTTTCAAGATAAAAGCTTCTGCTAAATTATGATATATGTCTAATGGAGGGGTGTTACATTAATGGTATCAGAGCAGATAAATGGATTGCCACCAAGAAGCAATATGATTCGTATGTTCTAACCATAGGTATAGAAAAAGTAAGTGTGTGATATTAGAAATCAAAGTAGAGGTCTAGCTCAAATAAGGACTAGGGTTATGTGCCTAGAAGTTTTGGATTTTTGTGTCTAACTCTAGAATGGTATATAACATCCTCTCTCTTTTTCTCATGTGTTTGTGGTATGGGACACATGCTTATGGGATTTTGTAGAGAGAATGTTATGTGCATAATCATATTTGTCTAGTCCTTTCTAGTGCAAGTGGTATGGGACATGTGCATGAGAGATGTCCTAAGACAAGTGTGATAAATCATGTCATCTTTGAATATATGAGCGGCCGACATGTATTCAAAGATGGCAAATAAAATAAGAGTTGACATCAAAATCTTGAGACTTATAGTCACCTAAACCAAATTAGATTCATTGTGGAACCAAGCATGCATTCGAAGAGTAGATATTTGACATAGATAAGCAAGAATCAGAACCCCTAGAGAAAAGGTCCTTTACCATATCAATGATGATGTGAAATGTATTACCCACATGTTGGTTTTAATAATGAGTTTTAGATAGTGTTTTACCATGAGAATGAGACCTTAAAATGAAATCAAAATTTAGTGTACATAGAATATGTTAAATGTTAAGGTGGGTAGTACCATAGAAAATTTTGAGGATGAAATTTATTTTTAAGGTAGGTAGAATTGTAACACCCCATTTTTTTCACAACACAAAAATTATAAAATGAATTTTATCAAAATAATAATAGTTGAAGGGCTTAATGTAAAAGTTAATGGAATGCTATTCCTTATAGAAAAAAATAAAGTAAGACAAATAAGAAAAAAAATACTAAAAATACACTTTCTCTTATACATATGCCATCATGTATTGCAATTAACTTAAAATGTTGAATGAATGATTTCCCTTCTCTTTTTCTCGCTCTCATCCTTGAAAATGTTTAAAAGAAATAAAATTGGAAAATAAAAGAAGTAGAATTCAAAATGATAAGCATATAACTTGAACAAGAAGTTTTACTTTCTTTTATAGCTTTTAAAATAAAAGGGATAAAATATAATTCACTATTTCTCTCTCCTCTTTGGAATATGCAAAAGATAGAAAAATTCAATGCAATTAATAGCTTAATTTTATATGCATCGAAAATAATATTCATCCATCACATGATGTGGATATTACTTGTTTTCCTGTATTGAATACATGTAACATTATCTTCTCTTGAGTCTCTTTCTTCAATAACATTTTCCATAAAGGCGTAATAGACTTAAATGTGAATAAATATTGATCATCTCATTTTTTGAGTCAAAGAAATAATTAAGGAGAATTTTTTATCATTATCTCACCTTTTAATGCATGAAAATGAAGTATATACAAAAATGGACATTGTGAATAAAAGATACTCAAAATTCGAATTTTATTGACTAGGAAGGATTTAGAGTATGTAATTAATGTGTGGTCCAAATTTGGTTTTGTTTCAAATTCATTTGACCTCTTAAAAATATATAAAATACTGTAAGGACCCTGACCTCCATTTAGGGCTTATCATGTTTGCTTTGCTTAACCTTGATGCTTAGTTGATTGCTAATTACCTTTAGTGGTGATTAGGGTTTGTTGGTGCTTTGTTGAGAGCTGGAGGTGGTACTTGCAAATAACCCAAGTCTAGGGTTTGTGGACAAGTTTGTCACCTTGTGAGGTGTTCCTCCCTCTCTTTGCTTCCTCTAGTATTGAGAGGAAGGGTTGGGCTCATTGCTCGAGTTCCTTTGGGCTTGGTTGAGCTTTTTGGGCCTTGTGGTGCCTTGTCCTTGTTTCTTTGGACCTTGTGTCGAGCAAGAGTGCCCTGTGTCGGCATGTGGTGTGTCGCCCAGGGTGTGTGTCGGCCATGGTGGAGGTGTGTCGCCCATGGACCCCCTTTGACTCTCTTTGACCTCATTTGTGTCACCACTAGTGGACACTTGGTGCTTGATGCTTGCATGTGGCAATGGCCTTGGACATGTGTTTAGGGCATGTTAGAGTGGTGGCTTTGCTCATGGACAAGTGTCCCTAGGTGGGTGACACCTTGCTTTGTTCTACCTTGGTTTCTCCCCCATCCCCTCCTATATATGTGTTTCCTTTCCCTTGCTAAGGATCCCTTTAGTTCCTTAGTCTCCCTCTCCTTGGTGCACGACACCCTCTTCCTTTGCAAGCTTCGTGGCCGATCCTTGCCTTGGAGTCTCCTTCTTCCTCTAGTGGTGGTCGAACCCTAGAGTGCCTTGCTCTCTTCTTGTGGTGGAGCTTGGAGCTTGCTTAAGGCGGGTTACATAACTCCTAACCCTAACTACATTACTGACCGGCCTAAATCGCGCGTCCTAAAATTGGAGGCGTATTTGAGGTAGTCGAGCCTTCACATTTATAACCCGAATCCTTCTAGGCCCCCGCAACTTTGTTTACGGGGTCGAAGTAGTCATACGGGGTCGAACACAGGGACAAGGTGGGTCGTGTTGACGACTCTGAATCGACACTCTACACTCCGGTGGGTATAAAGAGATATTAAAGTTCCCCGAAAGGGAACAACAAGCTGTAACGATTAAATCAAAGAAAACTATCTCCAACTGGAGTTACAAGAAAGATTAAGATTTTGTCATTTAGCAGTTTTTAGGAATTTTCATGCAACAGAAAATAGAAAGAGAAACTGCAATTTGAGGCGTAATGCAAGGGATAAGACTTCAGTAAGACAAGCGGTAGCAGTAACACCCTGCACCCCTCCTCTCAGAGCAGGTGCCTCTAACCAAGCCTAAACACCCCTCTCGAGGTTGCTGGGCTCAAGTTAGAGTAGAATGATACTAAAACAACTCCGTTCCGGGCACTCTCGTACTCCAGAACCGGACCAAACACTAGAGCCACAACCCAACTCTCAAAGTAGTTGCGACGGGAAAGACGATTCGGTAGCTAAGCGAAACGCGATCCAAAACATGCAAGCTAGAGTTCGGATATCCAACACAGCAGTTACCCAATCATAAGGCACCAAGCACTAAACAAATAGCAATTAAGCGTTTCTATTTCCATAAGCAATGAGGGTCATAATACAATGCATAAGCTAAGAATTTAAATAACAAAATTAAAGATAGATGTCGCCTTCTTGATGTAGAAGAACGACAGACTGTTGTAGCTCTCCTGCCCGATATCGGTCAGGAGCCGAGCCCGATACGGCAGTGTCGGGCGGCACCCCCTCTCAGGCAGCGCGACTGACGACTGACTGTATCGCTCAAGGACCCTGGCCGATACGCTCATGTCGGGCGGCGCACCCTCTCGGGAAGCGACGACTGACGGGCGGAGCGTATCGGGTTCGATATCGTGTCGGGCAAAGAGTTACGAGTCTACTGTCGGGCACTCGTGTCGCTCATCTTCGCTGCCCGGTATCGGCCCGCAGTGTCGTCCAGGATAACACTAAGTGAGCCATCCCTTCCCTCTCGGGATGAGGGAAAGCTCACCTAGTGTCACCCGGCACAAGCACTGGGGCGCGATACTCTTGCTCTCACAGCTACCTTCGAAGGTGGCTCTCGAACTGTCTTGTCCGAATTCTCCAACTCTCCGACTAGTCTGACGACCACCTCTCCGACCCTTTATTTCGGCTTCCTGTAGCTGCTATTTATACCGGCGGTTGAAGGAGTTATGGTGCTGGAAATGCCACGTAGCTCCCTTATACGCCGGTCGATGGATGTGGACGGCCGATACAGGTATGTCTCGGCACGAGGTGCTGGCTATCGGTCACGTGGCTAGCGGCACGCCTGTCGGTGGGTGGCTGTGTCGCCCGACGAGTTTGGTTGTCGATGCGGCTTTGGCTCCCTGTCGGGTAGACGGTATGTCGGCCGACACGTCCTTCTTGCGCAACGCCCTTCTCCCCCGATCATTCTCGTGTCGCCCAGCCCCTGTCGGGCTGGGTTGTATCGGGCGTCAGGAAGGTCGAGATGGGCTTAAACTTATTGTGGGCCGGAATCGGCCTTATTGCACAAAAACGAGGAAAACTCTGTAGAAGATAGGAAAAACTGGAATAAGAGCGTTGCTTGGCCAATTATTGCGAAAATGCTAATAAAATAGAGGAAAATAGCAGAAAAGGATAGTTTTGATAACAGAATAAAGGGCAAAAACGTCACAAAATTTGGTGTTATCAACTCCCCCAAACTTAGCTTTTTGATTGTCCTCAATCAATATTTAAACTAAACTCCGTGTTGCTTCTTCTTGCACAGTAAAACTTTAAGGCTAAAGGGTAGCACAAGATTTGCGGTGTCTTGGAGGTAATGCTGTCTTAATGCGAACAAAAGACCTTGCCCTACTTGCCTTATTATTTAAGTAAAATTTTTCTTCTCCACAGCTTCAGCGAGACTTTGGTGTATGATTCCGAAGTTAGCTTCCACACGAAACAGCTTTATTTTAGGGACAGAAAGTTGTGTATAGGGTAGGCTAAAGCTTTTTGGGTTTTTCTTCTTGTTTCCCATTAGTCCATCCAGGTAAGGGTCCGTTAACGGGCAAGTGGTCCCTGCAGTCCAAGCCAGTTGGCTTTAGAGCAGTGATTTCACATCCTACGTACCACTGCCCCGGATCTACCATGCCTAAAAATGGGTAATTTTGGAAAACAAGTGTGTATATATATATATATATATATATATATTTTTTTTCTTTTCTTTTATTGGGCACAACTCTCATGATTTTATTCACACTCATAAGGCTTCTTTCTCTTTTTAGGATTTTTGCTGGGTAAGGGGAAAACAAAAGAGATATCTGCTATTTGGGCAGCTTTTTCCTTCTCCATACTCGTCTCTTAGCTGTTTGTGAGATTATTATTTTTCGAAAATTTTTGGATGGCAAGGCACAATCTTTTGTTTGTTTGAGACAGCATTATCAGAAAGATATGACAGAACTTGTAACTCGTTAAATATACAGAAAGTAAACTTTGCAATAAGTCACAACAAGTTTTTATTATTATTACAACAACTTTGTACATATATAAGTATAGGGAATCATAAGCAAAAATTTTCAAAGTTTTCAAGACTTTTAGCAAGAAGGAAAAAGGTTGTGTAAGAAGCTATATGTACACAAAAAGGGGTATATGTTATATGTACACTAAAAAAAAAATTATATGTACACTAATTGAAATGGATAGGACGAAAGGAGAAAAGTTTTGTACCTCCCTCACTGGTACATGGTACCACCCCAAACTTACTTCACACTCTGTCCCAGAGTTGTGAAGTAGATGAGGTAAGGAAATGTTAATCAGTGAGGGTTAGATGATCAGCGCGCCTGGGCTAGATAAGAGCTCCCACACATATTCTCCTCTTTTGCTGTGATAGTCGATGTGGAGGAGCTGATCAGGCGTTGCCTCGTTTGTCATCCATTCCAGGACGAAGACGCCGCAGTCGTTGGATAGTTGAATTTGCTGCGGGCTGCGGTGGTAGAACTGGAGTTCATGCCAGCTTCTTGCTTGCATTCCCAGGAATGGTTGTATCAGTGCTGCTATATCGATATAGTACTTTCGTACTAATCGTTCGAGAGATGTCAGCGCTGTCGATGTACAAGGCACTGGATGGTCTTTGTTGCTGTCCGAGATGTTGTAGAAAATCCCTGCTCGTTGTTGGGTGTACACCGTTAAGAGCGTCCAGTGGTTGTTGTGCAGGATTGGAAGGAGAATGGTATCTGGGACTCTGCATTCCAACTCTGCTAGGAAAGCTTCCTTCGCCCCTTGCTCATCGGCTAGGCAAATGTCGTTGAACAACATTGGATCTGCTATGCATGCGTGTTCAGACTTGTTTCGTAGTATCTGGATGTAGGCGACCGCCACAGATAACGCCAGACATCCTCCCTCTTTTACCATGTCCCTTAAGTCGTCAATCGGGACTATGACATTGCCTGTCGAGTAGGCTACGTCTGCAGGGTTGGAGTCAGCCAACTTCATGTGGATTTCGTTGACCTGTTCCTGCGTGAGGGTAGCGCATGAGAAACGGTCAAAGTTGTGGATCGACTCCTCCTTGTTCTGAGGCGAGGCTTGTTCGTCGTGTCCGAAAACTTGTCGCAAGATGTTTATCTGTTTGCCTGCCCCACAGACGTTCGTCTCTGCTTCTGCTTCTTTTTCAGGAGGGCTACTGTGTTGAGATGACTCTTCTTCTGCTGTTCCCCGGCAACGGTGCCAGAAAGTTGACCGGCCTAAATCGCGCGTCCTAAAATTGGAGGCGTATTTGAGGTAGTCGAGCCTTCACATTTATAACCCGAATCCTTCTAGGACCCCGCAACTTTGTTTACGGGGTCGAAGTAGTCATACGGGGTCGAACACAGGGACAAGGTGGGTCGTGTTGACGACTCTGAATCGACACTCTACACTCCGGTGGGTATAAAGAGATATTAAAGTTCCCCGAAAGGGAACAACAAGCTGTCACGATTAAATCAAAGAAAACTATCTCCAACTGGAGTTACAAGAAAGATTAAGATTTTGTCATTTAGCAGTTTTTAGGAATTTTCATGCAACAAAAAATAGAAAGATAAACTGCAGTTTGAGGCGTAATGCAAGGGATAAGACTTCAGTAAGACAAGCGGTAGCAGTAACACCCTGCACCCCTCCTCTCAAAGCGGGTGCCTCTAACCAAGCCTAAACACCCCTCTCGAGGTTGCTGGGCTCAAGTTAGAGTGGAATGATACTAAAACAACTCCGTTCCGGGCACTCTCGTACTCCTGAACCGGACCAAACACTAGAGCCACAACCCAACTCTCGAAGTAGTTGCGACGGGAAAGACGATTCGGTAGCTAAGCGAAATGCGATCCAAAACATGCAAGCTAGAGTTCGGATATCCAACACAGCAGTTACCCAATCATAAGGCACCAAACACTAAACAAATAGCAATTAAGCATTTCTATTTCCATAAGCAATGAGGGTCATAATACAATGCATAAGCTAAGAATTTAAATAACAGAATTAAAGATAGATGTTGCCTTCTTGATGTAGAAGAACGACAAACTGCTGTAGCTCTCCTGCCCGATATCGGTCAGGAGCCGAGCCCGATACGGCAGTGTCGGGCGGCACCCCCTCTCGGGCAGCGCGACTGACGACTGACTGTATCGCTCAAGGACCCTAGCCGATACGCTCATGTCGGGCGGCGCACCCTCTCGGGCAGCGACGACTGACGGGCGGAGCGTATCGGGTTCGATATTGTGTCGGGCAAAGAGTTACGAGTCTACTGGCGGGCACTCGTGTCGCTCATCTTCGCTGCCCGGTATCGGCCCGCAGTGTCGCCCGGGATAACACTAAGTGAGCCATCCCTTCCCTCTCGGGATGAGGGAAAGCTCACCTAGTGTCGCCCGACACAAGCACTGGGGCGCGATACTCTTGCTCTCACAGCTACCTTTGAAGGTGGCTCTCGAACTGTCTTGTCCGAATTCTCCAACTCTCCGACTAGTCTGACGACCACCTCTCCGACCCTTTATTTCGGCTTCCTGTAGCTGCTATTTATACTGGCGGTTGCAGGAGTTATGGTGCTGGAAACGCCACGTAGCTCCCTTATACGCCGGTCGATGGATGTGGACGGCCGATACAGGTATGTCTCGGCGCGAGGTGCTGGCTATCGGTCACGTGGCTGGCGGCAGGCCTGTCAGTGGGTGGCTGTGTCGCCCGACGAGTTTGGTCGTCGATGCGGCTTTGGCTCCCTGTCGGGTAGACGGTATGTCATCCGACACGTCCTTCTTGCGCAGCGCCCTTCTCCGCCGATCATTCTCGTGTCGCCCAGCCCCTGTCGGGCTGGGTTGTATCGGGCGTCAGGAAGGTTGAGACGGGCTTAGACTTATTGTGGACCGGAATCGGCCTTATTGCACAAAAATGAGGAAAACTCTATAGAAGATAGGAAAAACTAGAATAAGAGCGTTGCTTGGCCAATTATTGTGAAAATGCTAATAAAATAGAGGAAAATAGCAGAAAAGGGTAGTTTTGATAACAGAATAAAGGGCAAAAACGTCACAAAATTTGGTGTTATCAACTACCTTCTTTTATGTTCTTATATGTTCGGCTATGCATGTTGCTAGTTTAGTTTCTTGCTTAGTCGCTTCTTGTTGGCCGAACCTATGTTCTAGGGTTTCTTGGTGAGCAACACCCCTTTCTCTCCTTGGTCTAGAGGAGTGAGCTTGAGTTCTAGTAATATGGGCAATACTCCTCTCTCGCGTAAGTTGAGAGGTGAGCTTGTATTCTAGTGGCTTGAGCAACACCCTCCTCTCACCATGGACTTGAAAGGTGAGCTATGTAGTAGTTGTGGACCTTGGTTGTGGTTGAACCTTGTGTTGCCCGATTGGTGTTAAGAAGCTTGGCAAGACCCCTCTCTCTTGATAGTTGAGAGGAGAGTCATCTTCTTGATCCATTAGGGTTTTGGTGCCCTTGTGCTTGAGGTTGGTGGTGACCCTGTCGGGTTGCATCTTAGCCAATATGGCTTGGGGTTGGCGTTTCCTGATACCCCTCTTGACCTAGAGCCTTGGACGTTATGTTGTTGTGGTTGTGTCGGGCATTGCACCTGGTTCCTACCTTGTGTGTGTTGGGCATCACACCTTGATGAGTACCCTGCTCGATACACTTAACCTATGAGATGGTTTGGTGTTGTTGTGCTTTGAGGTGTGGAGTCTATTAGTTAGTTCTGTGATGTTGTGATGGGTGTCACACTAGTCTTTGCCCTGTGTGTCGGCCAATAGGTCCAGGCTTGGCTAGCTGAGCGACAGGCTCCTTGTTGCCCGGTTGAGCTGCATCTTTTGGGCATTGTTCCTTGTTGTGTGGTGATGCCCGACAGAGTGTCACCTAGTATCCCTAAGTCGTTGCCTTTTGATGCATGTTGCACCTGATGAGCGACACACCCATAGGATCAGTTTCTCGATAGGCTTCGTGGTCGTCGTACCCTTGATACCCAACGCAGCGTTGCCCGACTTGAGGTGCACGAAACGCGTTGCACGATACAAATGTACGCACGAGATGGCTTGGTGCCTTGGGTGCCCGATGCATGTGGTTGCAAGACACATGCTGCACGATACACCTAGATGCACGATACATCCTGAGATGGTAACTTGGTACCTTTGCTTAGTGCTTGATCGATATGTGGCTGGTTGGCTTGGCCGTTTTGAGGTTTGAGTGTTGGGTGATAGGGGAGAGTACCCTACCCTATACCACCTTTGGTGAGGGTAGTGGGTGTTTCTAGTGAGGGTCTTGTTACTTATATGGATAACCTATATGCTAGATCTTGTTCTATGATGTCACGATTGGTTGACAATAGTAACCCTTGATATGCTTGATGGTAATTGCTATAGTAAGTGCACATCTATGTAACTTGACATGACATCTTATGTATTTATGATCATCTGGAATTATCTGTTTAATGCTGAGGAAATGGTAAGCATATAAGATGCTTTGCTTAATGATATGACCTATGTCTAGGATCACAGGTTGAGGCATGGATGACAAAGTATATACTCATCAATATTGCCCTATGATTGATAATACAATCTTTTTGTACTAACCATGCAGGTGATGCATAGCCAGGTAAAGAGCTATGAGGTATATATGTTGAGTAACATTACTTTGATGGTTACTCTTGATGATGAGATAACATACATGATGTGTTTTGGTCTGAGGACCTGAGTTTGGTTAAAGTGTCTAAGAGAGTGCCTTGAAAGGCAGTGACACTATGTGATGAGGGATTGAGATCCCGTGGCAATGTAATGATCCTTGAGATGGATCTAGATGATTGGCAAGAGGCCAAGTGATAACATGTAATGTTGGATCCTTGTGATGGATCAGGATGATGTTGATTACAATAAAAGCATGATATTGAGTTTCATGTTGTTTATTCTTGTTATAGTCTGCATGCTATACAACTTGGTTGCCTCAACAATCCACTTAAAATATACTAACTAATCACAGTGGAATATATCATGTAGTTTGCCCTGGGCATAGATCCATCATCGTCAGGAGCTGGTGATGGTGAAATGGGTTCTCCTGTGGGTTAACCCGGAGCACATATTGTTGAATATGTGAGGTTTCTCCTAGCCTAAAATAGTGAGGATTCAAGTGCAACTACGGTTGCAGACTCGGGATATGTATAGACCATGGTGAACAGGCCCATGGCTCAGGATATGTGATATGGGAGCATGAATGCATTCATGGCTCAGAGCACGGTGAACGGGCCTGTGGCTCAGTTTCACTAGCGCCGAGACCTGTACCGAGGCGGGATAGGCAGAGGGTAGCCTGCGGGAGCTGACCCTGTGGCTGAGGCCACTTAAGCAAGAGATTGCAGTCCTGCTTGTGTTGTACTCGTGCACTGACCACGAGGCGGAGAGGTCGTGGAGTCCGACTCTTCCATCGACCTTGTATGGCATCGACTCCGGGTTTCGCAGCCGTCGGTTGGATCTGAGCAGTACGACTCACTTCCTCAGGGCATAACAATACATAATTCAGCCGAATAGTATTTACTGCTTAAGGAAAAACACAGAACATTGATTGAGGCCTTGCTTGTGTAGTTAATCTCGTTATACTTGCAGTTACTTATACGTTCCTTATGTTCTGAGGTAAGATCTTATAAATCTTATCTTGTTAATCATGTTCCATAAAGAGATGCTTGGTTATCTGCCTTCCGTACAGCCTGGTAAGCTTGATGGTATGAATAACCTTGCTATATGGACTGCTCTTGTTATACCTTTTATCAGTTATCTGCTGTTGTTGCTTCATCTTCTAAGCAACTGTAGTTTTGGCGGGGAGTTATGTTTCTCGCTGGGACTGTGTGTCTCACCCCGCTGGTTTATAGCCATTTTAGGTGTTCGAGCTAGACGTAGTGGTGGTCACGGAGTTGCGGCCGAGCAGCAAGAAGAGCAGTAGAAGGCAAGAGATGGACATGTTGTTGTTTTGGTCATTTTGTAGTAGAGTCTTCGAGTCATCCCTGTACTCTCAGGTCCTTGGAGGTGTTTTGACGTTGTTTCACGATGTATAGCCGATGACGTTTTGTATATCCTGCTGCTGGCCGGATGTGGGCCATTCTGTATGTATAAACAGGTGATGAACTCATGTGATGGCTGACAGCTGATCTCCTAAGCTGTGGATACGTGTCAAGATCTTGTAAATGTTTATATAACCTATTTCTTGCAGGATGGGGACCTAAATGTAACATTTTCTTAGTGTATCTACTTTCTGCAATCAGTTTTAATTAACCCGTGTTTTTGGTAATTTGTGATTTATGGTGTTTTCGCACGTTTTCGCGTAACACCTCACTGTCTGTGTGATAATGGGATGTGTTTCCACAAATACAATGTCAATCCATTTAACACATGCAATGTAAATATTAATTAATTGTTGGTCAAAATTAGTCGACTTGAGATCACATATTTAAAATAGTAGAAGAGAATTTAGAAGGAGAGTTTGATTATTTTATTTCTTTTAACATTGCAAAGTTCAAATAATTGAATACAATGTGATAAATATATTAATTTTGAAACTACAAAATGTGGATTTTAACACATCACCTTTCCAACACAACTACGAAGCGTGATATGAAAATAGAAATATCATTATGGATGATAAGAGGTTATAAAATTTATGGACGATTAAAAATGGTTAATTGTTACATAGTTATAACATTATTTTAAACAACTATGAATTATATGGGAATGAGCAATTGCAGACAACAATTTTTAATTAACACATTGAAATCACATTGTATATTCTTGCTATACAACTATTCATGTAGATGTAAAATAAAGTTCTTTTTTCTTTTGCCTCTATTTTGTGATTTTTTTATAAAATGAAATAATATGTCTCGGCCTTAGTTATATGGAAATAAGACATTATGGTAATTATGTAAGGAATGGTACAACTCTCATATTTTCTCTCTTTCTTTGTGATTACAAATAAAATGTAATGGTAATTTAGTTAATGTAATATTTTTTATAAACAAATAAAAGCAAACGATAATACATTTTCTCTTAAATATCTCATACAAAAGATATGAAAGATAATAAAGGAAATTCACAAACAAAAGATAATTAGTTTAACCACAAAGTTGGACTTTAGTAATTAACAAAGAGAAAGACGTTTTTCACATATTCTTACCTTTTCATATATTGGAGTTAAGATAATGCCAATGTTTAATTAAAGGACAAAAGATATTAAAAAATTTAAGTCCACTTGGACTAGAAAGTTCTAGACCCTGAACACCTATAAAAGAGACCCCCCTTATCCTAGCATACCAAGGAAAAGCACACTAGCCTATGTTCTTACAAATCACATCCAATAACTGCCTCAAAGATTAGAAAGACCATCTTAGGATCAACTTTGCTCCAAGCAGACTAGCCTATTTTCTTGTAAATCACATCCAGTCGCTACCTCAAGGATCAGAGATATAATCTTAGGATCTACATTGCTCCAAGGTAAATGGGTCATGCTGTTGAGCACAATTATTTATGGTTGTTTGCATGTTAAGTATAAAGTAGACATTGTCATTTCAAGTTTAATGTTTTAATCATGTTCACTATATCACTACTTTATGATTGCTATATGCTATGTCCTATGTTTATAATGATCACTATGATTATAGCTTATGATTAATGACTCATGAAAATCATGTAAATGATCAAGAGGGAGAAATCTCATAATGTTTAAGAGATCATGTTAATGGGGAGAAATCACATCATGTTAAGTTCAAGAATCATGATTATGTTAATGTTAATGTCATGTTAATGATCAAGTTAATTAGAATTGAAATAGTCTTTATATGATCCTGAATCATGGACCTCAAAGGGTCGTCAAGGGCTTTCCTAGCAATCATGTGCTCCTAAGGGGGCATCATAGAGGGATGCATACATTTTCTTTTCAATTCTTCATGTTATTAATGATATTCAAGAATGCTTATAGTTAATTCATGTCAAGTTTTCTTACATGTCAAGTATATTTACTTTTCTCTTATTATAAAGTGCCAGTACTGTTTACTGATGTGTTATTTTTCCCCTTCGCATGGCTGGGGATGCGATGTCCCCAGGAATTGGAGCAAGTAAGGACTCAAGAGAAGCAAGCAAGGACTAGAATACCTTGAAGAGATAACTGGCGGGGTGCCATCCATACTAGGCGATCCAATGTTATAAAGATGTTTACTTTTATGTTTAGGTTTCCATGTTTAGAAATGTTTAGACATGTTATAGAGCTCAACTATAATTTTCTATGTAAAGAATAATGTATGAATATCAATGGTGATTTATGTATTTATTTGCTATGATTTCATAAATGTGACATTCCTCCTTCAAGATAAAAGCTTCCACTCAATTATGATATATGTCTAATGGAGGGGTGTTACAAGGACGTTCATGAGGGGTTATCTTCCTCTCATAATAAATAGTGAGCATGTCATGCATACAAGTAAATGAATGAGGAAATTGAGAGGAGGTTGGACTCCTCGTCCTTTATTTGGGAAGGGCCTAACTTGTGATAAATGCATGATTTGCGTCGATTATTGGTGTTCATAGAGTAAAGAATCATTCCAGTTTGCTACCCCATATTCATCATGGAGGTTCTTGTAGTGATCATGAAGGAACAAAACCTGAGTGGTAGGCCTTTCCACTAAGAGAGGTGTCCAAGAACTTCACAGACGCTAGTAGAGGTAGTATCTGGTGGAAGTGTCTACCTCACAAAGAAGATGAAAACCCTAATGCCTCTTGACACTCGATCAAAGTAGGAGATGTGTTTGACGTTGGTGTGTTAGATATTGGCAAGGTGTGCATCCCCCACAAATCTCTTGTCATATCACATGTGAGGAAGAAGCGCCCTAGGTCTTGGTGTTGTGTATGAAGATGAGTGTGCATTAGAGGTGCGGGCAGAGGGTGCTCCACCTAGCAATTACCAAGGCTGTAAACTCCCTAGACTATAAGGCGGTGGCGGCTTGGAGGCACTTTGATGGTTTCTAAGTTGTATGGACCCTGATGAACAAGCGAAGAGCAAGATTCTACGACCTACCTATTGTCAAAAACTAGAAGTGAGGAAGAAAGACACCCTCTAAAACCTCACATCACCTGCAAGAGAGATATTGGTTCCTATTAGAAGTCAATTAGGCAATGATTTTGGGACTTCTCATAGATTCCCTTATGATTGAGGTTGTCAAAGAGTCTTCCTACTTCTAGTTCTTTAAAGTAGGGGAGTGCAATTCACACATTCCTATCTCTTGTTACATGAAGGCAAGAAGGGTGAGGATAACATGTGGGCCAATTATATCCATCCTTGGCAAATCCTCACCCTAGGTGTGGCTCACATAAGTGATGGGAAAGGAGAGGGGATTTGACACAGGTTAGGAAGGTTCACTTGAAGTTCGACCCCTGTGAGGATCCATTTATGAAGAAATAGAAGTGGGTGGCCTATGTGGACTACTAGATCAAATATGGACAACCACTCCATATACAAATAAGGTAATTGGTTTATCTTGCTTTTGATTGGATGATTTAAGTCTAATATTCAACACTTCATTGAAATTAATATTTAACTCTGATTGGATTAAAACTTATATGGTTTTTTTATTGTGTTTTCAAGATCTAGTCAATGGTCTAGGTTACCTGACATTTGTTGTATTTGTTTTCAAATGGTTTTAGACTTACCATAATTAGGGTTTAGTAACCTAATTAAATCAAGGATTATTATTATAGGTTTCACATTAAGTTATCGGTCTCCCTATTGCCAAGTTTTATGGTATGATCTATATAGCTTAAAACACACAAATATCCTGCATGTAAGTAAAGTAGTGCACATAAAGTTATCTATCTCCCTAACACCAAGTATTAGGGTATGATCTATATAGAGAAAGTTAAAGGAAAGTGAAAAATGAGTTGAAGGTTATGCAACTCGCCTTAAGGATGAAGTCGGATGTACAAATAGAAAGGTAGCTCGAAAAGAGAGAGAAGAAACCTTAACTTGATAACTCCACATGTCCAAGCTAGATCCTTCTATGAGAATAAGGAAACCCTAGGTTAAAGAAGAAGAAAGAAGATGTTCTTCAACCTTAAGCTCATACTCCACCAAGAACATTGTGGATCTGACCAAGAAGGAATAGAGAGATAGGACAACAACAAAGAAAACAAAGGAAAGGATATGATCTTACTTGCTTAAGCCAAGGATCAAGGTAGGGAAGCTTCACACAACCCAACAAAGGGTAGATCCAAACCCTAGATGCACCTAAAAGAAAGATCGACCAATCTCCTCCTCTAGAGCTCCTTCTTATCCACCAAACAAGAGGGATGAATCTCCAACCATCAAGAAGGATAAGAGAGAGTGTAAAGCATTTGGTTGGGTGGAAGGAGAGAGGTATATTAAGCTTAGGGTGAGAGAGAGAGGTGAGTAGAGGTGTCAAAACATGCATGCCATGTGTCCAAAATTCAAAATCAGTCCCTATCCATGCATGAAGAAGTTACATCACATGTTTACCATAATTTTCCTTAGTTCATGCTAAGTGGGATTACTAAGATGTACTATCATAGTTCCCATCAGATTATGTTGGGAAATGCGGGCACAAAGTATAGTAATGGAAACAAAAATTTTATCTATTTGTATTCCCATAACAGCAAAATCGCGTCAACTACTATGAAATAGAAAGGATGGTTTTAACGAGTTATACCTTGTCTTGGAGCAAGTCCAGTGACAAAACTTACTTCTTTGCAACTGTTGACTAGTTGCTTTTGGACGGTGGTTGTGCAGCTCCTGGTCTTCACCATGAATAGCTGTCTACGCAACTTCTACAGTGACTCTGGTCTCACCATGGACTGCATGTTAACTTTGCTCTTTGAGCAGCAGCCAAAAGACTCCTACCTCTAAAATAGTCCATACGGACCAACTAGAACTCCTGTCGTTCACCAAGAATGGACATGAAGGAGTTGTCCCTCTCGTTGGTGTATTAGTCACCAACCTTCTCTCCCACAACATCAACTTCTCAATTGTTCTCTCCCGTTGGTTGTCCCTCCCCAGTCGGGTAGGAATTTCCTGGGCTCTCTCAGTTACTACAACTAGAGAGGAAAATAGTTGTCAGAGGAACTAATTCTCAGTTGTCTGTGTTGTCTCTTGGGAATCCCCCAGTACCCCTCCTTTTATAGGTGAGATTAGGGTCAGGTTTATCAATCTATATAGGATTGTGTGGGAGTGGGGACCAGAATAACTTGAACTTTCACAACATGAGAGATGACAAACTGTCATCTGGCAAACTCCGACGATCATCTAGTATGGGAGGAGGTTGTCTCGCATTGCCAAACAGCCATTTGGCAGTTTCCCAGTCGCATATAAATTTGGCAATTTTAATTCCAATTAATATCACATATTAATTTACTTGCGCTCCAAGTATGTGCAATAGAAACTATTCGGGAAACATCCCGAACCTTAGTTTGGCCCAACCGAGATGTCTCACCCAGGTGAGACACCCATCTCTCTCACCATACACCCGTCTAGTGAGTCAAGTCATTTGGTTCAATCATATTGAACTGGTTGGTTCAAGGGAAGAACTTAGCCAATTGAAACTCTGATTATCCTGACAACCTAAACGGCCATCTCAACACTTGAGATGTTTGTCTGGATGCCCAAACGGCCATCTCACTCAGTGAGATGGTTATTTGGCAGACCACTCAGTCAATTTGATCTTTTGTGTGATTTGAATACCTAAACACTTTAGTAATGAATCCAATTGTCATTCCAAATCAATCTCATCTTCTAGATGAGTTCCTATGTGTGCGACCCTATAGGTCCCATGTTATGTTTCTAGTGAATGTCCATAACTATCTTATGACATCACAAGCAAGGATTGGTGACTAGTCACACATCAATGCTACCCAAGTGAATGGAAAGTTAGAGAACAACTTCAACCTACAATATGTGTAAGGTGTTGTAGTGATTGTATAATTCCTTTATCTCTGATATCCAAGATGAACTTGAGGCATGGATGGTTACCCTGTCAATGTTCAATCCATGTTCCTTGAACCAAGAGCATACTGTCTGAGACAATGTGACCTCAATATCATATATTCATTCACATGTGCAAGCACATGCATTTCTCAATCTCTCTTATCAAGTGTCTAGGATATCATACTCCAGTAAGAGGTAAAAATCACATATCTATCACTCACAGTCTATCCCCATGTGTCAAAGTCACCCAATCATCATCGTTCTAACAACCCATGTTTCACGACTGCGTTTGATGATGTCAAAGTGTACCCAATGACATGTGACGAGTTAGTGATTTCAGATCTAAGAATCACAATCACCACCTTCACTATGAGAGATGACTATGAACACCACAACCATGCGTCACTCTCAAGGTGAGTCTATCTGATGCACTCTTCCCTAACATGTATCTGTGTGCTTGGTTTGATATGTCCATATCATGAATACTGAGATTCAGTCATCAACCAACACACACTCTGATCTTAGGTGTTATTGTTATCTATCGATCTTCCACAATAACAACCGATCAAGGACATAATGAGAATATTTATATGTACTCTTAACATTTGTATGATCTCATCCACAAGGGTAGTAACTTTGAATACATACGTCATTAAGTAATATAATTCTCTAGATATTCATAGTGTTTCTTCAGTATCTCATAACTAAATAAAATAGAATGAATTAGAAGCTTGGCTTTATAAGTATTAATCAAATCCTTTATGGTATATGCCATGTCAATTATCACACGATTGGATCTATGGGATACCTGTAACGACCCCATTCTCCGGCAACCCCCGACTAAGGAAGGCCAAGAAACTAGAGACGTTATCCCAAAATAGGATTAGATGGTTTTGCACATAATCAGAAATAATTAATAAATTTTACTAAACTAACTAAACTTGATTCAAGATAATAAAAAAAATTCTTTTCCAAAGTTTACAAAATATGGGTTCTAGGATTTACCGAGAAATAGACTATCTATATATATCCTCTAGGCCTTACTTCATTTATTTTGCTTCAATGCCTTCTTTCTTTGAATATCTGATTTCCAGCAAGAATATCCTAAAAATGTCGACAATCAAAATGTTAGTCAGTATGATAAGTCATATCGGTATGTTGGGGAAAGAAAAATTTCACAGATAATGCTAACAACATAATTCAACAATTAATGTCTAACAAACCAAATTAAAAATTTCACCATGACTACCCAATCTAGGTTTCTCCACCCTCCGTTGTAACCCCTTAGGGCCTCATACTGTAGTATTCACTATCTTCCCCTATCCAGGAGGATGACTTCATCATGTCTCCCCCTATCCAGGTGGGTGACTTCTCATGTCTCCCCCTATCCAGGAGGGTGACTCCTCATATACCCCCTATTCAGGCTCATACCAAAACATGCCTCCCCCTATCTAGATGGATGGCCTTTCCATAGATCCAGAGGTGGCCTAGATTTGGACTAAGTCATGTTCATATATAATGTGATAATCATAGTCACTTTAAAGTTGGCATGGAATGAAATAAACATTCAAGCATATAATTTCAACCATGCAAGGAAAACCTTAGAGAAACTGTGTGAAACTACAATGGATAATCTTAGGTGTAACCACATACCTGTCCCATGAGGATTTGCAGTCCAAAGAGGAATAGTAGAATTAACCGCACAATCAAGCAAGTCAACCTGAAATTCATTACATACACCCATGTGTCACTACATGACTCTAAGTCCTATCAAAGGGGTAACTTGATTCTCAAGTTCAGTTTTATGTCAACTTTCTTATGTCTTTATCCATATTACTCTTTTACTCCAATTATTGCTCCTTTCCACTTCCTAAATTCACAAACCCTACTTTAGGTTCCATATACATAATTGTGCTAAAAAAAGGTATCTTTTATGCAAAAGTCCCAATTTTATCCTTTTTAAATCAAATTATGGTTAGAGAGGTGAGAAGATGAATACTTGACACTTTTATGTTTATTAGGTTTATGAACCCTAATTCCATCATTTCATACATCTTTATGCATAAAGAAACCCTAACTCTACAAAACTGGGATTTTAATATCCATATGATTCCAAGGTTTTTTTTTCATTCATAAAAGATCAAACTTTGATTATCAACATTGACTAAGTCTATTAGACTCATCAACATTCACAAATTAGGGTTTTACATAGATTAAAAGTAGCCCAAGTGGGTGACTCGACAATCTCCAATGAAGGGACCCGGGTTTGACTCTAGGTGAAAACCCTCAGAGTGAAATAAAGGCCTCATGTTACTGAGCATGCCGCAGTGCCCCCATGTATGCAGCTAGTTCCAGGGTTTACCCTTGGCTGGGTGGGGTCCAATAGTGTCTGATCCCAGGAGGGGTTCCTCATTATAAAAAAAAAAGTATTAAAGACATCAACTTTGAACATATTTTTAATCAGAAGTAGATACTAATTATGAATATATTTTTATCATGTAGCTTGCATTTTTCATCAAAATACATATATTACTTATGATTTTTGGCCAAACAACGGATTTTTAATCAATTTTACAAGATATAACCATTTCGTTGATTTTCTAACAGAGAGTCAGTATACCTCTTTTTTTGGAAAAATATTGGTCGTTAGATCCCGAATCTCCTTTGATCGGGCCAGGATCGGGTGGCTCATATCTCTCATGCCCACTCAGCTGCTTGAACATGCAGGGAGAGCCTTGGGCCATTTATCTCCTCGCGAGTTAGCAGTTGACTCAGATCCCACGATGTCCACTCTTCCTCCTACCTTCATTTCTGCAACAAATCTCATGACGGCAGTGTGACTATGAACTCATCAGAGAGAGTGCAATCGTGTGCTAGAGAGAGAGAGAATATAGATGATAACCAACCATTTGAGTTCATGGGACTAGGGCCAAGTCAGGGGTGTTCATATATATAGGTGTTGGGGCTTGATTTAGGGTTTCCAACCCTCGCCATCGTTGCATTTTTGGGCAAGATTAGGCATTTTCTCTAGAGGGTTCCACATCCCTCGAGACCTAGGTTAGGATGGTTGAATTCTCTCCTAAATCCAAACCAGCAATCACCTCATTTGCTGACGCACCAGGTTGCAAGAAAATCGAGATCAAAGATCTCATTTATACTGTGTAAGCCTTCTCCTGTTCAAACTAGGCAATGCACAGGTGACATTGGATCTTAGATCCAATGGCTGCTATCACGTGTGCCAAGATATAATCTTTTGGAAATCCAATTTACATGTGACATTTAATACTTTCCCAAATTATTTCCAAACCTTAAGGATTTTTGTAAAATCCATATCTCCTAATCCATTAAGCTTTTCAATCCCAAATTTTGAGGGAAAGTTCTTGATGACATAATCTATCATCGGACACAATTTTGAATCAAAACTCGAAAAGAATAACTCTTTTTATACATATGCAAGTCATGCACCAAAAAGGCATATATAATGCATTAAAACACATATTTCCTCTTTCTTCCTTTTCCATTCTCTTAATTTTTTTCTAGATATTAGAAGGCAAGTGGTACTAAAACCATCCTATTGTGGCCACTTATGCCACCTTCTAGAGAATTCCTTATTTTTTTTAAATAAAACATAAATTATTTTCTTCCTTCTTGCCTTTTCCTTTATTAAAGATTTTTCTTTTGTTCTTTATCCATCCATTGACATATTAAAATAGGAAAAATCACGAAATTCATAATTCAAGACAATTTTGCAAAGAAACCCAAGTTGTAAAACAATGCACACAAACTGTCAAGAAAACCTCTTTTTATTAAATAATTGCATAATAATACAACCAAAATTGGGGTTATAACATCCTTCCCCACTTATAAGAATTTTGTCCTCAAAATTCATCTAATCATACAAACAATTCAGGATATGATCTTTCCATGTCCGTCTTCAGCTCCCATGTGGCTTCATCCTCTCCATGGTGCTTCTAGAGAACCTTTACCATCTCTATCTTTTTGTTTCTAAGTTCTTTGGCCTTAATATCTAGTACTCTCACAGGTGGCTCAGGATATGTCAGGCTCCCTTGGAACTCAATAGGTATAATGATCAACACATAGCTTGGATCCTTCACATATCACTTCAGATTGGATACATGGAACACATAATGCATCATGCTATATTGTGGGGGTATGTCTACATGGTATGCTACTTCACCAATATGTTTTAGAACTTCAAACGAACCCATGTATTGGGGACTCAATTTTCCTCTATTCTTGGCTATAGCTCAGATGGGTCGGATCTTCAGAAATACATGTTCACCCACAATGAAATGTAAATCAATCAACTTTGCATCCGCATACGACTTTTGTCGATCATGGGCTTTCTTCAGACTCTACCTGATCAAAGTGACTTTGTCAGTGTAAATCTAAAGTTCCTATGACCTTAACAAGGTCCACTCACCAACCTCATCCCAGTGAATTGGAGACTGACATGGCCTCCCATATAACGCTTCGTACAGAGGCATCCCGATATTGGCTTGGTAGCTATTATTATAGGCAAACTCAGCTAAAGGCAAGTACTGCTCCCATGATCCACCCCAATCAAGCACACATGCTCTCAATAGGTCTTCTAAAGTCTGGATCATTCTCTCTAACTATCCATCAGTCTAGGGGTGGTAGGCGGTACTAAATTTCAGCCTTGTCCCAAGTTCTTCATGCACCTACTTCCATAGCTTCGAGGTGAACTTGGGGTCACAATTAGATATAATTGATCTTGGAATACCATGCACGCGGACTATATCCTGAATATATAGCTCAACTAAGTCTGACACTTTGGCAGTAATCTTCAAGGCAAGGAAATTTTCAACTTGGTTAAGTGACCCAACACAACCCATATAGCATCATGACCTTTCTTGGTCTTGGGGAGACCCACCATAAAGTCTATGGTGATCTGGTCCCATTTCCAATAAGAATTCTCAATCGATTGCAGTAATCCTCTGGGTCGTTGGTGTTCAGCCTTCACCATTTGACATGTGAGACAACTGGCCACATATGCCGCTATGTCCCTCTTCATTCCATGCCACCAAAAATACCATTGCAAGTCCTTAAACATTTTGGTAGTTCTAGGGTGTACATTATACTTAGAACCATGAGCTTCTTGTAGGATATGAGTCTTCAAAGGTGACTCCTCATGAAACCAAATATGATTCTTGTATCAGATCCCTCCATCCACACCCAAGGACAAGTGTGTCTGAGGTTTCTCCAATAAACCTCTCATCTTCCCAAGCTCTGGGCTCGCCAGCTGGGCAACTACTAAATTGGTCAGCAAGTCAGGTTTTATCTAAATGTTAGCCAAATGAATCCGGTCTTCTAACGGTTATGGGTCCCATCAGGAATACTCCTCCAGCTCCCTCCACTGAGTGTATAATGCGGCTTCACACCTAAGTTGCTTCCGACTAAGAGCATCTACCACTACATTGGCCTTCCCTGGGTGATATACGCGATGGTGAAATCATAGTCTTTCATATATTCCATCCAGCATCTTTGTCTTAAAATGAGGTCCTTCTAAGTCAGGAAATACTTCAAGCTCTTATGATCAATGAGAATTTCAAAGGTAGCACCATATGTTCATGAGGTTCATAAAAACACTTGGGGCATTAGACAGTCCAAACAACATGACTAAGAACTCATAATGGATATAATGTGTGCGGAAGCGATTTTCGGTATGTCTTCATTCTTAACTCGTAATTGATGGTACCCAGACCTTGGGTCAATTTTGAGAAAGACTCAAGCCAACTTAAGTTGGTCAAACAGGTCGTCGATTCTGGGTAGAGGGTATTTTTTTATGGTAGCTTGGTTTATCATCGATAGTCAATGCACATGCGGAGAGATCCATCCTTCTTCTTTACAAAGAGAACTGGAGCTCCCCAGGGTGAGGTACTAGGCCTAATGAAGTCCTTGTCTAGCAATTCCTATTTACTTGTTCAGCTCTAACAACTCAGCAGAGGCCATCCTATAAGGTGCCTTGGAGATAGGGTTCGTTTTGGGAGCTAACTCTATGGTACAATCCACCTCTCTCTCTGGAGGCATACCAGGTAAATCATCTAGAAACACATTTGCATAGTCCCAAAATACCTCTATCTCTCCTAAGGGTTTAACCTTAGGTTCAGGTTCTGTGACAACTGCGAGGAAAGCCTGACACCTTGGCTATCATTTGTTCTACTTTTAAGTCTGACACGTACAGACTAGTGGTCGCATCCTTCCTCCCTCCAATGGTCAAGGATAGGTGACCATGTCTCTTTATCAAGATCTTTTTCTCCCTATAATCAATATGGGCTCTATAGGTAAAAAGCCAATCCATGTCGATTATCACATCAAAGTCATTCATGTCCAACAAAATAAAATTGGTAGGGAAATCATGACTTAAATATTTAACAGGTAAAATAGGGGTTTTCACAAGAGATGTAAGAATCTGACCGCTCAAGGTAGTGACATCCAACACATATTGTGATGACCCCAATTTTAGAGTTTTGATACCTAACATAGTATCTTGAGACCAAGCTTGTTACGTAGATGATTGGTGCCAAATTGAGGAATTGCTTATTCAATTATATATTCTTTTGACCTACAAGTATGACTATAACACCATTAGAGGTTCAATAATAGCTATCCAAGGACATTTATGAACATGGGGAGATTAACACTAATTGTTTATCACTTTGGAGTACTCTAGAAGTTAAGTATCCAATCAAAGCATACATGGACTCCAATGAATGAATCACAAACCCTAAGATGCTAATGATCAAAATAAAAAGGTGTGACTTGTTTCTTTAAGATTTCATGTGTTATTGATTTGTGTTCTAGGTTTACACACTTATTTATGAGGATATTTGAGGAGCCAAGTTTTTTTTTTGGTCGGCCAAAACTCTGTTGCTTTTTCTTCATTTTTGTTTTGTGTAACTGTACAATGCTTGTTGAATCCCAAACAAGAATCAACTGAAAGGAAAACTATCTTTCTATCTTTACATCAGCAAGCCCTCGACAAAAAAGAGCCTCAAATTCAAAAGGCTCAAAGCTGTAAGAAGCCACAGAAAAAGGAGAGACAGACTAGACCATCACTACTACATGGGAGAGGAGAGCAGAAAAGAAAAAACAGCTGCCTTCAACAGAACAAGACGACACCAGTCTTCAGCTCATCAAACATAGCAGAGAAGGAAAGCCAACCAAGACTAGAAAACCATCAAAACCACAAGGCCTCTAGAACATACCATCATCCAACCGCAGGCAACTCTCTTTCAGAGCAAGCTGACAGACAATAGGAAGAAAGAAGAACAACCCTGAGCTTACTCTTCTCATCTGCAGCAAGTGAAAAAGCCTTCAAGCACATGTTATAACTGAAACAAAAACCACTGGACCAAATACTGCTATCTCAGATATCAAGACAAACAACCTCCATCATCCAAACTCAACCACCACAAGAAAAGGAAGGGGAGCCAAAAAAAGAGCCACCATCATCCAATAGAACCTGAACTACAAAACTTATCATCTGCAACAACCGAGCAAGCCTACAACCACTTACTGAGAAACAAAAACCTCTGAGAGGGGAGAAAAAACCAAAACCCCAAACTCAACCATCACTTATTAAGTGAGAGGGGAGCAAAATAAGTAGAAAAAAAAGCTACAACTGAACAAGCCATAACCATCAACCACAACTCAACTTTAGAAGATAGACACAGGCAACCAAAGCTTGAGACATCTTCCTGAAAAAAGGCATAAACCATCAGCCACTACACGCCACCAGGCCGCCAACCTCAGGTGCTCTATGAACAAAAGCCACAGCAGGAAACACCAAGGACAGCCAGACTCAACCATCAGTAAGGTGAGAGGGGAGCAGGGGGAGCAAGAAGTGCAGCTGCCATCAACCCAATAGAAGAACACCTCATGTCTCAGGCAACAAAACAAACAACATATCCAGGAAAGACCCAAGAACTCTCAGATAAAACCATGAAACAAACCAGAGCCACTTCACAGAGAACTAGTGAGAGGGGAGCACAAGGACTCAACCATCATTAGTCAAAAGAACAAGAAAAATCACCACCATTCAAATATTGGACATGAGACCGAAATAGTCACCTTTAATTATGTACCAAATACCTTTAACAGAGAGAGTGGATCCTTCATGTGACCTTCTATTTCTCTCAGCCCATAAATAATAATGATAAAAGAATAACAGAATTTTGATAGGATTCTCAAGGATCATGGCTTTATTCCAGTTAGAGATATATTGCAGATTAGGAAGAGTACTGTCGCTAGCAATCCATCCAAAGAAATCTTTGCAATAACTACATTAAAAAAGGATATGATTGGTATCTTCATAAGAACTGAAACAGAGATAACATCTTGAGGTCACTTGTATACCAACCCTTCTAATGTAATCATCAGTTGGTAGTTTGTTAAGAACATATTTCCACATGTGACAAGAAAAACGTCTAGGAATCTTGTTGTCCCAAAGCCATTTGAAAATATTGCTATAAATACCTTTAGATGGAACAGTATCCAAAAAAAGATTTAAGGTAGGGTTAATAACCTCTTTGAAGGTAATGGAGTCCTCACCCCCTCAAGGGGTCTTTTGGGTGGCCAAGAGCTCATGAAGCTTCCTATTCATCCTGTTATCTTTTACAGACCAGTTCCCATCACGGATAATAGTGCTCACAAGACAATCATGGCTCAGACCAGATTTCAAATAGCCATCTTCCCCGATAATATTTTCAATACTTTTACCTCCACCAATTCAGGGATCCTTCCAAAGTTTGGTACTAGCATCATCCCCAATAATGAAGTTAATATGTGGGAGAAGATTGTCTTTCGTCTTGAAAATTTTTCTCATAAGCCAAGACCAAGAGGAGCTAGACTTTGCTGACCAGAAAGAGTCAAGCTTGAAATATCTCTCGTTAATCCACTTTACCCAGAGAGAGTCCTTCTTGCTAGACAAATTCTAGACATTAAAACAAGTGCAAGCAAGAGAAGTTTCCTTGGTTTTCCTGAAACCTAATCCGCCTTCATCTTTGGGAAGAGTAACTTTATCCCAAGGCACAAGATGAAGGGTAGATTTACCATCAAAGTTGCTCCATAAAAAGTTCCTACAAATGGAATCAACTGAATTATAGACCGACATCGGTAGAGGAATAGACGAAGACCAATAAAGGTGGATGGTACTAAGAATAGATTTCATGAGCTCGCATCTCCCAACAAAAGAGAGGAACTTAGATTTCCAGACTTCAAGTCTAGCTTTAATACTATCAATCAGAGGGGCACAGTCACCTTTCTTGAGCTTCCCTATGAACATGGGAACACCCAAATACTTCACAGGAAGAGAACAGGAAGAAAACCCAGTAATATCCATGATAACCTCTTTAGGCGCATTTTTGCTAAAAAGAATAGCACTCTTGCCAGTATTGGCTTTCAAGCCAGAGAAATCTCCAAATCTGTCAAATAAAGTTTTGATGGTTCTAGCATTATTCTCATTAGCCTCAGCAAACACCATGAGGTCATAAGAAAAGATGATGTGTGAAACATACAAAGAATCAGAAGCCTTGATAGGAGTGAGACTCTTATCTTCAACAGATGCCTTAATCATCTCAGTAAAACCTTGCATAACGATGACAAAAAGGTAAGGAGATAAAGGATCTCCTTACCTTATGTCATTAGAAGGTTTAAGTTTAGGACCAGGTTCTCCATTTATAAGAATTTGGTACGAAGTAGACTTGAATATAGCTTCTATAAGCCTTATCCATCTCAAAGGGAAACCCATCTTATAAAGAATAGAAAAGAGATAGCTCCACTTCACAGAATCATAAGCTTTCATCAAATCCACCTTAACACACATTTTGCTGACATTATGTATATTAAAGTCATGGATGAGCTCATTTGTAAGCATAATTGCATCTTTAATACTCCTATTCTTGATGAAAGCACATTGGTTAGGACTTATAATATCCGGAATAATAGTCTGAAGTCTGTTGGCCATGAGCTTAGATATCAGTTTGTAGGTGGTATTACAGAGTGCAATAGGCCACCAATTCTTAAGGTCACTGTTGTCTTGACCTTTAGGGATAAGAGTTATAAAAGTGTTATTTGCTTCCTGAAGCATGGAACACGAACTGAAATACTCTATAATAGCTTCACTCACATCCTTCTTAATAATGTACCAAGTCTTTTTGAAAAACAAACCATTAAAACCATCAGGCCCAGGCGCCTTCTCAGTTTTCAAAGTATCAACAAGATCATCGATTTCCTTCTGAGAAATAGGAGATGTGAGAATGGCTCTATGGGCCTCTGAGATTTTTGCACCTTTCCATTCATCTTTGAAGATACTAATAGGACTATTGTTATTGAAGTGATTGTCATAGAACTCATAGACAGAAGACTGGATGACTATGGGATCAGTAGTGATGGAATCATTGACATTAAGATATATAAGTTATTCCTTTGTCTTCTGGTTTTCATCGATAAGTAGAAGAACTTAGAATTAATATCCCCCTCCTTGAGCCATTGGATCCGGGATTTCTGTTTAAATAACAACTCCTCCTTCAGATATGCTTCCTTAGCCAACTTTCTAGCCTCAATGGCATCCTTTTGAAGCTCAAAATCAAAAGGGTTAGCATCAGCCTGCTCCTGTAGGTTCAGGGCATGTTGATGTTTCTTGCTTGCATCACTAAGATAGTTACATAGAATGTTCTTGTTCCAACTTATCAACATTCTTTTAAGGATATGGAGCTTCCTATAAACTCTAAACATGGCATAACATTCAATATTAGAACTCCAAGCTTCTTCAACAGTTCTAAGAAAATCATGTTCTAAGGTCCAGTTATTGATGAACCTAAAAGGGGACTTGATATGACGAGTGTTACCCAACATAAGACTGTGAATTCTATGATCACTGACAGTGTTAGAGATGCCATTTCTAGAAAACTCCTGGAAAGAGTTAAAAGCATTAGCATTGTACAAAATCCTATCAATTTTTGTAGAAATATGCCTCTCTCCAGGTTGATGGTTATCCCAAGTAAAGTGCGGACCCTTAAGATCAAGATTGAGGATAGAACTATCAAGTAAGCAATTGTTAAAATCCCTCATCGACTTAGAAGAGGGGGGAATGTCACCAAACTTCTCATAATCTTTGCGAACAACATTAAAATCACCAATGATGAACCAAGGTGAAGAAATGGTGGAGCTACTCTTGTGAATGGTCTCCCATAAACCTTCTCTATCATAATCATCGTTATGTCCATACACAATAGCAAGAAATAAGTTATAATTCTCAGAAAGGACCTCACAATGAATAACCTGATCAGTTTCTTGAATTTTGTTTATCGTGCATACATTAGAATCCCTCATAATGATAATTCTGCCAAGAGGATGGGAATCCAAGTTGGTACTGAAATCAAACAGAGGAAAATATCTTCTCATAAATGACTTGACCTTCTTCCTTCTAATTTTGGTTTTAATGAGGATGATAATGTGTCCCTTCACCCTCCTCAATTCCTCCTGAACATCATAGATCTTGTTGCTAATACCTCTGACATTCCAAGAGGTAATCTAAAGATGATTCATGGCTCCACCTCGGCTGTTGAGCTGACAGCCTCAACGTTCGAAGGTGATAGGTGAAAATATCTTAGAATAGATGATAATGAGGAGCTTGCCAGTCTATCATAAATACTAACATTAAGTTTTGCTTGGCATCTAGGGGGGCTCTTTGAATTTTTCCCTCTGTTGTTCACCACATAATAAGAGGAAATCTGCAGGTTGCTGTCACTAGTAGGGGAGACATTAGGAGTGACTAAATTAGATGCTGGAGTAGATACTTTCGGTCTAGATGTGGAAGATACCTCCACTGGGACATTTTATAAAGTAGCTTCAATTTCAGTATCATCATATCCAAAGCCTTTGTTGACCTCCTGTGACAGCTTTAAGTCTTCAATAGCTTTGATTTCTTGAGATTTAGCTTTCATTTTGGCTATTTCAGCTTCATCCACTATTTCCTCCACAACATATACAGGTTCAACAACACCCCCAACAGCCTGATAAGAAACTAAAGTAGAAGAGTCATTTTTCTCCACCCATTTTTGCTTCTTGTAAGATATATTCTGAGCTACTATTGAACTCTTAGGCATTAATGGTTTAGAATTGCAATTACCATGTCCCAGGAAACCACACTGTGAACACTTGTGAGGGAACCATTCATAACTAATATCGACAGTATGTTCATCACCATCATCACTGATCAGAGACACTTTATTTGGATATTTTGCTGAATAGTTCATAAGCACCTGGAAGCGAGCATAGTCTATACGTTTCAGGCATCTCGTATTCTCATCCATCTTTAACGACCTTCCAATATAGGATCCAATCCTTTCAAAGAAACTAGGATCCCACATTTCTAAAGGTAGATTGTATATTCTAACCCAAACTGGCACTTCAGTAAGCGTCGTCCTCATCTGTCCATCGCCTGGATTCCACTTCTTCAGAACAACAGGTCTACTCAGAACAAACCATTCGCCTTTCAACACCATCTCTAGATCAATCTGTTTATCGAACCTGACTAAGAAGAAGCCATCATTCCTGTCAAATATCTCGAAAGAACCCACCGTGTGCCAGATCTCCGCAAAGTGGTTTACCAAGGTGGGGACATGAGGATTGAAGTCGATCACATATCCCAACAGACAATTCCTCCACCGTTTGGCGTTCTTAATCACCTCCTGTTTTGGATAGACAATCTTGCCTTCATTGATAGAAATCTCCTTCAATCTTAATGTCGATGGACCCCCTGCAGAAAAACCAGTAAGTTCTTCCCATTTCTTCGGTCTCCGAGATGGATTCGCCTCTTGATCTGCAATTTGTTTCAAATGATTGTGATCATCAGCGCCTACCACTGGAGCGTCTCCTCTCGTGAGAACTAGCCGGTCAGTCGGTCAGCGAAGCGCCTCCGCCTCCGTCGTCGTCTTTTCGCCCAAGGTAGGGAAGCGCTCGGGAGCCATCGGCTCCAACTAGGATGTTAAACCAACAAAAGTTGAGGAGCCAAGTTTAATAACTAAATGTTGGATATTTGCTATCAGACTTGTTTGGAGGCTAGTTTACATATTGAGGAAGTAATGCTTAAAATTTCGTACCATTCTAATGAGCCATTAGAGAGATATTGGATTTTGATCTTTCATTATTGGAATAAAGTTCCATATGATTCATATCTAAGTTTAATTATTAGGTGTGTAACACATCTAGTACGGTTGAATGGTTCCATGTTGTATTTATCTTCGACCTCCGTTTCTCATGGAAAGACAGGTACCCTTGAGACCAAGTCCCTGATGCCACGTATCCGAAGTACAGGGAGAGAAATCGGAAAGTGGAGTGTGTTATAAGATCTGTTGGGATAGGATCTCCCGAAAGAGTCTCGTCTTGTGGGTTAAGGATGCGATTTGAGGGAGCTTTTGCCATCGCTGCTCGCAGTGTAAACCAGTTTAGATTGTAGCTTTCAGTGGTGAGGATGAGAGACATCAAACATCCCTTCCTCACCCTTCTTCAAGTCCAGCCGTAGGTCATCAATCTTTCAACATCAGGAGTTCCAGGCCGCATAGCGTAGCCGTAGTTCTTCCCCATGGTTCGACGTGGTTGAGGTCAACTTTGTCGCTCCTTGCGAGGCCGCCCCTGGAGCAGCAGAACTTGCCGGCAACCCTGTAGTAGAGAAGCGGTGGTGGAGGGCTTGTGGTTGGGCTTGCAGCTGCAGGAGGAGGGTGAAGATGGAGACAAATCTAAAAGCCATGTAAGTAATTAGGAGTATCCCTGATGGCAGAAGCCGCTGGAGCAGTGTGTTGAGTGATCTCAGAAGTGGCAGTTTAGAGAGACAGAGACCAACACAGTCGCCAGACAAGGCGAGCTTGGTCCGGCGCTCCGCCCTCACACACAACCCACCAAAGGTTCTGATGAGTTGCAGGAGGCATCACAGACCTTCCCGACGCCACTTTCTAGAGGTTCAGACGCCGAGGTGGAAAACCTAATACTAGTGGCACCGGCGTGTCCTCCTCGTGGCACCAGTGTGGAGTCTGGAGCTAGGAACCACGACGCTCGCACAAAAGAGGAACTAACCGAGAGCTCCAGATCAGTAGAGGGACCTCGTGTCCTTGCCGGTTCAGTTCGTCATGGTCGGCCGAAGATCGACGCAGCCTTATCTTTGGTTGAAGGGATCCCAGTTTCCGCAAATCCCTCGTCATTTCTTTCATCTGCGGTGGCACACAATTGGACGGGGAGCTAAGCCCCTGTTTGGTTCCGGCCTGGACCGGGATTGGGCGCTGTCGTTTTGCTCCACGGCGGCCCAATCCGGTCCGGCTTGGGCAAGAAATCTGTTTGGGTAGCGTACCAGTCTGAGCCCCGTTTTGGCCTAACGGAATCCCAATATCAGGTTTAAGTCAATCCCCATCGAGGCAGGATTGAGATTTCCAATCCGGTTTGGCCCGACAACCCTCCCTGATCCCTCGCAACCCCGCAACCCTCCCCTCGCAACCCCGCAACCCTCCCTCTCCCCCTCGCCAGACGACCTCTCGCCAGACGATATCTCGCCCATCTTCTCTCGGCGCATCTTCACTACTGTTTGTCCGTGAGAAGTAAAAGCGAAAGCTGCTCGAGGTCGCAGATGGAGTGCTGCTCGAGGTCGCAGATGAAGTGCACTGGTCGACCCGTGGAGAAGCGTGGACCATCATCAATGCTTCCGCCTGCCAACGCCGGTCTACCTGGGCGGCTAGCTCCCTCGAAAGCAAGGTACCCATGCCCTACCCTGCTATTTTGTACTACCTGCTTTGACATTGAATTGTCTTGTCGACGCACAGAAGAAACCCTAGCTCGTCCAAGGCAAGAAGAAACCCTAGTCCGTGTGCCTTCTTATTCCTCTCCTTCTGCTGCGAGGTTGTTCACTTCCACATACGCCTTTTGGAGGAGCTGTTCACAGAAGCTGGTGGTCGTCCTTTGTTGCTGAATTGTGCTCCTCAATCGTGCTCCGGCGGCTCCGGCGGCCCTGCCCAGACCTCCGCTTCCGCACTCTGTCTTCGTTCTCGCCCCCTTCTGCTCAGGTTGGTCACAAATTAGGGTAGACGGTGCTTTATTTGTGAGGTCGATTAGGGCAGAAGTACAAGAATCAGGCATGTGTATCGATTAAGTGGCAAATGAGCCGACAATACCTGGAAACAGTCGTTGTGTATGACACTGATTTATTCTACTTCTTACTACTACTTTTATCTAGAAATGCATCAATTTACCGCTATTATGTGTGTTTGTGTGGTAAGTTATAGTACTAAAGCAAATAAAAGGCACTACCATGCTTGATTTTCTTGATTTTTCCCGGCAAGGTTATTTTGAGGATATCGATATGTGTTAGTAGACCATAGAGTAGTGTTGTCCTACATTTCGTTTTCTGTCATTTGTTTTTCATCCTTTGGTTTCTGGTTTGTGTGCCGTTGTCTTTGTTTTTCCAACATGATTGGGTAGTAATGGCCGATTCATCCTCTGCTGGTTTCTGGTTTCTGTGACTTTGTAATTGTTTTTGTAGCATTATTGGGCGTCGTTAATATGTTGGAAATATCTATGAATGTTCTGTTATTTGTTATGTTTTAATGTTCTGTATTTTGCTGTTATGTTTTTTGTGATACTATTATGATATCATAATAGTAGCAGCAATGGATTTCATAAATCTGGAAATTGGATATACAAATTGGATATAGAAATTGGTATATAAATCCTCCAATATATACCATGGTTGAACCTAATTTTTGCCTACATTAGCTCACCATTAGCAGGTACTATGTTTGATTTGGAATGCGGGAGCAGTCATGGTTAGGTTAATAGGGTTTAAAACAACAGCAGATTTAAAAGTTGTTTAACTAAATCAGTGTGAGGTCTAGGTTAGGTTAATAGGGGAAATAACAGCAGATTTAAAACTTGTTTATCTAAATCAGTGTGAAACTAAATCAGTGTGAGGTCTAGGTTAGGTTAATAGGGGAAATAACAGCAGATTTAAAACTTGTTTATCTAAATCAGTGTGAGAAACAGGTTAGGTGAATCCCTACATCTACACAGTGATGCCTGGACATATCTGTTTGCCATATTTATGAATGTTCTGTTATTTGTTCTGTTTTAATGTTCTGTATTTTGATGTTATGTTTTTTGTGATACTATTATGATATCATAATAGTAGCAGCTATGGATTTCATAAATCTGGAAATTGGATATAGAAATTGCTATTCTGGGAAATATCATTCATTGATTTCAGCTATGGATTTCAGCTTTCATTGGTTTTACTTTCCTCTCTATGTTGTATTTAGAGTAACCATTATTAATCCTCCAATATATACCATGGTTGAACCTAATTTTTGCCTACATTAGCTCACCATTAGCAGGTACTATGTTTGATTTGGAATGCGGGAGCAGTCATGGTTAGGTTAATAGGGTTTAAAACAACAGCAGATTTAAAAGTTGTTTAACTAAATCAGTGTGAGGTCTAGGTTAGGTTAATAGGGGAAATAACAGCATATTTAAAACTTGTTTATCTAAATCAGTGTGAAACTAAATCAGTGTGAGGTCTAGGTTAGGTTAATAGGGGAAATAACAGCAGATTTAAAACTTGTTTATCTAAATCAGTGTGAGAAACAGGTTAGGTGAATCCCTGCATCTACACAGTGATGCCTGGACATATCTGTTTGCCATATTTATGAATGTTCTGTTATTTGTTCTGTTTTAATGTTCTGTATTTTGATGTTATGTTTTTTGTGATACTATTATGATATCATAATAGTAGCAGCTATGGATTTCATAAATCTGGAAATTGGATATAGAAATTGCTATTCTGGGAAATATCATTCATTGATTTCATCTATGGATTTCAGCTTTCATTGGTTTTACTTTCCTCTCTATGTTGTATTTAGAGTAACCATTATTAATCCTCCAATATATACCATGGTTGAACCTAATTTTTGCCTACATTAGCTCACCATTAGCAGGTACTATGTTTGATTTGGAATGCGGGAGCAGTCATGGTTAGGTTAATAGGGTTTAAAACAACAGCAGATTTAAAAGTTGTTTAACTAAATCAGTGTGAGGTCTAGGTTAGGTTAATAGGGGAAATAACAGCAGATTTAAAACTTGTTTATCTAAATCAGTGTGAAACTAAATCAGTGTGAGGTCTAGGTTAGGTTAATAGGGGAAATAACAGCAGATTTAAAACTTGTTTATCTAAATCAGTGTGAGAAACAGGTTAGGTGAATCCCTGCATCTACACAGTGATGCCTGGACATATCTGTTTGCCATATTTATGAATGTTCTGTTATTTGTTCTGTTTTAATGTTCTGTATTTTGATGTTATGTTTTTTGTGATACTATTATGATATCATAATAGTAGCAGCTATGGATTTCATAAATCTGGAAATTGGATATAGAAATTGCTATTCTGGGAAATATCATTCATTGATTTCAGCTATGGATTTCAGCTTTCATTGGTTTTACTTTCCTCTCTATGTTGTATTTAGAGTAACCATTATTAATCCTCCAATATATACCATGGTTGAACCTAATTTTTTCCTACATTAGCTCACCATTAGCAGGTACTATGTTTGATTTGGAATGCGGGAGCAGTCATGGTTAGGTTAATAGGGTTTAAAACAACAGCAGATTTAAAAGTTATTTAACTAAATTAGTGTGAGGTCTAGGTTAGGTTAATAGGGGAAATAACAGCAGATTTAAAACTTGTTTATCTAAATCAGTGTGAAACTAAATCAGTGTGAGGTCTAGGTTAGGTTAATAGGGGAAATAACAGCAGATTTAAAACTTGTTTAACTAAATCAGTGTGAGGTCTAGGTTAGGTTAATAGGGGAAATAACGGCAGATTTAAAACTTGTTTATCTAAATCAGTGTGAAACTAAATCAGTGTGAGGTCTAGGTTAGGTTAATAGGGGAAATAATAGTAGATTTAAAACTTGTTTATCTAAATCAGTGTGAAACTAAATCAGTGTGAGGTCTAGGTTAGGTTAATAGGGGACATTATTTAGAGTAACCATTATTAATCCTCCAATATATACCATGGTTGAACCTAATTTTTGCCTACATTAGCTCACCATTAGCAGGTACATGTTTAACTAAAACTTGGGGCCAATAATAATTTGTAACTTGCCTATATGCTCGTTGGTGTTTCATTATTTGTTTTTCGGTGTTAATCAATGCAGCTTGTGTATTGATTAAACATAAATGGTTTCTGTTGTGACTGAATTTAATTAAACATTTACACTGATTATGTCATCAAATATTGCAGCAACTACACGAGTATGCCTCCCGTCGACCCTAACAACCGTATGGTATGGACAAGAGAGTATGATGTTGCTGTGGTGACAGCATTGCGTAGACAATATGACCTAGGCAGGTGTATTGATGGTAATTTTACTAGGGACTCTTGGAGGGAAATAACTTCTGATGTCAATAATAGGGTTGTCGTCGTGTTTAAGTTAGACCAAATAAGATGTCGCTGGAAGAACCTTAAAAGGGACTACGTCCATTTGAAGGGTTTGACCAACAAGAGTGGCGTTGGATGGGATGAAGAAAGGCACAAGCCCATTGTACCGGACACCCCTGAGTGGAAAGAGGCCATTGCGGTACGCACACTATACATAACTTTTATCCTAACAAATTGTAACTGTACATGTAAACATGATTATCGCCAACCACATTTTTTTTAAGCGTAGGCAGACAGGGACCTGACTAGGTTGCTTAGGCGCCCGTTTCCCCACTACTACGACATAGAGCTAATGGCGGGGAGGAACATTGCTAGAGGACACCATGCAATGTCTTCGGCGGACACTCAGATTCCTGCAGATGTTGCGTCTGAGGATGATGTAAGTATCGACCTAGGCGCGCCTGATACACCCATGTACACACACTCGGCAACAGACGAGCGTAGCGTACCCGCAACTACTGGGCAAAGTGAGGGTGAAAGCGCGCGGCCTGTGCGAACGGATAACCCGTCAGTTGGGGGCAGGAGTCCTTCTACCCATACGCGTAGGAGACGCCAATCAACGCCGCAAGAGCGATGTAGTCTTTCCAATGAAGTTCTGGCTGAGTTCACACAGGTTTATACAAAGGTTCACGAGTTAGGGACATCCATGATGACCAAATCCTATGAAAAGGAAGAGTTGTCAAACATTTTACAACATTTTAATGCCAATTTCCCCGATGCCCCCACCTCCGTTTTTACTACACTTGTGAACGCCATCAAGGACTCTACCAACCGCAACATCTACCTTGGCCTCCAAAACACCCCTGCAAAGATAACCTTGTGGTTAAACGACCTTTGTCAAAGGTCACAATTCGGTTTTGCCACATCTGTACCTCCAATGCCTTCATATTATTTCCAGTCTCCGCAACCATTCCCTTCACATTCACCCAACTTCAGCAGCACGTCGTCTCAGCCACCATTTATGTCGTCTTCCTCTTCACCCAACTTCCCAGGCACATCGTCTCAGCCACCATTTATCCCGCCACCCAACTTCCCAAGCGTGCCACCGATGTGGTTTCCTTCATCCAGTGATGCTGGCCCATCGGGAACATAATTGCAGGGGTTATTTTGTATGCATTTGAAGTTAATTATTTTCCGTCCAAACATTTATATTTCATTGACTGTTGTAATAATTTACTTTCCGCACACACATTACATATCCGTACAATTTCATTTGATTGGGTGTTGTAATAATTTATTTTTTGCACGTTAATTGGATTGTCTTATGTTGTAGCAATTATTATGTAGTTGTTTGCATTGTACATGTAGGCATCATGTCTGGCAATGACCAACCGCAAACAGAAGACATGCTCAACAACCTTTTATTAGATTCCTTGTTGTGGCCAGTGATTCACGTTGGTGATTTAATTGCCGACTCTATTGCATACTCAATCATGGACGCAGTAGACGTTGATGCCTCCACACCACCTCGTATCCCTAGGTCAGTTAGCATCAGGAGTGGCCACATAAAGGTCTTAGAAATATTGACCGGTCACGAACAAAGGGCTTATGACCTATACCGGATGCGTCCACAAACTATAATGACCTTTGTCGACAAGCTTGAGAGTCGTGGCTTGTTGCGAGGTACTAGAGGCGTCAGCTCAGTTGAGGCCGTATGCTATTTCCTGCAGATGGTTGGCCATGGACACACAAATCGTGCTTTGGCGGAGGACTACATTCACTCCGGTGAGACCATTAGCAGAAAGTTCAACGAAGTGTTGGACGCTGTTTGTGCGTTGACCCATGACTACATTGTCATGCAAACCGCAACTACATGCACAGCAACACATACTCGCATTTTACATAACGCAAGGTTCTACCCATACTTCAAGGTAATAGTTAACCCCCTAATAAATTTAATTTATTTTCAAACATTGTGTATGTTTACAACATTATTTTGGTGTATAGAATGCCATAGGGGCTATTGACGGAACACACATCCCTGTCTTGGTCAGCAGAGACAAACAAAATCGATATCGTGACAGAAAAGGGAATGTCTCTCTCAATGTAATGGCTGTAGTAGACTTCTCCATGGAGTTTACATATGTCCTCACTGGGTGGGAGGGGTCGGCTGCCGACCAAAGGGTCCTGCAATCGGCAAGGAACCATAGCGGGTTTACAGTTCCGCCGGGGAAGTTTTACCTGGTAGATGCAGGGTATGCCAACACTCGTGAATTTGTTGCACCCTATCGCAACACAGCATACCATATTGCTGAGTACCGAGGAAACAGACATGCCTACATCAGCAAGAAAGAGATGTTCAACCACAAACATGCTCAACTACGTAATATTGTAGAAAGAGCATTTGGGGTGCTGAAGAGACGGTTTGCATACCTTAAGAAGGGGTCGACATATCCTATTCATTCGCAGTGTCGCATCGTACTTGCTTGTTGTATCCTACACAATTACATCCGACGGCAAAATGACGGCGACACCATAATGGATGAACTCCCAGATGAGAATTCATCGTCTGCCATTCCCCCAGGCGTCGTTCCCCCGAGTTCAGGTCAAGGTTCAACTCAGGCCGATTCAAGGGAGGGCGAAGTGTTACGTGAATCCATTGCTAATCTCATTTGGGAAACTCGTTAGTAGAGTATCTGTAATAGATTGATTCCCGAATTGTTTATTTCGAACCTGATCAGAATCAACACATTGTGTCAATATAGATTGTCTTCAAATGGAGAACGGAATGCCTCGTTGTCAATGCGGCCTTCAATCCACTGTACGCGTTTATATGGATGCCAAGGATGCACAAAACGGACGTTTTGAAGACAAGAACCCACACATGCCATATTTTACGTGCGGTAGTCTTCAAAATCAAAATAGATGTCATATGAGGTTGCCCACGCAACGGGTTGTACCCACAATTGCCACACTAACTGCCGTTAGGGCTGCAATGCTTTCACAACTTGCATATGTACGCAGTGAACGTCAACTATGGTCTTCCTAGTGTGCCTTTGTCTGTTCCAGCAGAGCAGACACTGATAGGCTACAAGTAGAAATTACCGATCTTCGATCGCGGTCCCAATATCTTCGCCAATGTCTTCACATAACTAGCGACGACAACACTTCCAATGAGGACGGTTACAATACATCGTAGATGTATAACATCATTGATGTCTGTCCAACATTCATAACATAAGTTTATCTGTAATAGATTTAACAATTATTATGAGGTCTGTCTTGTATGTTATTGTTTTGATTTTCAATCTAACTCCATTTCCATAAATCGTTTGACTGATTCAAATGCATGGTGTAGATGTCTATTAATACAACTGAAGTTGTGCGGTGTGACTGTGGGTTAGAGGCAGGCTTGCGACTTAACACTGACGATGCAGGGTTGTATGACTTTGGAATTCTCAGTGAAAGACCAGGTGAAATGTATTACATATGTCCTTCTCGTGAGGTGCGCTTGTACACACATATTATGTAGCCACTGTGTACGTTACACATTCATTGTCATTTACGTAAACTTCATAATATTTTTTAGGGAAAAGATCGATGCAGTTACTTTCGCTGGGCAATCGATCTCAGTCCTACAATTGATTCTCTGAAAGCTGAGATTGCGTTACTCACGCTCGAGTGCAAGTCATTGTGGGGTCAGACAATGAACTTGAAAGATTTTATTGAAATTCATCACAACCACCATGATGTTTACACCAACAAAAAGTATGAGCATGAGTATCTAGAACGCTACGTAGAAGAACTGGAGGACCAATGTAGGCTTCTGTTGGACACTCCTTCACCCCCGACGACGCCGTAACGTCGAATGGCGGCCATACCTTTCATTCGCATCATCGGTTTTCCATTTTAGTGTTGTTGTTTGGAAGTTCCTGTGTTAAGTGTTGTTGATTGTTTTTTAAAAAAGGAAATGCCATGCTCTGTTGTTTGGAACTTACATATTAACTAATATGCTTAGTCATTCGACGCCTCCTCATTTTGTGTGTTGTTCGGAGCATGATATGATGGACTGTATACGAAGGTGTGTTGATGGAGTGTATACGACAGAGGCTTGGATGGAGGCAAAATCATAAAATGATAATAAACCTAATACATGATAGTAGTGAACTTAGGTGAACATAAGAGTTATTATTGTTCTTCTTGTTATTTTTGTTCTTCTTATCTTATTTTTAATTTTGTTCTTCTTATCTTCTTGTTATTTTTCTTCTTCTGTTCTTCTTCTTATCTTCTTGTTGTTGTTGTTCTTCTTGTTTATTACAGGCAACATGGGATCTCGTTTCCCTGTAAAGGAGTACGATCTCTCAAACAGGGAGTTCATGAGACGCGTCCCCCTTCCCGTTACCTGGAGGTGCGAGCCATTCAAGATAACTCCTGGCTATGCAATGGTGGAGGTAGGCAGAATCAGTTTTGATGTACAGATCAGGTGGTCTACACCTGAAGAAAGTATATGGAACAAGAAAAGTAAATATTTAATCATGGATGAAGGTTGGACGGAAATGTTGGACAGCCTCAAAGCCACACCAGACTGGACCGTGACCCTACAACCCAAACCCAAGGATGACAGTCGTCCTACATGCTTTTTGTTGTGGATTTATTTTGAAGGTGACAACTCTGATTTGCTAAGGTTTATTTTCCCGAGACCAGATGGTTACATATCATCTACTTCGGACTCGGCGGATGCCTTGTTTGTCAGAGATTGCCACCAACCACCAATCTTGATCTCGTCTACGGATGATGAAACTGATGTTGAATCACTTGGATCAAACAATCATTAGTTTTTTGTTTTATTTATTATCTTTATGTTGTTTATATACATTACAGGCTTGTTATGGGTGCCTGCCCACTAAGACAATTTATATTTAGTCTTCAGTAGCTGAATATGTTTTACTTTAAAAATGATGTTCATGTTTGGATATTTTTGGAACGTGTTTCTTGGTCTGACGGGGTATTAAACATAGCATGTTAGGCATATTCAACCTCAACGAAACAATCAAAACACCCACATAAACACCCCACAAAAGGGTAACACGCCTGACTCACATCTCAACAACAAAATGAGAGTTCTTAAACCAAAGTGATATTGATAACAATTAAGTTATTATTCAATTACTTTATTCAGTTTAAAAACTTCTGTTTAAACGGCGTCACAAGGTCACATTTCTAACAACAGTTATGCGAGAATAGGACAGATTCAGCTAATCCTGCCTACAGTTGCCAAACAGAATCAGACTAAACCCAGCCTGCACAGCCAAACAGAATCAGCTTGAAACGAGTCTGAAACGAGTCCAGCCCCCCAGAATGAGACTGGTTTGCCAAACAGAATCAGACTGGTTTGCCAAACAGAATCAGACTCCAGCAGGCCTAAACCCGTCCAAGCCAGGCAGGCTTGGATAAAGCCAGTCCTGAACCAAACAGGGGCTAAGGAAGGGAAACGCGATTGAGACCGCAGACGAAGAGAGATGGGGGACTCACGGACGTGGGCCTCAGGGTGATTCAGCCTCAGTCAAACCCAGCTGATGAGCCGAGATACTCTGGGAAGAGAACCGGCCAGGCCAACCGGCTCAGTAGGCCCCAAGTCACGCTCCACCATGACGGCAATGTGGCAAGAATCAACGACGATGTCGAACATGATATCAACGACCCAGAAATTTCACAAAAGGTAAATGCTCTCATAAACTCCAGAATATAGCACTTTCTTAGATAATGCATAGAAAATAGATCCCTTGGCCTATAAATTCCCAAAAATGCCTCTAGACTCAAAAAAATGTTCACTATATTACTGGATACCTAGATTAGGCTTTTGAAAAATATTAAATGATTGTTTCTAGTATAGACAATAATGCTCCATTTTAGGGTTAGTTTATTTGAATAATGAGAAAATGATGTATATTAAATTAGAGAAAAATATTTTTGAATCCTAATATCATGCTGTAACCAAATAGGAACCCTGGTCTGAGTAATATACCTAGATAATAGATCTTTTTCTATTAATGATTGATTAGATGCTTTTAACCTCACATTAATTCTAGAAAATAAACCAGTCATCAGAAAAATATAAAAACTGGATCAGACCCTAAAAATGACATCTTGATTCGTATAAAAATACTAGAGACATATTATAGATCAGTTGCACCTAGTTTTGACCTAAACCCTAATATGGACCTAAAATAACATGAATATGATGTACATGTATTAATGATGATTAATTTGTTATTAATCAGGTGATGACAATATTATCTAGATGACCATGGATGTATAAGGAATCTCTGAACTCAAGTACGTGAATATAAGTATAAGACTAGTTTTTGTTGGATAATATAATTATGGGTAATTGCTTGCATGCAGTTGTATAATCTTTTTGGATGTATATATATACATATTGTCACTTTTCTGCCTTGAACACTAAGAACACTAAGGGAAGAAAATGAAATATAGTTACTGATGGTTCATTAATCTCCCTATTAGAGAGGGAAAGTATTAATGTTGACTAGCACCTCCCTAATGGTACAAGGTACACGGGGAGATCCCTAATGGTACAAGGTACGCGAAGATAGGGCCAAATAATATAAGTGTTGATTGTGCTAAGTCCACCACAGTAATACATGTCCATTGAAATGTGACTAATAACTTGGATTTACCTGATTTTCTGCCTTAAATAATGTTTTCATTTTCTTTCTTCTTTAAGTATTTTCAATATGCCAGCATAGTATAGTATCTTTCAACCACGTACCAACTTTATGTTGATTCATTGTTTCACATATGTTTTATGTTTAGAGCTAGTATAGGATAAAAGACATGAAGTGATCAGTGTTCAGGTCGTACCTACGGTGCAGATCCTGGTTAGCATATATGTTCATAGACTTGTAAAACATTTTTTTAAACTATATAATATAAGTTGTAATAATTCATGTTATAAATGTACATATTGAATGCTGAGATTGTATGTATGGTGTATGCCTAAATTTGTATGTTCATGTATGCGCTAATGCTTCTGCATCACTCTCTGAAACAATTAGCTAACATTTTCATATTTGTCCTCTCGGTCCTTCTAACTCTCAAGATGACAGAATTCGGGGACATTACAGTTGGTATCAGAGCATGAACAATAGATACACCTAATAATTGCCCACCATGAAACATATGAGCTAAATCTCACCTTTCACTTTCGGGGACACCTAGAAACGTATTAAGCTTGTTCAATAGGAATAATGTAATGACCCTGACCTGGGTTATGAGGTAACCCTATTTGTTTTGGCTAAGTAAGTTTCTTAGAACTTTAATATAATCCTCTAAGGAGTTTTTTTATCATGTGACACACTTATGTTCCAAGTTTGGTCCTGATTGAATGTTGTTTGAGCAATGTTCCTTTATTTTGGACCAATATGCAATTTACCCAAGATGAGGGGTTATCATTGCAAAATGTCACATATTGAACATGCCTTAAGTGTTTTATCATCATAAGAGAGAGAGAGAGAGTGATGCTAAGTGGTGGCTTGTGGAAAGCCTAAATGCCAAATTTGAACTTGTTTGAATAATGTTAGTACCGTGTGAACCAATTTTGGTACAATTTGTAATTTACCAAAAATGTAGGGTTGATATGCAAATTACCACCTCTAGAGTGTTCCTACTTCCTCTATATATCATTTAGAGGAGATATAATGAATGAGACACTATGTTTGAATCATTTATGAGTGGTAGTATTCTTGGTGATGAAAAGACCAAGAAAAGGGGTTGAATGGAAACCCTAATTTGAGCTTGTATTAAGTGTATCGGGTTGTAGTGTTAAATGAGAGTCCCTATCAGTTAAGGATCCAAAAAGGAGACCCCTATAACATCCCTGACCTGGGTTATGCCTTAACCCTAGAGGTTTTTCTTAAGTAAGTCATTTATATTCTTGTCTTATCTTTTGAAAAGTAATTATGGCTCAAGAGGAACTTATATTTAAATTTTAGTCCCTTTTTAATAATGTTGAAATATTGTTTTACTTGTTTTGGAGTAAAGTGCAAATTACCCAAGTTGAGGGGTTAACTTGCAAATATTACATGATAAAATGTTCCTCAAGTGTTGAAGCATCATAAGAATGAAAATGATGTAGAGGTATGACTTGTGGTAGCCTGAGCACCAAGAAAGAGCTTATTAAGCAATGCTTGTGCATTAAAACCTAGTTTTGGTGTAATGTGCAATTTACCCAAAACCTAGGGTCCAATATGCAAAATACCACTTCTAGAGAGTTCCTAATGTTTCTTGGTATCAATTAGAGACAAGAAAATCAGAGGGGCATCTCATTTGAATCTCTTTGGAGGAGAGATAATCTTGATATTAAAATAATTAAGATTTAAGCATAATTGAAACCCTAATTCAATTTAATGCAAAAAAAATATTAATGGAAGTGCCCTTCAACCAAAAATGAGATGGTTGAATTTGTATAAGTGTGGACGTCCTTGTACCTTGCAATGGCACCGGAATATCTAAAGTGAGTGGAGAGCCCACTCACATTAGTTAAAGAAAAAGTAATATCCACTCAATTTTGGATATTATTATTATATTGATTAAGGTGCTTAATTTGTTTTCTTTTAATTCATGGATAAAGAAGAGAATTTACAAGGAGAGGATGATGGCTTCGTTTACAAAGAAGTGAGGGGGATAAGTGGCACAAATTTAGGGAATTGAAGGATTTTCATAACACTTTCTCTCTCTTGAAATTCCCTTACATATATCCCATTTTTCACCCACATGAAAGACTCTTTTTTGACTCTTCTTTTTTTCCTTGCTTTGGCCGTGCACAAGGGAGCTTAGGAGCAACAGGAGGAAGTACCCCAACCTGTAGGTAATCTCCATAATCATCTTCAACCTTGATTTTATGGTAGAAATCGAAATTCAATGCTTATTTTTTTCTTTTCTCCATTCAATCCTCAACCTTAGCCATTCTTTTCACTCAAAGACTTGAGAACGGACCTTGGACAGTTGAGAAAGCTTCATTCACCATTGAGGACGTGAAGCTTGAAGCTTGGATTCAACTTTGAAGGTGGGTTATATAACTTGAACCCTTAAATATCATTATTGATTTTATTTCTTCATCATATGTTGATTCCTTTTTCATTCACGAACTTCTCTTTGATTAATTGATGAAATCACTACAAAGATCACAGAAAATTTCGAAGGTTTTTAGCTTGAAGATGATGATGTCATCTTAGCACACACCTCAAGAAAGATCATATGCAAACGGTTTGCACTTTGATGACCAAACGGTCTCAAGACCGTTTGAGGTTAAACGGTCTCAAGGCCGTTTGGGGTCAATTGTTGATGTGAATGATGAAGATCCAATGGTTCAAATTGATTTAATTATAATGGATTCAATAATGGGTGATCCATTGATTAGAAACCCTAATTGGATTGAATTGTTGAAACCCTAAATCGATTGAGCTGATTTCTATGTTGAATGGCTCAAACGGTCTCAAGACCATTTGAGGTCAAGTGGAGTCATGGATGGATGGAGATCCAAGGGTTGTAGTTTGATGTACTTGCAATGGTCTCAATGTTGGATGGTTCAATGAGTACAAACCCTAAAATCAATTAATTGATTGAAGGAAACCCTAGATGACCCTTTCTCTTTCAAGGTGGTTTGGACCAAACGGTCTTCAGACCGTTTGGAGAGAAAACAGTCTCAAACCGTTTGATGTTCAATCGGTTTCAATGATGAGTTGCTCATGCAGTTTCAAACCATTTGGAGTTAATTAATTTTTAATTCAAACGGTCTCAAACCATTTAGGGATTTTGAGGTCAAGACCGTTTGATGGTCTAACGGTCTTAAGACCGATTGAAGGTTTTGGGATCAAGACCATTTGAAGGTCAAAGTATTTCAAGACCATTTGAAGGTCAAAGTACTTCAAGACCGTTTGAGGGTCTAATACCTCAAGACCGTTTGAAGGTCTAATTGATTCAAACCATGTAAGTACTATTAACCCCATGATTGTTGATGATGTATATTAAAGATAACTACAATGGTTGTACCTTTAAGGTACTTAAGTGATTAGTACCTTTTGAGTGGTTAACCTTTGATGCTTATGAAAGAAGTAACCCAAAAAACTATGATAACCATAGATGTATGTACTTGAATGAAGGGTTGACCTAATCTAACCAAGCTTGAAGTAATCAACATCCTAGAGAGGATAAGAGAGAGAGAGGAATTCATACATGTATGATAATCATGTAGTGGTTAAGCCTCAACACTTTCAACATGAATAAAATATGTATTTAGGGTATGATCCTTGATAAAGAGATCATGAAACCCTAATCGAGATGGTTTATGAGACCTAACCCTAATTTAGGGCAATGTTAGGTGAAACCCTAATCTAGGGTAATGGTGTAACCCTAATCTGTGGTGATGATATGAGAAATCCCAATTCAGGGTAATATGATGAAAAACCCTAATTTAAGAGGATGCTTCATGAAACCCTAATTTCGGGTAAAGTTACATGAAACCTAATCTGGGGAAAAGTTATAAGAAACCTTAATTCAAGATAATGATGTGTGAAACCCTAATCTAGGGTGATGTCATGTGAAACCCCAACATAGGGTGATGTTATGTGAAACCCCAACATAGGGTGATGTTATGTGAAACCCTAATATAGGGTAATGTCATGTGAAACCCCAACATAAGGTGATGTTATGCAAAACCCTAATTGATAAAGAAGGGAAACCATATTCCTGATAATGGAATAGTGAATAATATTTTGGTAGGAGAAACACTTAAAGTGGTTGATAATGGATAATCTTATATCAATAATGGTTGAATAAATCAAATGAGTGACTTATGACCAATACATTACATGATATGTGATGAACTGGTGCATAAAGTATTAGGATGGGAATTATCCTAATACAAGATAAGTTGATGAACTTAAGTAAGATAAAGGTGATGAGGGAAGTGAAACATCAAGACGTGATAGATATCATGTTATAACCCCAATTTTTGGGTTCAATTGGTGAGAGGTGTAATTTCTCATATTTAAAATAATTGAACAAATAATGATATGATTTGTTTTGAATAAATGGATTCCATTCACAATAGCCTTGATTGGTTGCTTTGTGGGCTTTATTGGCTGTTGGGCCCAATAAAAAGGAATTTCGATTAATTAATGAATAATTGAGAATTTGAGAGAAGAAAAATGTAGAAACCTCTAGAAGGCGAATTCAAAGAGGGATTTCGTGCCTCTTAGGTTTCTTGGATTCCAAGAAGTCCAAAGTTGCAAAAAGAAAGCAATAAGAAAAGAAAAGATTAATTAAGTATTTCTTTAGTAAGAAAGAAATTGAAGATAATGTTAAAATATTGGAAATAAGTGGGAAAAGGGATAATTGGGTTATCCTTAGTGGAATTTCGTATGCCAATGATTCCTAATGTTAAAAGGAATGTCAATGAGGAAAATAAAAAGAAATATAAAGAGAAATCCTCAAAAAGAGATATTGTGATAAGAAATAAATAAGATAATGGGAAATAATAGATAAAAGACAAATAAAAGGCTAAGGTACATTCCCAAGATGGGATTTCGAGCCATTAGGGTTCCTTGAGCATCAAGGAACTCAGAATAATAATTTAATAGCAAAAGAAAGAGAAAATAGATGAGAAATATTCATAATTAAATAATATCTTGCACCTAAATAAAAGGTAGGTTTTCTTTTAGATAATGAAACCAAATTTGGCAGAGAGGTAAATAAAGTCATTAGTAAGTTTTCCTCAAAATTTGGAATTATTTGGATGTACAGTTTAAGATATATGGATTTTTGAAAATCTCTAAAATGGATGAATAATCTCTAAATGTCACAAAGTTGTTTCTGACTTGGACTCTTTGATAATGCCGCACGAGCTTTATGACAGTGAGATAGAGATCTGACAATCTGGAGATTGTCTTCCACCTTGAACTGGAAAAGGAAACCACAGACCAATAGTTGATAACTTTCCCAAGTGGAAATCTTGTAATCTAAGGCATGAATGTTTTGGGAAACATGTCCAACAGTCTTAGGAGAACGCTACGAGTTGGTCTACCCCAAGTTTTGCGAGATTCCGTAGCCTACTGGTGTTTTACCCAAATCAGGAACCTATGGCTTCCAGCAACCAAGAGCGGACCTATAAATACAGGGTCTTGGACCCCCTCTGCAGTCGTTGTTTGTGTTGTTGGCTTCGGCCGAGTTCCACGAGTTATTCTGTGCTAGGAATTGCGCTAGCTACCCTGCCCCTTCAGCTTTGTCGGCGAGGAAGGCGCGGCAGGAAGAGCTTCTCCGCCTGGCCAACACCGATCCCCACTCTAACAATTGATAGCCCAGATCAGTTCAGCAAGGGAGGTCGGAGGTGAGAGACCCTGTGCGGATAGAAAAGGAAGCCGGTGGGCGGAAGTCAACTACTGAAGTTGACCAGCCATGGCGCTGTGCCGAGGTGGGGGAAGGATCGCGGGTTGAAGATGAGCGCTCGCCAAAAGACGAATCTGCCCCTCAAGCACCTGTATATCGAGAACAATGAAAAAGGACAAATATGCCCTTTCAGCGATAAACCAGCCAGCCGCCTAAAAATAATTGGGTAAGATGATGACGTGTCACCTAGCGATTGGTCAGAATATAATTCTCTTGCAAAACTCTTAACTTTAAATTGGTAACTTGGATGGCTATATATTATATATGAAAATTTATCAGGAGAATGAGAGGAATTCAATAAAAATGATATCAAAGCCTGATTTCGTTTCTAATTGCAAAAGTATGTTAAGTTAATGAAAAGTGCATTGAAATTAGGTTAAAAACCTTAATTGAGATTAATGATTGAATCTATGATGCTTAATGGGTTAGTTTGAGTGATAATAACTTGTTGGATGATAAAGAAAGATTCTAACCTGATATAGATAAGATATTACATGTTTTAAACCAAGAATGTAAGATAATGGATTTAGAAACCCTAATTTAGGGTAAAAGAAAAGATGATTATGTTTAATTCATATGATATGAAAATATGTTGATCCTAAGCCTGTTAGGAGAGAAACTTAGGGTTTATGAGTACTTTTGTATAATTAGAGTTTAGAGTATTGAAAGTGAGGCAAAACCCTAATTGCAAAGTAAACCCTAAGAGGTAGAAATCCTAAAAAAGGAATAGAAACCTTAAGTTGCAAGATGGTTTGAGTAGATTTTGATACAAATGAAATTGTATGATTATTTCAGGATTCTTGTACTTACTTGGTTGGATTATCTTTCTTGGTTGAGTCTATCTCAAAGATCTGCAATCACAGGTATGTGGTTATGCCTATGAATAACCATTCTAGTTTCACAGCGATTCCCGAATGTTTTACCGGTTGCTTTAAATAAACTTATGGATGAATTTAGTTCATGCAAACTATAATGTGGCTATGACTATCACAAAGGATGTATGCCTACAAACTCAGATCCTGGTTCTCTCTGTGGCATTATAGATAACCTAGTACATGGCTGCCTATGGGTAGGTCCATCAGGTTAGAGAAAGACCTAGTACATGGCTACCTATTGGGTAGGTCCATCAGGTCTATGGATGACCTAGTACATGGCTACCTATTGGGTAGGTCCATCAGGTCTATGGATGACTTAGTACATGGCTACCATTGAGGTAGGACCATCAAGTCACATTGAGTTAGATATTGGGCTACCTCAAGTAGTGCCATGCGACTCTACCTTTATAGAGGTATTATATAAGTCCACTGCAGGGATAGCCCAGAGTTCGAGAATATGTATGGATTGAGTTGTATGGCTTAAAATGTAATCTTGATTGTTAAATTATTAATTGCATGATTACATTGTTAATGTAGTTGCATAATTATTGTTTCCCCCACTTACCAGCTTCGGCTGACCGATGTTTTGTTTGTCGGCGATTTAGGTACAATGAAAAGAACAAACTGTAAAGTGGCATATGTGGTACTAAATGAGAATTAAAGTGCAAAGGAGGATTAGGTAGATTAGTATCTCTGTGGATAGAAGTTTTGAAATCCCAGTTTTAAAAAGGTATGCAAAAGTTTTTATTTTTTTTCTCCATATTTTAGTATAGTTGGTAGAATTTAATAATTGTTAATGATTATTTGTCGAACCTTTGATCTGGGTTATTGGTTAAAGGCTCTGTCCTTTCGGTCTCCCATAATTGAGGGGTTACTGGGAGGCGGGGTCGTAACAATTGGTATCAGAGCCAAGGTTCCTCACTTAATCTTTAATAATTATTAAATTTTGCAAATTATGTAGAACCCAAGGGAGTTATTAGAGGATTATCCGAAAGACAGAGGTGTCTAGAAAAGGATCACGACTGGGGGTTGGCAATATTTTCTTCCGCACCGCTAGTCGTAATATGAGGACTCCCAGATCCGTGTGACTGCCTAGCCAAAGTCTTAGGGTATGATTCGAAATAAGGTACCTTTAGGACTCTCTCATCTTGTTCATCCCTTCTCAACTCAAATTATGTTAAGGACCTTAAGGATTAGGATTTCCTCTCTTCTCCTCACCCTCTTGAGGTATGGGTAAGGTTGATAAGGATTAAGGAATCCTCCACCAAAGTAATAAAAAACATGTAAATAAGATGCCATGGACATAAGCTTAATAGAGTAAGCGTAAAGGAATAGATACATGCTTAGGTCGTATGACACGAGTTGTCATTTCCCTCAGGAGAGATCCCTGATATACCTCCTTGGCAGGAGGATGAGTAGAGAGAGTTAGTCTTGGAGGTAGAGACCTCCATGAAAAGTAGAGACCTAGCACACCCTTTGAGAATGATGTTAACCCTAACCCTAAAGTGAAGGTTAGAAAGAGAGATGACATGATGAGTTAGATGTCATGTTTGACCGAGAGTTTGGTTGGTCATGCCTTTGGGATGCCATAAGAGGGTAGATGACCTAGTACCTTTGGCGACCCAACCCTGGAGAGGGTCGGGCATGCCATAGTAAAGGATAGCTCCTTTTTGGATGAGGTTAGAGAACCTATAGTTACCCTATGGGCTTAGGCAAGTAGGGTATAGCTTGATGAAATCCTGGTTAAGAGATCATGATGGATGGCCTATGAAAGGGGTATGGATGCTCTTGAGCCAAACATGAGTTGAGCATAGGCTTCAACCACATAGGGGTATGCTTGTGAGCATGAGCCTTCATGGAGAAGGGACCTCTAGTAAGTATGGTTTGAGGTGGAATTAGCTCTAGAGAGAGGAAGCAAGGCCCTGGAAAGAAGGTTGGAAGCATAACACCCCGAGTATAAGGAACAGTGGGGATGATAGTGGTTGCCTCATGCATGATCCCTGGAGGCCGATGATATCTTAGTTTCCTTTAGAGGAACCAAACAGGATGATGCTTCCAGTACCTATGTACCTATGTTATAAGTGTTTACCTGCTGGATGAGATAAAGAGTGCCTTACACCCTGAGGAGGTTCAAGTAACTAGTTGTGGGGCTTTATACCTAGTTGGTTGTCCTTGAGGAGAACTCAACTCTGAGGTGTTGCTCATATAAAAGGATCATGGGAGTACAGGGCATACCTTGGACATTATTGATTCATGGTTAAGAGATTGAGCATGCAGTTGGATATCCAAAGGAGAACCTAGGGTTCCTAGGCCTAAGAGGGGAAGCAGTGTATCCAATGCTCACGGTGAGATTTGAGTCTATAGTTTTGAGCATGTTACTCTTAATGTGTAGAAGTAAAGGAAACCCCTTAAGGTAAGGGTATGTTTGATGAACCCCTCACAACTAAGTTGACCTAATGTTGAGGAAAGAGAATAAGTATGACCTAGCATGGTTTAATAGGTGACCTGCTTGAGCCTTAGTAGCTGCTGGGTTAGGCATGTTCATGTGTATGTAAACCCTAGGGACGGTTGTGACCTTGTTGTCAAGAGTTGTAGTTTCCTCCCATCCTGGGGGAGGGATCCTTTTGAAGGGCGTATATCAGCTTTGTTGTTTTTGAGGTAATCTAAAGAGGTTTCATAGGATCTAGAGAAGCTAAGGGCAGATTACATGGTAAGAGAATGAACCTATAGACCCATAGATAACCATCTCTACGTGCATGTGTTACCATGGAGGTAACCGGTATGGGGCTTGACCAAGGTAGGCAGGTTGCCGTGATCCCGATGAAAGGATGAAAGCCATCCCATGAATGCAGAAAGAGAGATGATGAAAACTTGGGTAAGGTTCTGAGTGAACATGTATTATAATGGAGAATCCTAAGTCTATCCTAGGGTCAGGTAGGTATAAGACCGATGAAAGTAGGAGTCACCTAATTCCCCAGTTGCACATGACCATAGGGTCGGGAGGTAACAGCTATCATGGTCTGAGGGCCATGGGTTAGGAGATTGATCACCTTCATGAACTCATGGGACCTAAAGGGTAGATGAGTAGGGCACTCCCTTGATGCATGAGGGAAGAGGGATGACCCCAAAAGAGCCGGTACTCTATAGACCTAGAGGAGATGACCAAGGATATAAACCTTAGTAGGTTCAAGACTAGTTTGATATCATGATGTCTATGATGTTGAGACTTATGTGGCACATTGCAACTTAGATGTAAAGGTGTATTGGCAAGGTGGGATGTACCATCTCTACTCTTGGAACAGGAAGAACTCTGTATTTGGACTGCAGCCAAATGCTTATTTCCTCTTGTTATGGGGGTGAGAGATAGGACATTACGCATGCCATACACCAAGGATAAGAGATGATGTAGGTTGGAACTTTGCCACAAGAAATGGGGATAGAGAAGATAATCTACCCTGGTAAAGTGAATGATACATGGATGGTTTGTAAACACTAAGAGGAATGAGATAGTCCCCTTATGGGGATGTTTTTATCATGAACTATGTAGAACTTACAAGTTATACCAGGTTGAGTTTGATCACCATGATGATGAAATCAGAGAGTGTTCTTAATGAAGATAGACATAGATTTTGAAGTGAGATGATAAGTGGAATACATGGAAGTGTATGTCTTCAATGTTACCTAATACCTAAGGATGTGAAGTGGTAATGGATACTCTACATCTGACTAGAAGCTAGAAGAGGTTGTTTAGCTAACCATAAGTTTGGAAAGGAGAGGTGTTTGGATAACACTCAGATATAACAAGATGTGTTGAAAAGTTAAGGGTTGTTTGGTTAGCCTACCTAGTCCTTGATGCAATGAAAGGATGGTGGTAGAACCTCAGATGTACTGCTTGGGAAAAGAAGGTGATGAAACCGCGAATAGAGTGGTTTAGGGGTTCTGAGGAATCGATCTTGAGGAATCCCGACATGTAGTAAATCATGATCGAAGATCACCATACACTGTGGTTCTACCAAGGTAGTAAATGGCAATAGCACTTTGGATGCTTAAGATGAAGTTGCATATGGCCATGCAAGCCAGGAGGTAAAGGACGAATGCTAGTAACCCAGTGTATCGATAAAGAGGAAAAAAGAGTCCCTGAGAGGGAATGGGAGTTCATCACTATGGATGTTGTGATAGGTCTCCCCTGGACTAAGGAAGGTCGAGATGCAATCTGGGTTATGGTAGATCGCCTTACCTATATGACATGAGAAAGAAAGAGTTCTGTCAAGGGACAGACCTGGTTGAACTAACCATGAGAGAGATGGTTCAACCATGAAGCGAGTTCAAAGGTTTTTGAGTTTGACCTAAAGGTTCACTTCCATAAAGTGGAAGTAGGTACATGAGGAACTCAATGTTAGTACAGTTGATCACCCCTAACTATGGTTAGTATGATCCAGACTAAAGGGTCTGATGAGAGCATATGTGCTCATTCAGGGTGATATCTAGAGACCGTTTTTGTCCTATGAAAGATGTGATGATGACCACCATAGCCAGTATCAGGATTTAAAGAAGCTCTGTAAGGGAGGTTGTGTCGGAAACCACTTCAGTAAGGTGATGTTAGTGAAAGGACCACGTGATGGCTAGAAAAGGACCACAGTATGTGCAGATGAAGTCACTTTGATCGAGCAATGGCTGAGAGAGAGAGCCCAGTGGTGGCATGAGTCATGAGCTGATGTAAAGTAGACTGACACGCAGTTCACTGTGGAAGAATATGTGATGTGAAAATCCGACCCCTCTAAGCTACAACTGAGTAAGCTGAGTCCCCGATATATGGGTCCATTTGAGATGGATTGGTGGAGATGGTTGTGTTTATCCTTGCCCCTCAGGATAACATGATGTGTAATGTGTTCCATGAGTCCAATCTAGGGCACTATGTGAGGTACCCCGACCATGTGCTGAGCAATGAACCTAGTGAGCCCCAAGGGAGGCTGAAATGGCCTGAGTCCACCTATGCAGTTTATAGACGCTAGGATGAAAGAACTCAGAGAAAAGAATATGTGATGATACAGGTTCATTAGAAGAGCCATGAGTATGGTGAAGACCACATAGGGGTCAAAGATGGACATGGAAAATTCATATCCTGAATTGTTTGTTTGCTTGATTAAATTTTGAGGACAAAATTCCTATAAGAGGGGAAGGATGTTATAACCCCAATTTTTGGGTTCAATTGGTGAGAAATGTAATTTCTCATATTTAAAATAATTGAACAAATAATGATATGATTTGTTTTGAATAAATGGATTCCATTCACAATATCCTTGATTGGTTGCTTTGTGGGCTTTATTGGCTATTGGGCCCAATAAAAAGGAATTTCGATTAATTAATGAATAATTGAGAATTTGAGAGAAGAAAAATGTGGAAACCTCTAGAAGGCGAATTCAAAGAGGGATTTCGTGCCTCTTAGGTTCCTTAGATTCCAAGAAGTACAAAGTTGCAAAAAGAAAGCAATAAGAAAAGAAAAGATTAATTAAATATTTCTTTAGTACGAAAGAAATTGAAGATAATGTTAAAATATTGGAAATAAGTGGGAAAAGGGATAATTGGGTTATCCTTAGTGGAATTTCGTATGCCAATGATTCCTAATTTTAAAAGGAATGTCAATGAGGAAAATAAAAAGAAAGATAAAGAGAAATCCTCAAAAAGAGATATTGTGATAAGAAATAAATAAGATAATGGGAAATAATGGATAAAAGACAAATAAAAGGCTAAGGTATATTCCCAAGATGGGATTTAGAGCCATTAGGGTTCCTTGAGCATCAAGGAACTCAGAATAATAATTTAATAGCAAAAGAAAGAGAAAATAGATGAGAAATATTCATAATTAAATAATATCTTGCACCTAAAGAAAAGGCAGGTTTTCTTTTAGATAATGAAACCAAATTTGGCAGAGAGGTAAATAAAGTCATTAATAAGTTTTCCTAAAAATTTGGGATTATTTTGATGTACAGTTTAAGAGATATGGATTTTTGAAAATCTCTAAAATGGATGAATAATCTCTAAATGTCACAAAGTTGTTTCTGACTTGGACTCTTTGATAATGCCGCGCGAGCTTTATGACCGTGGGATAGAGATCTGACAATCCAGAGATTGTCTTCCACCTTGAACTGGAAAAGGAAACTGCAGACCAATAGTTGATAACTTTCCCAAGTGGAAATCTTGTAATCTAAGGCATGAATGTTTTGGGAAACATGTCCAACAGTCTCAGGAGACCAGTACGAGTTGGTCTACCCCAAGTTTTGCGAGATTCCGTAGCCTACTAGTGTTTTTCCCAAATCAGGAACCTTTGGCTTCCAGCAACCAAGAGATGACCTATAAATACAGGGTCTTGGACCCCCTCTACAGTCGTTGTTTGTGCTGTTGGCTTCGACCGAGTTCCACGAGTTATTCTGCGCTAGGAATTGTGTTAGCTACCTCGCCCCTTCATCTCTGTCAGCGAGGAAGGCGCGGTAGGAAGAGCTTCTCCGCCTGGCCAACACCGATCCCCACTGCAACAATTAATAGCCCAGATCAGTTCAGCAGGGGAGGCCAGGGGTGAGAAACCTTGTGCGGATAGAAAAGGAAGCCGGTGGGCGGAAGTCAACTACTGAAGTTGACCAGCCATGGCGCTGTGTCAAGGTGGGGGAAGGATCGCGGGTTGAAGATGAGCGCTCGCCAAAAGACGAATCTTCCCCTCAAGCACCTGTAGATCGAGAACAATGAAAAAGGGCAAAGATGCCCTTTCAGTGATAAACCGGCCAGCCACCTAAAAATAATTGGGTAAGATGATGACGTGTCACCTAGCGATTGGTCAGAATATAATTCTCTTGCAAAACTCTTAACTTTAAATTGGTAACTCGGATGGCTATATATTATATATGAAAATTTATTAGGAGAATGAGAGGAATTCAATAAAAATGATATCAAAGCCTGATTTCGTTTCTAATTGCAAAAGTATGTTAAGTTAATGAAAAGTGCATTGAAATTAGGTTAAAAACATTAATTGAGATTAATGATTGAATCTATGATGCTTAATGGGTTAGTTTGAGTGATAATAACTTGTTGGATGATAAAGAAAGATTTGAACCTGATATAGATAAGATATTACATGTTTTAAACCAAGAATGTAAGATAATGGATTTAGAAACCCTAATTTAGGGTAAAAGAAAAGATGATTATGTTTAATTCATACTATATGAAAATATGTTGATCCTAAGCCTGTTAGGAGAGAAACTTAGGGTTTATGAGTACTTTTGTATAATTAGAGTTTAGAGTATTGAAAGTGAGGCAAAACCCTAATTGCAAAGTAAACCCTAAGAGGTAGAAATCCTAAAAAAAGGAATAGAAACCTTAAGTAGCAAGATGGTTTGAGTAGATTTTGATACAAATGAAATTGTATGATTATTTTAGGATTCTTGTACTTACTTGGTTGGATTGTCTTTCTTGGTTGAGTCTATCTCAAAGATCTGCAATCACAGGTATGTGGTTACGCCTATGAATAACCGTTCTAGTTTCACGACGATTCCCGAATGTTTAACCGGTTGCTTTAAATAAACTGTTGGATGAATTTAGTTCATGCAAACTATAATGTGGCTATGACTATCACAAAGGATATATGCCTACAAATTCAGATCCTGGTTCTCTCTGTGGCATTATAGCTAACCTAGTACATGGCTGCCTATGGGTAGGTCCATCAGGTTAGAGAAAGACCTAGTACATGGCTACCTATTGGGTAGGTCCATCAGGTCTATGGATGACCTAGTACATGGCTACCTATTGGGTAGGTCCATCAGGTCTATGGATGACTTAGTACATGGATACCATTGAGGTAGGACCATCAAGTCACATTGAGTTAGATATTGGGCTACCTCAAGTAGTGACATGCGACTCTACCTTTATATAGGTATTATATAAGTCCACTGCAGGGACAGCCCAGAGTTCGAGAATATGTATGGATTGAGTTGTATGGCTTAAAATGTAATCTTGATTGTTAAATTATTAATTACATGATTACATTGTTAATGTAGTTGCATAATTATTGTTTCCCCCACTTACCAGCTTCGGCTGAACGATGTTTTGTTTGTCGGCGATTTAGGTACAATGAAAAGAACAAACAGTAAAGTGGCATATGTGGTACTAAATGAGAATTAAAGTGCAAAGGAGGATTAGGTAGATTAGTATCTGTGTGGATAGAAGTTTTAAAATCCTAGTTTTAAAAAGGTATGCAAAAGTTTTTATTTTTTTCTCCATATTTCAGTATAGTTGGTAGAATTTAATAATTGTTAATGATTATTTGTCGAACCTTTGATCCGGGTTATTGGTTAATGGCTCTGTCCTTTCGGTCTCCCTTTATTGGGGGTCACTGGGAGGCGGGGTCGTAACATATCACATTCAGCACCTCAAGGTTGATGCACCTTGATATACCCTAAATCCAATATACCTGGAAGAGTAACACATGAAGTGTGTCATGACAATTATTACATTAAGATGTAATGCACTTTGATAATTGTAGGCTAACATACCTTGAGAAAGGGGTTAAGACAAGATAACAAAGTATGATGTAATCAATATCCTAGAGAAGATGAGAGATAAACTTATACTTTGTGATGATTATCATTTAATGATAAAAGATGAGAATAAATAAGTATAATTGAATACTTATGATATCAATGTATGCTCCTAGATGTGTGGAGCAATGGATTAGGGTTTGAATTAATAATATGAACTTGAAACCCTATTCGACTATAGATGGAAACCCTAACCCTAATAGTTGTTGCCTAATGAAAGGTGACAAGATGCTTAATGGGCATTGTGAGCCATGTGAATAGTTTTTGCCTAGTGAAAGGTGACAAGATGTTTAATGGGCCTTGTGAGCCATGTGAATAGTTGTTGCCTAGTGAAAGGTGACAAGATGTTTAATGGGCCTTGTGAGCCATGTGAATAGTTGTTGCCTAGTAAGAGGTAACAAGATTCTTATAAAAGTTTCATGTAAGCAATGATAATGTTCAAATAAACTAGGAAATGGAAACTTAGTAACATAATAATAATAATAATGAAATCTTAATCATGCATGCTTTATGCTTATAGACAAATAAGGGCTATAGTGTTTCGAATAAGCTTAAAGGAGATAAGAGGAATACTTGAATTACATAAAGGATTTGAATAAGTATGATGGCTTGGCCAAGGTTTAATACCTAGTAAAGGTGATGCGGTATTCAATGATGATGCATAAGATTGGCATAGTCCAATGCCTGGAATAGATGCACATGATTGACATAGTTCAATACCTAGAATAATTGCATAGGATTGGTCATAACCCAATACCTAGAATAATTGCACAGGATTGGTAATAACCCAATACCTGGAATAATGTCACATGATTGGTAATAACCCAATACCTAGAATAATTGCACATGATTGGTAATAATCCAATACCTGGAATAATTGCACAAGATTGGTAATAATCCAATGCCTGGAATGGTTGCATAGGATTGGTAATAATCCAATGCTTGGAATGGTTGCACAGGATTGGTAATAATCCAATGCCTGGAATGGTTGCACAGGATTGGCATAGTCCAATGCCTGAAATGTTTGCATAAAATTGGCATAGTCCAATGCCTGGACAGAATATGATGATGTATACTCACATGACTGGTACAATTCAATATCTGGATAATAGATTGGCTAAGGTCAACAGAAAGAAATGAGAATGATTCATGGATGACATACCATGATAATGAGTATCTCAGGATAAGCTTGAGATGTTGTTATAGTAAAATGGATAAATGATATACATGTTCTTCATATTCCTTATAAAGTGAATAGATGAATTACTGCTCTATCATAGATAGATGCAATGTTTTAAGATATGAGAATGTTCTAAACTGCTTATCCTCTGATCAATTTTATTCTATTAAACTACAATAATAATGTTTCTGGCGGAGAGTTATATCTCTCACTGGGACAATTTCAATTGTCTCACCCCCATGGGATCCAACTTTTTAGGTAGACACAGAAGAAGAGGCAGAAACCCTATAGCAGGGGGAGAGCAGCAGCAACAACAGCAACAACAGGGACAAATGTAATATTCTAGGTGGAGGCTCTGGATGTCATCTTTTGTATAGAGAGTCCTATGTGTCGTCTCTGTACTCTCAAGTCTTTGGAGTTAGTAGTTAGTACTTTTAATGAATCGATCTGAGATTTTGGCTTGAATGCCTCGAGGTTTTGTGTTTCTCATGTGTAGACTTAATAGAGAAATTAATGTATATAATCCTCGAGAAGAGATGGTACATGGTATGTACTTATGGACCAAATTGTACATGTAATACTTTGGTTCTTATTATTAAGAGTTTCCTGGAATTGGATCTCTTTGCAAAAGGTTTTAATTTTTAGTGATTTTTGTTAATCTGTTATTAATGATCGCTTCCGCTTAGTTAATGATGTTTTATTCGAACGGTGTGCCACAACCCCCATATCATGTTTTAACTCTTTGAATTTTCAAAAACGAGCTAAGAACCTCAATAAAGAAATGGATATCGGCTTGTAACTTTCCTTGGGAAATGTTGCATTGAATTGTGAATATAATAATGTGAGTGGAAGTGGCTTGTCCTAGAAGATAACCAAAGGGGGGGAGGGCGACCCTTATCCCTTGCATTATCCTCAAGTTTTTATGTTGCATAGCAAGATAAATATGGAGTGCATGCAAGAACATGTGTCAATCCATGCATGGACATGTGGCACCTAGTAGCTCAAATTGATGACACCTCATATACACACTTTTTCATGAACCTCAAGTATATATACCCTTCTTTTCACCCACTAGTGAAATTTTTCGAATCCTACCACCTCCTTGCTCTAAGATATCGTGCATAGGGTCATTGTATCATGCATAGATGAAGTGGTATCGTGCATAGGCCTTGGGTATTGTCCTTATCAAGTTGATGTCAGCCTAGCAAGGTGATATTGGCCATAGTGGAGTGGTTTTGGTCACAAGTGAAGGGGATATCAGCCACAAGTGATGTCATATCGTGCATGAGTAGTGAGGTATCGTGAAAGGTGCTAAGGAGAAAGAAGGAGCTCAATACTTAACCCTAAGGTGAGGCCATGGGCATCTTCAACCTTGGATTGAAGCATGAATTTAGGGTTATGATCTTTCTTTCTTTTCTTCTTCACCAAATGCTTATCCATGGTGATTCTTTGCATATAGAGGAGTTGTGAAGTCATATTCAACATTAGGAACGTGAATCTTTGGAACTTGGAGCTTTGAAGTTGTTCTTGAGGCGGGTTATAGAACTTGAACCCAATTATATTATTATGCACTTTCAATTCTGTCATACTTGTTGATCTACTTGCAATTTCAATTTCTCTTGAATAATTGATGATCCTTTGAGTTCTAAAAGCTTCATGGGACTATTTTACATGACTTAGAATAGTAAGAACAAGAGTCTAGAGGTTGATGGTGATGACATCATCAAGGGTGAAGTGATATCGGGTTGAAGCATACACCTCCTTGCCCGATATGGTGTGAAGCACACACACACCTCTCTACCTGATATGGTGTAAAGAATACATACACCTCTAAAGTGATATGGAAGCAAGCATACACCTCTTTGCCCTATATGATGTGAAGCACACACAAACCTCTTTTCCCGATATGGTGTGAAGCACACACACACACACCTCTTTGCCTGATATGGTGTGAAGCATACACACACCTCTTTGCCCGATATGGTGTGAAGCATACACACACCTCTTTGCCCAATATGGTGTGAAGCACACACACACCTCTTTTCCCGATATGGTGTGAAGCACACACACACCTCTTTGCCTGATATGGTGTGAAGCATGCACACACCTCTTTGCCCGATATGGTGTGAAGCGCACACACACCTCTTTGCCCGATATGGTGTGAAGCACACACACACCTCTTTGCCCGATATGGTGTGAAGCACACATACACCTCAAAAGTGATATGGTGAGCAAGCACACACCTCTTTGCCCGATATGGTGTGAAGCACACATACACATCTAAAGTGATATAGTAAGCACACATACACCTCTAAAGTGATATGGGTAGCAATCATACACCACTAAACTGATATTGGGTTAAGCATACACCTCTTAGACGATATGGTGTTGAGCACACATCTCTAAAATGATATGGTGGGTAACCCAATACACTATATGACAAAAGTGGTAAGGTGGTTAATACCCTAGAACATGTGATGGCCAATACACTAAAGTATGGTGTGGACAATATCTTCAAGTAGGGAGAGGATGTTACATCCATGTAGGGTGAGGGTGATACACCATATGATTGGTAAGGTTGATTCCTTGATGATTAAGGGTATGAGGGACATGATGATTCCTAGCTCGATATACACCTAACTCAATACATGTGTTCAACTTGACATACATGTTTCAACCCAATACACCTTATAAAGGTGAGGGAAAGACACTCTTAGGAGTGATGAGAGTAACACCAAGTAATGGTGTGGCTAATACCTTGATAGGTGAAACACCTAAAGTGGTTGATAATGGTCAATCCTATATCAACAATGTCTTAACCTAAGATGAGTTCATATCACTTGATGATAGTTAGGTAATTCAAGTGTGTGACTTATGGCCAATAAACTACAGGATAAATGTGATGAGTTAGTGCATAAAGTATTAGTATGGGAAATACCCTAATACAAGATAAGTTGATGAACTTAAGCAAGTTAAAAGTGATGAGGCAAGTGATACACCAAGGCATGATAAATATCACATCTAACACCTCAAGGTTGATATACCTTGATGTACCTCAAATCCAATATGCTTGGATGAGTAACACATGAAGTGTGTCATGTCAATTGTCACCTTAAGATGTAATGAGTTTAATGCACTTTGATAAGTGTAGGCTAACATGCCTTGAGAAAGGGTTAATCCAAGTTAATAAAGTATGTTGTAATCAATATCCTAGTAAGGATGAGAGAGAAACTCATACTTTGTGTTGATAATCATTTAATGATAAATGATGAGAATAAATAAGTATGATTGAATACTTATGATATCAATGTATGCTCCTAGATGTGTGGAGCAATGAATTAGGGTTTGATCCTTAATAATATGATCTTGAAACCCTAAATGGTTAATAATGGGAAAACCTAACCCTAATGAAGGGTGATGGTATGATTTTGAAACCCTAATCAATAAGAAAGGGAAACCCTAACCCTAATGATGGAATAGTGGTATTACCCTTATATTTCATGGTGTTGATATGTATTTGATATGGCTACTATCATGAAATACTAACCATGCAGGTATCATGAGATTATGAGCATAACCATGTATGAGCTATGATGTTTTATATGATAAAGATTTAAATGGTCCTTGTGAGCCATGTGAATATTTGTTGCCTAGTGAGAGGTGAAATGATGCTTAATGGACCTTGTGAGCCATGTGATTATTTATTGCCTAGTGAGAGGTGACAAGATGTTTAAATGGGCCTTGTGAGCCATGTAAGATGCTTGTGCAACAAGTATCATGTATACCTTGGTCTGAGGACCTAGAGGTAATAGTTACCTGATAAGTGGTAACAATGTTCAGTGATGAACTAAGGGTTTGAATACCGAGATCTAGTAATCATGATAATGATAATGTTGAGGGATGAGAATTCCCAGTAATGAGATAAGGGATTGAGATCCTAAATGTTATATGTGTTCTAAAGATTTGAAAAGTACTTGATAGATGTATTACACCTTTCTTTGTAGCATCTGTTATAATAATTCATGTTTGAAACTTGACTGATACTAAAAGATACGATAATGCACTTAATTAATCAAGTGGAATCTTATCATGTAGTGCCTTGACCATAGATCCATCAGCGTCAGTAGCTGTTGAATGGTGAAACAGGTTTTCCCATGGGATCTCCTGGAGGGCATATTTTTCAATATGCGGGGGTGATGGGCGTGAATATCCTTACGCCCTAATGAGGGATTGATGTGATATCTCCTTCATTATAAATGCTAGGATGGATGTATCATGAATCTCCCGATGATGATGAATGCTGGGATTGATGGTAGATAACTGAAATCTCTCAATCTTAAAGATAGTGCATGCTGTGGCTGTAGCTCTATAGCAAAGTTGCCAGTATACCCTGGAAAACTATTTAGCAGTTGACACGAGATATCCTGCTTGTGGTCTTGCACTGACCGAGACAACTGAGGTCATGGCAGCTGGATTTTCCATTGACCTTGTATGATACTGATTTTGACTTCACAGTGGTCGGTTGGAGTATGAGCGATATACCTCATCTCCTCAGGGCATAAGTGTGATTGTAAAATGTAATCAGCCATGTAGCATATTTGATTAAGGATGGAATATGAAAGTCATTGGTTGATGCTATATTTCTTAATGATCTTAAATGAATAGATGTTATACATTTTCTTCGTATTCCTTATAAAATGAATAGATGAATTACTGCTTTATCAAATATAGCTGCAATGCTTCATAAGATGATATTGCTCAATTCTGCTTAAACAATGATTAGATCTTTCTTATTAATATAAAAGAATCCTCTGCTCAGTTTATTATTATTTATCTACAATGGTAATATTGTTGATGGAAAGTTATATCTCTCGCTGGGACATGGGTCTCTCCCCGTTGGTCACCAACATTTTTAGGTGGACGCAGACGAGGAGGTAGGGACCATACAGTAGGGAGGGGACAACAACATCAGGGGCAGCAGTAGCATCTCAGGTTGAGTGTACTGTCTATCGTGTCTTGTAGAAATAAGTCCTATGTGTCGTCTCTGTGCTCTCAGGTCCTTGGAGTCAGTACTTAATAGTTTTATGAACGATCTGAGATTTTAGCTTGTATGCCTCGAGGTTTCATGTTGCTTACATATATGTTTTGACAAAGCAACTATTATATGTTATCTCTGAGAAGAGATGCTACAATGTATGTACAATGCGAACAATGATGTATATAAGGTTTTGGTTCTTCCTTAAAGAGTTTTCCTAGAAGTAGATCTCTTTGTAAAATAGTTTTAATTTTTTTAGTGATTTTTGTTAATCCGCTGCTTATGATTATTTCGCATAATTAGTAACGATTTGGTTGTCGGTTTGGTGGTGGTCATTACAAATAAGGTTTGACTTATCCTCTAGGTTAGAACCTATATGTTCGGGAACTAAGTTTAGACAAGTGTGTGAAATCCTATCCATATAGAGCTCGTATGTATTGGGTAGCAACACCACTCTACACCTTGTTCTCACCATTTCACTAGGTGACATGGCACCAGACTATCTACTGTGTGTGGGACACTCGTTTTACTGTGGGAATTTCTCATTCAATTATACATTCTTTTAACCAACAAGTATAACTATAATGCCATTAGAGGTTCAATAATAGCTGTCCAAGGACATTTATGTACATGGGGAGATTAACATTAATTGTTTATTACTTTGGAGTACTCTTGAAGTAAGTATCCAATCAAATCATACATGGACTCCAATGAATGAATCATGAACCCTAAGATGTTGATGATCAAAATAAAAGGGTGTGACTTGTTTCTTCAAGATTTGATGTGTTATTGGTTTGTGTTCTAGGTTTACACACTTATTTATGAGGATATTTGAGGAGCCAAGTTTAATAACTAAATGTTGGATATTTGCTATCAAACTTGTTTGGAGGCTAGTTTACATATTGAGGAAGTAATGCTTGATTGATGAGCCATTAGAGAGATATTGGATTTTGATCTTTCATTATTAGACTAAAGTTCCATATGATTCATATGTAAGTTTAATTATTAGGTGTGTCACACATCTAGTACGGTTGAATGGCTCCATGATGTATTTATCTTCGACCTCTATTTCTCATGGGGAGACTGGTACCCTTGAGACCAAGTACCTGGTGCCACATATCCGAAGTATAGGGAGAGAAATCAGAAACTGGAGTGTGCTATAAGATCCGTCGGGATAGGATCTCCCCAATGAGTCCCGTCTTGTGGGTTAAGGACATGATTTGAGGGATCTCAGTCTTAAACTCCTCCTTCTTTTGCCATTGCTGCTCATAGTGTAAACCAATTCAGATTGTAGCTTTTAGTGGTGAAGATTAGAGACATCAGACATCCCTTCCTCACCCTTCTTCAAGCCCAGCCGTAGGTCATCAATCCTTCAACATCAGGAGTTCCAGGCCGCATAGCGTAGCCGTAGGTCACTACTAAAAAAAACGAATTAGTCTACATTTAAATTATGGTCTACTGGGAATTTCATCAATGGACTACATTTATTTTTTTTACCCAGCCCAGGCCTACTTTGGTCTACACACATTTTACTTTTGGGCCGAAATATGCGTGTGCGGGGGTCCAATTTCTCCTACTTCTTGGCTCCATTTTTATTTTTCCCCGATTCTGAATTTTACTTTCCTACCAACTCTCGCGAATGATCTTTCGACTGTCCAGTGTCGTGCCCTAGCTGCCGTAGCCAGCGGCCGTGCCCCTTCGCCATCCTCCACTACGTGCTGATTGTGTCGCATCCTTATTAGTATGTTACAGAACCACACTTTTGACCGCCTCAAACTACACTTCCCACATAAAGTAGTTGGTTCTCTGACATTCCATTCCTGACCCACGATTAGCCGATCCCAGACCAGTTCATCGACTACCTCGATCCTTTGTCAACAATATCATCGACTATCACAAGGCAAGTAGAGATCGAGGCATGCTTGCATGAACAGAGGAAGAAGGCAATGAGCTCATCGGGGCTGCTGTAGACACACATAGAGGACCAGGGACTTGTCTTCCGATTGGACATGTCTTATGATTTAATCACAAGGCCTGTTCTGATCCAACGATTCACTCTTTTCTTTGATAAATGTTGGCAATCTACCTCTCGATATTGTATACATATCCATCCCCTGCATTTCGTTGGTTTATTCTGTGGGATTCAGTATTATAAATCATAATGATTGGCACTGGTACAGTAGAATACTAGCAACTCTGTGTACCATTGTCCACACTAAATACTTATGATACACAACTAATGATCTCTCCCTCCACTTTGGATTTCCTATTGCACTGCCAACTCCTTGCCTTCAACTTCTTGATAGAAATTTCGCCTCCATTTATCAGCAGTCCGTGGTGAATGTACATGAATACAACCTATCGAGGATATTGGCAATTGAGAACCCATCTAGGCAACAGAACATGTCTTTGTTTTATGAATACATCTAGGCAGGCAGGTAGGGGCTAGATGAGTACTAGACAACCCATCTTCTTAGATGCATCCCTAAACTTGCTGACTGATTGATCCCTGGTTCTACCAAAAGCGAGACATCAACCCAGCCAGAAGCATCATCCCTCTCAAACGGAAGGCATGAAGTATGATTGTCTTTTTCTACCTTGTTGCACATATTACAGTAAAAATCAAATCCATTGCCCTAGCTACTTAGTGTGAGATGTTATTAATTTTCATCATAAAATATGTTTTCAACTATCTTATGTTACTACTATTTATGGTTCATGTAGGTTCAAATTTTTGTATGTTCTCTTAACATAAGAATCTTGAATCTACTCAAGTATCACAATGGGAAGGGACATTCAGCAATTTGGTTGTTTGAATCATACTTCAGTCTTGGAGAAAAAAAATCAATGAATGATATTAATCAGGCTATGAATGTGGAATCTTTCTATGCCCTAGCTAGATTGTTGTTTTTACAGATGTTTCATTGGAGCAAAGAAGATATATCCTTTCCTTTTCGGCTTGAAGGCCGATTTGTTAACTTTGAAGGTTGTTTGTTACCTTTGACTATCTTTATTTTTAATAATAGAAACCAAAATGACAATATTGTAATCACTTTATATATATATATATATATATATATATATATATTTATATATATATATAACGTTTTTCTTTTAGCTCTAACGATATATGATATTCCTATTTTATATATGAGTATATAACACAACCACAAATGGTAATCACTGATGTACTGTTTGCTTTTCTTGTTGTTTTGTTTATCAACCTTCTTTCTTGGTTGGGTTCGTTCCCATTAAATCTGACGCAGTTTAGGTTTGATTGAAATCTAATATTCAAACGCCATACCTAGCATGTAGCCAACATTCCATTGTCTTTGAAATGCTCATTTATGTAGCGGTGTCAATCTCTCTACATATAAGGAATATCAATATTTGTCTTTAATATGTACCTCTATATCAAAAAATAAAATAAGTGCACCTCAATTTCTTTTGTTGTTTCTATGCAATAAAGTTAGAGTTTGTAGTGACAGACAAATTATTCATTTCTTTATCTGTCATGTTTCCATAAATAATATTATAACGTTTGAATTTTTTCAGTTGACTTGACGTAGGACCAAAGGTGGCTGCTTGTCAATTTTTTGTGCGGCACGTCAACTTAATTTGTTCTTGGTACGTTCTTAAAGTTTTTTTACTATTACCATGAACTTGAGCTAAGTTCATTTTTTGGCATGCAAACAAAATGTTAATAAGATGTATGTTTGCAAGTATAGTTTACTGAAATTATAACTTATAAGGATATGTTTTTATGGTTGACAATAATACCATCATAAGATTTAGAAGATATCACTCGTCATGGACCTCTGGTGCATATAATATGAGTTTATTTTATCTCTTCAATTTTTCATACTTTGGTGACATAAAAAATTATGAATGACTATCTATCATGGTATACTATTTTACATGTTATATTTTAATTCATTTAACTACTATGAATTGTTACTTTGTATGGTGCCCCCTAATAAAACATTCTTGGCTTTTCCATTGGGTGTGAAAGTCTTGAAATGTTATTCGCCAAACATTGAGTGATATCTCAAGACATGTAATTTCTGGGCATTTACTTTTTTTACAAACCAAATACAAATAGTTAGTGCATTCTACCACCTATACTATGTCGCGGCCATCAAAAAAGGGCGCGGTCCAAGGCGTTAGAGGCGTACACCTCGAGACGAGGCACACTCGGGGGTTCCCTGAGGCTTACACCTCAGCTTTAATCCAAGAGATAAGCACCTCATTTTCTGTAAGACTCAAAAAGGCGGTTGAGGCGCAATTGAGGCGTTAGCCTCATTCTGCCACCTAAAACAAAGGCATATCCATTTATACTACATATGGGCCTTGCTCAAGGGTTTTCCACTAGCCCCTTTAATGTTAATGATAAAAAAGTAGCTCTTTATCGCCCGATAAGAGAATGTCAGGGTGTTTCCAGTTTTTGTTTGCATTCTTCTTGTCCTAAATCCCTTATTATTTTATAGCTCCATTTGAGAGGTTTTGTTGTCACTTTTACAAAGGTCGTCTTATAGAAAGTTTCTAGGAACAGAATGGGGACATGATGGGAAATCCCTTTAGATTTTCAAAATTTGGGTACAAAACTTGTGTTGACACACTGTACACTGCAAAGGGGTGATATTTTCAATTGGAAAACCAAGGAGTCAGAAGATTGAGCTTCTCCATGTGTCACACCTTCCATCCTATCATTTGTAGCAGCTCTATGATTACAAAGTTGAAAAAAATAGCCCAATATTAGAATCTGATAAGATTATGTCATTATCTCACACAACAATGCGAGAAGACCTCCATTCCGCAAGATGTTACGAGCTTTTAATCTGGTTTAACAATAATATACCCCATTAAGATTAAAAAAGTGTGAACCTTCCCATGTTCAGAAGTTGGGTAAATGCATAGATCACCAAAGAGACTTAGACAATGTTTTGTTGGATGTATTTTCTTTGGGAGTTGTGTTCTTTGTGATATACTAAGAAACAAGAATATCAACGATTGATAAAGCCTATGGAAGGTTTCCCGATGCAGAAATGACACGAGGGAGGTAGGAAGGGCAAAAAGTAAAAAACCATTCAAAAGCCAAACAACCCTTCACCCAAACCAAATGGACTTGATTCCCATTTGATTTCTTAAACCATGGCACCCACCCAATCTGCTCCATTAGTTTAAGAAATCAAATGGGAATCATATCCATTTGGTTTGGGTGAATGGTTGTTCGGCTTTGGGTGCCCACTGTGTTCTCCATTTCAGCTGCTACAATCACACACAATGCAAAAGAAAAGACATACTTTGACAGTTGGAGTCTTCCACCTTATGTGGTTGGCCGCTGACCAAGATCTAGTTGCATGCTACCTCAAACCTCATCACCACCACTCGGAAGGTGCTGGCCTTAAGAAGGCCATGAGTGTACCTATACCACCCGACGCAGCTGTTGAGGATGACAAGTATGTGTGGATAGGTGATACAACCCTATTTTAGGGCTTCATATTGTGTAATATTGCACTTCAATCACATCTACATCTGTTAGATTACATGTTATTTCCCCTAATATGTATATTTGTATAAAATGCACTAATGGATGGTTTTTATATGTTTTATAGTTACTTTGAACACTAATTGATGGAAGAGAGAGATGATGGTTGAATCTAGGGTTTCTTAGACTTGGAGGAGCCCAAAATGAGGCCAAAATCACTCCCAACCTACCCCAAGTGGTCAAAGAATGTATTGAAGTAATAACCTTCATGTATGACCAAGTTCAAGACCCAAATGCATGAGAAGGACCCTAGCACGGCCGTGCTACCAAGAAATAGTCATTCTGGGACATGCCCCAATCACAGACTCTTCAAAGAATTTGCAGAATTTGATTTTTATGGCCAAAACGGTCGTTTTGGGCAGAATGTCCGTGCTGGGAGGTGGCCACAACGGCCGTGCTAACCAGCACAACTGTGCTACCATTGAGCCCCATCAATTTTGTCACTTGATCTACCTATTTTTCCCCTAACTTAACCCTAGACCCCCTAGACCCCTATATAAGCCTTAGAGGCGGATGGGGGTCGAAGGTTGGCTCCCTAGCTCTCCATTTTGCCCCCTTGCTCCCATCTACTCCACTCCACCTCCATTTCACTCCATTTCTCCATTTCCACCACAAGAACACCCATTTCCAAGCCTTCCATCCACTTCCCACCATCATTCCACACCATTCCATCCAAGAAGAAGGAAGAGGTCGACCTTGCAGCTGCTGAAGAGATAGATTTCAGCCACTACTTCGAGCTCCATGGTCACCTCTTTCTCTTTCTCTTCTCTTTTTGCATTTTCTTGTTCCACGAGTAGCTAGGCACCTTGTGGTGGGTTGTTTAGGTATAAAATGTCCCTTTGATACCATGTTGGGGGAAAATAATATGTAAACATTATGATTTTGTCTGCTAATGATCATGCTCTATTTATATCTCTTTCTCCATTAATTGCTTGTTGGTTTATGTGTGAAATCACCTAGGTTCCTAGGGAAATTGACTATATGTGGCTATTTTGGGAATTGCTCCTAGGTCTAATTCTTGGATCCCTAGATTGCCTCCCATCTTCCTACATACTAATCAATCTCCCTAAACCTAGGTGAGAGATCTAAATAGCTAGATTAGAGTCATTTAGTGCAATTAGCATGGAGCCTTCTCAAGGCTAGAATGGGGAGGAATTGGGGTCCAAAGCCCTAGTTTCACCCCCTCATTACTACCCTCATCCACTAATTGTCCTAGGAACCTCTAATATAGAAATGTAGACTTGATTAGGTCCTAATTGAATTCCATCTAAACCCCAATTCAAACGAGCCTCATAAGGGTGAATAGGAAATGGTAGGGACTAGTTCCCCTTCTCATGCCCTAGCTCACCCATGGCTAATTGGTAGTTTAGGGAAATTCATTAGCACCTAACTTGTTGTTTGGTTTGGATGATTTGAATGGATGATTGATGTTTGCATGTTATGACCCCCAACCCAATTGACAAGTGCTTTCCCCTAAACAACCCACACCTTTATTAATTGCATCTAAACCCTTGTTTGCCTTCTTGCTTAGTTCATACTTGTTTAGCTAGTTTGTTTACTTACCTAGTTAATTTACTTGTTCTTACTTTGTTCTTGCTAACTTGTTTGGTTTGGATGATTTGAATGGATGATTGATGTTTGCATGTTATGAACCCCAACCCAATTGACAAGTGTTTTCTTCTAAACAACCCACACCTTTATTAATTGCATCTAAACCCTAGTTTGCCTTCTTGCTTAGTTCATGCTTGTATAGCTAGTTTGTTTACTTCCCTAGTTAATTTCCTTGTTCTTGCTTTGTTTTTGCTAGCTTAGGTCTTTACTTGCTCTTTTGCTCTGTTTGCTAGTCAAGTGTAATTTAACTCTCTTCTTGCTTGCCTTAGTGTAGTTTGTTCTTTTCTTGCCTTGTCTTTTCTTACTTAGTAGAATTAATTGTATAGGGTTAACTTAGATTTCATTCCTTCCTGTAATTACTTTCTTGTTCACCCTTAGTTTAATATTTAAATCACCTTTAAACCCTTAACCCTAGTCTCCGCAGCAGTACCCTAGCTAAACCAACCTAGCTCTAGTGCCCCCTTTTCAACTAGTAAGGTTAGTTAGTCGACTAGCAGACCAGTCAGACTGAACAGATGACAAATCAATATTGAAAACAAATATAAGAGAGAAGAAGCAAATATACTAAGAGAGAAGAAACATTGTATTAGAAATAAATACACTAAGAGAAGAAACATTGTTTTCATTATCAATTAAGAAAGAGAAGAGATAAAAACTACAATATGTTGGTCTAATATGCCCAAAAACATATAGATTATTCCCAAACTATCATTCAAACATATATAGTTTTGAATAATAAGAAAGACATTTGAAATGCTTTTACATAAATAATATCTTTATCGATCGATGCACGTCACCACTAGCCACTGAACAATTTATGTCTAATAAGTTGTTACTCATAGAAAAAAATGAAAATCCAATTTAAGTGTGCACCATATACCTTTAATGTCTTACATTAGGGTCATTGATGGGTCAAAGTCGACCTTTTGCTGGGTTGGAGTTGGTGTATGCATTATGTTGCCCCTATTGTTGACTAGATATGTCGTGATAGGGGAGGAGAAGGGTATGCATTTAGTGCAAGGAACATAGGAGGAAATATACCTAAAACAGAGGAGGCCAAACGATTGACAATAAGAACACTTGGGGCCCACTATGATGGAGTGAAGTGAGGTGCAAGACGTGAATGTGTGATACTCTTGTCCAGTGATGTGTGAGGTGTGGTTTCACATCTGATGTGGAGCATGATCCTTTCATATAGAATATCGATCTTTACAGTGTGGGGGGTCGTGATAGTTTTTCTGTGTGGGGGCACAAGGTGTGAAGTTGTGAATCTCTATTTGGTGTTGCAAGGAGTAATACTTCCATATTATTGTCCATGGGGGAACAAGGGTGTGAAGGAACACACATTGGGAGGAAATCTTTGTAAGGGTTGTGACTGGGAGCATAACAACAGAGCGTTGCAACCTATGATAAGTTGTTTTGCCTTCTTTTTTGACAAATCATGGTCGTTCAATGTGAAATGAAAATCTAGTCCGCTGGTTAGTGGTAGATTTAGGTCCTACCTAGCCTTTTGTGTGGGGATGCCAACCCTAACACATTGGGATATGGATGATGACCCTAACACATCAAATGCCTCTATCCCTGACAATTATTGAGTTTTCTTATACCGTACTGTCTGCCTAGTTCAGGTCAGTTAGCGTTGGGTTGGACAATTGCTTTTGTTTATAAATGTAGGCCATATCGATTAGGGTTGTGTTCGGATCCAATTAACAAAACCTCCTCCTTATAGCTCTAGTTTAGAGTTGGTTTAGGCATGGACTATATACTTCTTATTGTTAGCCATTTGTTAGCAAAATATGATTGAAGACAATGTGTTCCTCGGGCATATCACTCTTGTTTGTTGTAAGAATATATCCATTTTCTTTAGTTCTTTTACAATCACATTGTACCTTGTAGTGTACAATATCACAACTGAGAAATATTTCTACAATAACGCATATTTTGAGACACAACAATGAGATGTGGACTGCCCAAGTCAGGTTAGTCAGCTTTTGCTTGGGTTTATTCAGGTTGGATGATTGCTTTTGTTTTAAACCCATGTCATATCGGTTAGGGCTGAGATTAGACTAGCTTGACAAAACCCGACTCATTACCATCCCTAGTCTTCTTATTTTGGAGCTATTTTATGTTACATTCATTTTGACAAATAGTGAGAGACAAATAACATACACCAGGTCCATTACCCAAGTATAAGGAAAGGCAAGAAAAGAGTAGTCACAATTCAATTCAAAAAAGATATATTAGGTAACTTACTTTGTATTGGAAACAAATATACTAAAAGAGAAGAAACGCTGTTTTTCACTACCAATTAAAAAAACGAGATATCTAATCTACAACATGTAATATGCCCAAAAAGATATAGATTTTTCCCAAACTGTCATTCTAACATATACAAATTTGAATACTAAGAAAGATATTTGAATTGTTTTTATTTCTAATTGAATGCTGGAACAAAAAATTGATTCAACAAAGACACCATTTAGATTTGAATAAATAATATCATCATCGGTTGATGCACTCCACCACTAGCCTCTGAACAGTTTATATCTAATAAGTTGTTACTCATAGAAAAAAAAAACTAAAACCCAGTTTAAGTGTGCAATGTCAACCTTGAATGTCCTATGTTAGGGTCATTGATGGGTCAAAGTCGACCTTTTTTATGTTGGGTTGGAGCTGGTGTATGCAATATGTTGCCCCTATGTGGAAGAAAACCTTCCTATATTAGGCCATAGTAGAGTTAACCCTGCATGCGACTATGATGTGGGTACCTTAAGTTGTTTGCTGGTTCAGATCCTTCGCCATTGTTAATAGTAATGCCATGACAGGGGAGGAGAAGGGTATGAATTTAGTGCAAGGATCAGAGGAAGAAACATACCTAAATAGAGGAGGAGATAGAACGAGAGACAATGAGGAATCTTGGGTGGCCACTATGATGAAGTGAAGTGAGGTGCAAGGTGTGGAGGTTTGATGCTCCTGTCTGTTGATGTGTGAGGCATGGTTTCACATCTAGTGTGCAACACTATCCTTTCGTCTAGAATATCAACTTTTACAGTCGGAGTCCTGATCCTTTTCTATGTAGCAGCATAAGGTGTGAAGGTGTGAATCTCTACCTTGGTGGTGTGAGGATTAATTCTCTTGTATTGCCGTCCATGTGAAGGCACACATGTTGGTGGGAAAATTATCACAAGGGTTGCGCCTGACAAATCTTCTCCGCTCAATGTGAAATGAAGATCTGGTTCATTCGTTGGTTGGTGGGAGTTTTAGGGCCAGGTCCTACCTAGCCTTCTGTGTTGGGATGACAACCCTAACACATTGGGATATGGCTGATGACCCTAACACATCAAATTCCTCTATCCCTCACAAATATTGAGTTTTCTTATACTGTATGGTCTTTGTACGTCAGGTAAGTCAACGTTGAGTTGGGTTTATTTGGGTTGGGCAATCACTTTTGTTTATAAACATAGACCATATTGGTTAGGGTCACGTTTGGATCCGGTTAACAAAACCCACTCCTCATAGCTCTAGTTTATAGTTGGTTTAGGCACAGACTATATACTTCTTACTATTAGCCATTTGCTAGAGAAACATGATTGAAGCCAACGATTTCCTCGGGAAGATTATTCTTGTCTGTTGTGAGAATGTATCTCTCTTATATAATTGTTTCACAATCATGTTGTACCTTGTATCTTTTGATACCACAACAGACAAATGTTCCTGCAATAGCACTTGTTTTGAGAGATAACTATGAGATGTAGACTGCCCAGACCAGGCCAGTCAACTTTTAGTTGGTATTTATTTTTGGTGATTGCTTTTGTTTTTAAACCATGCCATATTGGTTAGGGCCGGGATTGGATTAGGTTAACGAAACCCAACTCATTGCCATCACTATTCTACTTATTTTGGAGCTATTTTTATGACATTTCTTATGGGATATTTTAGATGGTTCCTTTTCTTTAGATCTAGATAAAATATACAGAATAGGGGATCAGGTTGATATGCTGAAATATAAATTCAAGTTATTTTATGAGCCCCATCTATTTAGATACACTGTAATCATAGCATGTTCGTATATATCTTGTTTCTATAGCTAAGATGTGCTTAGGATATGTATTGATAACATATTTGTGTTCTTTTGATCAGATCTCAAAGACAACAAGTTTCAAGTCTGGGATTGGATAGCTTATTGAACAAAAAAGGCAAACGAAATGATGATTTAATGGGTAGCTATAGTGAAGATTGGATGGATCATGTTGTTGAATGCAGTTGTGGATTATTTTTGGTATACTTGTATTATGTAATTCTAAAACTTGTAAAAAATTGTTTGGGTCGACAACTGAATGATGTAAATTATGTTTCTTGAAACAGAGCTGCAAGTGCATGGACATTAGTTTGTACATGAAAACATGAATGTGATGTTCATTTATAATGATTTTTTAAGAAGATATACTATTTTCCTAACAAGTGAGTGAAATGGACTTTTTATTGGTGTTGTCTGTTCATGTATTTAATTGAATAATCGTGAGCAGTAGCTACTGCTTATGTATTCTCTGTAATTTTTCTATACAGGTTATTCTTAAATGGTAGGTTGGCTCGTTTTACTTGCTGACTGTTGCTGGACTATGATTACTACTGTAGGCCCTCTATTTTATTATTAGTATATAATGTTCTACAACGTTTTAAATGACTACTTTCAGTGCAGTAGATGTTGCATCATGTCCTACACCTAGGAAGGCCACAGACATGTTCTATAGTTAAAGTATATTCTATTGTGTTGAATGTAGATCATGTATCGTATTCAACTGCTTTGAATATAGAACTTCTCAAAACTCTGGTATGTTCTTCTAACACGGTGTCCTTTGAGCAAGTGGGTGCAAATGACATTTGTGGTGGTGGTAAGGAGGTCGCCTGAGATCGTTATGGAGTAACGGAGTCGCTTCTAGCCTCCAGTAGAAGCGTGACAACCTAGAGTGGTGACGACCATGACCCTCCTCTCCCTATCCATCCTCTCTATGGTGCTAGGGTAGTTGTGCGGTGTAGCAATAGCAGAGAATAGGAGCGACGAGGTGCCAACTTAAGGGCCCATGAGTTTGATGGGAATGAATAGACAGACAGACAGACAGAGAGAGAACTCTAGAGACCGAACACCCAACCAGGTGGAGCGACCTAGTATGGTGGTCATCGACTTTGGTTGTGGCTTTTGCAAATCCTAGCAAGGGTATCCATGAGGCAAGGGTGAGGTGGCACTTCCGCATAATGGGAAAAAGTGAGCCAACTGAGGGGTGGAGGTTGAAGGGTTTAAGTAGAAGAAAAAGGAAATGAGGGGAAGATGTTAGGGTTTGGATGGCCAAGTAGTTGCGGCAGCCATCCCACTTCACCCATTCCACTGGCACCCTCACTGCCCTACATGGCTAATTATGCAACCAAAAGGAGAGACAGTGAATAGAGGAGAAAAGTGGAGAGTGGTGCTACAACATGACATGTGTTGGGTCTTATTCAACCCTGTGCATGTACAAGAAGGAGAAAATGGAGGTGAGGAAATGAGGAAGGGTGCGAGTGAACCGACTTCTATTATTCATCCCAAAACGGCCAGCTCAAGACTCAAAGAGGGTAGAAAAATGGTTTAAAAGAAAGTTCAAAGGCCATGGTCTTTAACTGGACATAATTTGCCCATAACAACACTGATTTTGATGAAATGACATGTGTTGGAATCATGAGAACAAGATCTACAAGATGATTATGAGAACCAGATAGGTATATGTTTAAAATTTAGTTCAATATAGATGGGAAAGATGGGAATTAGTGATAGGATTCAAAACTATATCAGAGTCAAATTGTGTCACCAAGGTATCAATTGCACTCAGTAGTTATCAATTACACATTGAATCGTATTCGATTATGAAATTGCAGGTGAGATGAGAAACTTGATCTAGGTAGGGTATGGATTTACCTAATGGGGAAAGAGAGAAAGATTCAGTCCATTACACCTATGGAAGTGTTATGGAGGGTTTTGGATAAAAAGGTGTGGCTATCCAAGACATTGACCTAATTAAAGATGTGCATGATGATTTAACTACAAGTGCTAGGAATCCTATAGGAGAGACATAAATATTTCCTATCACTATTGGGGAACAAAAAGGATAGGAATTTAGTTTATACCTACATGTTCTTGATATGGACGAGTTTAGAAAGCAAGGTGCATGTTATTTGCTGATGATATTGTGTTGATAGAAGAAATAAAATAAATATTGAATGATAAATTTGAATGTTGGAGAAATGTATTATAACTTAATGAATTTATGATCATTAGAAGCAATATTGATCAAACAAAATGAATTTTATCCGATCTATATTTGTGAATGGTGGTGGCAAGTTGGATGGAATGGATGTACCGATATGTGATAAGTTTTGCTGCTTGGGTTCTATTATTGTAAGGGAGGATAAGGTTCAAGACGATGTCCATCACATGATCACAGTAGGATGGTTGAAGTGGAGGAGTTCAATTAGAGTATCATGTGACCACTATATTACTCTCATATTAAATAGTAAGTAAATAGAACACCTACACAGACATGTTATATGGGAGAGAATGTTCGACAGTGAAGAAATAAGGTCTCAACAAGATGAATGTGGTTGAAATGTGTGTGTTGAGATGATGTGTGGGAAGACAAGAAAAAATATTTTGATGAATGACTATATTAGGAACAAAGTGGTAGTTGTGAGCATCAAGAACAATTTGCGTGAAGGTTGTCCAAGATAATATGGGCATGTGGAACATAGCCTGACATAGGAACCTATTTGAAGCAAGGTTATTGAGTCATGCACAATTAAAAGAAGCAGAGGTAGACCTAAACTAACTTGGGAAGAGCTTATAAAGAGATATTTTGAATCTATACATCTTCATCAGAGTATGACCCACAACATAGATGATTGGGAATGAAGGATCTGAGTAGCCGAACCAAACATGGTTGGGATTGATGCTTAGATGATGATGATGATAATGATGATTTATAACTATTATAAAGCCATGTTAACACTAGAAACCACACTAGTCTTATTAAGATTTAATCACTCTTCGGTAATTTTTTTTACGAAATAAGTGCCTTATTGTTGAGAGTGTTTATGAATAGGCTTTTCCATTACCCAAACCTCCTCCAATAATTTACATGCTTTTTTGAATGAGTGTTTTACAAAATGCACTTTTTATCTACAACTAGCACATATAGGACTACTATAGCATAATTGTTGATTGTGTTTCTAAATGTTTCTCTCACTTAGACAACACTTTAACCTTTTTTTTTCAAACTTGCAAACTAGACTATTATACATGTGGAAGTTAAACCACTCTCTTGCATTTTATTACAACTATATCGAATTGTTTCATTTTATAGGAGAGAAGGAACATGGTCGCCTCCTAACATGAAAAAAGGATAAAAGTTTGTTTAAATGTTATTTGTATGGACAATATGAGATTAAGTATCTACTTTTGTCAAATTTCAATAAATTTTCATCAACCTATCTTACTCTTAAGATATATATTCTCTTCAAATATGTTGACATATCATCACACAAACTAATAAAAATACCTTTGAAATTTTCAGTACATAAACTTTGTAGCCACACACATTAAATGTAATAAGATAAAATCAAGTGGAAGAAGTAAGTGTCAAAACAAAACAAGTAAAGGAGAGAAGCCAAACTTTATTAGTATTGTCAAATTCTTATTTCTTTCACTACAACTAAGAAAGGATAGTATTTGTTGTGTTAATTTGTAACATTTTCATCTAATTTAGAGGGTGACACGCTTAGCAAGTGGCTCAGGTGGTAAAGCCTACTAATGGTTGTAGCACATCTTGTTGTTTTGGATGGAGAATCAGAAAGGGGGTCAAAAGTAATAATTATGTTGTGCTACGTGTGTCTGGGAGTGCAGACTCATAATGTTCAAATGAAATATCATAAAAATTCAGTGTCACATACATGTTCTTGTCCCTTTCATGGATTTTGAGTTTTATATATTAGAGTGACTTCATTAAATAGAATACTATATGATTACTATACATATTACATAAACTAACATTTAATAACAATTTGGTTTACTATCCAGTACCTCCTTCTATTACAGTGTATTATGAAACACATCTCCACTTTAGTGTACAAATATTAAATAAAAAAACATGGATAATTTAAAAAGTGCATACATATACTCAAATCTTACTTTGATACATAATTCCAATGTCAAAACACTCCATGAAAGCATCATCTTCAAATAGATTAATATGTTATAGAAAAGTTTGCAGTCTTCTTAAGATTATAGAGCACATGTAAGTATGGGTTGTCATGTGGAATTCCTAGTGCCTAGCATCTAATCAATGATCAATAAAACATAATAGTCATAACATGTAAATTAGAGGGATAAACCAACAGATTATGAGAAGATACCTTCATAAGTGAACACATAAAAAACATAATGAACTAATAATGGTGGGTCAAAGAAAATCACACTATAAGGGGTCTAGTTAAGAAAGTCATGACCAATTAAGTCACATTTAAGGGTTAAACTATTTGTTCACAATATTAAAACATTTGATATCAAATAAAGAAGTTGTGTGCATTATAGTAGGTTAGTTCCTACTCATATATACTCCACATATGGAACAACAACCTGTATGAGAACCACCTAAATTTAAAACAGTAAGAGTAGTTGAGAACTATGTGCATTTAAACTATATTTGAAATAAATTTACATTTGATTAGAAAATGTGAATGAAACTATTATTAGTTATATATTATTTGGATCTATTCAATCAAATATGTACCGATTATGATATTCCATTTTACAACTAAACCAATTAATGTATAATATTGGTCAAAATTAGAAAATACAAAATGAATCAAGTGTTTTTATATTAAAATTGGAACATGATGTTGTTGACTACATTCTAGTCACAGAACAATTGCAAACATATACCAGTTAATTGAGTTTTGTTCTAGTATAAAATCAAAAATACCATTTTTAAAATGGAAAATCTAAATAAAAGACTCCACCCCCAATTCCTAAAACATGTGATCTAACACGAAGTTGAAAATAAATTTGCTAACTTGTTGTCTTTTTGGTCTCATATTTAATTTCCATTTAGACGACACATACATAGAATTTCATGACTTCAATTCAAGTTTGATGTTTATTTTTATAATACCATTTGAAAGTAATTTATCATAAAGGACCTTGGTACATGATATTACATGCGATGGAAAACTGGAATTCACAGATCTAGATCAGAGTTCCCTATACTAATTTCTAGATAACTAAGCAGCATGGCTGATGTGAGAATTATCACTCTAACAATTATATAGACTTAATAATTGTATATGTAGTTAACTAGACTTATAAAAATGCTACAGTTAGGTCAAATTTTATTGTAATACAGATTAGGAGCTAATATCAAGGGACAACATGAATAAGAACTAGACCTTATGATTCAAATCACATTGGAACCAATATTTAAATCCAAATTTTAAAGTTGATTATTAACTAATTTGAAGATCAAGAAGATTGGTTAAATAATGATTTAAATTAAATGATGGAATCATTGGGGTGGACTGGAATTCATTGAAACTATGAATATTTTCTCATTGTCACTGCTTTATCATATTAATGAATGATAAATAGAGTTTTCAAACTTTTAATCCATTAGGAATGAGGAACTTACATGGATGGATATCATCACAGGCACAATGGAATGTTACTTAAATGTCTTGTACTACACTTTCAAAATTTCAATCTCAGGGTCAACATGAATGGAACCGAAATTCTAATCTAGGATTTCAAAGTTGTTTATGTTTAAGATTAAATTAACATCAAAATTAGGAACACAATCTAAGAAGCAAACATGATTTTATTCATTCATAATTTAACTTTTCATGTAATGATAAAAATGGATATAGGCTCATCCATACAGGTTAGAAGGTTCTCCACATACCCTAATGAGAAAGCTATTCTCTCATGATATAAGAAACAATACAATAAAGGATATAAAGAGAGGTATTCATCATCACATTATAGGGATGGAGGTCACTGTGGCATGTGTGAATTGATCTCCAACTCAAGGAATGACAAAATCTGAGGGAACAATCAGAGAGAGCTTGTAACATTCCAAGATTGTCGTCTTAGACAAACTGATATCAATAGGGATGATTTGAGAACCCATATCGCCAAGGTACACCTCCTTTTTAGGTTTTCCATTAATAGGTACTATATTGTTAGGTGTTTTTTTTTATAGTTAAGTCAGGAGGTCATCTATTCATCTCACCCTCCTCGTGTGAGCATAATGAAAGAATTCAATTACAGCTCCTGCTGAAAAAATGCAGGTTTAACCCCCACACGAACCACACCAACACATCAACACAACAAGAAAACTCAAACCTCAAAGCTCACATGCCCAGAGAGCCCACAAACACAACACCAAGGCAGACTCCAAGAAGCTCACAAGCCCAAAAGAAGCCATCAAGGATGCTTGAATTGCAACACCACGTAAGGAGTGTGGTTCTTCTCAAGAATAGCCATACCTCAGATTCTAACCGCCAATCTACTAGGATCGGAGATCACAATCGGCTCCTGACTGTGAGCACCCCACATTCCAATCTCCCTGGGAATGGAGTTAATAGCCTTGTGAATGAGCGATCCCACAATGCCTTCTTCCTCCATGTAGCTCTTCAATTCTTTGACAACACGAGACAGCCTCCAGGGTATACTAGCTGTGCCCCATAAGATATGATAGGTATTGTCATCATCAATCTCCACTACTGTGATCCTCAGTGATTGATTCTCCGCAAGCTTCAATCCCACAACACAAGCTTGAAGGAACGCAGTGGCATGGTCCTTCGTTGTCAACCATGCTCTAGCAATCTGACAAACTGCTGCACGATGATTTCTAATAATACTAGCCATCCACCACCTGTTATGCCCATTAGAGTCTTTGCTTCTACCAATCGTGACATTCAACTTCAAGGAATTGATGTCACAGATCATCCATTTCAGGAGGTTTACTTCTCTAAGAGCATAGTTAGGATCTTCAATGTCGTAAAGGTTAAGGCGGCTGTGTTCTTCAGGCTGCGCAAGGACACGAAACCACTGTTTCTTCAGCATGAAGTTAATCTGCGATGTTAAGCAATTCATATCTCTGTCCATAGGGGCCTTACAGCCATCATATCTAGCACGACATCTCCATCTCCAGATATAGAAAGGAATAAGAGTAGCAAGGCAAGCATCAATCCAATCCATAACAATAGAAGATCTCCCATTCGAGCAGAAAACCAAAAGATCGGTAATGTTATAAGGACGAGCTCTAGAAGTAATGAGAGCAAAACTATTCTAGAAGCTAACACCAAGATCACCATGAAAGAACAGATGGTCCATGTCTTCAGTAGCAGGCTCCTCACAGCACTCGCACTTAGATGCCATAGCAATTTGACATCTAGTTATGTTGTCATCTGTTGGAAGTGCACGATTGATGAGCTTCCAAATGAGCAAACAGGCCTTTGGCGCGTCAAGGTACCAGATCTTCTGAGCAGCAGAGGGAACGCCACTGTGATCCATAGACAATATCATCTTCACGGATTTAACCATGAACATGCCCGTCAACTCCGGACCCCATAAGAGCTGATCTTCATCTTCTGTGATCTGCTGGTCGGCCTTCTCGATCAGGTGAATGCCATCCTCATCAAGGAGCTGTCTCAAGGTCATCCAGTCCCATCCTTCGTTGGGGACCCAAAAATCACGAACTACAAACTAATGGTTACGGTCACTGGTGTGCAAAGCATGATCAAAAAGCCTCTCGTCACACCATAAAGAGTCCCAGAAAAGGATAAGACCCTTCCCAATACGCCATCTGCAGTTTGGAAGAATCAAAGGGAACATGTTCCATATATGCTTCCAGTAAGGAGACGCCGAGTCTCTATATCTTACATTGTGCGAGTAAGATGCAGATCTACTGAGCGCCCTGCTCAAGTATTTTGCTCTACAGAATCTAGCCCAGATCGTGTCCCTGGCTAATATCTCCCAGCACGCTTTGGCCATGAAAGATTTATCAACAATTCTTGTATTATAAAGGCCCAGACCACCGAATTCCATAGGCTTATCTACCTTGTTCCAACAAACCCACGCCTTGCGATGGTGGTTCTCTCGGTCTGCCCAAAGAAAGCGAGCAAGGATGGCATCAATACGATCAGAAACCCCGCAAGGAATACCAATGGCAGCAGCAGTGTGGACTGTCATCGACGAAAGAACGTGGGCTATAAGCAGCCTCCGGCCAGCAAAGGAAACGAGCCTAGATTTCCAAGAAGCCATCTTCTGCTTGATCTTCTGAAACAGGAACTCAAAATCATTAAGAGTGTATCTACCCACTCTATGGTTACTCCCAGATAAGGAAAAGAATCCGCAGTGGTGTCAATTTCAAGGATATGCGCAATGTTGGAGATAGTCTCGCCACTCTTACTGCCCACCGTACATATGGATTTGGAACGGTTGATCTTCTGCGTTGAGGCTGCTTCATAAAACTTCATAATCTACTGTACTCGCTGCAAGGTGTCTGGCTAAGCGTTAAGGAACATCACAACATCGTCAGCATAAAGAAGGAAGAGAGGAGCAGACCCGTTGCCTCTGGTCCGGAATCTCTCCAGCTTGTGAATATGATCTACGTGGTGGATATATCTACTAAGGAGCTCCTCAAAGATAATAAACAAGAAAGGGGAGATCGCATCCCCTTGCTTAAGGCCCCTGAACATGGGAAAGAAACCTTCATACTCACCCCCAATAGAGACCGTAGCCCAAGCATTCAAGAAGAAACTAAGGCACAACATACAGAAATCCTCCGAGAAACCAAAACGCTCCATGATCTTCCTGAGAATGGACCATTCAATTATGTCAAAAGCCTTCGACATATCTAACTTTATCATCACATTTGGCTGCTCTCCACCTTGGTGAATATCGTGCATTAATTCTTTGGCCATCCTGATGTGGTGAGTGATCTCCCTGCCATGTATGAACGCCGCTTGTTCCTCAGAAATAATGGAAGGCATCAGCTGCGCCATTCTATTGCTAACGACTCTGGCTAGAATTCTCAGAGAAACATTTTCAATGGATATAGGATGGAAATCTTTCTCAATCTTTGTAGGATTCTCAACCTTGGGAATGAGAAGAATTCTACAGCAAAATAAGCTATGGTGACACACAAGGCCTTTGAAGAACATCTCAGTCATCTTCATGAAGTCCTTCTTAATCGTTTCCCACATAGCAATGTAAAAGGGAACAGTAAAACCATCTGGTCCTGGGGCTGTGTGTGTATCCATCTGCATCAGAGCAAAACGGACCTCATCCTCCATAGGAATCGCGGTGAGGGAGCTGTTATCATCCATAGATACCTTCTCAGGAATAGACTGCAGCATCTCAGCAAGGACATCTTCCTCATATAAGGAACAATCCTTATAGAAACCACTATAGTGCTCAGCAGCGAGCTTAACATATCAACCACTACACCATGTTCAATTTTTTGTTAGGTGTGTTGGACCTAGAGTAGTAATATGATAGATGACATGTGGGGAAGATGAACTCATGCTATGCATGAGTAAGGAGAAAGCACACAACTGAGGCAAGTGGTGGTCTATAGGCACCAATTATTATTCCTAGAATTCTACTAGAGAGTTTGGTGGTTGGTCTAGGTGATATAATGGTATTAGATCTAGTTCCACTCTAGAAAGTGAGACCCACATGGATATGTGACTCTAAATTCTTAAGTTGTACATTCCAATCATGAAGAAATTGCTACCCGCTAAGGCAATATGGAGACACATTTGTACTGGTAGGCATGAGGAGTTGGGTGTGTGCAAGCCATGTCAAAACCCCACTAAAATCTGAAGAGATTATGAGGCCATAAAGTTGATCCTTGATGAGGATATCAAGGGTCTAAATGGAGGATATTGAAACAACCTATGATTTAAGCCTCAGATAAAATAATCTTAAAAGAGATGATTGTACTACCCATGTCACCAAGGTTCACCTCCCTCTCAGGTAGCCCATCAATCGGTACTATACATTTCAGCATGCTCTACTTAGAGTAGTACTACAATGGACAACCTGTCAAGAAGTTTAACCCATGTTGTGCATCAACGAGGACAAAGTATGCAACCAAGAATGTTGGTGATCTATGGGGAAATTTATGATTCCCAAAATTATAGTGGAGACTTGGGTGGTTGGTTAGTGTTATGATGATTCTAGAACTAGTTCTCTAGTAGTTGGGGCCCACATGGTCATGTGGTGCTGCGCCCTTGAGTGGTGCAGTTCCCAAGTATGAGGAAAGGGTTATCTGTTGAAGTAAGATAGATCTACCATTGTGTTGGTAGATGTAAATGGGATCTCAGTGTGCATGCGCCCTTACATGTCCTCATTATAATGGAGAAGATATGATTAGTACATACAAAGTATTCCTGATGAGGAAGCCAAGAGTCTAAGTGGGGTAAATTATATTTCAGGATTTAAGACCTCAAAAGGTATGATTGAACTACCCATATCACTAAGGCGCACCAAATTTTTTGGTATCTCATCAAGAGATACACTATACTGAAGCATACTTGGTTCATAATAATGATGAGTGCATGACCATTGGAAATTTAGTCGCATTTTTATCTTAGGTTTGCATTCAAATTCTCAATTTCACTGTAAAATTACCTTCCTTTTTGGGGCTTCTTAGTTTTATGTTAATTTGTAGGATTTTGATCCAATTACTTGGATTTCATGCCAAGATTGAGCTTCATTATATACACATCAATGAAGTAGGTGGTGGTCTCACTGACCAACTAGAGGGAACATGATTTTTTTTAATAATTTGACCCAATTTTCATTGATCTATTCCTTCATCATTTGATGATTTTCATCAGTAGTGACTTCATCGACACATTCCATTGACCAAATCCCATTATCCCCTAGGAGGTGGTTCGATCAATCTGAAATTTCATGGGTTCACTTCATCTGCCTACCAATGGAACTGATTCAGTCCTTTCATTAGTTTTCATTTCCCTACCTTTTTGTCGATTGACCATGGATGGAAATTCCCTAACATCAACCAGCAACAGTTCTGTCCCTTCAAATGACAATGATTACCGATGTACACTGCAATGTCTACATACTGATGAAACCAATGAAGATGACCACTGATCAAAGTTCTTCTAGTGGTCACCTCTAACATAAAGATAACACTCAACCTACTGATGGAAATCCATCACACACTTCCTACTGACAAAAGTACAAAAGACACCTATTGATGAAACTATAGATTCAACAATCAATGAAGTCCTCCATGCTTGTATGGACAAAAATCCTTGATCACACTTTAACAAGAATCAATGGTTGCTAATTGATGAAATAACTACACCACTATCTGGTGGGATTTTGACATTGTGGATCAATGAAACTCATGAACTGATGGGCCTTCTGCAACCCGTCATCTTCCTCTTACATCCTCCTTGTCACATTCATGGTGAAGTCATTACTCTAGGCGTACTTTTGGGCTCCAAACCTTAAGAAAAATTCTTATAAATAGAAGGCCACAAACTCCCTTGCTAAGCATCTCTTCTCTAGCCTCTAAGGAACTAAAACCCACACTCTTCCCCAAGAAGATGACCCCAAACAGTGGTTTTCTATCAATTGAAAACCACATCAACCAAACACCACCAGTCCACCAAGATCATCCTGCTAACCTCAAAAGAGGAGGATCGACAATGACTCTATCACATTCCATCGACTACTTCCTCATTCATTGATTAAATCCAAGTAGAAGGATGACAAAGAAGAAGTATCACCAGATGATAATCCTATGTGTATTCTACTACTGTGTTAAATCAACCCCATCTTTGGACATGAAGGTTGTTGGCGTACAAACTAGAGTTGCATCTCTTGTACCCATAGAGATGATGGTTACTCTTTCTTTTTCCTTGCTTGTTTGTATCTCACTATAAGGAGAGAGTAGTTTCTTATGCTAGGGCATGGGGAGTAGCCCCACTTCCTACTTTTTTTTTTCTTTTACAACATCTAAATCTTTATGAACCTTGTGCATTTTGAATTGATTATTTTTTGCTTGTCTGTTTGTATGATCAACATGTTTACATGTTTATCATGATCTTGGGTGTAGAGATCTTTGAACCAATGTGGTTCTTGTTAACCCTTGATGATAATTTTGGGTGGGTGTTTCTTGAGGCGATTGTTATCAAATCTGTAGGCAACACGACATAGACCTATAATGATTATGTATGGGTTTAATCCTAATTCTAAAAGGAGTTTTTACATGGGCTGCCGGAGCTGAAGCCCCCCCACCAAATCCTAAAATTTTAGTTTAATAGTTATGATTGTTGATAAAATTTAATAATTATCTATTTCAGTCTTTTAGATCATTTGCAATTGGGAAATCGTGGGTTGGGTAGTTAGAGAGACGGACGACTCTTCGCCTTCGGAACTCAGTTCTCCCGACTCCCGAGCGCAACGCTCCAACGAAACGGAATGCCGAACGCCCGACGTCTGACGACAGATCTTGACGCTGCTCCACTCGCCCACGCCAACGCTGCTCCACTCGCCCACGCCAACACTGCTCGCTCGACGGCCGACGCCCACGCTGCCCACCCAGTCCGCCGCCTGACAACGCCGCCGCCCAACGCTGTTCGCCCGACGCCGACGCCCGACTCCCACACTACTCGCCCAGTCTGATGCCCAACGACGCCGACGCCGGCGCCGACGCCCGACGCTGCTTGCCCGACGTCCAACGCCCACACTGCCTGCCCAGTCTGACGCCCGCCGACGCCGACATTGACGCTGGTCTGACACCCGACGCCGATGTTGGTCCAATCCAATGCCTTATGCCTACGCTTGTCGTCCAGTGTAATCTCCAAGTAATCATCTCGCTTCTCGACTTCTCCATCTCTGTATGACTAGTCACTTACAAACAACAATGTGAAACTGTAGAGGTAGCAAAGGACGCCTTGCCACATTCGTCGAGGTGGGTCTCTGGAGCGCACGCCAACGACGGTGCGACGAGCAAGACACATTATTAAAAAAATTCATTTACGGACGTCATTCTGACAAAGTACCAGACTGATCATAGAGGTATGCACCTTTTCGATTCTAAATTCTAATACAATCAATATCAATTTTTCTCTTATATATAATTTTCTTAGTATATTAATGACAATAAAAGTATGATCATGGTTCATCAACTAATAAACTACATCTCTTGTTTGTAAAATAGACATTTGGTATGTGATAATATTATATTTTTTCTCGCTTAAAATTTTATTCACAACCTTTTTGCTTTAGTTTTAAAAATGATTTAGGACTTGAAACGAATTCTAAATTATCTATGCCAGAAATAAATTTAATATGATCATTTAGATAATTAGATTTGATTCTGAAAAGCTCATGCGACTTGCTGAAATTTATGCTGATGATTTTTCTACATATGAGCATGTAATTTTGAAAGACCAACTTGACATATATGTTCATGTTGTGAGAAGAAGGTCTAAATTTTTAGATTGCAATGATCTTGCTAGTCTTGCTTCAAAGATGGTACAAACTGAAGAATATTTGATTTTTTTCATTAGTTTACCGTTTTATAGAACTAGCATTAATACTACCGGTGGCTACAACAACAGTTGAAAGAGCCTTTTTAGCAATGAATATCATCAAGATTGAACTCCGTAACAAGATAAATGATGGTTGGTTAAACGACTTGATGGTATGCTACATTGAGCGAGAAATATTTAAGGAAATTAGCGATGAAAATATTCTGCAACATTTTCAGAATATGAAAACTCGTTGAATTCAACTCCCTTGCTCTTCCTAGACATATATTTCATATTTTCATATGTATTTTTATTTCAGTTGATTCATAACACTTGTGAAGACTCTTGTTATGTTGTTATTTGTTGTTGTCGTGATGTAGAGAACATTATAGATATTACTTCAGCAAAATAAAAAGTTATGTGATTTTCTAGTTCCGCCACTCAGTGGAGGGCTTGTGGTTGGGCCAGCAGCGGCTGGCGGAGGGTGGAGATGGAGATAAATCTAAAAGCCATGTAAGTAATTAGGAGTATCCCTGATGGCAGATGCTTCTGGAGCATTGTGTTGAGTGACCTCGGAAGTGGCAATTTAGAGAGACGTAGATCAACACAGCCGTCGGACAAGGCGAGCTTGGTCCGGCGCTCCGCCCTCACACACCACCCAGCAAATGTTCTGATGAGTTTCCGGAGGCGTCACAGACCTTCCCGACGCCGCTTCGTAGAGGTTCAGACGCCGAGGTGAAAACCTAATACTAATGGCACCGTCGTGTCCTCCTCGTGGCACCAGAGTGGAGTTTGGAGCTAGGAACCACGACGCTTGCACAAAAGAGGAACTAACCGAGAGCTCCAGATCAGTGGAGGGACCTCGTGTCCTTGCCGGTTCAGTTCGTCATGGTCGGCCGAAGATCGACGCAGCCTTATCTTTGGTCGAAGGGATCCCAGTTTCCGCAAATCCATCGTCGTTTCTTTCATCTGCGGTGGCACACAATTGGAAGGGGAGCTAAGGAAGGGAAACGCGATTGAGACCGCAGACGAAGAGAGATGGGGGACTCACGGACGTGGGCCCCAGGGTGATTCAGCCTCAGTCAAAGTCAAACCCAGCTGATGAGCCGAGATACTCTGGGAAGAGGACCGGCCAGGCCAACCGGGTCAGCAGGCCCTGCCCCGAGTCACGCCCCCCCATGATGGCAATGTGGCAAGAATCAACGCGATGTAGAACATGAGATCAACGACCCAGAAAATTCGCAAAAGGTAAATGTTCTCATAAAGTCCAGAATATAGCACTTTCTTAGATAATGCGTAGAAAATAGACTCCTTGGCCTATAAATGCCCCAAAAATACCCCTAGACTCAGAAAAATGTTCACTATATGACTGGATACCTAGATCAGGCTTTTGAAAAATATTAAAAGGTTGTTTCTAGTATAGACAATAATGCTCTATTTTAGAGTTAGTTAACCTGAATAATGAGAAATGATGTATATTAAATCTGAGAAAAATATTTTTGAATCCTAATATCATGTATTAACCAAATAGGAACTTTGATCTAAGTAATATACCTAGGTAATAGATCTTTTTGTGTTAATGACTGATTAGATATTTTTAACCTCACATTAATTTTAGAAAATAGACCGGTGATAAAAAAAATATGAAATCTGGATCAGTGATTTATATAAAAATACTAGAGACATATTCTAGATCAGTAACACCTAGTTTTGACCTAAACCCTAATATGGACCTAAAATAACATGAATATGATATACATGTATTAATGATGATTAATTTGTTATTAATCATGTGATGCCCAGATTATCTAGATGACCATGAATGTATAAAGAATATCTAAACTCAGGTATGTGGATATAAGTATAAGACTAGTTTTCATTGGATGATATAATTATGGGTAATTGCTTGAATGTAGTTGTGTAATCTTGTTAGATGTATATCTATACATATTCTCACTTTTCCGCCTTGAATACTAAAGAACATTAAGGGAAGAAAATGGAATATAGTTATTGATGGTTCATTAATCTCCCTATTAGAGAGGGAAATTATTAATGTTGACTAACACCTCCCTAATGGTACAAGGTACGCGGGGAGATCCCTAATGGTACAAGGTACACAGGGATAGAGCCCAATAATATAAGTGTCGATTGTAGTAAGTCCACCATAGTAATACATACCCATTAAAATGTGACTAATAACTTGGCTTTACCTGATTTTCAGCCTGAAATAATGTTTTCATTTTCTTTCTTCTTCTTCAAGTATTTTCAATATGCCAGTATAGTATAGTATCTTTCAACCACGTACCAACTTTATGTTGATTTGTTATTTTACATATATTTTAGGTTCAAAGTTATCATGGGATAAAATATAGGAACTGAGAAATGTTTGGGTCATACCTATTATGTAGATCCTGGTTAGCATATATGTTCAAAGACTTGTAAAACTTTCTTTTAAACTATGTAATGTAAGTTGTAATAATTCATGTTATAAATATACATGTTGAACGTTGAGATTGAATGTATGGTGTATGCCTATATTTGTATGTTCATGTATGCACTAATGCTTCCACATCGCTCTCTGAAGCTATTAGCTAATGTTTTTGGATTTGTCTTCTCGGGCCTTCTAAGTCTCGAGATGACAGAATCCAGAGACGTTACACATATCCTAAATCCTTGAAATCTAGACAGACCGTAGTTGTAAGATCTCTCGAAATAAAAGTATTTGTTGATCCACAATCATAAAGATCTTTCATACTTTGTCCCATAATTTCAAGTGTGCCTACATCATTTTCACGATAGTCAAACTTCTATTACATTGCATAAACAAAGACGGAAAAACTACTCTAAGGGTTATTAACCTCTATGAGACTATTGCCATTAGTCTGGGATTCCTCATTGTCGATGGTGAACACTCGATCATGTCGACGATCTCCTACAGGTGGGACTAGTGGGGCTGCTACCGCTGGTTGGGCCACTGGCGGTGCTTCTGCCACTGGTTGGGTTGCCATTGGGGCTTGTCCTCTGGGATCAGGAAGGGAACAGTTAGCCTAGAAGTGTCCTTGTTTCCGACATCAGAAACACACCCTCCTTTCGAAGTGGCACTTCCCAGGATGGTATCTCTCGCATTTGTGGCATATGGATGATGCCCCTTGTTGTTGTTTCTCGATATGGGGCTTTCCCTTTCCGCCCTTACCATGGTGACTACCCTGGTTCTTCCGGTTGTCATTCCTTGGGCTGGAACTTCCTTTGGTGAAGCCGAGATATCCCTTAGGTTGATTCTGCTGGGACATGATTGTCTTCTCCATGTCCAGGGTGAAGTTGAGAGCTTCAGTGAGAGTTTTGGGCTTACTTGCCATGACATGGGGCTTAATGGCAGGGTGAAGTCTGTCCACAAAATGTGCCACCCTCCTTTCTTTTGTCAACATGTATCCAAAACGCTCTAAGAGGCAAAACTGGCGAGCGTATCCGGCCACGAAAAAGTTCCCTTGAATTAAGAAGGTGAACTGTTTTTCCTTTTCCTTCTTGTCTACTAGAGGTATGAATCTCACAGTGAAAAGAGCATGGAAATCCGGCCAGGACATGGGTTTTTCACTTAGGTCTTGGCCCATGATATGGTTCTCTCACCATATCTTTGATGCTCCCTCCAGAAGATGAGCGGCGAAGAGGACCTTCTTGCTTGGTTGGACCTCTAGAATGTGGAACCCATTTTCCATAGCTAGAAGCCAAGTGTCAGCCTTGTCTACTACTTCTATCTTATATTCCCCCTAGAACTTCTTGTTATTCATCTTCAAAAAATCCAATATGGTGGAATCGAGGCGGGAACGGATGGGCACAGGTCTACCATTCTCTTTACGGGGAACATCCCTAAGGGCGAGGGCACTGATGGATCCAATCAACTTCTTCTGCTGCTCTAACCAGAGCATCTCAGTAGTCGGTGTCACTATCGGTCTGATTGTTGGTCTAGAATCAGCAACATTCTTCACTTCATCCTCAAACATGGGTTCTTTCTTGGGTCTAGGGCTCTCTTCAGGGTTATCAATGTGGAAGGGGATGGGTTTAGGCTCAGGGCCTTTCTCTCTAGAAGCTTCACCTTCTCTCTTCCTTTTCTTGGAGGATTCACCTTTTGGGTGCCTTCTCTTTCCAGAGGAGGGCCTCTTCTTGTGCATGGGCCTCGGCCCAGGATACTCGTTGGCGGTGTTGTTTGGGATGACAACTATTGTGACATGAGCCATTCTGTAACATAGATAACTCAATCAACCATAGTTTCATAACTTATGATTATCTTATATCTGTGACATCTTGTTTACATGTATTTTATTATTTGGTAGAGGATATCTTAATCCTTATCATCCATAACCCCAATACTCAAGAGGGAGGTTTAGAGAGAGAAAACCCTAGGCACTTAGAGTTTGTTACCAGAAAGGGGAAAAGAAGCGATGAGAGTAGATGAGAAATCCTAGAGGTGTCTTATTTCGAGTCAAATCCTTATATTTCGGCCAGACAGTCACACAGATCTGGGAGTCCTCGTAAATTGACTAGCAGGGCAGAGGAAAATCTTGCCAGCCCCGGATTGTGATCCTTTTCTAGACATCTCCATCTTTGGAAAATCTTCTAATAACTCCCTTTGGGCTCTAAAGACTTTGCAAAATTTAATAATTATTAAGGATTATGTGGAAAACCAAGTTATGATACCAAATGTAATGACCCCATTCCCCGAAAACCCTCAATTAAGGAAGGCCAAGAAACTAGAGTCGTTATCCCAAAAATAGGATCGGATGGTTTTTCACATAATAAAAAATAATTAATAAATTTTACTAAATTAACTAAACTTGATGCATGATAATAAAAAACTTTTTTTCCAAAGTTTACAAATATTGGTTCTAGGATGTACCAAGAAATAGACTATCTATCTATATCCTCCAGGCCTTACTTCATTTATTTTGCTTCAATGCCTTCTTTCTTTGAATATCTGATTTCCAATAAGAATATCCTAAAAACACCGACAATCAAAACGTCGACCAATATGACAAGTCATAGCAGTATGAGGGGGAAAGCAAAATTTCACAGATAATGCTAACAACATAATTCAACAATTAATGTCTAACAAACCAAATTAACAATTTCATCATGACTACCCAATCTAGGTTTCTCCACCCTCTGTTGTAACCCCTCATGGCCTCACACTGTAGTATTCACTATCTTCCCCTATCTAGGAGGATGACTTCATCATGTCTCCCCCTATCCAGGCGAGTGACTTCTCATGTCTCCCCCTATCCAGGCAGGTGACTCCTCATGTCTCCCTCTATCCAGGTGGGTGACTCCTCATGTACTCCCTATTTAGGATGGTACCAAAACATGCCTTCCCCTATCCATGTGGATGGTCTTTCCATAGATCCAGAGGTGGCCTAGATTTGGACTAGTCATGTTCATATATAATGTGATAATAATAGTCACTTTAAAGTTGGCATGGAATGAAATAAACATTCAAGTATATAATTTCAACCATGCGAGGAAAACCTTCGAGAAATGTGTGAAACTACAATGGATAATCTTAGGCGTAATCACATACCTGTCCCAGGAGGATTTGCAATCCAAATAGGAGTAGTAGAATTAACCACACAATCAAGCAAGTCAACCTGAAATTCATTGCATACACCCATGTGTCACTACATGACTCTAAATCCTATTAAAGGACTAACTTGATTCTCAAGTTAGGTTTTTATGTCCACTTTCTTATGTCTTTATCTATATAACACTTTTACTCCAATTATTGCTCCTTTCCACTTCCTAAATCCACAAACTCTACTTTAGGTTCCATATACACAATTTTGCTGCAAAAGGTATCTTCTATGCAAAAGTCCCAATTTTATCCTTTTTAAGTCAAATTAGAGTTAGAGAGGTGAGAAGATGAATACTTGACACTTTTATGTTTATTGGGTTGACAAACCCTAATTCCATCATTCAATACACCTTCATGCATAAAGAAACCCTAACTCTACAAAACTTAGATTTCAATATCCATATGAGTCCAAGGTGTTACTTTCATTCATAAAAGATAAAACTTTGATTAACAACATTGACTAAGTCTATTAGACTCATCAAAATTTACAAATTAGGGTTTTGGGTTCATTAAAAGTATTAAAGACATCAACTCTAAACATCTTTCAAATTGGAAATAAATATTGGTCTAGATTATATTTTTATCATGTAGCTTGCATTTTTCTGATCAAAATACATATAGTACTTGTAATTTTTGGCCAAAGAATGATTTTTTAATCAATTTTACATGATATAACCATTTCTTTGATTTTTTTACCAGAGAGACAATTTGTTACAACCCGTTCCTAGCTTTGCTGGTAATCCTAGAGATTTAAGATAATTTTAATGTTTGTCATGTTTTTTAGTAATATTTTATCTTGTGCTTTATATTAACTTTGGTAACCTTAAATACTTATTTGGGCAACTCATAATCATGACATAAGCATACTATAAAGATCCGAGCTGGGGTTGACATAGCATTAACCCATACATGTGTGCAAGAAGAGAGTTAATGATATTAGAAGAAATAATTAATAAATGATTTCCACTAATAATATTATCAAAATAATATAGTGAGATTGTAGAAAACTCAATTATGAATCTAACAAAAAAAAAGAATGAACCAAATCAGAGTTAAAATGAGAGAGTTGTGCCTTTTTTAGTAAACATATACAGAGCATCGCGACCGACGCTCCGTCGACACCACGATCGTAGTCTACACCGTGATCCATGATGCTACATTGACACTGAGACAATGGTCTACACCACGACCCGCAACGTTGCATCGACACCGCGAACGACGTTGTGTTGATACCACGACCGCGGTCTACACCGCCCAGGACAACAAATTGTAAAATGATCTTATCTCGAGCTATACTTATCCGTTTTCAATGAAACGATGTGCGTTGGAACCACAATTTAATACTCTCTCCTTCTAGATAGCTTTTTCTATGAGAAGGCGACCTGTAAGGTGATTTCTAGGGTAGTTGTTGGAAAAAAGCGTGAAGAACGGCGGAAATGAAAAGGGGTTGTTATAGATTCGACTTGGTAAGTAGATTTAACCTTTGATTCTTCCTTTTCTTTATTCTTCCTTGCTAGAGATCCCTAATCCAGTGAATTTTAGATTTGACTTAACCCCCAATCTTATCTTCTAACTACAACAGACCCTCTTTAGGACCGAGAAACACATTAAAGGGTTGTTTTGAATGAGATCTTGAGGTTTAAAGCTTGATCCTGACTTGTATGAGCTAATATCTAAGATTAGTTGGTGAAAAGACTAAGATTAGTGATCTTGGATGAAGTCTATGAGTAGATAATCATCTTTTAACCTTGATTCAAAGCATACCAATTGAAATAATAGTTTCCTTTGTTGGATTTTGCTCTATAATATTTGTGATGCTTTAAATAAACATATGTGGTGAAAATCAATAGTTGAAATGCTTTATTAATCATAGTAATAGTGATGTATTACAATGTTTAAAGTTGTCTTGTGAATTTTCGTGATTCAACAGGTGATGAATGTGTAAACTGAGGCACCGCAAAGACATGTTTCCCTAGTTCATGTTTTAAGAGTTCGAGTATGGTTGTGAAAAATATGAGAATTATTTAGTAATTTATTTTTAAAATGTGAGACACTTAATTGTTAGAAATAGGGTAATTATTAGCTACGATGATGATACATGTTATATTAATTAAACATCACTAGACATTAGATGCCATAGACACTGTAGAATCCTCACAGGATGAGGCCTGTGTTGTGGGGAGGAAACAGTTTCCCAATTGGAGGTAGTCCAGATCGAGGTAAGCCGGAGCGTACCAGTAGGGTGTAGGGGTTTGACCAGTAAGGCAAACCCCTTATAGTTGTGTGGTACCCAACAACAATCGGGGATGTTGGTGGTACTTATGCTATAAGTTGTAGTGATCAGTGGTCAGTAAGTCCACTGATGCACTTTTAGCCTGAGGGCTTTGACTCACCGCCTGAGTACCCAGGTTGAGAGGTGGAGTCTGAGATATTCAGCCGCTCCCATTAGCCGCCGAGAGGCAGACGCGCCGATGCCAGCTGCAGACATGGTATTGAGATTAAAGACTTAGGAATACGGGCATGCTTCTAAGTCTTGTACAGTAAGATCATAGCTTGCATCGATACTTCTACATGTTGTGGTACACCTCATGTGGGTTCAGAGGCATAATAATTGGATTTGAAATAATGTAAATAGTTAGGTTATCCTTTTATTACATAAAATATCTGTAATACTGCCATGTTGAATGAATTATAGTTTTAAACTGCCATGCTTACATGATTGCATTTGAGTTCTATTACTTGTAAACATCATAAATATCTTGGTTACATGTTGATTCTCTACTCACTAAGCCAGTAACTCACCAACCTACTGATCAATTTTTCAGGTAAAGGATTATCTCTTCCTAAGGAGTCGAAAGCCAACTTTAATCAAGATTAGCTCATATGTCTTGAAAGAAGAGTAGTTAGAATAGTTAGAGGGTCTCTTATCCTTCCTCTGGATCCTGGGATAGAAAGAGTGAGAAAAGAGAGAAGTTTGGAATGTAATGTACATGATGTATTTTAAGTGTGAAACTTTTACATCTATGTAATAAGACAAGTTCTATTACATCTTGTTGTTATGTTTAATCAAGACTTATTTTTCAATAAGTCTTATTATAATATATTTAGAGAAAAAATATATATGGTTGATATTTCATCAAAATTATGCCCTAATCTCATGATTAGTGGTAATCGTGGGATGTGGGTGTGACAACTTTGGTATCAGAGCATAGGTTGAACCTAAAATGAATTTAGGTTTGGGACAGGGGTGATAAGAGACCAATAGTATTAATATGTTTTCCTCTTTGAACTGCAATTTTCTAATAGATGTGTTTTGTTATGGATATGCAGATGGAAGGAAGAGGATGTGGAAATGGTGAGGAACAAGCTGAGAGACATTATGGCCCTGACCCTCAAGTAATGGCTCCAGGTGAAGAGGATAATTAGGCAACAAAGATGTATCATATTTTTGTGGAGACAAAAGAAAAATACAAGATGGATAGGAAGTCTTCATCTTCTAGTAAGGATCTAATGAGATCTTATGAGTCGGTGAAGAAGCTTGGTGAAACTGAATTTTTGGGAACAACAGATCCAGCTGTGGCAGAGGTGTGGCTTCAAAAACTGGAAAAGGTCTTTCGCCTAATGGAGTTATTAGAAGATAAGCAAATCAATCATACAGTCTATTTACTCAAGGGAGATGCTGAGCTGTGGTGGCAGGGAGTGGAAGATAAAAGGAGAAATATAGAGATGATCTGGAAGGACTTTGTGGATGCGTTTCACCTTAAGTATTTTCCTCCTACCTTCCTAAGTGATAAGATTAAACAATTAGAGAATATTAGACAAGGAAGTATGACAATTGGTGAATACGAAGCATATTTTACAAGGTTGACAAATTTCTATTTGCAACTTGTGCCCGATGATGTAGAAAAGTGCAGAAAATTTCAACAAGGATTAAGATCAGATATTAGATACACCGTGTCAGCCATTGGTTGAAGAGATAGAGAAAACTTTGGGGAATTTGTGGAAGCAACGAGATGTGTAGAAGAGTCAGTTAATGCTGATAAGAAGTCTGAGAGTAAGAAAAGATCTGGAGACTTCAATAGAGGGGGACAAAGCAGTGGTGGATGGAGAGGATGTGGTGGTTTCTTTTCTAAGATAGGATGAGGACTTGGCTGTTTTGGGAGAGAAGGATCTAGGTTTTCACCAAGTGGAGGAAGGCCCAATTCCGGTAGATGGAATACGCAGTCTACATGGACACCTCCAACTAGGTCTTTAGGATCTTCAGTGTCAGTGACAGGACTGCAGAGACATGATGCATCCATATGTGATAATTGCGGCAGGGCACATTTTGGTCAGTGTTGGGGAACTAACGCTCCAATATGTTTACATTGTGGACAGATGAGACATATAAAAAGGGACTGCCCAAAGCTTCCATATGTTTCAGAACAAGGTTCACAATTACAATTTCAAACTCCACAGAGGTAAGTTCCAGTTAGAGGGGCAAGTTCTTCAGTGGCTTTAGGTTCTAGAGGGGGAGCACGTAGTACCAGTAGTGGACAATGAGGAAAACATGGAAGAGGGAGAGCTACCGGGCGTTTCTTCTCAATGACACCATCTGAAGGTGTAGTTTCACCCAGAGTTGTGACAGGTGAGATGCTTCTCTTTAACAACATTTCCATTACAGTATTAATAGATCCTGGTGCAACACATTCTTTCATTCAAAGATCGATAGTTAGTGGGCAAAATATTCTAACCCAAGATTTATCTTATGAGTTGTTGTTAAAAGTTCCACTAGGTGAATCCTCAGTTTTGACAGAAATATGTCCTAGATGTATGTTAAGTTTTAGTGGGTATACAATAGCAGTTAATCTCATACCCTTAGATATTAATTATTTTCAAATCATTTTGGGTATGGACTGCCTTGAGACATATCATGTCCAGTTAGATTGTTGGAAGAAAGAAGATATCTTTCAATAAGGTGGTTTTTCATGTGTCTTTACCGGAGATAGAAAAGTCTTACCCACATGTATAGTATCAGCTGTTGTAGCTGATAAGATGATGAGAAAGCGGTGAGGCCTTTTTAGCACATGTGGTGGATGCTAGGGCAGAGAAAAGAGCATCTAGTCTAGCAGATATTCCAATAGTATGTGAGTTTTCAGATGTCTTCCCTGATGAGTTACCAGGTTTACCACCTGAAAGAGATATTGACTTTGAGATACAGACTTTACCTGGTAGCCATCCAATAGCATTACCTACCTATAGAATGGCACCTAGGGAGTTAAAGGAATTGAAAACCCAGTTACAAGAGTTGTTGAATAAAGGATTTATTCACCAAGTACATCACCTTGGGGAGCTCCAATATTGTTTGTGAAAAAGAAGGATGGAACAATGCAGTTGTGTATAGACCACAGACAATTGAATAAGATAACAATTAAGAATAAATATCCTTTGCCTAGGATTGAAGACCTATTTGATCAACTCCGTGAGGCAACGATCTTTTCAAAGATAGATCTCAGGTCAGGTTATCATCAGCTAAGGATAAAGGCATCTGATGTACCTAAGTCAGCATTCAGAACGAGGTATGGACTCTATGAGTTTGTAGTTATGTCTTTTGGATTAACAAATGCCCTTGCAACCTTTACGGACATGATGAATAGGGTTTTGAGACCATATTTAGATCAATTCATAGTAGTGTTTATAGATGACATCCTTATATATTCTAAAAATGCGAAACAACATGAGAAACATCTGAGGATAGCCATGCAGTTGTTAAGGAAGCATCAGCTTTATGCTAAGTTTAGCAAATGTGAGTTTTGGTTGGCTGAAGTATCTTTTCTTAGACATGTCATATTAGGAGAAGGGGTTAGTGTTGACCCTAAGAAGGTATAATATGTTCTTCAGTGGTAGCAACCTACGACCCCTACTGAGATCATAAGTTTCCTAGGGTTAGCAGGATATTACAGGAGGTTCATAAGGAACTGCAGTGTAATAGCAACGTCTCTTAAATTCTTAACAAGGAAAGATGTACCTTTTGTTTGGTCTGAGTCATGTGAGAAAAGTTTCCAAATTTTAAAGAAGAAGTTAACTATAACACCAGTCTTGATATTACCAGAGGCAGATAAGGGCTATGTGGTTTTCTGTGATGCGTCCAAAAGAGGTTTGGGATGTGTTCTTATGCAAGAAGGGAAAGTGGTGGCCTATGCTTCTAGACAACTTAAAAAGAATGATGAGAACTATCCCACACATGATCTTGAGTTGACAGCAGTAGTGCATGCTCTAAAGACATGGCATCATTATCTATATGGTGAATTGTGTTAGGTCTTTACTAATCATAAGAGGATGAAGTATATTTTCACACAGAGGGATCTCAATCTAAGACAACACAGATGGTTGGAGCTTATAAAGGATTATGATGTCATTGTTGATTATCATCCTGGAAAGACCAATGCAGTAGCAGATGCTCTGAGTAGAAAGTCAACATCATCTGCAGAAATGTTTTTAATGGCATGTGTAAAAAGAGACATGTTAGTTAAGATGAGAGAGATGAATTTGGATCTGAATGTGTCTGATTAAGGTGGACTAATTGCACAAATGCAGGTTAGACTTACATTTTATGATCATATTCGAGAGCTTCAACATAGTGATAGAGAATTGCAACAAATCTTTCATGATATGACAAAAGGAAAGAGATCAGAGTTTAGATTTTCAAATGATGGGTTGTTGTATCTACATGATAAATTGTGTGTGCCAGATGACATTGAGTTAAAGAAGCAAATTCTTGAGGAAGCTCATTATTTTATGTATGCAATGCATCCATGTAACACAAAGATGTATAGAAACCTGAAGGAGTTGTATTGGTGGTCAATGTTGGGTATTATGGGAGGCAGAGAAGCAGCGGAAACAAACATTTTCTCCCCAAAACTCAGAACAAAAGGAATCGCGTCAACGTCTATATAATAGGAAAGATGGTTTGTGGATGCATACCTTGTCCCGAGGCTTGCTCGGCGACAGTACCTCACACCTTGCGCGGTCTTCACCTCCGGTCTTGGACGGTGTCTGTGCAGCTCCTAGTCGTATCGGGACTGAAGACTCCTGGTCTCACCGGGACTGTCGGGATAGACAGTTGTCCTCTGAGCAACAGAGGTCTCCCGCCTCTACAGTCGTCCATCTGTAGTTGTCTTTCCCTTGTTGTGCCTCCCTTTTCAGGTAGCACTTGCTCGGGCTCTCTCTCGGTAACCAAAACTAGAGAGAATGACAACTTCAAAGAGCAACTGGTTGCACTGAGTTGTACTTTGAGAAGCCCCCAATACCCCTATATATAGGAGGGTCATGGGACATGGTTATCTATCCCGGGCAATGCGGGACTAAAGCAGGAGTAGAAGGGTTCGAGATTTTCCACAAAAACAACCAACTCGAAACCTGAACCGATCATTTCATAACTGAAATGGTCGGTTGGGGATCTGAGCCGGTCAGTTGACACCTCAACCGATCGGTTGGGACCCATGAATCGGTCGGTTCACTTCTGAACCGGTCGGTTCGTGCACCTGATCAGTTCCCGATTGACTTTCTTTCTTTTGTTTCTAATTGGTATCAAATACCAATCCTTGTTCCAATCAAATTGGGCAAGTGAAATGAAAGGAAATTTCTCACCAATCTTACTTTCCCAACTTGCCCGATTGCAAGAGTTGAACTGATCGTTTCAACACTTGAAGAAATCGTTCACCCTGTCCATGAGCCGATCGACTCACTACCTGAGCTGATCGGTTCACCTAGCTAAGCCGATCAGTTCATCACATGAGCCGATCGGTTGGGAGTGCAGATTGTGCAGAATCAGTCAATTGCGGTTTCAATCAATCTGATACTCTAATCAATCAGTCCAACACCTTGAACACTATGATATTGAGCTATCAATTAATTGAGTGTTTAATTGAACTACTAAACTCCTTTAGTAATCAATCTAAACATGTTTGTGGACAAACTCCTATTCCAGGTTAAATCCTATGTGTGTGACCCTGCAGGTCCATTTCACGTTGGCAGTGAAAGTCCATAACACTTATGACTTCACAGGGAAAGAGCGGTGCCTAGTCACACATCAGTGCTACCCAAGTGAAAAAGAAAATTGGAGAACAACTTTCAATCCTACAATCCGTGAATGGTGTTACCGTGAATGTATAATTCCTTTGTCACTGATATCCTGAATGAACTCGAGGCATGGAATAGTCATCCTGTCAACATTCATTCATTTCCTTGATCTCAGAGCAGACTGGGTGAGATGTGTGTGACATCAATATCACATATTGATTCACATGTGCATGTGCATGCCTTTCTCATTCCTACTCATCAAGTGGCCAAGGACATCAAACTCCCTTAGGAGGGACAAATCCCATATCTATCACTCACCCCTCAAAAGCCCCATGTGTCAAAGCCACCCAATCATCACCTTTATAACAATCCATGTTTCAGGACTGCGTTTGATGATGTCAAAGTGTACCCAACGACATGTGTTGAGTGTAGTGATTTTAGGTCTAAGAATCACACTCACCACCATCACTGTGAGAGTTGACTGTGACTACCAAGTCATGGTTCCATGTGTCACTTTCATGGTGGGTCTGTCCGGTACCTTGTTCTCTAACAAGTACCTATGTGCTTGGTTTGATATCACTATATCATGACTAATGAGATTCTGTCATCAACCAACACACAATCTCGTCTTTAGGGTTATTGATGTCTATAGTTATTTCCACAATAACAACCGACTTGGGACCAAACAAGAATGTATACTCTTGACATCCGCATGATCTCATCATTTAGGTCCTTAACCTAAAAGCATACATCATTGAGTAAAATCATTCTTTAGACATCTATCATGTTACACCATCATCTCAGAAACAGTTTAAACATATAGATCAGAAATTTCCTTTATTATTATTCAAATCATTTACAAAGTATCTCATTACAATCATCATATGACTTGCTCTATGGGCATACATACCAACAGACTCCCACTTGTACTTAGAGCCAGTCACAAAGGAACCTCAGTCCTTGTGACCTAGCATGACCATCATGCTTCTGCTGAGAAAGGGCCTTAGTAAGTGGATCAGCTATGTTGTCTTCAGTTGGTACTTTGCAAATCTTCACATCTCCTCGTTGTACGATCTCTCGTATGAGATGGAAGTGCTGCAGTATGTGATTGGACCGCTGATGTGATCTAGGTTCCTTAGCTTGTGCAATAGCTCCATTATTGTCACAATAAAGCTCAATTGCATCACAGCTACTGGGAACTACACCGAGATAAAAAATGAACTTCCTGATCCACACAACCTCCTTTGCTGCATGTGAAGCAGCAATATACTCGACCTCTGTAGTACAATCGGCAACTGTTTCTTGCTTGGAACTCTTCCAGCTCACAACTCCATTATTAAGGCAAAATACAAATCCTGACTGCGATCTGTAGTCATCTTTTGTCGGTTTGGAAGCTTGCATCGTTGTAACCCTTTACAACCAGCTCTTCCTCGCCACTGTAAACAAGAAACTGATCCTTAGTCCTTCGCAAGTACTTGAGGATGTTCTTTACGGTTGTCCAGTGAGCATCCCCGGGATCTGACTGGTACCTGCTCGTCATGCTGAGAGCATACGAGACATCTGGGCGTGTGCACAACATAGCGTACATGATGGATCCGATGGCTGATGCATATGGGATCCCATTCATATGCTCCCTCTCTTCACAAGATTGGGGACATTGAGCTCTAGAGACGGTGACTCCATGTAGCACGGGGATGTTGCCTCTCTTTGAGTTCTCCATGCTGAACCGCTTCAACACTTTGTCGATGTACGTGCTCTGACTTAGTCTGAGAAGCCTTCTAGATCTATCTCTATAGATCTTAATTCCTAGTATATAGGATGCTTCTCCTAAGTCCTTCATTGAGAAAGTATTCCCAAGCCAAGTCTTTACCTTATCTAAGGCTAAGACATCATTCCCCATCAAAAGTATGTCATCCACATACAATATGAGAAATGTGGTCGAGCTCCCACTAACCTTCTTGTACACATAAGGTTCATCTTCATTTTGAATAAAGCCAAACACTTTGACTTCCTCATCAAATCGAAGATTCCAACTACGAGATGCTTGCTTCAATCCATAGATTGACCTTTGCAGTTTACAAACTTTATTGGCATTCTTTGGATCTACAAAACTGTGTCATATACACATCCTCATTTATATTCCCGTTAAGGAATGTGGTTTTAACATCCATCTGCCAAATCTCATAGTCATAATAAGCTGCAATAGCAAGCATGATCCTGATGGACTTAATCATGGCAACTGGAGAAAAGGTTTCGTCATAGTCAACACCTTGAACTTGTTGAAATCCCTTCGCAACCAATCTGCCTTTATAAGTTTGCACATTGCCATCCATGTCAGTCTTCTTCTTAAAGACCCACTTGCACCCTATGGGTTTTACCCCTTCGGGTGGTTCCACCAAAGTCCATACTTTGTTGGAGTACATGGATTCCATCTCGGATCTCATGGCTTCAAGCCATTTCTTAGAATCTGGTCCCTCCATAGCCTCTACGTAGGTAGTTGGATCATCATCTATGATCAACTCTCCACCTTCCTGAGTCACAAGGTATCCAAACCTCTCAGGCTCGAGGCGGGTCCTATTAGATCTACGAGGTCCTTGTGTTACCTAAGGAGAATGAGTTTCCACAACACCTTGTGAATATCCATTTTCCTCTCGTACATCTACCGGTTCAATGTTTTCTTGTTGGGCTTGAACCTCTTCACGCTCTATTTTCCTCCCACTGTTTCCTTTGGAAAAAAATCCTTCTCTAGGAACACAGCTGTCCTGACAACAAACACTTTATTGTCAGTAGGGTGGTATAGATAGTATCCCCTCGTTTCCTTGGGGTATCCAACAAAATAACATTTATCGGATTTGGGTCCAAGCTTATCAGGAAACATTTTCCTAACGTAAGCATCACACCCCCAAATTTTCATAAAAGACAAATCGGGACGCTTCCCAGTCCATATCTCATATGGTGTCTTTTGAACCGATTTAGATGGTACACGGTTAAGTGTAAACGCGGCAGTTTCAAGAGCATGACCCCAGAAGGAAATCGGAAGATCAGAAAAACTCATCATTGATCGCACCATATCCAACAATGTGTGATTCCTTCTTTCAGACACACCGTTATGCTGTGGTGTTCCTGGCGGAGTCCATTGTGATACAATACCACAGGCTCGCAGAAGGTCCTCAAACTCCTGGATTAAGTATTCCCCACCTCGATCAGATCGAAGTGCCTTAATACTTTTACCAAGTTGGTTCTGTACTTCATTCATGAAATCCTTGAACCTTTCAAGGGTTTCTGACTTATGCTTCATCAGGTACACATAGCCATACCTACTGAAATCATCAATGAAGGTAATGAAGTACTGATACCCATTTCTGGCATTAGTTCTAAAAGGCCCACATACATCAGTATGTATGAGTCCTAATAGATCACTAGCTCTCTCACCTTTACCTGAAAAGGGAGTCTTGGTCATCTTGCCCAACAAACAAGATTCACATGTCTCTATTGATTCATAATCAAAAGAGTCTAGATAACCATCTTTATGGAGTCTAGAAATGCGCTTCTCATTTATGTGCCCTAGACGACAATGCCAAAGATAAGTTTCATTTGAGTTGTTGAGTTTTTGCCTTTTGGTGTTTATGTTGTATACATTTGTCTCTAGATCTATCAAGTATAGACCATAAGACATTGGGGCACTGCCATAAAAGATCCCATCTTTAGAAATGGAACAATTTCCATTCTTAATAAGAAATTCAAATCCATCTTTGTCCAAACAAGAGACAGAAATGATATTCCTATTTATGGCAGGTACATAATAGTAGTTCTTCAACTCTATTATTAGCCCACTTGGTAGAGTTAACTCATAGGTTCCTACGGCACTGGCGGCAACCCTTGCCCCATTGACAACACGTAGTTCAACCTCACCTTTCCCTAAAGGCCTACTTCTCTTAAGATCCTTCACATTTGAACAAATATGAGATCCGCATCTGGTATCAAGTACCCATGATGAAGAAGTAGTAAAGTTAATCTCTATCAAGTATACACTAGAAGTAGAGATCTCTATCTCCGACTTCTTCTTCCATCGTTCCTTCCATCATCTCCATGTAGAAGAAATTGGTTTGGTGAGAGAACCCTTCTCTCCCTTACCATTCGTTCCATTGATCTCTATCAATGAACTTTCTTTCCTCTTCACTAACACATTAAGCGTACATAGAGTGGATTCAAAGGCTCCTGGTATATCTGGATTGTGCAGAACACTTTTCACAGTCCTCAACCAGTTATGGAATTTGTTCTCAATTAATTTGCCCATTTTAAAAGATGATTCCTTTTCCATTCTACAATAGAAAATTGCATTTTGTCAAAACCTTTTTGATTTGATTTGAATAAAATTTGACGATAGTTAATTAGGCCTTTAATTAATTACCGCTCCCACTATTTTGACTCAAATTGACAACCCTCACCATCAATTCAGAAGATTGCAGCATACAATCTTCTAGCAGGTTAAGATCCTAAAATCCTCTGAGCCATGGACCAGCTTGGGCTGTCACCCACAACTCAGATCTTCCAGGTAGGAAACTCTTGCCAATTGCATCATATGCAACTCTTGAAAGATGTCATATGCAACTCCTTGCCATGATTATCTCCATGCCTCAAGGTGCTAGATCCTATCTAGGTCACCTTCTTAAGTCCGAACCAAAGCCAACACGATGAACATGCACCCTGCTTGGGAAGACCCACACATTCATCCTTCACGCTTCCACGAGATAGGCGGTGCACCACGCTTGGGCGTGCCCACACTTGGTCGATCAAGCTTTTCACGTGTGTCGCATTTGGAAGGCATCTAAAACTTTAATATTTAATGAGGGATTTAGTTTTTATATACATATACATATCCAATCACCACAATATATAGTATGTATCATATACATGCTATATCCCACAGAAAACATGCAAAAACGATAAAAGCAATGATTATGGCCTTCCTATTGTGATTCCTCGAGCTAAGAGGAATCACAGTCATCTAGGTCTACATCACATGCAACCTGTACAAGATGAAATCTGTGCCTGCCTTTCTGGGTTTGATCAGCTCATCTCCATGACTGATCAGCTCGCCATCAAGTTGGTTGTTCGGGTGCCACCAGCCGATCGGTTCACCGGTCTTCATGCATCTCCTCAGGTCGCCACCCTCTCGTCTTGCTCCTCGAACCGGTCGTCTGGAACACCAATCGATCGGTTCACGCCTTGAATCGATCGTCTCAGGTCGTCTGCTAGGTCGTTCGCCGTTCTTTGACATAACAGGAAATAAAAATCTATGCTATTTACAATTGAATTGTGAAACCCCGAGTTACATTTGGGGGGAGAAAAGGTAGGAAAAGAAATCTCCATTTAATTTGAGTTACATCAGGAATAGGAGAAAAGGGAATCGGTGCGCAGACCGAGATACAAGCAACCACATACAACCACACACAGATATAGGGTTTATAGGCCATAACCATGCTACACATCCACCACAAAACTCATTTAAGGGCGACGCGTATCGAGTGCATTAATATTACATATCATATATGTATATTTGGGATTTGTGGATTGGACATGCATAAAGCCAATTTTATTTGCATCGTATGCAATAAATAAAGGCGACAAACCAAAATCGATCATATCGATAATCCTAAAATATAGAACAGTTGACGTGGCTCTGATAGCACTGTTACGTTTTATGGGAGGCAGAGAAGTAGCGGAAATAAAAAATTTCTCCCCAAAACCCAGAACAAAAGGAATTGCGTCAACGTCTATATAATAGGAAAGATGGTTTGTGGATGCATACCTTGTCCCGAGGCTTTCTTGGCGACAGTACCTCACGCCTTGCGCGGTCTTCACCTCCGGTCTTGGACGGTGTCTGTGCAGCTCCTGGTCGTACCGGGACTGAAGACTCCTGGTCTCACCGGGACTGTCGGGATTGACAGTTGTCCTCTGAGCGACAAAGGTCTCCCGCCTCTGCAGTCGTCCATTTGCAGTTGTCTTTCCCTTGTTGTGCCTCCCTTTTCGGGTAGCACTTGCTTGGGCTCTCTCTCGGTTACCAAAACCAGAGAGAATGACAACTTCACAGAGCAACTGGTTGCACTGGGTTGTACTTTGAGAAGCCCCCAATACCCCTATATATAGGTGGGTCATGGGACAAGGTTCTCTATCCCGGGCAATGCATGACTAAAGTAGGAGTAGAAGGATTTGAGGTTTTCCACAAAAACAACCAATTCACAACCTGAACCGATCGTTTCATAACTGAAACGGTTGGTTGGGGATCTGATCCGGTCGGTTGACACCTCAACCGATCGGTTGGGACCCATGAACCGGTCGGTTCACTTCTGAACCGGTCGATTCATGGTCCTGATCAGTTCCCAATTGACTTTCTTTCTTTTGTTTCTAATTGGTATCAAATACCAATCCTTGTTCCAATCAAATTAGGCAAGTGAAACGAAAGGAAATTTCTCACCAATCTTACTTTCCCAACTTGCCCGGTTGCAACAGTTGAACTGATCGTTTCAACACTTGAAGAAATCGTTCACCCTATCCATGAGCCGATCGAATCACTACCTAAGTCAATCGGTTCACCTAGCTGAGCGGATCGGTTCATCACATGAGCCGATCGGTTGGGAGTGCAGATTGTACAGAATCAGTCAATTGCGATTTCAATCAATCTGATACTCTAATCAATCAGTCCAACACCTTGAACACTATGATATTGAGCTATCAATTAATTGAGTGTTTAATTGAACTACGAAACTCCTTTAGTAATCAATCTAAACATGTTTGTGGACAAACTCCTATTCCAGGTTAAATCCTATGTGTGTGACCCTGCAGGTCCATTTCACGTTGGCAGTGAAAGTCCATAACACTTATGACTTCACAAGCAAAGAGCGGTGCCTAGTCACACATCAGTGCTACCCAAGTGAAAAAGAAAATTGGAGAACAACTTTCAATTCTACAATTCATGAATGGTGTTACAGTGAATGTATAATTCCTTTGTCACTGATATCCTGAATGAACTCGAGCCATGGAACAGTCATCCTGTCAACATTAATTCATTTCCTTGATCTCAGAGCAGACTGGGTGAGATGTGTGTGACATAAATATCACATATTGATTCACACGCGCATGCACATGCCTTTCTCAATCCTACTCATCAAGTGGCCAAGGACATCAAACTCCCTTAGGAGGGACAAATCCCATATCTATCACTCACCCCTCAAAAGCCCCATGTGTCAAAGCCACCCAATCATCACCTTTATAACAACCCATGTTTCAGGACTGCATTTGATGATGTCAAAGTGTACCCAACGACATGTGTTGAGTGTAGTGATTTGAGGTCTAAGAATCATACTCACCACCATCACTGTGAGAGGTGACTGTGACTACCAAGTCATGGTTCCATGTGTCACTCTCACGGTGGGTCTGTCTGGTACCTTGTTCTCTAACAAGTACCTATGTGATTGGTTTGATATCACTATATCATGACTAATGAGATTTTGTCATCAACCAACACACAATCTAGTCTTTAGTGTTATTGATGTCTATGGTTATTTCCACAATAACAACCGACTAGGGACCAAACAAGAATGTATACTCTTAACATCCACATGATCTCATCATTTAGGTCCTTAACCTAAAAGCATACGTCATTGAGTAAAATCATTCTTTAGACATCTATCATGTTACACCATCATCTCAGAAACAGTTTAAACATATAGATCGGAAATTTCCTTTATTATTATTCAAATCATTTACAAAGTATCCCATTACAATCATCATTTGACTTGCTCTATGGGCATACATACCAATAGTCAGGCATGAAGAAGGATGTGGCTGAGTATGTGGCTAAGTGTGATGTATGTCAACAAGTCAAGGCTGAACATTAGAAGCCGGCAGGTACTCTGCAATCACTTCCTATGCCTGAATGGAAGTGGGAGCATATCACCAGGGATTTTGTAGTTGGATTACCTAGGACACCACATGGTTTCAACTCAGTTTGGGTAATAGTAGATAGGCTAACAGAGTCTTCTCACTTTCTACCAATTAAAACAATGTGAGATATACCAAAGTTAGCCAAAGTCTATATAGATGTGGTAGCCAGATTGCATGAAATACCTATTTCGATAATATCTGATAGAGATCCTAAATTTACATCTAGGCTTTGGAATCAATTGCAATGCTCATTGGGAACAAAGTTGAAATTTAGCACAACCTTTCATCCTCAAACAAATGGACAGTCAGAGAGGACAATTCAGACTCTGGAAGATATGTTGAGAGCATGTGTTTTGCAGTTCAGTGGTAGTTGGGATGATCATCTCAGTCTAATGGAGTTCTCCACTAGTACAGGAATGGTCTGTAGCGTCGGTTTTTTTAAGCCTGTAACGTCACTTTATAACCGACGCCTAAGTGGTTGTCGCTATAGAATTTGCTCTATAGCGTTGGTTTATTTGACCAAATAAAACCGACCTTACAGAGTAAACACCGACGCAAAAGGTTGTACAAAATCTGACCCAGGCGAGAAAAAAGGAGCCTATAAGGTCGGTTATTAAAAAAAAACCGACCCTGTAAACGGTCTTAGTCGAGAAAATTGTCGACTGAAAGTATTTTCGGTCGACAATTTTCTCAACCGAGAGAGTTTACAGGGTCGGTTTTTTTGGAATAACCGACCCTAAAGATCGAATAAACATTTCAGTGTACCCCTCGGTTGAGAAAATTGTCGACCGAAAATATTTCGGTCGACAAAATTGTCGACCGAGGGGTACACTGAAAATGTTTATTCAATCTTTAAGGTCGGTTTTTGTAAATAATCGACCTTATAGAGGACATTTAGAGTCGGTTTTGTACAAAAACCGACGCTAGAAGTTATATTTCAGTCGAAAATTTTCTCGACCGAGGAGTGTACACTGAATTTAATCTTTAGGGTCAGTTATTTAAAAAACCGACGCTAGAAGTTATGATTTTTTTTTAAATTTCTGCAGAAATTGAAATAGAACAGAAGAACAAGAAGATTCATATATTCTGGGAGAGGGGAGAATTGATGCTCAACTGTCACCATTCAAAACCACACATTCATAACAAAAATGATTCATAATTACATCATAATTTACAAAATGATAGAGTGCATGTCTGAGATGATATTAAACAGATACAAAAGTAAATATGAAAGAGTACTCAAACCACATACATAAATGGATCTGACATATTTAATCCAATGCTATATCGACTTCATTTAGAAAAGACTCTGACCACTCTTCTTGGAATTCATCCAAGTCCACATGTGTGTAAGGCTGAGTTGTAAAGATCTGTAACAGAAAATGCACATGCTAATATTTTATAAAATGACTACAATCACTTGTAAATTTATGATGTTATTCTTTATTACCTGACTTATAGTCTGAATGTCATGTGATGCTTGTTTGACAATATCTTACATATATTTCATTACATAGTAGCCACAAGCCCAGTCATTATTTTACATAGGACATTACAAATAACAAATTATACTTAATGTTAGTAAACTACTATAAATAAAAATTGAGATAAGACTATAAGAGTTGACATATTACAGTTGAAAATTAATACATATAAGAGTAAGCAGTTGTCAAAGTAGCTACCTTGACATTTTTCAAAGTCAATGTCTTTAATTTTGTGGGTATTTGTCCTCCAGCTTCACAAAAAGCCTTTATACCCCTATCAATTAAATGATAGTTGGTAAAATAGAAATTCTAAATAGAAATATCATGTTGAAGCATTGATTAAATTTATGCTTACTCCATAGCTGGAAATTCCAGTTTGTGACTCCTTCTTGTTTTACCCATTGGGTCAAGATAATAAAGAGTCATCAATTTTGGGGCAATCACCACTAATTCCCAATGTCTAGCTCTGAGTAAGAATAAAACAAACATTAAAATAAATAATTTTATTCATTATTAAAATTATATTGAATAATAATACTTACTGGACGTTAAAAGGAATTAGGATAATTTCCTTCCCCTCACTAGCAAAATATTTGAATGCATCAGAGAAGTACTCATTCACATCCTCAATATGTGTCTCCACCTGACTAGTGACCGAAAGAACTAAGAATCCAACATTCTTTATATCAAAGTTTGTGGCCTCGGTATATAAATGGCTGTTAAACATTTGTAATTATTTTCATATGTAGAAATAAGCTAAAAATGTGTATTGGAATTTTCTATATATATTGATAGATCCTTACCTTATCCATACTTCTATTATCGAAGTATTCAGCCAATCATACCAGAACAACTCTATAATATCATCAAGAAAAATAAAATTCTCAAAGTTCCTCCCAGTTGTATCTTCTGTTAAATTGACCAACATATGTGATCCCGAGCTTTGGTTGGCTAAGTATCGACACAAATATTTAGATTTGCTTCCCAATTCGTCGAATGTAGCTTCGGGAATGAAAGATGGCTTGGGCATAGGAGGACGACTAGTAGAAGTTTTACTTTTTGGTTTACAAACCTGTTAATTAAATTACATACTTATATTACATGAGTTCATATATACAGTCAAATATGAAAAATATGGTAGAAATAAGGTATACCTTGTCATTGATAACGAAGTGTCTAGGCCAACCCACCATAGCACCCTTAGCTTCTTCAACTGTGCTATATTTAGGATTAGGTATGGGTAGTGGTTTGTCCCCCATTCCATCATACACAAGATGGATGGACACACGACAAATGTCATCAGGTATTTGTTGTCAATGCAATGTACCACCAAGGTTGTACACCTTGCCCGCTGCCACAACATTATATTCTGGAACCTCCACTGCAAGTTTACAGTTCATACCAACCTAGATTGAAATAATATAAGTTATATAAGAAACAGTAGAATAGATACATGTTACAACCATATATATTATCATATATTTATCATACTAATAACACAACATATAGAACAAAAACTTACTGCAGATTGTTGTGGTGGGTCATTGGGAGTGCTCCCATGACCTTCTACAACTGGAGCATGGGCTTGTACCTCATCACTTGAGAGACACGTAGTATGAATAGGTTGAGAAGGTTGAGTAGGCTGAAATGAAGACATTATTTCTTTTACTTTCTGCGCTACTAATGTTTCAACCTCCTCTTGTGTAAGACCTCCTGCACGACCTCTTTTAGATTGCGAAGGTCCAAAATAAGACTTGAATCCTATGCCAGCTCCTAATCCCCTAACACGTCCAGGATGCTCCTTTGTACCAAGAGTAACAGCTAGTTCATCCATGTAGCCAGTTGGGATGAACTTTCCTTCCTTCCTTTGCTTGTGGAGATCAATCTATCCATAGTTAATAAAAGTATTAAATCACAATATCAATTAGATATAAATAAATCTAAGTTTATGGGAGTTACTCTTTACTAAGTTGGGATAAACCTACCATCTTTTGTGCCACCTCCTTAGTTGCAGGGTTGACAATTTCACCTGCTCGATTCTTTCTAGCATCAATCCATGTCAAGTGTCGGGGTGGTCGCTCAACTTGAGTTGTACTAGATTCTTCTCCAGAAGAGGATTGCTTCTCTTATAGTTGGCGGCGGAAGGCATAACCACGGGCCCCAAGCAATGGTCATGTACATTTTTAGCCTGTCTTTCCTTTTGAGCCTGGTGAATAGCCTGATCATTTAAAATGAGGTATTGCAATTTAGACTTGGCAAACATGTATAAAAAGATTCACCTCCTTAATTGTATAAAATTAAATATTCATACAATACATCACAATCTTTATTACCTGAAACTGTTCCGATCTCCTAACTACAACAAATCTTTCCCACACCTCAGGATCTTTAAAAATATATACATATGTAGCTTTCTTATTTTGTTTAGGATTATTTATAAATTCCCTTACAAGATATGTCTTAAAACCCCTCCATCGTACACCACAACGTTGTAGCACTCTTTTCTTGTGATCTTTTTCATTTAGATGAAAAACACCCTATACATACAAAAGAAGCAATTAATAATGTTGTTTTGAAAAGGAATTAATTCCAAGCAAACTAAATTAGAATCAATAGATAAAAACATATTAAAATAATATCACTTCCACTCACAGATATATCTTTCATATGAGGTCTTTTTGGGCATTAGGAACATCATGCCAATTTTCTATATCTATTGCCACCTTACTACGCGCGGTCGCCCCTACGTAATGCTTGAAAGCACTAGCATGTTCCCCAACAGGTGCTCCTATCATATCAAACTGGACTGGCAATTTATCCCCTTTAGCCTTGAGCTCCTGCAGCCTACGCATCAATGTAGGACCTCTACTTTTCTTAGCATCACCACTACCATCCTCATGGTGCTCATGCTCATGCTCAGAATGTTCATCTTCACTCACCATTTTAGAACCTACAAGTATACATGATAAAAAAAAAGTGATAATAAAAGCACAAGTGATAAGGTATACATGATAATAAAATAAATAATTCAAAGAATACATGCCTTTAGTATTGGTTGAGTTGTTAGTCAAGTAAAATTCCTTCATCATGGTCATGACGTTTATAATATTCATCGATATTATCTTCAACATTTACACTTGGCAAACCAACTGAGAATGGACTAGAATCATCATACTTTTCGTAGTATTCTTCTTCATTTATAGGTTCTACAATAAACTGTCTTTTTCCATGAAGAACGACAGACCAATTTTTATTTACCGGGTCATCAATATAGAATACTTATTTTGCTTGGTCTACCATGATGAATGGCTCATCTTTCTCACCAATCATTTCAAAACTCACCAATTTGCAACCCAACTCATCCACTAAAACTCCTTTGTTGTTGTCAACCCAATTACACCTAAAGATAGGAACTCTGAAATTTGTATAGTCCAATTCCCATATGTCCTCAATGACGCCGTAATATGACATCTCAACTTCACATGGTCTTTTATCTTTGGCACTAGCAAAATACAACGAACAAGCTTGAACAGTGACCCCACTGTTTTGGACCGCACTACTTTCATCTTGACGCTTTGTGTAGTATGAAAATCCATTTATGTCATAACCTTCATATGACATGACATCCATTTTTGGCTTAAAGGTGAGCCATTTTATGTTCTCAGCAACATTATTCGGTGATTTAGATAGTTGATTAAATACTTTCTCTTCAAACCACCTAATAAATGTTCGATTATGCTCTCTTGCAAGCCACATTGAACTGGATCGCGGATGATTTCTCTTGATAAGATCATTGTGTTCTGTGATGTAGCTACTAACTTCATCGATGTTGTGTAAAATATACAAATGCGCTTGTTCCCACAACTCACGACTGATTCCTTTCTCTCGTCCTCCCAGAGTTCCTTTGCCACAATAAGATTCAGTGTGATGGGAATTTTTTAGATCGCTAGAAGTTTCATTGCAAATCAAAAAATCATTACAAAAGTCCATCACCTCCCTAGCCACGTAACCCTCAACAATACTCCCTTTAGGACGATAACGATTCCGAACATCACCTTTAAAAACACTCATGTAGCGTTCAAATGGATACATCCAGTGTAAGAAAATTGGACCCAACATCTTCACCTCCCTTGTAATATGTAATACAAGATGAACCATGATATCAAAAAATGAAGGAGGAAAGTACATTTCAAGCTGACACATGGTAACAATTACATCTTTCTATAATTTATTGAGAGTATCAGGATGTATCTCTTTGTTGCATATTTCATTGAAGAAGAAAAAGAGTCTTGTGATTGCAAACCTTACATGCTTCGGCAATATAGATCGAATAGCCACAGGTAAAATTTGTTGCATTAAGGTGTGAAAATTGTGAGATTTGATACCTATCAACTTTAGATCCTTCGTTGATACCAATCTATGAATATTAGAAGAGTATCTTTGTGGAACCTTAATATTATACAATAACTCACAGAATGTCTTTTTCTCATTCTTTGACAAAGTGTAACAAGCTGGTGGTAAATATGTACGGTGACCCCTGATCTCCACTGATAATTCTTTTCTAATACCCATTAATTCTAAATATTTTCTAGAATTGATGCCATCTTTAGTCTTTCCTGGTATGTTCAATAGCGTACTAATGATGCTATCACAAATATTTTTTTCAACATGCATGACGTCAATGTAATGTCTAATTGTCAAAGATCTCCAATAAGGAAGATCCTAGAATATTGACCTCTTCTTGTATAGAGATTTGTCACATGCGAGTGGATGACTACTTGAACTCTTTCCAAATTAATTAACAATATGTTTCACCCTATCATATACAACATTTCCTGGTATAGGTTTAGGAGCACTTCGTTCCTCAGTTGACCCATTAAAGGTTTTGCATTGCCTTCGATAAGGATGCACTGGTGGGAGAAATCTCCGATGACCAAGATATACGATTTTACCACCGTGTTTCAGTCTGATTGAATCAATATTTTCCTCACAAACAGGACATGCTTTGTATCCTTTTATGCTATATCCAGACAAATTTCCATAAGCTGGAAAGTCATTAATCATGAAAAATAACATAGCACACAAACTGAAGATCTCTTTATGTGAAGCATCATATGTCATAATACCTTCTTCCCATAGTTTCATTAGGTCATCAATTAGAGGTTGAAGGTAAACATCAATATCATTTCCAGGTTTCTTGGGCCCTGATATCAATATTGACAACATCACATACTTATTTTTCATACACAACCAAGGAGGAAGATTGTATATAACAATCATAACAGGCCACGTACTATGTTGGCTGCTTAATGTACCATAGGGATTCATTCCATCTGTACAGAGTCCAAGTCTTAAGTTTCTTGCTTCTTTACCAAATTGAGGGTATAATAAATCAATTTTCTTCCATTGTGGTGAATCAGATGCATGTCGTAGGATGCCATCATCATTGGTCTTTAACTCCCCATGCCAAGACAAATTTTGTGCATCTTCTATATTAGAAAATAAGCGTTGAAATCGTGGTATTATTGGTAGATACCACATCACCTTGGCAGGAGAGCCATTTTTAGCCTTAGCTGAATTTGTGGTCTTATACCTTGACGCACCACATTTTGGACAATTTATCAAATTACTATAGTCCTTCTGAAATAACACACAATCATTTGGACATGCATGAATCTTCTTAGCCTCCATTCCCATTGGGCACATTATTTTCTTTGCTTGATATGTTGAAATTGGAAGCTCGTTGCCTTCAGGAAGAATTTCCTTTAATAAAGACAATAGTGAAGTGAAACTCTTATCGCTCCATCGATTTTGAGCTTTAAGAGTATATAATCGCATCACAACACTCAATCTCGTGAACTTAATACAACCCTTATACTATGGTTTTTCAGCATCATGGATAATGTTTGCAAATAAAGAAGGTGGATCAATGACATTGTCCCAACAACTACGTAGCATCTCATCAACCATATCATCCTGAATCCGGTCATCTTGAATCGGTTCATCATTAACATTATCATCATTATCTATATCTTCTATGCCACAACTATTAGTATCAACATTTTTTGATCCATAATTAATTTTCTCTCCATGCCAATACCATTCATTATAACCTTGTATGATCCCATTGCATATGACATGATTCTTAATTTCCTCACCAGTATCAACTTTCAAATTGTTACAACAATTTCTACATGGACAATATAGCCTATCTGTAGGTAGTTTCCTATGTTCCTCAGCAAATCTGATAAATTCATCAAGACCTTTGGCAAACTCTAGACTGCAACGGTTCTTGATAGACATCCAACTTTGATCCATTTTCTATATCAAATTAAAATTAATTATAAAACTAAGCGTTTAATATTGATACTATAAGCTATAAGTTTTTATAGATAGGAAGTTAATTACTTGTATACTAAAGTGTACCACCTATCCCATTTTTTAATATTTAATCTCACTAGTAACTGTATAATGTCTGTTTAGTTTTGAATAAAATTTCAGCAGCATTTCCCCTAAGTTCTCCAAGTACACCGATGTAAATGGAAAATAACCACTCACATATGTACCCAAAGAACAAATGAGGAAATCCTACTGAAATTTTCTTCAAAACTAAACATACATTATACAGTTACATCCTAAGTGAGATTAAATATTAAAAAACAGTCCCAAACCAGGGACTATCCAAAGTTTACTCCTAATGAGTAAATTTTGAATGGGTTTCTAAGTTAATATATAAATGCATTATTTTCATGCATCAACCCTAAAGTGTCAATTTGGGAGTACACATGTCTAATCTCATATTAATTTCTAGAATTTATATAATGATTACATATGAAAAAATATATGTTTTTATTATTGGTTGGGTTATCAAATCATATAAAATGGAAAAACAATATAACTGTACAGTTAAAGGAGTCCAGGTCCAATCTCGGTCGACAATTCGTCGACCGAGAGCCCACCTGCATGCGGCGTCCAGGTCCACCCTCAATCGACAAATTCTCGACTGAGAGTGGACCTAGACGCCGCATGCAGGTGGGCTCTCGGTTGACAAATTGTCGACCGAGAGTGGACCTGGACGATACCGTGGTGGCGGGAACGAACTCGGGAATGAGGGAACAAGGCGGCGACCTTACTTGGAAATGACGGTGACCTTTGTGGGGGATGTGACGACCTTCCCAGAGAGGCGGCGACCTTCGTGGAAGTGTGGAAAGGCGGAAACGACGAGCTCTCTTCACAGAGAGGAGGTAAAGCTTTGGCGGCGCGGAGAGGCGGCAAGGGCATCGCGGAGAGGAGGCAAGGCTTTGACGATGAGCTCCCTTCGAACACGACGACGACCTTCTTGGCAAAGCTTTGGTGGTGCGACAGCTCTTTTGGTAAGGAGAAGCTTTGGCAGAGTGGCAATGAGATTTTTTTGGCAAGAAGAGCTTTGGCGGTGCAAGAGAGAAAAGAAGAACTAGGTCTCGGCAGCAAGAATGGAGGGAAAATGAGACCCCGACTCGCTTTGTTACCCTCAAAACCTGTAGGGTCAGTTATTTGCAAACAACCGACCCAACATGTAAGCGATGCCCGAACAAGCTTCTTGGTCGACAATTTTGTCGACCGAGGATTCCTACAAGGTCGGTTATATGGATAAAACTGACCCTAGAGGTGCATATACACGCACGAAAGGAAATCTGGATCTAAGAACCTAAACAACAAACACTTCTCGGTCAACAAATTTGTCGACCGGGAGACTCTCTAGGGTCAGTTTTAAAGAAAAAACTGACCCTAAAGGTTCTTATACACACACGAAAGGAAATCTGGCTCTTCTTTCGGTCGACAAATTTGTCGATTGAGAGGGTATCGGTCGACAAATTCGTCGACTGAGGGGAGCTCTTAGGTCAGTTAAAAGTAAAAAAACTGACCCTAGAGGTTCTTATACATGTGTGAACTAAACTGGATCCAAAACTCAACTCGGTCAACAATATTTTCGATCGAGAGACCCTCTAGGGTCAGTTTTAAAGAAAAAACTGACCCTAGAGGTGCTTGTACACGCACGAAAGGAAATCTGGCTCTCATTCTCGGTCGACAAATTTGTCGACCGAGATGTTATCGGTCGACAAAATCGTCGACCGAGGGGAGCTCTAGGGTCGGTTAAAAGTAAAAAACCAACCCTAGAGGTTCTTATACATGCCTGAACTAAACTGGATCCAAAACTCAACTCGGTCGACAATATTGTCGAGCGAAGGACCCTCTAGGGTCAGTTTTAAAGAAAAAACCGACCCTAGAGGTGCTTATACACGCACAAAAGGAAATCTGACTCTTCTTTCGGTCGACAAATTTGTCGACCGAGATGTTATCGATCGACAAATTCGTCAACCGAGGGAAGCTCTAGGGTCGGTTAAAAGTAAAAAACCAACCATAGAGGTTCTTATACATGCGTGAACTAAACTGGATCCAAAACTCAACTCGGTCGACAATATTGTCGACCGAGGGACCCTCTAGGGTCGGTTTTAAAGAAAAAAACTGACCCTAGAGGTGCTTGTACACACACGAAAGGAAATCTGGCTCTCATTCTCGGTCGAAAAATTTGTCGACCGAGATGTTATTGGTCGACAAATTCGTCGACCGAGGGAGCTCTAGGGTCGGTTATAAAAAAAACCGACCCTAAAGGTGCTTGTACACGCACGAAAGGAAATCTAGCTCTCATTCTCGATCGACAAATTCATCGACCGAGAGGAGCTCTAGGGTCGGTTAAAAGTAAAAAACTGACCCTAGAGGTTCTTATACATGCGTGAACTAAACTGGATCCAAAACTCATCTCGGTCGACAATATTGTCGACCGAGGGACCCTCTAGGGTCGGTTTTAAAGAAAAAATTGACCCTAGAGGTGCTTATACATGTGTGAAGGCAAACTGGATTCAAGATGTCTCCCGCATTTTTTGTAGACATATAAGGTCAGTTATTTGGAAAAACCGACCCTATAGATCGAGGCACGAAACCAAAATCAAGCAAATTTTTGCCGCGGGAAACTTTAGTTGGCTTTCTAAATCCAATTGTCTATAAGGTCACTTATTTAATGAAAATCGACCCTATATAGATACACTACAAAGTCGGTTATTTTAAGAAAAGCGACCCAAGAGGTCTTAAGTGGTGCCCGTGTTTTTTATAGACATATAAGGTCGGTTATTTGGAAAACCGACCCTATAGAGTTACACTACAAGGTCGGTTTGGTTAAGAAAACTGACACAAGAGGTCTTAAGTAGTGCCCACATTTTTTTAGACATATAAGGTCGGTTATTTAGAAAAACTGACCCTACAGGTAATGACATTATAACCCATTTCTGTACTAGTGATCCTATAACAACAGACACCATTTTATCTTAGGCATGCCTCTTATGAAGCCTTGTATGGAAGAAAATGTAGATCTTTGATTCGTTGGCATGAAGTTGGAGAAAGACAAATTTTAGGACCAGAGTTGGTGGAAGAAACCATAGAAAAGATATATGTGATCAGACAACAGTTGAAGGCAGCTCAGGACAGACAAAAATGCTATACAGACAAAAGGCGTAGACCACTTCAATTTGAGGTTGGGGATGAGGATTATTTGAAAGTTTCACCATGGAAAGGTGTTCTAAGGTTTGAAAAATGAGGCAAACTAACTCCTAGATACATGGGTCCCTATCCAATCACTCAAAGAATTGGATCAGTTGCATATAAATTGGAGTTTCCATTGGAGTTAGCCAATTTACACAATGTGTTTCACGTATCGATTTTGAAGAAGTGTCATCCTGGTACAGAAAAGATTGTAGACCAAGATCTTATATAGTTGAGAGAGGATATCTCTTATATTGAAGGACCAATTCAAATTCTAGACCGTAGAACCTGAAAGCTTAAAAAGAGAGAGATACCCCTAGTAAAAGTTCTTTGGAGGAATCATGGTGTATAAGAAGCTACCTGGAAAGTAGAGATGGAGATGTTTAACAAGTATCCTTTCCTCTTTTAGAAATTTTGAGACAAATTTTTTATTAGAGGGGGAGAATTGTGACAACCCGTTCCTAGCTTTGCTGGTAATCCTAGAGATTTAAGATAATCGTAATGCTTTTCATGTTTTTGTTAGTAATATTTTATCTTGTGCTTTATATTAACTTTTGTAACCTTAAATACTTATTTGGGAAACTCATAAACATGACTTAAGCATACTATAAAGATCTGAGTTGGGGTTAACATAGCATTAACCCATACATGTGTTTAAGAAGAGAGTTAATGACATTGGAGGAAATAATTAATAAATAATTTTTCATTTAATAATATTATAAAAATAATATTGTAGGATTGTATAGAATTAAATTATGAATCTAATAAAAAAATAATGAATCAAATATGAGTTAAAATGAGAGAGTTATGCCCTTTTTAGTAATCATATACAGGAGCACAACGACCGCGGTCGACCGACACCGCGATCGACGCTGCGCCAACATTGTGACCGTAGTCTACACCGCGACCCACAATGCTGCATCGACACCGTGACTGACGCTACGTCGACACCGTAACCATAGTCTACATCATGACCCGCGACGCTGCATCGACACCGTGACCGCGGTCTACACCGTGACCCGTGATTCTGCGTCGACACCACGACCGACGCTGCGTAGACACCGTGACCGCGATATACATTGTGATCCATGACACTACATCAATACCACGACCGATGCTGCATCGACACTACGATCGCGATCTACACCACCCAGGACAACAAATTGTAAAACGATCTTATCTCGAGCTATACTTATCCATTTTCAACAAAAATGAAGTGCGTTGGAACTGCGATTGAATCCTCTATCATTCCAGATACCTTGCTCTAAGATCAGTGATCTTGGACGAAGTCTGTGAGTAGATAATCATCTTTTAACCTTGATTTAAAGCATACTAATTCAAATTATAGTTCCTAGTGTTTTATTTTGCTCTATAATATTTGAAATGCTTTAAATAAACTTATGTGGTGAAAATCAGTAGTTGAAATGCTTTATTAATCATAGTAATAGTAATGTATTACCATGTTGAAAGTTGTCTTATGAATTGTCGTGATTCGACAGGTGATGAATGTGTAAACTGAGGCACAAGAATGATATGTTTCCCTAGTTCATGTTTTAAGAGTTGGAGTATGGTTGTGAAATATATGAGAAATATTTAGTGATTTATTTTTAAAATGTGAGGCACTTAATTGTTTGAAATAGGGTAATTATTAGCTATGATGATGATACTTGTTATATTAATTAAACATCACAGACATTAGATGTCATGGACAACTGTAGAATCCGCACAGGATGAGGCCTGCGTTGTGGGGAGGAAACAGTTTCCTGACTAGAGGTAGTCCAGATCGAGGTAAGCCAGAGCGTACGAGTAGGGTGTGGGGGTTTGACCAGTAGGGCAAACTCCTTATAGTTGTGTGGTACCCAACACCAACTGGGGATGCTAGTGGTACCTGTGTTACAAGTTGTAGTGATCAGTGGTCGGTAGGTCCACTGATGCACTTTTAGCGTGAGGGCTTTGACTCACCGCCTAAGTACTTAGGTTGAGAGGTGGAGTCTGAGATATTCGACCGCTCCCATTAGCCGCCAAGAGGCAGACGTGGTGATGCTAGTTGCAGACATGGTATTGAGATTAAAGACTTAGAAACCCAGGCATGCTTCTAAGTCTTGTACAGTAAAATCGTAGCTTGTTGTGATACTTTCACATGTTGTGGTACACCTCATGTGGGTCCAAAGGCATAATAAGTGGATTTGAAATAATGTAAATAGTTAGGTTATCCTTTTATTATATTCAATATCTATACTACTGCCATGCTAAATGAATTATAGTTTTAAAATGCCATGCTTACATGATTGCATTTGAGTTCTATTACTTGTAAACATCATAAATATCTTGGTTACCTATTGATTCTCTACTCACTGAGCCAGTAGCTCACCAACCTACTGAACAATTTTTCAGGTAAAGGATTAGCTCTTCCTGAGGAGTCAGAAGCCAACTTTAATCAAGATTAGCTTAGAGGTCTTGAAATAAGAGTAGTTAGAATAGTTAGAGGGTCTCTTATCCTTCCTCTGGATCCTAGGATAGAAAGAGTGAGAAAAGAGAGAAGTTTGGAATGTAATGTACATGATGTATTTTAAGTGTGAAACTTTTGCTTCTACATAATAAGACAAGTTATGTTGTATCTTTTTGTTACATGTAATCAAGACTTATCATTCAGTAAGTGTTATTATAATATATTTAGAGAAAAAATATATGGTATTTATTTCATCAAAATTATGCCCTAATCTCATGATTAGTGGTAATGGTGGGATGCAGGTGTGACAAAATTTACCTCTTCTTTTTGGAAAAATACCAATCGTCAGATCATGGGTCTCCTTTGACCGGGCGAGGATCGAGTGGCTCGTGTCTCTCTCACCCACTCAGTTTCTTGAAGACGTGGGGATAGCCCTAGGCCGTTGATCTCCTCGTTAGTTAGTGGTTGACTCAGAGCCTATGGTACCCGCTCTTCCTCCTACCTTCGTTTCTGCAACACATCTCACTACGGTGCCATGATGATGAACTCATTGGAGAGAGTGCAATCACATTCTAGAGAGAAAGAACAGAGATGATAGCAAGCTGTTTGAGTTCGTGGGACTAGGGTGAGGTCAGGGGTGCTCATATATATATAGGCGTTGGGGCTTGATTTAGGGTTTCTAACCCTCACCACTGTTGTGTTCTTGGGAAAGATTAGGTGTTTCCTCTAGAGGCTTCCACACCCCTCAAGACCTAGGTTAGGATGGTTCAAAATACTCTCCCGAATCCAACCCAACAATCGCCTCATTTGCTCACACACTAGGTTGCAAGAAAATTGAGATCAAAGATCTTGTTTACACTACGCAAGCCTTCTCTTATTCAAACTAGGCGATGCACAGGTGTCGTTGGATCTTAGATCCAATGGCTTCTATCATGCGCTCCAAGATATAATCTTTTAGAAATTCAATTTACATGTGACATTTAATACTTTCCCAAATTATTTCCAAACCTTAGGGATTTTTGTAAAATCCATATCCTAATCCATTAAGCTTTTTTATCCCAAATTTTGAGGGGAAGTTCTTGATGACATAATCTATCATTGGACACAATTTGGGATCAAAACTCAAAAAGAATAACTCTTTTTCTTCATATGCAAGTTATGCACCAAAAAGGCATATATAATGCATTAAAACTCATATTTCCTCTTTCTTCATTTTCCATTTTCTTAATTTAGAATTTTCTAGATATTAGAAGGCAAGTAGTACTAAAACCATCGTATTGTGGCCACTTATTCCACCTTCTAGAGAATTCCATATTTTCTTAAATAAAACATAAGTTATTTTTCTTTCTTCTTGCCTTTTCCTTTATTAAGGATTTTTCTTTTGTTCTTTATCCATCCATTGACTTATCAAAATAGGAAAAAGCACAAAATTCATAATTCAAGACATTTTTACAAAGAAACCCAAGTTGTAAAACAATGCACACAAATTGTCAAGCAAACCCCTTTTTATTAAATAATTGCATAATAATACAACCAAAATTGGGGTTATAACAATACCTTACCAACAGACTCCCACTTGCACTTAGAACCAATCACCAATGGATCTCATCCTTAGTGACCTAAACATACCCAACTTGCTTTTTCTGTGCTAATGTTGATTTAGCAGGTTAGCAACCACTTGCTTATAGTCGATAAATTGCACGTTACTAATCTCTTCGATGTTCGATTTCTTGTATGAGACGGAATTGTCGTAATATGGTATCTTGATATTCCTTGCCTAACAATTAGATCCATTGTTGTCACAATATTTCTACTGACTCATCAATGGTTGCAACATGTATAAGTTCATCATATGAACCTTTAGATCCATATAGTATCACTATGTGTACATAACACAAGTATACTTGGCTTCTATTGTAGAATAGAATTAATGGCTATTAGTTCAAAACCTTTCCAATTAATATCACTTTTCCTTTTAAATCAAAATTTTTTAATTTGTGCTCACTTTGTCATTATGGAAGCTTGCATCGATGTAACTCTTTACATCCAACTTTTCCTCTTATTGCTATCATCATTGACTAGCAGTCTTATCCATAAGTTCTTCACAAGTACTAATGGATGTCCTTATGCCATTTGCAATAACCTTTACTTGATTTTAATATCATATTGTCATGTCTAATACTTACAAGATAATATGGGATACATATTTTAATAGCTTACATGATAGATCCATTGTTGGGATGGCCCATGGAATCTTATTCATGATATCTCCATTCTTCATAAGAATTTGGAACTTAGGATTCATGAGAGATAAATATATATTTTCCCTCACTGAATCCTTATGTTGTTTAACTCCTTCAACACATTACTATTGCATGTTCTCAAACTTCCAATGTGAAACATTCAAGAATTATCCATAGGTCTTGATCCTTATCTCATAAGATGTTTCACTTAATCCTTCATTGCTGAAGGGGGTTTGCATGCCCGTTCTCAATATTCACAATATTGAGATGCCATTCCTCACCATATGTGGAATATTCATATATGATCCCACTAAATCTTTTGTAATCACATATTTCATCTTTTATCTTGATTTAAGTCAACTCTTTAACTATCTTGTCAAAATCAAAAGTTCCCATCTCTGAGATGATTCTTTCAATCCTTGATTAAAATTTGTAGTTTATAGACTTATTTGCATTCTTGAAGTTATAAAACCTTTTCGGTTGTGTCACATACACATTCTCTGATGTATTCCATTTAAGGAATTCAATTTTATCTTCATATGCCAAATCTCATGGTCTATTTTAACTACAACAACGAGCATGACGATTGGTAAAAGAATTTCTATCATGTTCAACAACTTGAACTGATTTGAAACCTTATCCAACCAATTTGTCCTTTTATGTTATACATGTAGGTTTTTACCATAAGAACCCATTCCACCCTTTAGGAATTACCCCTTAGGTTAGCTTACATGGATCCCATAATACTCAAAAATAGCTTCTAGTTGGCTCATCTATTATGATCAAGCCATCTGAATTGTTAGATTCACAATCCTCCAATCTCAGATGTATTCTACTAGAACCTTCTATTCTATGTTATATGATGAACTTGAGATTCCACAACAACTTGTGATTCTCTTAGTTTTCATTGTACCTCTTTGTTGATCTCAAACATTTTGAGTTCTACTTTTAACTCCTACTGTTTCTTTAGGAACTCAGTTATCCTATCAACATAACACTTTTGTTATTGGATTGGGATTAATAGTAATATGGTCTCTGGATAAACCTTATTCAAGAAACTACTTTCTCAATATAGGTTTCAATCCCTTTAGACATATTGGGACATTCCCAAGTAATATCATATATGATGTCTTTATAAACCATCCATTTGGTATATGATTTAGTGTTAGGTATATAATTATGAGGATATAAGAAGATTAGATTAATCGATAATTATATCATGACTCATCATGCTATAATTCCTTCATTCTGACACATCATTATGTTCATATGGACTTGAATTGATGCAAAGTATTTCAACATTTGATCTCATCAAAGTTTCTTAATACTTTCATCAAGGTCATTATTCATTTATAATATCCTTGAACATTTTAAGAGATTTCCATTTTACTGAGTACATATCATCATACTACCAGTAAATGATATTGTGTATGATTCTTTAGCATTCATTCCATTAGATCTTCATACATCATATGCATGAGGTCGGACAGAAGACTTATCCTCCCACTACATCTAGTGAAGGATGTTATGTCACTTTATGTACAAGAAAGACTTTGCATACTTCCTTAGGTTCAATAACCAAAAGTGTCTAGATAACATCAATATGTATTCTAGATATATATTTCTTATATATACATCCAAGGTGACTATTGCTAATGATAATTCTTGAGTCATCAATTACAATTCTTTGATATTAACATTATAAACATTCATTCAAAAGTCTTTCGTATAAAGATCATTAGATGTTTGGCCATTGCCATGCAAGATCATATCTTTTGAAATAGAAACAATAATCTCATTCTTTATTGATATATCATACTTGTCATAAAAGATGCTCTAAAGTAAATTGTGTCTCATGGCATAATGAAATAGCAGTTCTACTAACTCTATTACAAGCCCATTGGACTAAGATAAATTTAAATGTTGACCAAAGCTTCCACAACTCTTGCTCCACCTTGTCCATCTTTGTCCTTCATGAAGGCCTTTACTTTTTGTCAGATCCTGCACATCAATATATCATATCTCATTTTGGTATCACATACCAAAATGAAGAAGTAATCAAATTCATCTTATAATGTTTATACCTGAAGTGGAGGCCTTAATGCCATCCTTCTTATTTTTTAATTCCTCTAACCAGAGTGGGTAATTTCTTCTCTAATGTCTAGGCTGGTGAAAATGATGACAATCACCTCTTATATTCTTCACACCTCCCTTTGCCTTGAGATCTGAATACTTGGGCTTCTGGCTAGCTTTAGAACTCTTCTTAGCTTTGCCATTTCCTTTAAACTTCCCCTTTGTATTGTTGATCATCATCACATACTTGGACTTGTCTTTCTATATCTGTCCCTCATCCGTTCTCAACATGCCCAACAACTCTGTCAATGACTTGTCAAATTCGTTCATGTTGTAGTTCATGACAAACTGACTATATTACTCTGGTAGAGACTGCAAAATCATGTCAGTGTCCAACTGTTGACCCAAGGGGAATCCCAGTCTAGCAAGGTTCTCCACATACCCAATGATCTTGAGCACATGAGTACCTAATGGTTCTCCTTCTGCCATGTTACATTTGAAGATCACCTTGGAGACATCATATCTCTCTTACCTTGCCTAATCTTGGAACATGTTGTTGAGATGTGTGACCATCTCAATCACATCCATGTTCTCATGCTACCTCCTTAAATCATAGTTCATGGAGAATAACATCAAACACTTGACATCCTCGACATATTTAGTATGCTTCCTTGTCAACCTTCGGTGCATTTTGAGGCAGTTCATCTGGTTGTAGCGTCTCTAGGACATAAAGCTTGCACTCCTGTATAAGAACAATTCTCAGCATCCTGATCCAGTCATGGAAGTTGTTCCCAATTGATTTGTTCTTCTCATGGACCAATATTAAAGAAAAGTGATTGTTGTTCATTGCCATTTGATTCTACAAAAGAATATACAAGTTTGTCAAAAACTCATTTTTGATTTGATTTGATATGATTAAATTTGTGTGATAACAATTAGGTATTTAGTAATTATTGTTCTCATTATTTTGTTCAAATTTATAACCCTCAAGTATCAATTTGAAAAATTGCAGTGAACAATTTTCTAATGATCCAAGATCTATATTTCATCAAATCATGAGTTGGCTCTTGCCGATCACTCACAACTTGATTATTTAGGTAGGAAATCATGCCAATTGCATTATATGCAAATCTTAGACAAATGATATGTGAAACTCTTTGCCAAGATCATCTGCATGCCTATGGGCTTGGGCTCTCTAAGTCACCAATTAAGCCTGACCCAATAGGCAATACGATAGATACTCACCATGCTTTGTTCAAATCTACATATCTACCATCACACTTCCAAGAGATAGATGGTGCACCATGCTTTGTGCAAATCTACGCTTGGCTGATCAAGCTTTTCATGTGTATTTCTATTGGAAAGTATCTAAAACTTAATATGTTTGATTGAGGGGTTTTATATATAACACAAATATATATATATATATATATTGTATCCAATCAACACATATATAATATGTCTCATATACATGATATATCCCACAACGTGATGGTTATGGCCATGTATACTTGTAATTCCTTGGAGCCACAAGGAATTACTACCACCTAGGTCAATCATCACATCACATGCATGAACCTGTTCTTGGTGTAGACCTGTTCTTGAAAATATGGGTAGATCGGTTCAACCCTTGAACCGGTCGTCTCGCCTCTTGGTCAGTTGGTTGATCCTCCTATCTGACCGATGTCTAGACTCCTTCCAGATGGTCGGTTGAGCCTTCTGGGATGGTCGTTTGGCCTTCTATCCAACCGATGTTTGGACTCCTTCCAAATGGTCAGTTGGTATACTAGGCGGTTGTTTGGTTCCATCACTTTGTCCTCCTTGGTCCTCCAGACGGTCGACTCTTCTCAGGAACTGGTCGTCTCAACTGGAGATGAACATCTTCAATGTCATTGCAAGAAAAGAAACTATCCTATTACTACTTTATTACATTGAATAAGAGAAAATTTGAGGAGAACAAAGGTAGGAAAACATTAACTTTACATTGGGTAGAAGGAGGTAGAGGATCGATACGTAGACCGAGTAGATAGAAACCAAACCATCCAACCACAAAGAAATATAGGGTATTGGCTATGACCATGCTACACATCCACCATCAAAACTGGTTTTATTGCAACACATGTAAATTTCATATATATATTTGATATTATGTGGTCTTTGATCAGATACACATATGAGAGCAGTTTAAATATTCACATCGTATGCAATAAATAAATGATTAAACTATAAATCCGATCATATCAATTATCCTAAATCATAATAAATTGAAGTAGCTCTAATGCCAGTGTTGGGAAATATGGGCACAGAGTATAGTAGAGAAAACAAAAAAATTATCTATCCATATCCCATAACTGCAAGATCGCGTCAAATACTATAAAATAGGAAGGATGGTTTTAGCAAGTTATACCTGGTCTTGGAGCAAGTCCAGTGACAAAACTTGCTTCTTTGCAAGTGTTGACTAGTTGCTCTTGGACAGTGGCTGTGTAGCTCCTGGTGTTTACTAGGAATAGTTGTCTGTGCAACCTCCACAGTGACTCCAATGGTCTCTCCACAGAATCTAGGTTGACTTTGCTCTCCAAGTAGCAGCCAAAGGACTCCTACCTCTAGAGTAGTCCACACGAACAAACTAGAACTCCTATAGTTCACCAAGAATAGAGAGAAAGGAGTTGTCCCTCCCATTGGTGTACTAGTCACCAACCCACTCTCCCACAACAACAACTTCTCAATTATTCTCTCTCGTTGGCTATCCCTCCCTATTCAGGTAGGACTTGCTTGGGCTCTCTCGGTTACCACAACCAGAGAGGACAATAGTTGCTGGAGGAATTAATTCTCACTTGTTAGTGTTGTGTCTTAGGAAGCCCCCAATACTCCTCCTTTTATAGGTGAGGTTAGGGTCATGTTTCCCAGTCTGTACGGGATTGCGTGGGAGTGGAAAGGACTGGAAGAACTTGAATTTTCACAACCTGCAAGATGCCAAACAGTCATATGGCACTCCGAGGCGGTCATCTGGTGGTGCAAGACGATCGTCTCATACTGCCAAATGGCCTTTTGGCAGTTTCCCAATCACATACGGATTTGGCAATGTTGATTTCAATTAATATCACATATTAATTTACTTGTACTCCAAGTATGTGAAATAGAAACTATTTGGGAAACATCCCGAACCTTCATTCGGCCCAACTAAGTTGTCTCACCCAGGCAAGATGCCCTTCTCGCTCACCCAGATGCCCGTCTGGTGAGTCAACATGAGCTGGTCAGTTCAATCATATTGAACGGGTCGGTTCAAGGGCAAAACTTAGCCAATTAAAACTCTGATTAGCTTGACAACCCAAACGGCTGTCTCAACACTTGAGACGTCTGTATGGATGTCCAAATGGCCCTCTCACTCAGTGAGATGGTCATTTGGCCGACTAGACATCCAATCAAATGGTATGTTGCGTGAATTGAATACCTTAACACTTTATAATCAATCCAATTGTCATACAAGATTAAGAACCTCTTCTAGATGAGTTCCTATATGTGTGACCCTATAGGTCCCATGTCACGTTGGCAGTGAATGTCTATAACTAGCTTATGACGTCATAAGAAAGGAGTGATGCCTAGTCACACATCAATACTACCCAAGTGAATGGAAAGTTGGAGAATAACTTCAACCTAGAATCTGTGTAAGGTGTTGTAGTGATTCTATAGTTCCTTTATCTCTGATCTCCAAGATGAAATTGAGGCATGTATGGTCACCCTATCAATTTTCAATCCATGTTCCTTGAACCAAGAGCAGACTATCTAAGATAATGTGACCTCAATATCATATATTGATTCACATGTGCATGCACATGCTTTGTTGAGTCTCGCTTATCAAGTGGCCAGGATATCACACTCTAGTGGGAGGGACAAATCCCATATATATCACTCATAGTCTATCCCCATGTGTCAAAGTCACCCAATCATCACCGTTATAAAAATCCACATTTCAATGCGTTTGATGATGTCAAAGTGTACTCAACGACATGTGACGAGTGCAGTGATTTCAGATCTAAGAATTACAATCACCACCTTCACTATGAGTGATGACTGTGACCACCACAACCATGTGTCACTCTCAAGGTTGGTCTGTCTGATACACTGTTCCCTAACATGTATGTGTGTGCTTGGTTTCATATTGCCATATCATGACTAATGAGATTTAGTCCTCAACCAACTCACACTATGATCTTATATGTTGTTGTCTATCAACCTTCCATAATAACAACCAATCATGGACATAATGAGAATATGTATATGTACTCTTAACATATGTATGATCTCATCCAAAATGGTAGTAACTTGAATGCATACGTCATTGAGTAATATAATTCTCTAGACATTCATAGTGTTTCTTCATTATCTCATAACTAAATGAAATAGAATGAATTGCAATCTTGACTTTATAAGTATTAATCAAATCATTTAAGGTATATGCCATGTAAATCGTTGCATGATTGGATCTATGGGAATACCTTACCTACAGATTATGCATTTGTGCTATCAAAAAACCCATCAGATCATCACCATATTTAGTCATTTTTCCTATTTTGACCATCCATCAGATTGTGTACTTCAACTAGGGTTTCCATCGGATTATGGACCACAAGGAGAGGCCATCAGATCTTCTACTACAACATAGTACCATTGGGTCTTTCATCCACTAGATGATACCATCAGATTATCATCATACTCAGGAAAACATCACTTAGGTGGAAACCCTAAGTTCTCAACCCGAAGGAGCAACAATATGATGGTGCATCCAATGCATCCAGAGGGGAAACTATGTCAAACATGTTATGAAAACTTATGAGGCACAACATACATGTGCCAAATTACAAGAAAAATCCTACATATGGAAAATTTTCATAAAAGCCCTTTTAAGCACAAAATTGCAAAACTTAATAAAACAATGTCCAGACTGGACCAAACTTGAAATTTAGTTTTGTCTCATGATATCGAATCATGGATTTGGACATGTTAAGGTTTCAAGCACTTAATTAAGATAAGAAAGAATGTTTAACCATAAATGTAGGTCAAGGGTCTCACAACTGTAAACCCCTAATAGGGATTTCGCCCCTAAAATCCTACGCAAACAAAGATGGGTACTTCCTATGCATCTCATCCTCTAACTCCCATGTGGCTTCCTCCACACCACAGTGATTCCACAAAACCTTTACTAAGGATTTGTTCTTCTTCCTAAGCTTCTGCACACACTTATCTAGGATCAAACACATGGCCCTCAACATATAAAAAATCCTCCTTCAACTCAACCTCCACTGATTGTATTATCTATTCTGCATCTAGGAGACACGTTCTCAACATGGAAACATGAAAGACATTGTGAAAATATGGCGGTAACTCCAACTTGTATGCCACCTTCCCAATACATGCCTGAATAGGGTAAGGTCCCATAAACCTAGGAGCCAATTTACCCTTATTAGCAAACCTCAACACTCCTTTCCAGGGGAAACCTTAAGATACACACGGTCTCCAACCTGGAACTCTAACAGTCTGTGAAGTTGTCAGCATATGACTTATGTCTGTCCTGAGCTGCCTTCAACTGTTGTTGTATCACCTTGATCTTCTCTCTAGTTTGTCACACTAACTCGGGACCCAAAAGTTGATACTCACCTACCTCATACCAACAAAGGGGTGACCAAAAATGCCTTCCATACAAAGCTTCATACGGTGCCATATATATGATTCTATGATAGTTATTGTTGTAATCAAACTCAATCAAATGCAAATGGGTGTTCAAAATTCTAAGAAACTATAGAACACATGTCGTTAAAAGATCTTCTAATTTTTGAATGGTTTTTTCTGACTAACAATCGGTCTGTGGGTGAAAAGTTGTGAAGAATCTCAGATGTGTACCCAAAGTTGTATGCATTTGCTCGCAAATTGTGCACCTCTATCAAACACTATGGTAACTGGTATACCATGCAGACAGACTATCTTATCCTTGTAGATCTGTGGCAAATTCTCTATTGTGTACGTTGTCTTATCTGGCAAAAAGTGAGCTGATTTGGTCAACTGGTCAACTATCACCCAAATGGAATCATGACCATTGGATGTACTTTGAAGACCAAACACAAAGTCTATGGTTATATGATCCCATTTCCATTGCAATATTGGAAAAGGTCGTAATGTCCCTACAATATTTTGATGCTCTGCCTTGACTTGCTGACAAATTGGACACTTGGTAATGAACTATGCCACATCACGCTTCAGACATGGCCACCAATATAAATCTTTCATATTATGGTACCTCTTTATACTATCAGGATGCATCACATACATCGAGGAATGCACCTCCTCAAGCACTATTTCCCTTAGACCATCAACATATGGAATCACTATCTTGTTATGTAAACACATTGTCCCATCATCTGACTCATGGAACCCATCATGTTTTGTGATGCCAAACTCTAATATGATATTCAATATCATAATATCATTATTTTGTGTGTCTCTGATATGTTTTATCAATATCGTCTTGACTTATAGTTGTTCCAACAATCATGCTATCAAGGAAACCTCCAACTATACATTCATTTTCCAAAATAACACTAGCATGTCCGGATTGCTACATGCCATAGAGTGTAACTACGCTTTATCTATAGTCTATGACGAAGATGACTTCCTGCTCATGGCATCAACCACCACATTCACCTTCCCTGGGTGCACTACTACAGAAATAGCATTCATTGTCGCTTTTCTGGGCGTCAGTTATTAAGGAAAATCAACGCCTATAATATCAGGTGTCGGTTATGTAGGCAAACTGACATCTATATTCGAAGACCAGCCAGACACGGGTACCGCTTTGTATTCAACGTCGGCTGACTATAACCGACCGACGCCTAAAAGCGCCCGCGAAATCCAATTTTCGGACAAAAAAATTTGGGCCACATACAGCGTCGATGTTTTAACTATTAACCGACGCCTATTTAAAATGAAATTTTGTGCGAAAAGTTCCACTTTAGGTGTCGGTTATCCTTGGATAACCGACGCTGATAATGGTTCCCGCCAAATAATTTAGGGTAAAAGTTTTCTATTTGGGCGTCGGTGTTTTACTAATAACCGACACTAAAGCATAATAGGCGTCGGTTGTGTAGATAACCGACGCCGTTGATCAACTTAATAGACCCAATACCCAGCTCTTCCCCCTTTCTTCCTATTTCATCACGACTTCTCTTCTGTGTTGCTGCTCGCCACCGTTCTCCCAAAATCACCCATCGTCGGTTGATGCTACTCGCCACCGCTGCTCTGGTTCTCTTCTGCTCACCGGCGCCGCTGCCCGCCGCCCGCCGCTGCTGCTTCTTCTCCTGGTGCTTCTTCGGCCGGCACCTGCTGCTTCTCCGACCGTCAGTTGCTTCTGCCCGCCGCCCGCCCCCGGTCGTTTGTTGCTGTCGCTGCCACTGCTGCTCTAGCTCCTCCACACGCTGCTATCGTCGACGGTCCTCTCCACACTAGCTCTAGGTAGTGCTACCTCTCCTTCTCCCTAGCTAATTACCAACATGCAGCAAGCACGACCATGGTTGTGTTGGTCTACCACAGCCGTGCTGTCCAGCATGGCCGTGGTAGGCCAACACAGCCACGGCCGTGCTTGCTGTTGGTAAGGATATGAACAAATTTTCATGTAATGTTTATGTAAATCCTAGGATATGAACAAATTTTTTGCTTGCATATATTTGTGCTTCTAATCCTAATGTTTGACTTAATTCAGTAAATTTTGATGCATGTTGAAATAAGATTTAAACTTGTAAATTCTAGCATCCTAATTTGATTTGATTAAACCTAACATTGATGAAACCCTAACATCAATTGTGATGAAACCCTAACATTAATTGTGATGAAACTCTAACATGTACATATCTATTATTGTGTTTGTTGGCCTAGAAACCCGTCTAAGATTGACTCATTAGGAGTAAATCTTGGATAGTCCCCGGTTTGGGACTGTTCTTGAACACCTAATCTCACTTAGGATGTAAGTGTATAATGTGTATTGGGTTTTCGAGAAAATTTCGGTAGCATTTCCCCGTTTGTTCTCTAAGTACATATGTACTTAAAGAACAGCGGGGAAATGCTGCCGAAATTTTCTTGAAAACCCAATACACATTATACACTTACTAGTGAGATTAGGTGTTCAAGGATGGGATAGGTGGTACACATTTATTATATATAAGAATGACATCAAATGTGTTTGTTGGCCTAGAAACCCATCCAAGATTGACTCATTAGGAGTAAATCTTGGATAGTCCCCGGTTTGGGACTGTTCTTGAACACCTAATCTCACTTAGGATGTAAGTGTATAATGTGTATTGGGTTTTCGAGAAAATTTCGATAGCATTTCCCCGTTTGTTCTCTAAGTACATATGTACTTAGAGAACAGCGGGGAAATGCTGTCGAAATTTTCTTTAAAACCCAATACACATTATACCATTACTAGTGAGATTAGGTGTTCAAGGATGGGATAGGTGGTACACATTTATTATATATAAGAATGACATCAAATGTGTTTGTTGGCCTAGAAACCCGTCCAAGATTGACTCATTAGGAGTAAATCTTGGATAGTCCCCGGTTTGGGACTGTTCTTGAACACCTAATCTCACTTAGGATGTAAGTGTATAATGTGTATTGGGTTTTTGAGAAAATTTCGGCAGCATTTCCCCGTTTGTTCTCTAAGTACATATGTACTTAGAGAACAGCGGGGAAATGCTGCCGAAATTTTCTTAAAAACCCAATACACATTATACACTTACTAGTGAGATTAGGTGTTCAAGGATGGGATAGGTGGTACACATTTATTATATATAAGAATGACATCACATTATACACTTAGGATGTAAGTGTATACCCTAATCTTTTCCTAATATATACTTGTTTCCTAATATATACTTGTTTTCTCTGATCATAGAATGGATAGATCATGGATGTCCATTCGTAATCGTTGCACCCCAGAGTTTATATCTGGTCTTGATCAGTTTATTAGATTTGCTGAGGAACATAGGAAAAAACCTACAGATAGGTTCTACTGTCCATGTAGGCATTGCGGTAACAACTTGAAAGTCAACACTGGTGAGGAAATCAAAAGTCATGTCATGTGCAACAGGATTGTACAAGGCTATACAGAATGGCACTGGCATGGAGAGATTTCAAAATCGAAACCAGTAGATGTCGATAGCAGTGCTTGGGTGGAAGAAGAAATTGCCTCCGATGACATAAATGTGAACGAACCAGTTCCAGCAGACATCGTTGATGCGATGCTGGATAGTTGTAGGGTAGAGCACACCGATCCACCTCCTATCTTTAGAAACATTGTGCATGATGCTGAGATACCGTTATACACAGGCTGTGCTAAGTTTACGAAGCTTAGCGCTGTGTTGAGATTGTATAAGTTGAAAGCTAACAATAGATGGAGCGACAAAAGCTTCACTTCATTGTTGACTTTGTTGAAAGAAATGCTTCCTGAAGGAAACGAGCTGCCAATCTCAACATACCATGTAAAGAAAATGTTGTGCCCAATGGGAATGGAGGCCAAGAAGATACATGCATGCCCGAATGATTGTGTATTATTTCAAAAGGACTATGTAGATTTGAAAGATTGTCCAAAATGTGGTGCGTCACGGTATAAATTGACGACTTCGGGGGAGTCCAAAACTGGTTCTCCTGCCAAGGTGTTGTGGTATCTACCTATAATATCACCGTTTCAATGCTTATTTGCAAATCCGAAAGATGCGAAGAATTTGAGGTGGCATGCAGATGTTAAGAAAAATAATGATGGGATCCTACGACATGCGTCTGATTCCCCACAGTGGAAGAAGATTGATCTATTGTACCCCAAATTTGGTGAAGAAGATAGGAATCTAAGACTTGGGCTTTGTACAGATGGGATGAATCCGTACGGGACATTGAGTAGCCAACATAGCACTTGGCCAGTCATGCTTGTTATATACAATCTTACTCCCTGGATGTGTATGAAAAATAAGTACGTTATGTTGTCATTGTTGATATCGGGCCCTAAACAACCCAGAAATGATATTGATGTTTATCTTGAACCTTTGATTGATGACTTAAAGAAACTTTGGGCTGAAGGTGTGATGACCTATGATGCTTTAGTAAGAGAGACATTTCATTTGCACGCTATGTTGTTTTGCACTGTTAATGACTTTCCAGCATATGGGAATTTGTCTGGATATAGTGTCAAAGGAGCTAAAGCGTGTCCTATATGTGAAAAAAAACACTGATTCAATAAGACTAAAACATGGCGGCAAGACTGTATATCTTGGTCATCGAAGGTTTCTTTCGAAATTCCATCCGTATCGTAGGAAGCACAAAGCATTCAATGGATGGAATGATGAACGGAGTGCACCTAAACCTATACCAGGGGATGTTGTTTATGCCAGAGTAAAAGACATTGTCAATGAATTTGGTAAGAAATCACAATGTAGTATGGCCACACGGAGTGACAATTCTTCATTCAAGAAGAAGTCAATATTTTGGGATCTTCCTTATTGGAGTTCTTTGACAGTCAGGCATTGTATCGATGTAATGCACGTTGAGAAAAATGTTTGTGATAGCATCATTGGTACTCTGTTAAATATACCAGGTAAGACTAAAGATGGGATAAAATCTAGACTGGACCTACGTGAAATGGGAATAAGGTCAGAATTAACAGAATTACGTGAAATGGGTAATAAAAGAACATACTTACCTCCCACTTGTTACACATTGTCTAGAAAGGAGAAGAAAACTTTTTGTGAATGCTTGGTAAATGTTAATGTGCCACATGGTTACTCATCCAACATCCGTAGATTGGTATCAATGAAAGATCTGAAGTTGATAGGTCTTAAATCTCGTGATTGTCACACTCTAATGCAACAAATATTGCCCGTGGCAATTCGATCTATATTGTCGAAGCATGTAAGGTTTGCAATTACCAGACTTTGTTTCTTTTTCAACAGTCTATGCAGCAAAGTTATTGACCCTGATACTCTCGATAATTTTCAAAGAGAAGTGGTTGTTACCCTATGTCAGCTTGAGATGTATTTCCCTCCTTCGTTCTTTGATATCATGGTACATCTTGTTGTCCACTTGACTAGGGAAGTGAAAATGTTGGGACCAGTTTTCTTGCATTGGATGTATCCCTTTGAACGATACATGAGCATTTTTAAAGGTGATGTTCGAAACTGTTATCGGCCTGAAGGGAGTATTATTGAAGGTTATGTGGCGAGAGAGGTTATGGATTTTTGCAATGGCTTTCTCAGTGGTAATGACACTCCTGATAATGACAAGAATATTGAGGAGGTCAAAGGAATTTTGGGATCATGGGTGAAAGTAATCAGCCGTGAGCAGTTGGAACAAGCTCACTTGTATATTTTACACAATATGGACGAAGTGAGTGTTTATATCGAGGAACATACCAATTTCATAAAGAGACAACATCCTCGAGCAAGTTCAATGTGGCTTGCTAGAGAGCATAATAAGACTTTTACTAAGTGGTTTGAAGATAAAGTCTTACATCAACTATCTCAAATACCAAATGATATTACAAAAACTATCAAATGCCTCACCTTTAAACTAAAACTGAATGTTATGTCTTATGAAGGGTTTGACATTAATGGATTCACATATTACACAAAGCACCAAGATGATAAGAGTGTCGTCCAAAATAGTGGGGTCACTCTTCAAGCGTCGACTATGTACTTTGCAAGTGCAAAGGATAAGAGTCCACGTGAAGCTAAAATGTCATATTACGGTGTCATTGAAGACCTTTGGGAGTTTGACTACATAGATTTCAAAATTCCGCTCTTTAAATGTAATTGGGTTGATAACACCAAAGGAGTTATAGTGGATGAATTGGGTTTCACTTTGGTGAACTTTGAAAAGATTGCCGAGAAGGGTGAACCATTCATATTGGCATCACAGGCGAAACAAATATTCTATATCGATGATCCTGCAAATGATAAGTGGTCGGTTGTTCTTCATGGTAAAAGACAGTTCATTGAAGATCCTATAGATGAAGAAGAGTACTATGATAAGTATGATGACTCCAGTCCATTCTTAGTTGGGTTGCCAACTCCACAAAATATTGAAGCTAATGATGACTTATATGTGCACGGAGATCACAATGAAGGATTGTTAATTGATAAAAGATCACAATTTTAGAGACATGTATGTTTATACAAATGCTAAATGTTTGCCTTTTTCTAGTTTATACAAATGCTAAATGTTTGCCTTTTTCTAGTTAATAAAAATGCTAAATGTTTGCCTTTTTCTAGTTAATACAAATGCTAAATGTTTGCCTTTTTAATGACATTTTCAGATGGCTGACCATGATGAGCATGATGTCCATGATGAGCATGAAGTCCATGATGAGCATGCTGTCCATGACGAGCATGGCGAGGATACCAATGTAAGTTCTAAAAACATATCCTGTATTTCTATAAAATTCATTATCTTCTAGTTATGTCATATATCCTATATTTCTATATTGGATATATTCAGTGTGTTTATTTTTGTCAAATTTTAGGTTGATGATGCACATGTACCCACTAAAGCACTGGAGCAACTTGATGCGCATCACCAAACACTTAACAAGAAAAGGGGCATCACTCTGTTGAAGAAGTTAATAGTGCTAAGTGGCAGTGGATCCAAATTGGTTGTGGAGTTTGATAATGGAGGAAATGCAATTGGAGTGAACCGCAATAATTTTGTAAACTATCTTGGGTGTACCACTCAGAGCCATTGTGGTGTTAAGTATGATAATTGGCATAAAGTTCCTCAGGGGAAAAAAGACTTGATATTGAAGGATTTATGCGTGAGTTATTATTATTTTCAATTCTATTTTGTAGATTACAAATTCTATTATTTGCAATTCTATTTTGGATACTAGTTAATAACATTTCTATTTTACAGAATCTGTTTGCATTGGATGAGAAGTTGCATCGTAAAAGTGTGATGCAACACGCTGGAAAGATGCTTAGGAATTATAGGACAAATCTGAACAGAGAATACATAAAAGAGGGTGATAAGAAGAAGAAGTCAGCCCTTGAACAATGGAACTTCTTGGACAAAGAAGATTGGGACAATTTTTTTGCTTCAAGAAAATCTGAAGAATTCAAGGTATTAGGCGTCACTCCCAATTTAATTAATATACATTATATTCACCTATTCAAGATTAAAATTTAGTGCTACTAACCAAATCATTAATGTGCATACTAACTAGGCCCTCAGTAACGCACAAAAAGCAAGGCGTGCACTGAATGTGCATGACCACACTATGGGTCCAAAAGGCTATGCAAGCGTTCGCCAAAGACTACAGGTGGAGTCTGCGGCTACTCAGGAGTCTGCTCCTACTCAGGAGTCTGCCACACCCATGCCTCGCCATGATATCTGGATATCTGGGAGGCAAAACAAGAAGGGTGAAATAAAGAAGCCCGTAATTGCTGAGGCGGCTGTGAAAATGGTAAAATACAACTCTTAGAGCAATCGTTTGAATATTGATTATTTGTGGTGTTAACTTACCAATTTCTGTTGATGGTGATTATCGGGAGCTACACGAGCAGAGGAAACAAGGCACGTTCATCCCTCAGGGCACAAGGGATGAATTGACAGTTGTTCTGGGTAACCCAGAGCATCCTAGACGTGTTAGGGGTGCAGGCGCTGGTGTGGGCATCAAAGCATTCTTTGGGCCATCCCAGCGCAAACCCAGAGTGGGACTTTCTCAAAAAGAGGTAACCTATTCTTTTTTTAGAATGTTACTGCAAAAGGAAATTCAATAATAAGAAGCTAATGTTTCTTTTATCCATGTATAGGAGAATAAGAGAGTCGAGGATATAGTTGCTAAGAAGGTCAACGATGTAGTTTCTGAGAAGGTCAAGGAAGAATTGCTGCGGTGGCAGGCATCTCAGGCTTCCAATCAGCCTATGGCGACCCACTCTTCTCCTGATGCACAGACTGCGAGTAATCCTGGAGACCCATCGCCTAACACGTCTGCTGTAAGTATTGTTTATGACATTGTAGCTAGTCTTTTCAAGATGATATGTTTTCAAGATGATATGTATATATGTATAACATTCTTTACGTAAATTTGTAGGCATTGAAGCCATGCCGCTTAAGAATACAAGACTATGATGTTGCAGAGGCGCAGGCTTACCCGTCCCTTCCTGGGGAAAGGTTTCACGGGACTCCAATGCCACAGGGCTACGTTCATGTGGGCCCATTACGTGTGTTACCCGATTAGAGGGAAGCTACATTGCCATATCCCCACCCAGATATTGATACACTTGCTGAGACAGAAGGCGGGGTCATATTGTGGCCCAAAGCAGATGTCGTCTACACTACTGAAATTGTAAGATAAATTTACATTGATTTAGACTGTTAATGTGTATATATGATGTCAACTGATCTGAAATTATATATACATGTTAAAAAGAAGACACCAGGAGCACCTAGGCCTCCACCTCCACTTCCCGCATTACCAACTTGGGTTCCAATTGACCTAACATACCCGTTAGGTCCTGCTTGTAGGAGAATGGCATGTTGGCTATGGGCACATAATATACATTGCCCGATAATTGTTTCTTTAGATGCAGATTATGCAGGTCAATCATACGATAGCTCTTTATTTATACAAGATATTATTGAGTTGTTTATGTATGATTGGCTGAATACATCAATGATAGAGACATGGATAAGGTGATATCTTGTTTATACATCCATATACCTTGTGTAAGATCCGGTGATCTGGTTTCTTATATATTAATGCATACGTAATACATGTTTTGCAGCTACTTAGTCGAAGATCATTGCAAACAATTTGCATTTGATCATGTGGGATTTTTGATTCCATCATTGATTAGTATGGTAGCTAAAGACCCTGATAGTGTTCAACAATACTGTATAGATGCTTTTAAAATTTTCGGTCAGCAAAACAAGAAGATAATAATAGCTCCATTCAATGTCAAGTAAGTTTACTTTATTTATAATTTGGACTTAAGAAAATTCTATTTTTATTGTGCATTTTGAGTTATTAATTGTTAACTTTTTACCTCTAGCGGTAGACATTGGGAGTTACTAGTTATTGTCCCTATGACGTTCACTGTTTATTATCTAGATCCCGCGGGAAGTACGTTAAACACAAAAATTGGACACGTAATGAGAATGGCATTATTCTGGTGAGAAATATTTCATTTTTGTATCTGTTAACATATGTTATTACATTACTATTTACTTATGTAATTTACTGTGTTATATTAACATGTAGGGGTTTAGATGCATTCAAAAAGGCTGGAGGAACGGTCCCAAGGAAAAAGAACCAGCCAATAAATTGGGAGAACGTACAAGTAAGTTCCCGACTCCAATGTATATATTATTGATGTGAATTGTGCTTAGTTGTATTATTTTGTATGTTTCAATTTATAGTGCGCTACACAAGACAATGGCTGGGCATGCGCATACTATGTGATGCGATTTATGCATATGATTATCAAACATGCCGCATTGGACATCGATACCATACATGAGGTATTATATATAGTCTCATTAGTTAGTATGAAATATATCAATCTTATTTTTATATTATTACTTATATATATACATCATTCTCTTTGCAGGTTCTTAAAACTGACAACATTATAGGTAAACGCTTAAAAAATATACATGCTCCATATACGATGGAAGCATTAAATGAAATAAGAGAAGAATGGGCAAAAGCCATACAAGCAGTGGCAACTGTAAGATATAATTGGGATGTTGATAGCGATAATGAATGATACTTTGTAAATGAATATTTCTGAATGTTAATACATGTATTTGAATGTTTCTATATGTGTGAATGTGAGAATTGAATTGATGTCTGAATGTATCTACTTGTGTGAAATTTTCCTTGGGACTTTTGCAGGTTTGTGGCATGTTTGTAGGCTGATATCAATGGATGTCGTAAACATGTAGTTCAGAAAACTAAACTGCAGGTTCTCATCCTGCTGACCAGCCACAGCAGGCCTGCAAACTAATATGAAAAAAAAAGATATAGGCGTCGGTTATTTACAGAAAACCGTTAGCAAAGACCTACAACGTCGGTTATTGGATAAAAACCGACGCCTAATATTACAAACAACCCGACCGTGCAGGAAAGCACGGCTGTGGTGGAAAAGGCGTCGCTTATTCATATAAAACTGATGCCTATAGTACTAAACACGACCGTGCAGGGAAGCACGGCCGTGTCGTCTTGAAGTATTGCGTTGGTTGTTTAGTTGATCACCGACGCCAAATGGGTTCGCGCCACAGAAAACAACGTCATCTAGGACACTTTTTGCGTCGGTTACCAATTAAACACCGACGCAGAATGTGTCCTAGATGACGCCGTTTTCTGTGGCGCGATCCCTTTTGGCGTCGGTTTTCTATAAACAACTGATGCCTCTAAGCTAAATAGGCGTCGGTTAAAAAACCGACGCCGAAGTGTTAGACCTTTAGCGGTGCCCACATAGGCGTCGCTCGGAAACCGACGCCAAAGCGGGTTAAACAACTGACGCTAAAAGGCATTCCTGTAGTAGTGGTGATAGTCTATCATGCAGTCGTAGTTCTTGGTCAGCTCCATCCATCTCCTCTGTCTCATATTTAGATCCTACTTTGAGAAGATGTACAGAAGGCTCTTATGGTATGTGAAGATGCGACACTTATCCCTATACAGATAGTGTCTCCAAATCTTTAGGGCAAGAACTAGTGCTACTAACTCCAGGTCATGATTTGGAAAGTTCTCCTCATGTTTCTTAAGTTGTCGCAAAGCAAAAGAAATGATATTCTTGTCATGCATCAATACACATCCCAACCCATTTTTGAAAGCATCACAAAAGATGATGTAACCATTCCCTTGATTTGGTAGCACTAACACTGTGGCACTTGTCAACTTCTCCTTCAACATCTCAAAAGAATGTTGACACTTGTCATCCAAAAACAAAAGGAACACCCTTCCTAGTCAACATGGTTAGGGGTAACGCTGTAACACTGAAGTTCTTAATGAATCTCCTATAGTATCCTGCGAAACCTAGGAAGCTTCATACCTCAGTATTGTATTGAGCTATTCCCACTCCAGCACCAACTCCACCTTTAGTCTACATAGACACCCTTAGAAGATATGACATGACCAAGAAAAGATACATCAATCAACCAAAACTCGCACTTGTTGAACTTGGCATACAACCATTGCTGCCTCAACAACTCCAACGCTTGATGAAGATGTTACTCATGTTGATGTCTATCTCTGGAGTATATCAAGATGTCATCAATGAATACAACTACAAACTGATCAAGATACGATTTGAACACCCTATTCATCAAATCCATAATCATTGTTGGCACATTGGTTAGAAAAAATGACATAACCACGAATGCATAATGACCATACCTAGTCCTAAAGGCAGTCTTAGGTATGTCATCTACCTTGGTCCACAACTGGTGGTATCCTAACTTCAAGTCTATCTTGGAGAACATGGTAGCACCTCTCAACTGACCAAAAAAATCATCAATCCTTGGCAACGGGTAGTTGTTCTTCACTATTACCTTGTTCAACTATGGATACTCCATGCAAAACCTCGTAGAACCTTTTTTCTTCTTTACAAACACTGGAGCACCACAAGGGGAAGTTCTCAGTTTGATGAAACTGTTCTCCAATAGCTCCTGCAACTATTTTTCAACTCCTGCATCTCTGTTGGTTTCATCATGTAAGGTGCCTCTATTATGGGTTCAATTTTAGGAACTAGATTGATCTCAAATCAATCTCTACAAGGGGTGTAAAACCAAGAAACACATCACGAAAGACATCCTCAAATGCTTGTACTACTGCTACCTCCTAGATACTAGGACTCCTCACCTTAGTATCCACAATATGTGCTAAGCAAGCCTCACACCCTTGTCTCTTTAAGATCTCTACAATCACAACTAACACCAAACATGTAGGAAGTATCTTCCCATCTCCTTGAAAAATCCAAGAGATGCCTTCATTACAGAACGTTGCTACCTTGGAACTACAGTCCAAAACAACCTTTACTTCACCAAGCCTCATTGAATGTGTCTCAATTGTTGTCTCACTTCCTCATCCTTCATATGGTATGACCAATTCATATGTCTGACTTGTCCACACATGTAACAGGTCGTGGTATCATACTACATCCTAGATGGCCATATCAGTGACACTGATGCCACACTGTACTCTCCTAGTGGTGGGAATCTTTGACCTCCACCCTTACTCGAGGACTACGGTGATTATACTTGTGACCTCATCTTAGAAAAAGTTGACCTCTGTTGTGAATGTGGCAATGAAATCATCAGCTTCTTGAAGCCACTAGATGACTAACCTTGATACTAAGTTGGTTTCTTCCTAGTGTTGGCTTCACACTTCTCCACAGTAGACCTCTCAATCCTCCTCATGGACTCCATAAAAGTAGAGAACCCCTCCCTATTCTCTAAGGAATATTCCTTCATAGACAACTTCAAACTCAGACCCTTCTCAAACTTCTGGATTCTTTCCATCTCTGTGGTTGCCGTGCAAGGGTAGAACCTTAAGAACTCGATAAACCTTTCTTCATAGTCATTGATAGACATCAACCCTTGACACAACCATTCAATCTAAGTTGTATTCTCATTTAGGTATGTTTCTTGGAAATAGTGGCTCGCTAACTCTCATTGAAACTATTCCCAACTCACAAAAACTCTTGGTCTCTTCTCTTCCTCTATGCACCACCAATGGCAAGCATTGCCCTTCAATAGGTAAATAACATGCTTCACCTTATCCTCATCTAAGATGTTCAGGATCTTAAACGTCTTGTCTAGATCAGCTAACCACATATCAGTGTCTGCCGGGTCTTCTAGTACCCGCATACTCAGTAGCTCATACGCACTTCATCCTCTCAAATATCAATCACTAATTCACCACATATCAGAACAATGGGATAATTAGTACTGAATTAAACATCACCAAAGTGACCAGGAAAATTTACATATAAGTTCAACATCCTACAAGGAGCACATACCATACCAAGTATTTACATGTTTGTCTAGTGGCCTCAGCCACAACCTATATACAAAATATGAGCTCCACATATACATGCCATATACAACTTCAACAAGCTACCAAAAATTAAGTTGATATACATATCATGTCTACCACTGTACTCATGTGTACTTCCAGAATCTACTGTAGTTGAAATATCCAGTTACAGTCACAAGTGTATTAATTGGGAGGAGACCACCTCCCCCCCCTAAATTTTCCAAATGTGGATGAATGGTAGATCAAGGGGTTTTCTAAGTACTTGGGACAACAAAAACTTGATATTTGTTCAAGGGCTTGGGTTCATGGCTCACCTAGACACCCAATATTATCACCATAGAGAATACATGAGTGTTAGAATAGGAGCTTCATATTACCAAAGCTATTGGCGGTGAGAGGAAAGTTTTTCCTACTTATACTATAGGAAAACTTCCTCACAACAATACATGGAAAGGTCAAAAGAAATACTCAGAAGAGGTCTTGTTATTTGCAGTCATTTACTACGGGGTCCCAACTTCAACGGTAGGGAGGAGTTTGTAGCTACAACTCATTGATGTTTCAAGTTGTGTACTTTATTTGCAGGTTTGTCCAAGGAAGAAGAAAGTGATGAAGGAGAAGGAAGGAAGTGGGAGAAGGAAAGAGGTATGTAGATGGTTGTATATCATTGGATCATGGTGTCGTATACATCAATTGTCACTGCAACATTTTCTATAAGACCAAGAGGTGTGTAGGTTCTAAGGTGGAAGAGAGAAAGGTTGGGAGAGGATACAATGACTGCTCCTCATCCTAACGGTGACGGGTGACCATGGTGGTGAAGTAAGAAGGAGACCTCCCTTGTCTTGGGCACCAGAAGATCCCATGTCGATCACTACAGGAGGTGGCGGAAATCTTCTTGTTGCCTTGGTCATTGGGTGTAGGAAAAACAAAAAGTTGGAGGCTAGGGTTAAGCTGAGAAAGAAGACGAGGAGGGGAAGGATGAGGAGAGAAGAAATAGGTATAGGGAGACTCATCAAGGCGAGTGGAGAGATTAATGGTCGAACCATTTGTGGTCAGTAAAACGGAAGAGATGGATATAGGTAGAGTAGAAGTGCTAGCTACCAAGTTTTGCAATTGGCTTTCAGTACTAGGAGCATGACTAGGCAAGGATACATATCCACATGCATTATGTGGAGACAAAAGGAAATCGTACAATGGAAAAAATTTAAATATTAGGAATATGAAAGCTAATAATTCAAACAATTAAAAAATTAATTGGTTAGATAAATAAGTTTTGGTTGACCTAAATTTTTTTATATTAGCTAATCAACATGTAAGAAATGGAAATTTGTAATCAATTTTACAATTTGAAATTTTTATATATTAGATTCCAATATATATATATATATATATATATATATATATATATATATATATATATATATATATATATATATATATATATATATATATATATATCAAGCATCCATTTAGTATACATACTCATCTTAATTACTAAAATATGGCAGTTTAATACATATTAAATCAATTTATTTTATTTTATACTCCAAGAATATTTTAGAGTGTCAATACTAATATTTGGGTTTGTAATTATGAATATTTTTTGATATGTAAAGGATATTTTTGAATTTATGGCACTATTTGACTCTGGCTATTCCTAAGGCATTGTATATAACATAAATAAATAGGGTGTAGAACAAGAGAGGATAAACTTATATGCCTAGAATTGAGTATGTTACACATGTCTCTTGATGTGATCAAGCATTAGGAGGCATCACAATCTTATGTTTCTCTGTAAGGTATACACTACCGCCAGAGAACACTCCATCAAGGTGTCGTCATGTTCTTGACCACCTTTCTTAGTGGAAAGTCTTAAGACTCATCCTTTTTTCATTCACGATCTCTACAAGAACCATCGTGTTAAATATATGGTAACAAATAAGAACATTTATTTACTCAATGAACCCTAGTCGTCTACATAAGTCATGCATTTATCAAATGTTAGGCCCTTCTCAAACAAAGTATGAGGAGTCTTCCCTCTTCTTAACTCATTGGATAAAGTCATCATCCATTTACTCTTATGCACAACATGTTTGTTGGGTACTATGATAAGAAGATACCCCCTCTTGAATAGCTCCATGGCAAGGAGCTATGTATTAATAATGACTACCAATTAAATTGTGGGATGGTGTTTGTGCCTGGACTTTGCAAGGTCTGCAATCATCGAATATATATATATATATATATATATATATATATATATATATATATATATATATATTAGAGGTTCTGTCCTATTAGGTGTTGAGTCCCTCAAAATGCAGTATACTACATCTGCATAACTGTAAACCAATTTTAGTATGATAGACTCCATAACTTAATGACCAAGGAAAGTTACATGCATAAGAGACATAACAATTCAATGTCTTTTGTTTGATAAATATTAAATTTTGTTTAACATTATATTTTGGTAGGGAATTTATTTTATATCTAAAGTCTAGATTCTCATAAGTGCAGATGCATATGATTCATACAAAAAATACTACATTTACTATGTAGCTTCATGAGTCCCATTGTTTCCATAAAGATTATCCTAAACACAAAAACACTTGGATCTTCAAAATAATATAGTTTAATATATAACATCACTAATTATCCTTTTTGGTTAATCAATTGGCATCTCTTAAAGTGGACTTGAAATATCAAATAGGTTATAATTTATATACAATCAAGTAGAACATAAACAAAGATACTTTCCTCTGTCCTAAGTAAATGAATCATGTACTTCAAATATGATTTAAAGTCGCCTAATTTATATTTTAGGGTCTTAAAATATCACCATGTTTTCATGTAGGTTTTGAACTTCATGAGATCTATTAATCTATTTTGAATTATGTTTGGTTACAAAACCTTAGAAATAGGGTGTTACAATTTAACTTACCTTATAAAAATTTCATCCTTGAAATTTGTTTTGAACTGATCACGGAGTTAACAGAGCTACCCACTTTAGGGACATTATCATTTTTTTAATTTACACTCCTCTTTTTAATTCTCTCCACATTACTCACATTACTCTTTTTTGAGCTAAAGAGATATGTAAATCTAATGAGTTATAAACTATAGAAGCTTACCTCTTTTCAAGAATCCATAGATCAAAAAATGCATCCTAGTTTGTAAGGATCATAGTTAATGTATGTCTAGACATTTCACACATACTAAGCATTACAAGCATATCTAGGTTCTACCATGTGTCTCATAGAAAGGTTTTGTTGATCATATTGTTTTATTCTGCAAGTCACTTGAACTAGAAGTCACTGTAACATGTAGTGATTATTCTTTATGCTTATCACCAATCCTTACCATCATACAACCCGATACATATGTCATATGTTTTCACATTACTTTGCAAAGAACATCATGTGGTTCCTCATACTAACACTATACTTGATTCCTCTAGATTATAAATTATCACGTTCATTATGACTATCAATTATAATCGAACTTTAGAATATCATGTAAGGAATTTGAGTATCATTTCAAACATTAGTCATTGTACTTTCTATGGAAAATATCACCTTATGATTGTAATTTAAAACCCACTTTGATTTATGAATTCATATACTAACGAGATTCTCAATACATTCTCTTTCACTCGTATAATACATCGAATTTGGTCAAAAAATGACCTTCCAATGGGGTTAGAATCTTTGAGTTCTGATTATTTTCCTCGGGGGTAAGTGAAAACACCCAAATTTGGGCATCTATGCTAAGCATTTATTTATGATTTTGTGTCATTATAGCCTTAATATGCCCACAACAACCCTAGATTCTTATCTTTTAGAGATTTATATCTTTTCATAGATAAAGTTGTTCAACTAGCCAATTTTGGGACTCGTAGACACTGAACCTGAAATAACATCTACTCTCCAAGATTTCTCCCCAACACATGATTTTTGTAGCAGCTAGACTTCCATCTGTCGTGACTGCGGTGGACTAAGCATCACACTATGTGCACCAGTTTAGGAGATGGTGGTCCCGCTAACTGACTAGCAGGCTCAAGAAGCTTTTGATATCTTGGATCCTATTTTCGATGGTGATGTGTGTCATTGTACACACAACAATCTCTAGGAAACGTCCTAGAGTTTAACCTTCTAACCCGGTTGTCAACTTGTTACAAACAACAAGTCAACTTAGTATAGATAGGTATCGATCCAAGGGACGGAAGAAAAGAAAAGTCAAGATCCAAATCTGACCGCAAGGATAAGAAATAAATTTCAATGAGAAGGTTGTTTAAAACTAATAACAAAAATAAAAGTGTTGAAATAAAGTTTAATTAACTAAGAAATGAAGATCTGGGTGTCTGAAAGATCACCACCAAAACCACATTCCTATTCAAAGAATCAAATTCTAAACTCCAAGGATCAAATCAGGACCTTTTGGTTACATGTCCTTACGGTCAATCTCACAAGGATCAGACTTCCCGTGAACCCATTGGTCCCGACGTTCACAGATCATTGTCTAACCGTCCAATATGCCACTATCCACGATCATATCAAGAAGCATGTGAATTCAAACTGACATTCAAACTCAAGGCTCAGGTGGTCACGTCACCAAGGATTATAATAAGAATAAGACTAAAAAGATGATAATCACAATTAAGGGACTATTATTTCATTCTTATAGAGATCCACAGTCATATCAGTCCATAAGAATATATCAGATCATCCAAATAACCACACATAAATAGAGAGAAGACATTTTTCGATGAAGCAATATAACTAATTATATTGAATAGAACCAGACTAAGGGGATACTCCCATGCCCTAGAGAAATGTACTCAGACATAATAAGACTAGAAGAAATGTAAACTAAAATGAGATCCAACATTGTGCAAGATGTGGTCTACAACTAAAAATTGGATGAAATAGAATGAAGAATGGAATGCTTTTACAAGTGGAGAGTCCCTCATTTTATAGGAGGGGAAGGGGGTAGGCTTCCCTCAAAAAGGGGAAAAAAGAGAGGGAGACTAATTTTTGAATTTTCTGGATCTGGTCAAATAGAAAGTTGATTGTCTTTAATTATCTTGACCATGTAACTCTCTTTAATTCACATTCTTGTAGTAGTGATTTTGAATGTATTTCTCTCCCGTAAAAAGCATAAAAGTGGTCCAAATAATAGGATTTTCTGTTATTAAATTAAATTCTCTTTCAATTGAATATTTGTACACTCAATTTGGAGTTTGAACGCAAAAGTTATGTCACTTTTGGTGATGGGTATACATGAATTTCAGGACTGCTGCAAATTGTTTAATTTTCCTACAAAACCCAAGAAAATATAATTAAAACTCCAATTAAAGAGAAAAATCTAAAATAACACAATTAAGTATGTAACTAAGAGAATAAATAACAAAACAATCCTAAAAAATATCAAAAATATGTAAATAAAAGGGATAAATACACAATTATCAAAATACCTCAGACTTGAATCCTTGTTTGTCCTCAAACATATACAATCACAAATTATTCCAATTTATACTAACAACATGTCTATCCTCACCCATGTAACATCACTTTATTTTTTACATCCAAATTTGGCCAAGCAACCCAATCTCCTAAAACCACAAAACACAAAATTCTATATTCCCTATTGAAAACAAATATCATATCTGGTTTCTAAATTAATATTTTGTAGAAAAACATACTTCATATTACTTTTGCTTTGACACTCTCATTTTATTATTGTATTTTTTTATGTAAGTTGTTTCACAAGAACATGATGAAATTTGGGGGTGGTGAAAACAAAGAGGGAAGTGATGATTTTTTTTATCCCTCCTCTATTCGACTCATGATTTAAATTTGTGAAGTTGTGGCTACATTGGTCACAATTTTTTTTCATGTGCACTTTTGCCATATTTTGATGGTACACCCCTTTGTGGGGTATGGAATTTTTGATATGGGAAGCATGCCACTCCGGACTTGATTTTTGTCTGGTGGTGATTCTTTGCTTCTCTATTTTTTATAAAGAAAATAAGGGGGAAACAAAAGGTGTCCTTGTGCTTATAACTTCACACTTTTTTTTGAAAGTGTCATTACATCAGAAAGAACATTCACGTCAATCACATTGTATAAGATTTATATCAAGTTAATCCACAGTTTAAAAATAGAGAAAATTTGTGATTGGTTTTGATTGATTCCATACAGCTTGTCAACTTTTCCAAGGAGTGATGCTATTTTGGGGTCCTACGTGACATGGTGGTTTCAGACATGGCAATTTGTAACAATTTTTGCAAAAGATTTACTAAATTCAAAGGGGTACAATGATAAAAATCTATTCATATTGGCTGACTAGATAAAGGCCATTTTGTAACAAAAGAAATAAAAACATGGCCGACTAGATAATGGTCATGAACAAAGAAACTATATGCAAAAAATAACATAAAAAGGTAGAAATAATGCAAGAATAAAAAAGATAAGGGGGTGGAACAGAAACATACCACCCACCTCCACCCCAAACTTAGATTTTTACTCATCCCGAGCAAAACCCAAACTTGAGATGGAGGGAAGAAAATTGTTAGGTTCACCAGGAGGTCCTGGTAGCTCAAAAAATGTCCAGCTGAAGGGGATGTGTATGAGGGCTAGGACCTTTATTAGAAGAGCTTCATAGTGTACCCGATGATAGGAACGTCGTGGAAGCTCAGTGGAATGTTCATATTTTCTATAACCTCACATTCCCTCCAATAAGATCCATAAATCTTCCTTTGATAGCAAGGAAAGTGTTGAAGATGGATGTGGATTGGAGGAGGTTGGGGGGTAGCTAACCAGTAATGTCTCTAGAGTAGGATGTACAGAGTCAGGTGGAGTATCTAGCTCAGGTTTCCCACCATCATAATGACCTGCATATGAGAGAATTGATGCTGATACACAAGATTTCAAATTATTTACAAAAGTGTTTCACTTCTCCTAAAAAATAATGTCATCAACATTGGGTTTGGTAAGTTTCATTGTTGATATAACATATGGCTCTAATTCTTTTGTACAAGGGGTCCCCAAGGATTCAAGAGGGATGAGGACATCTTCCTTGCAAATAATAGAAGGGGATGTATGGGCTTATTCCAAGGGTGTATCCCCTTCTAAGTCAGCCTTATGTAGAATGAGAATTGGCTGTGTCAAAATGGGAGGAATTGTTTTGTCAAAGGGCGTTGGATGCTCATTATCCAAAATAGACTCAAAAAAGGAATTTGGTCTCTAATATCAATTGGGTTTATGTTAAGGATCTTCAGAATGACTCTCCTGCTTTGACATTTCATATTCAAGTAATAGAGTCTCAAAAGGAAAGGTAGGTGAGAAAGATTGGATTTTGGCTTAATTTCGAGGATGAAATTTGTTCTAAGGTGTGTAGGATGTGATGGAGTGGACTTTTGGAATCCTTAAATGTCCAATGACATATTGGAATTCATATGTTGACTTATCTTGAGAACTCCAAGTACTTTGATAAAATATGGATGATAAGTTGTCTTAACACCAAGATTAAGATCCCTATGTTGATTCCCTTTTGGATTAAGTTGTTTATTGGTCAAGTAGTGGAAACTTAAGATTGAGATTTTATGGGATATAGCTTGGATGATAATAAAGCCTTGGTCAAAGTTTATTAATCGTATCAATATTTATAGATGGAGTTATTTAGGTATGAATATGATGAAATAATGTGTTTCGTGGTGCACATGCAATAAGGTTAATACTCTTATGGCCAATGTTTCAATATAGTAGACTAAGATCAGATAATCTTCAGTGACACGCACCCCAAACTTGAGGAGCCGCAGATCTAGTACGTGGTTCTCTCTTAATCCTTTAGATGGCTACAATTGAATGAACCCCAATCATCTCGCCTTGCTATTATGTTGTTGAGTTGAAGTGAGTGGCTGATGGTGCATGTGAGCACGATCACTGATCGTGGGGTGAGAGGAGCAGGAGATAACTGACTGGTTGTTTACTACTCCCCAAGATGAACTGTTTGACCCCCCATGAATAGTCGAGTGACTGTTGGTTCAGTTTGCACAGTGTGCGAGCCCTCCATCTCCCGCAAGCATGCTCGCTACTATGGAGCTTTGCTCTGAGGATGGGTCTTTCACCCCCCACTAACAGTGGCTTGCAAACTGGAAACTCGACCACTGATCAGCCTCATAGAGGTAGGGTTTCAGAGCCGCTAGTGTCGACCCAAGCAGCGATAGCCCAGGAAGCATGATGAGAGAGACCAAATAGGGGTCTCGATGGTGGCGTTGGACCAGATGAAAGGAAGACTGGGTGGACAAGAACTTCTCATGCCTCTCTGTCACATCGATCTACAAAAATCGAGGGTGGTGTTCCCCTATTGCTTTGTCATGATAGTTGCAAGCGAAACACGCCTTCAAGGATGGAGATCTAGAGGCATTTGAGAGCAGGCAGTGGCGACAGTGAGCCTATAGTGGCAGTTTGCCCGCAAGCATCGTGCAATATGAAGACCTACTAGCTACCTCATCTGCCAGAGTAGACACTGGTAGCTGAGATCCATAGCTCACGCAGGTGCATATATGCCCTTCGGAGACGACAGATCGCATGTGAACCGGCCGCTTGGGTGGGGCTCTGTTTCACAGAGGAAACAGAGGCCCTCGCGAGAATGAGGAAGGGGGAAAGGTTGATTCAGCACGTGGTTCGTTGGATCCACATATCCCACCCCCAAACCCAGTCTGAGTCCCATCCAGGAGAAGGAGGCGCGCATTCCAGGACACGTGGTGCCCATTTATTGGGCTAGAGAGGTAATAAATATACAGATCTTCAATAATCGTAGTAATTAGCTCGAGCATCAGAAAAATACATATAATATACCAAAATTCTCAGAAAAATACATAGAACAAGATGGAACAATAATATTAGGCTTTTGATGATAAATATCTGCAATATCATGTAAGATGTGTAATGCTTGTTTAATGGACAATAAATAGCAAATGATGACATAAAATTATGGAAGAATGTCAGTAAGTCCATAACCATGTATTTAATGCATATGATGTTAGATATGGTCATGTTGATGCACGAAAGCAAATAATTTGATTAACTAGATAATTAGGGCTAATAACACTAAAGATAATACAATTAATGCATACATGCTCAATAAATGATGAAATTTATAGAACACTCTTATATCAGTAACTGGAAGCTAATCTGGAACTTTGATATCAATTAGAAGCATAGAATTCATGTTACATGAGGATGACCCTTAATACATATGATGTAGCCCTAATATGGTTGATGAATGTGACATAATGTTAAGTATGTTCACATAATAATGTGATACATGAGTATATCTAGTTGATGAACCATAATCTGAAAAATGAAAATAGTAAGATAAATCTAATACAAGAATGGAAGTAATGATGCACATATCCTAATGAACTAAGCAAACCCTAATGAATCAACTAGGGTTTAGATGATGAGAACTTGATGGTGATATGTGGTCTTATCTTATCAGGGTTTGACCTTGGATACATAGTTGACATCAGGAATGTAATATGTGATGATTAGGTTTGTTCTTGATCAAGGTACGCCATTACATCTTACTTGGCTTATTATAAAATATGATTGTGTTAAATGTGTAGTAAAATACTTAGCATATGATATTGGATGAAATGATTGTTCTTGTATGATATGTTACATGATTTTTTCCATACTTATTGCTATATGTATACCTTGAACACCTGCAAATATAATATAGATGTTCCATCATAAGATAGCTCATAAACCACTTGGTGGTAGAGTGCATGCTTAATGATCACAAACCACTTGGTGGTAGATCATATGATGTTTGTATAATGATCACAAACCACTTGGTGGTAGATCATAAGGCCTGAAGACGTCAAAGCCTTGGTGGCAGACGCACGAGATATATGATGGAAATGTGCTTAAAATATGTGTTCTCTTTTGCTAATGAATATCTTTGTGCAAGTATACACTTATCTTATATTCTTCTATTACTGCCAAGTATATTAGTTTTATCTTATTGCCAAGATATGATGAGAGGTATATAAAAGATATGTAGGCGTACTCAATACAATATTCTTGAATATTGAGCTGACATGTACCACATGTAATCTTATGTTTAGGTTGTGGACATGTGTTCTTGAAGATCCAGGATAGTTGTGAGTTATGTGGCGAGCTGATGTACAGGTGGACCTATTGTCTTAAGATCCTATAGTTTAGTTGTAGTACATGTATATGTAGAAGTTTGCTGTTCAATATGTAATATCAAATGTTGTAACAATTCATGTTGTAATTATATATTGAATGGTGAACATGTGTGTGTGGTTTTATTATTGTTCATGTACATGTGCTACTAATTGTTTCCTTATGACTTCCTCTGATTTTCTTCTTCTTAGCCTAGTCTGTGGTGCTCAAATTGGGATTTTCACTGAGGTGAGGGTTTCAATTTGGACGTCACACATCAGATTAAGTTTTAGAAAATTTGGGGATGTCATAGGTGGTATCAGAGAACGAACAATAGCAAAGCCTGACATTTGCTCATTATGCAACTCAAAACTAAAGAACCTTGAATTTAATAATCTTTTAGGGTTATATTAGTTGTCTTTTAGAGACTAGATCTGACCTAGCCTCTAGGTTAACACCTAGATGTCTGAGAACTAGGTCTAGACTGGTGCTTGTTGTATAGAAGGTCCTTGGATGTCGTTCTTTCCTTATAATGCAGCAGTATGGGATGATGCATTATTTGGAAATGATGTACATCACAGGAAGAGAAACCTTTAACATATGATGCATCTATTTTTTGGGTAGCTACACCAGTCTACACCATGTTCTCACCCCTTTCACTAGTTTTCATGACACTGTACTCTCTACTATGTATGGGACACTTATTTTTAGGATTTGGTTTTTGATTTCAATCAGATCAAACCTTGGTAGTTTTCTCTGACGCATGTTTTATCGGAGAAAAACTATATAATATTTTATTATGTATATGTATTACAAAAATGTGTTCCCACACATGTACGAGTAGGAGGTGGTCATGCAACCTAAGTGAAAGTGAATGACATCAGTCTAGAAGAGAGAGTAGTTCTAGATTAGATGTCTAGAGCCTTATTGGAATATATGTTAGATGGAATAGATGATATAAGTTTTTATGATATGATGTAAGTCTTACATAAATGACATAAGATGGTTATGATGATTTATGTTTGTCTTCGAGGACTTGAGTTCAGTTTTGAGGTTTTGAGATAAGTTTTGATGATGCAAGTAAATAGGCGTTTATGAGATAAGATATGTTAAGTTAAGATAAGGTTGTGAGTCGGCATGAGCCAATCTCTTTTACAAAGGCGGACCTCTAGTGTTGGGACTAGTTTTAGGGTTAACTCCATAGAGAGTGAGACCCATTGGGAGAAGGTTAGAGAACCTAAACTCCAAGATATGAGAATTACGAGATATGTGATATGATATGTCCTGAAATAGACTACTCCTGAGTGATTGAGATGAGTTGTTTTAGGTATGATTCCTACAGTCTTGTTGAACCCTAGATGTCCTTGGGATGACCAAACCCTAGAGATAGAGAGAGGCTGGTAATATATGTGCATATGTGAACATCAATATGAGTGCCTCCCATCTGGGTGAGGGAGAGAGCCCAAGATCCTAGAGGAGGTAGCTAGGTTAGTTTCTGTGAAGCCTCATGATCGGGTTGGTGGTTTCCCACATAGGAATCTAGTGGTGTATATAAGATAGTGTTGAGTAAGGATAACTCATGGGTAGAGACCTATGAAAAGAGTAGCATGTTTTGGTTTGTGCTTACGTGGCTAGAGCTTGTAAGGTAATCACTAGTGCCAATGAGGTAATATGAGACCCTAGACCAAGAGGAAAGATAAAGTATAATCATATGAGATACTCGTAGAGTTGAGTTAGCTCAGAGAAACTGAGCATGGAACTACCCTCGTGGTATGGGTTAGAGGAACCTCTTTTGGACTAGATAAAGTTTTGATATCTGTTTGATTAGCCACTCCCATAAGTTTGGTTAGCACAACCATGATATAATATGTAAGCATGTAATCTGATCTAGAGATGTGATATATGGACATGATGTGATGGAAACCTCGAGATGGTTTAATAAATATTGATGCATAAATGGTTAACCACATACATGAATAATGATGATAATGTGATATAGTTGGTTAATCTTGCGATGAAAACCTTAGTAAATGTGACAATTTATAATGAGCAATGAAATAAGATCATAGTAGATATATATGTTACACAAGGTGTTAATCTTAGTGCTTAATAAAGATGAAAAATGTAATTTGAAAGTTAGCACAACATAACATTTATGACACCTTGATATGATCTAGATGGATAAAGTGAGATAATGATAGCTAACTCCCTCCTAAAAGACATATGTTAATGTTGAACATGTTCTAACAATTATCTCAATAAAATGTTGATGACACCTTGATGTATGGGTTAACTTGGGTTAACTCCTTGGGAACATGGTAATATTATGTTGAATAATAACGCCTGAGTTAAGATGAGGATGAAACCCTAATATATGAGATATGGAATGATATAACCTAAGCTTCTAAACCTTGAGTTCAACCCTGAATGGAGTGTTTGTGCACCCAAGATGGTTGTAAACCTCTTAATAGTGCTTTCGATACATGGTTCTAGGTAACCTTTGTGGATATGTTACATGTAGAATAGTGCCCACATGTGGATGAAGGCAAGATAAGGTTTTCCCTGGAAGTATGAGTATGGTTTACTTTTGAGGATGAAAGTTCTTTTAAGATGTATATGATGTGAAAGATTGGATTTTGGCTTAATTTCAAGGATGAAATTTGTTTTAAGGTGTGTAGGATGTGATGGAGTGGAATTTTGGAATCCTTAAATGTATAATGACATATTGGAATATATATGTTGACTTATCTTGAGAACTCCAAGTACTTTGATAAAATATGGATGATTAGTTGTGCTGACACCAAGATTAAGATCCCTAAGTTGATTCCCTTTTGGATTAAGTTGTTTATTGGTCAAGTAGTGGAAACTTGGGATTGATATTTTATGGGATATAGCTTGGATGATAATAAATCCTTGGTCAAAGTTTATTAATCGTATCAATATTTCTAGATGGAGCTATTTAGGTATGAATATGATGAAATCATGTGCTTTGTAGTGCACATGCAATAAGGTTAATACTCTTATGGCCAATGTTTCAATATAGTAGACTAAGATTAGATAATCTTCAGTGAAACAAACCCCAGACTTGAGGATTCACAGATCCAGTACGTGTCCCTCTCTTAATCCTTTAGATGGCTAGAATTGAACGAACCCCAATCATCTCACTTTGTTGTTATGTTGTTGAGTTGAAGCGAGTGGCTGATGGTCCATGAGAGAACGATCACTGATCGTGGGGTGAGAGGAGTGGGAGATAACCGACTGGTTGTTTACTACTCCCAAAGATGAACTGTTTGACCCCCCTTGAATATTCGAGTGACTGTTGGTTCAGTTTTCACTGAGTGCAAGCCCTCCATCTCCCGCAAGCATGCTCGCTACCATGAAGCTTCGATCTAAGGATGGGTCTTTCACCCTGCCACCGACAGTGGCTTACAAACTGCAAACTCCACCAATGATCGGCCTCATAGAGGTAGGGCTTCGGAGCCTCTAGTGTCGACCCAAGAATCGATAACCCAGGAAGCATGATGAGAGAGACCAAAAAGGGGTCTCGATGGTGGCGTTGGACCAGATGAAAGGAAGACCGGGTGAATAGGGACATATCATGCCTCTCTGTCATGACGATCTGCAAAGAGTGGGGGTGGTGTTCCCTTGTTGCTTTGGCACGACAGTCGCAAGCGACGCACGCCTTCAAGGATGGAGATCTAGAGGCATTTGAGAGCAGGCAGTGGCGGCAGTGAGCCTGTAGTGCGGCTTGCCCGCAGGCATCGTGCAATCTGAAGACCTGCTAGATGCCTCGTCCACCGGAGCAGACACTGGTAGATGAGATCCACAGCTCACGCGGGTGCATATCTGGCCTTCGAAGATGACAGATCGCCTGTGAACCGGCTGCTTGGGCGGGGCTCTATTTCACAGAGGAAACAGAGGCCCTCACAAGAACAAGGAAGGGGGAAAGTCTGACTTAGGCACGCGGATCATTGGATCCACAGATCCCACCCCCAGACCCAGTACGGGTCCCATTCAGGAGAAGGAGGTGCGCAGCCCAGGACACGTGGTGCCCATCTATTGAGCCAGAGAGGTAATAAATATACATATATTCAATAATCATAGTAATTAGCTCGAGCATAAAAAAATACATATAATATACCGAAATTCTCAGAAAAATGCATAGAGCAAGATGGAACAATAATATTAGGCTTTTGATGATTAAATATTAACAATATCATGTAAGATGTGTAATGCTTGTTTAATGGATAATAAATAGCAAACGATGACATAGAATTATGGAAGAATGTCAGTAAGTCCATAACCATGTATTTAATGCATATGATGTTAGATATGGTCATGTTGATGCATGAAAGCATATAAATTGATTAATATAGCTAATTAGGGCTAATAACACTAAAGATAATACAATTAATGCATACATGCTCAATAAATGATGAAATTTATAGAACACTCTTATATCAGTAACTGGAAGCTAATCTAGAACTTTGATATCAATTAGAAGCATAGAATTCATGTTACATGAGGATGACCCTTAATACATATGATGTAACCCTAATATGGTTAATGAATGTGACATAATGTTAAGTATGTTCACATAATAATGTGACCCATGAGTATATCCAGTCGATGAACCATAATATGAAAAATGAAAATAGTAAGATAAATCTAAGACAAGAATGCAAGTAATGATGCACATATCCTAATGAACTAAGCAAACCCTAATGAATCAACTAGGTTTTAGATGATGAGAACCTAATGGTGATATGCGGTCTTATCTTATCAGGGTTTGACCTTGGATATATAGTTGACATCAGGAATGTGATATGTGATGATTAGGTTTGTTCTTGATCAAGGTACGCCATTACCTCTTACTTGGCTTATTATACAATATGCTTGTATTATATGTGTAGTAAAATACTTGGCATATGATATTAGATGAAATGATTGTTCTTGTATGATATGTTGCATGATTTTTTCCATACTTATTGCTATATGTATACCTTGAACACCTGCAAATATAATATAGATGTTCCATCATAAGATAGCTCATAAACCACTTGGTGGTAGAGCGCATGCATAATGATCACAAACCACTTGGTGGTAGATCATATGATGTTTGTATAATGATCACAAACCACTTGGTGGTAGATCATAAGGCATGAAGACGTCAAAGACTTAGTGGCAGATGCACGAGATATATGATGGAAATGTGCTTAAAATATGTGTTCTCTTTTGCTAATGAATATCTTTGTGCAAGTATACACTTTTCTTATATTCTTCTATTACTGCCAAGTATTAGTTTTATCTGATTGCCAAGATATGATGAGAGGTATATAAAAGACACATAGGCATACTCAGTACAATATTCTTGAATATTGTGATGACGTGTACCACATATAATCTTTTGTTTAGGTTGTGGACATGTGTTCTTGATGATCCAGGATAGTTGTGAGTTGTGTGGCGAGATGATGTACAGGTGGACCTGTTGTCTTAAGATCCTATAGTTTAGTTGTAGTACATGTATATGTAGAAAATTGCTATTCAATATGTAATATCAAATGTTGTAACAATTCATGTTGTAATTATATGTTCAATGGTGAACATGTGTGTATGGTTTTATTATTGTTCATTTACATGTGCTACTGATTGTTTCCTTATGACTTCCTCTTATTTTCTTCTTCTTAGCCTAGTGTGTGGTGCTCAAATTGGGATTCTCACTGAGGTGAGGGTTTCAATTTTGATGTCACACATCAGATTAAGTTTTAGAAAATTTGGGGATGTCACAGTAGGGATACCAACGTCCTCATTACAGGCAAAATATGGCTCCATGGTTTGTGCTATTTCTTCATGATCTGATATATATGACATAAAAATAGGATCGTCATCATCATCATCGTTAGGAAGAACCATCTTGGGTTGCTCAAGCTCTATAGGGGGAGTTTGTGATTGATATTTTAGTAAGGTAGCTAACATGGCTTGACTAGATTCAAGTTTTGCTTGTCCTTCTACTGCCATCTTTTCTAGGGTCTTAAGTCTCTCTTCCAGTTCAAGATTAAACTACGTTTCACCATAGGATTTATACACCTTAAAATTTTGGCCATCCTCTCCACACTCCCCATAGTGTCCTTGGCCATAGTACCCCTCATATTGTTTTGGGTGGCATTGCTCCTCATAATAATCTCCAGAAGATGGTGGATAGTAATTTCCATTGCGTCCATCTTGGTAGGAAGATTCAATATTACAAGGTGTCACCAAATCATGTCGAAACATATTGGAACAATCTATATTTTGGATTTGGGCTTCTAGCAGGGTGGTTAAGAAGGCTTGGCTGGTTTCTAGTTTTAGTTCTCCTTCTACTTCTATCTTCTCTAGGGCCCTAGGTCTCTCTTCTTGTTGAAGATTACATTGGGTTTCATATGCATGTTCATAACCCCCAAGGTTTTGTTGGTTATACCCCACAAAAAATTGTTGATCATATCCCCCATTAGAATATTGATAGCAAGGTTCCCCACAATGGTTCTAAAAAATATGTGGATTCACATTATACCCACCAGGATGAAAGGGCTCGCAATTAAAAGGGGTGCTATCATAAGTGGGGTAGAGTCGGGCAGGAAAGAGATGCATGGTGGTAAAGACCACAATAATAACATTATGGGGGATATTGGGATGCCCGCTCCATTTGAAAAGAAAAGTTCCTGAAAGATATGTCAATCAACGAATGAGAGAAGAAAGATTACGAGATAAGAGGTTTGTCAAAAATTACAAAGAGAACTAAAAATTATAAATCTAAGAAATTATGGAATAAATTAAAATTATAAAAAAAAGTAATTAGAAAGCAGTACTACTGGAATGGAAACACAATAGAAAGAGGAGATACACTTCCAAAATTGTTCTTGGTAGCCAAAAAGAGATTAAAAAAATCTAAGAAAGAAATTATAAAACAAGGATAAAAATTATTGAATAGGCAAAAAAATTATGAAACAAAAATAAATTATGGAACAAGATTAAAAATTACAAAAAAAACTAGAAAGCAGTACTGTCAGAATGGAAACTCGGCAGAACGAGGAGATACACTACCAAAATGTTACTTGGTAGGCAAAAAAATTACAAAAATCTAATAAAAGAAATTATGAAACAAAAGATACAGAACAAGACTAAAGTTATACAAGTTAGAGAAATATGAACAAAATTATACAAGATATACAAGCAACCAGATCTGAAAAACAACAATGTTGTCCCTGGCAACGATGCCAAATTGATGTGTGTCATTGTACACACAACAATCACTAGGAAACGTCCTAGAGTTTAAACTTCAAACTCAGTTGTCAACTTGTTACGAACAACAAGTCAAATTAGTATAGATAGGTATCGATCCAAGGGATGACTGAAAAGAAAAATCAAGATCCAAATCCGATCGCAAGAATAAGAAATAAATTCCGATGAGAAGGTTGTTTTAAACTAAGAACAAAAATAGAAGTGTTGAAATAAAATTCAATTAACCAAGAAATAAAGATCTAGGGGTCCCGAAGATCACCACCAAAATTACATTCCTATTCAACTAGTCAAATTCTAAACTCCAAGGATCAAATAAGGACATTATGGTTACATGTCCTTATAGACAATCTCACAAGGGTCGGACTTCCTATGTACCCATTGGTCCCGACGTTCACGGATAATTGCCTAACCGTCCAACATGCCACTATCCACGGTCATATCAAGAAGCATGTGAATTCAAACTGGCATTCAAACTCAAGGCTCAGGTGGTCGCGTCGCCAAGGATTATAACAAGAATAAGATTAAAAAGATGAAAAGATGATAATCACAATTAAGGGACTATTATTTCATTCTTACAGAGATTCACGGTCATATCACTCTATAAGAATATATCAGATCGTCCAAATAACCACACATAAATAGAGAGAAGACATTTTTTGATAGAGCAATATAACTGATTATATTGAATAGAACTGGGCTAAGGGGATACTCCCATTTCCCAGAGAAATTTACTCAGACATAACGAGACTAGAAGAAATGAAAACTAAAATGAGATCCAACATTGTACAAGATATGGTCTACAACTAAAAATTGGATGAAATAGAATGAAGAATGGAATGCTTTTACAAGTGGAGAGTCCCTAATTTTATAGGATTGGGAGGGGGTAGGCTGCCCTCAAAAGAGGGGGAAAAAAGAGAGGGTGACCGATTTTTGAATTTTCTGGATCTGGTCAAATAGAAAGTTGATTGTCTTTAATTATCTTGATCATGTATCTCTCTTTAATCCACATTCTCACAGCAGTGATTTCGAACGTATTTGTCTCCCATAAAAAGCATAAAAGCGGTCTAAATAATAGGATTTTCTGCTAGAAAATTAAATTCCCTTTCCATTAAATACTTGTACACAATATTTAGAGTTTGAACGCAAAAGATATGTCACTTTTGGTGATGGGTATATATAAATTTCAGGACTGCTGCAAATTGTATAATTTTCCTACAAAACCCAAGAAAATATAATTAAAAATCCTATTAAAAAGAAAATTTTAAAATAACACAATTAATTATGAAACTAAGAGAATAAATAACATAAAAATCCTAAACAAATATCAAAAATATGTAAATAAAAGGGATAAATATACATTTATCAGATGGCCAATCCTTTATCATAATGCATCCTTGCCAATCAGAAGGTGCATCAACGCGGGCCACTCAACCGCCAGTTATACCCCCCCGTGAGGGTCGGTTTAGTCCATGATGCCACGACTGCAGTCGAGATGTTGTGTTGACCGACACTCAGCACAACCAGGCTGGGGCCACGACCGCGACCGAGGCCATGACCGTGACCGCAGACCGATCAACCTCGACCGCAGCAAGACCGCGGCTGCAACCCAACCAACCTCGACCACGGCATGACCATGATCGCGGTGTCTGCGATAACTATAACCCTCAACACAACTGTGTCCAACCCAACATGGTCAGTCTGAGACCAAGGCCACGACCGTCTTCCGCCTTCACCTATAAATATCCACCTCTCATGACCTCGAGGGGGGTTCCAAGTTCTGAATTTTTAGAGGTTCCATATTTTCGTTCTGACCTATTTTGATTCCCAGAGCCCCGTGGGAGAGTTCCAAGGTCTGAAAGGGATGAAGTGCTCATTCTACGTCCGTTCCTCCAGTTTGCTTCCATCCATTGTCGTTTTCCACCACCATTCACCCATATCCTACCATTCCCAGCCATCTTTCACCTCCACACACCCACCAAGCTGTTGTTTGGGGTGGAATCAAAGAGAAAGGAGGTCAAGGAATCTAGAGGACCAAGGAGGACTACCCAAAGACAAGATCCTGCCTCTACAGAGGCTAAGGAGTGAGAGACACCCCTCCTCTATGGGCTAAATCTATTCTTATTCTCCTTTCTTCTACTGTTCTCCTTTGTTCCTGTACAAATGATGCTCTTTTATCATTGTTCGGTGCTAACTATACTTGCCCATGGCTAGTTGAGCTCCTTCTTATCTATGTATCCCATTTTGGGCATGTTTATGTACTTTTACCTTAAACTAATAGTTTTATTTCAGATCTAGTGGGTTTTTTATTCTATTTTTTTGTTTATGCTTATGATTGCTAGTTTGGTTGATCTCTTTCTTGCTTGAACTTCTATTTTGCCTATATTGAGAGATTTATTGTAGAAATAGATAAGAGAAGGTAGTTTGGATCGGAATTCAAAAGGTGGACGGTTCAAGGTGATCTATGCAGAACTATAGACATGGGCACGGTCAGGCCCACTACCAAGTTCTGCCCAGATCACACATGTTCCTAACATCTTAGAATATTCTAGACCTGAGGGGGTATCTAGAATATTCTAGAGTGTTGATTTTTCATCCTCAAGAGAGGTTTCATATCGTTGATGAGTTTTAGTCACGCTATGCGAAAGTGAGTGGGATGACCCCACAGGAACAGATACCACAATATGTACTATGTTTCAATGTCGGTTTCTTGCTCAGGTGTTTGAGGATTGTCTACGCCTGAGAATGGGTGCATAGACTGCCCAACTTGTAGTTACATAGCTAGGAACTCCTTTTCTCTGATTAGTAGAATCCTACAGGCTCTATTTTATTTTGTTTTCTTTGTTTTGTTTTATCTCATGACAACCTACTAGACTAGTTCTAGCTCCATATCTTTATCATCTATCATATTGGCTTATTTGACTTAAGAGTGAGGTTTTAAGCATGCTAAACGTCATCACGTCCCTGTGTTCGACCCCGTATATCTACTTCGACCCCATAATAAAGTTGCAGGGGTCCTTGAAGGTTTCAAGTTATAAATTTAAAGTTTGACCCATCCTCTCAAGGCCGACCAGTAAGTATCATTGACCACTTTTTTTGGTTGTCAAATTTTGTAACACTTTTGTGAAAACCTTAATTTATCCTTCCTCCTAAGGAACTGATCTAGGTTTTGCACAAAACTAGAAGTGTTAGGGTTTTAAGATAACTGGGGATGTGTGTGCCTTCTAGATCTGGAATAAACATGAAACATAGTTTTCATTTCTCTTTATCATTAGCATGGACTTATAACTTGAAATCATGAGTCAACCAAGGTGATTTGTATACATAAACTTGAACCAAAGTGATAATTTCTCCCAAGATCTCATTATACCTAAGTTCTCCTTGCACTCAAGTGGTTAGTGCACCAAAGTGTTCATGTAACTTGATGAATCACTATATTAACATTTTTTAACATTACTAATAATAACTTTCTCCATCTTATCACAATGCTCTACGCCGGTAAAAACCAAAGATACTTATAATCACTGATCTACCATAAAACCACTCTTATCCTTAGAAATACTAATGAACCATTAATCAAACATATCTTTTCTAGGCTATATATGGTATCACATCATCTAGAATATAGTATTACCATGATCCTAGACCATTATTCCATACTACCACATATCTTGTATCACTACATGTAAAAACACTCATTACGCATAACATGTTAGAATCCATTTGGATACCTCTAGCCATCATCATTTTATCACATAACAAATTTCAGTAAGTAAATCATGATTTTGGCTGTCCGTAAGTATTTCCCCTAATAAAAATTGTAATACAACTAATGACAAAAGTTCCTTACAAAGATTCCAAAGAAATTAAGGGCTTCTTAACTCTCTTCATATATAGGAAAAATACCTCATTTACATCCAATTGGGAATCCACACAAGAACAAGAATTATTTGTTAGACTTCATGTATATAATAGTTAATATGCCTGGTACATCCTCATTAAATCTTCATAATTTGAATATTTCACTACAATCATCAAAAACATGAAAAAATCACTACCCATGACTAATTTGCTAGATTTAAAGATGCAATTTTTCATTACTTACTCGTTACATGAATTATATATAGGTACATCTACACTTGGAACTGATTTGAAATGATACAGAAGATGATGCACATAAACATAGGTTGATCTTCATCCTATGGTGTGATCCACCTTAAAACATGAGTTGGTGTGCCCTCACTACATGATGTCAATGGCTACTAGATCAAGTCCAATCACATATGTCAATAGCTGAAATTTTAATATGTCCTCACCACATGTCAACAATGGATACAAGACCGTGTCCCAACATATGGGTCAATAGTTGAAAGTCAATGAGTCCCACCGAAAGATTTTGATAGTTGAAGTGTCAAGTCCCACTCAAAGGTGTCAATAACTAAATTGTTGAGTCCCACCTTACGGTGTTGATAGCTAAAGTGTTGAGTCCCAACTAAAGGTGTCGACATATGAAGTGTTGAGTCACATTTGAAGATGTTGACATATGAAGTCTTGAGTCCCATTTGAAGATGTTGACATCTAAAGTGATGAGTCCCACCTAAAGGTGACATTAGCTAAAAACCAAGGTAGAATGGTACATATAATTTCTTGATTTACCTAAACTCTATGTAATCATTTATGTTTTTGAAACATGATGTAGATGTCATTATACTGATATGACTTTAAACTTTACCGAAAAATGTTTGCAAACATATATTTAATGAAAAGTGCTTACATGAACTTATCTTAGAGGTTCATTATCATAACATCCACAACTAAGAAGTCTTGCTATTACACATACTAGGGGTATCACCATGTAAGTTATTATCCTAGACCCATCATTCTATATAGTATGCCAAATAATATAATATCAACCAGGGCTTGTAGACATCTACATAGTTCTTGCATCATCAGGTTCAAGTGACCACATGCATAAACTCCTAGAATTTGATGTTTATGGCATCTCTTGATAGATAAGTATGACTATATGTATATAGGGATCATATTATATATTATACTTATCTCCAATATGCCCTAGCTCAAGCCACAAGCACTAGAAGAAAGGAGAGTAGCATAATAATGTCATGTGCCTTATAGCATATCCTCTAAGGTTGCACCCCCTACCTCAAACTATAGAGAAAGAAATAGCACACACAATCTATGATGGAGTCAAAAACTACAAACAAATGAAAATAGGCACTTAAACCTAAAGTTACTTATCCCTATTTGTCTCTTGCATCATATATTTACCAATTTCTATTTTTGTGATATGACATCTCGAAAAAACATTTTTTTCATTCCTTCTTTCAAAAGAAAACTTAAGAAGTCAAAAATATGAGGAAACCTGAATACATTTAGAATATACTACTTTTAATATATTTATTTCATTCAATCATGAACTACAACGAATATGAAAGAACCTTCATAAATTTTGCAAAAGTCATTATTCAAGAATAACTAAAATAAAAAATTGTACAAAATCAATGTGAGCCAGGTATCAAAGGTGAGGGATTATCCCCAAGAAATTTTGTTTAAATATCATTGTATCATTTATCCTTCCATTGTCCTCAACTCCAACTCATTGGCGGCGTACCTGATATTCTCTTACTTATGTTACTCAAATGATAGACCTTTAATCTTGGGTATATGAAATCTATGAGTTATGATATTCTATATCCTCAAACACTCATATTTTTTCAAAGCTTAGGGTTATGGTAACATACACCTCTCTCTTGGTGAGAGTCGTATCATTGATACTTGGTCTAACTTTCTTTAGTGTTAGGACTTGTCTAAGGGTTAAAGACTATAAGAACGTGAAAATCTTTCTTGGTTTGATACCAGTTTAGTAACAACCCCCAATTGTAATCCATATACAATAATGAGGAAGCATGGATCATAAGAGAATGTTACAAATAGTGCATATTTCATTGAAATAATATAAAACTTTAACATGATATTTTTACATTGATTCACATACACATTGTTTCACCAAACTTACAACAAGGAAAAACAATACGCAAAAAGGTGGACAATGAGATGAACCTCCTTCGATTGTATAGATTTCATCCCACTAGGACTCGAACTCATATGTCCATCAACTTCTTGGGATATATCTCATGTTGTAGACCACCTATGTGCATCCACACATAGCCATGTGTTTCATAAATCATTGAGTAGTTGAGTTTTATAATAATAAGAACATAAACTAAAAAATTTAGCTTAAAAATATTAAATGTGAGCATTATTAATGTCTTTAAGGATGCAATATTAACTTAATTACCATACAATAAGGACACCTTCTACCTAAACCTGGTGTGATCTCACTGAACACACATTATATACAGAGGCAATTAACATGCATGAATTGTGTAGGCAACTCAATGAACACACACGAGGTCTGCAGTCTTAGGGTTTAGTAACCCAAAAACTCAATGAAGGGGAATCACGAGGCACCAACCTTCTATTTTTGATAATTTCATAGGGCCTTAGTTGTATATGTTATTTAAAAAAAAGTCAGGAGGTAATATTATTCATCTTACCCTCCTCATGTAGGCAAAATCAACAAACCATCATTACATCTCCCACTTATAAGATTGTAGGTGTAACCCTCTCTACTAAAATTCCTAAACCCAAGAGCAAGAAAAAGAACATCAGGTCTCCTTCTAACTCAAAATGATGTAAGGAATCACACGTCTCTCCATAATAGCCATGCTTCTAATCTTCAGAGGGAAGTTACTAGGTTTTGAGCATATATAGGGTTCTTCCAAATGGCATCCCATGAACCCAACTCTATAGAAATGGAGTTAACTACCTTGCGTACCAAAGTACCAATAATCACAGACTCTTCCATATCCCTCCAAAATTCTCTAACATACGAGGTGGTGCGATAGGGTTTCTACATGCCTTTCCGAAGAACATTAAATACAAAGTGATCATCAATCTCTAGGAAAGAAATCCTCAAGTTCACGTCATAAGCAAGTTTGAGGCCCACAATACACACATGAAAGTATGCTAGAGTAAAGTCTGTAACTCTAAGTCATACCCTAAACTCCAGTCGAATGTGTGCATGCTTATTACAGATGATACCCTTTGCCCACCTACGCATGACACCATTTGGGTCTTGATCCCTACCAATGGTGATATTCAATTTTAGATTTGCCATATCCAAAGGTGTCCATCTAATGAAGGAGATTTTCTTCAACTTGACCCTGGGCTCATTGATATTAGCTTCCTTTATCGCTGTGTAAAAATTTGTGGAACAAAACCCACAAAAGTGTTGTCCTTCATCATGTGGTTGAAGCATACAACAATCCTCTTGCATTCTGCGGTGGAAGATAAGGGTGTACCAGCAAATCTTTCTTCACACCTTATACGCCATATCCTCTAGGGTATAAGTAGTGCCAACCTACTAACCATCCAATCTTTGGCTGAAGCCAAGTGAACCTTTGAGCACAGCTACAAAACAGACTAAATGTTATTTGGGGCAGGTTCACATGTCAAGGAAGAGAACTAGGTTCATAGAGAGCAAGAAGTCTGACTTGAGAAAAGGAGGTGAACTGTGTCCTCAACCTATGGGTTATTTGTGCAGTAGTGGAACCTGGATACGATCAGGATACCACAACTTCAAAAAATATCATCAGTTGGATTCGATCCTCTAACAAATTTCCAAAGAATGGCACTGGCTATGGGGGAATCAAGGTCCCATATTTTTTCTAGAGGGTTAGAGTGCCCCTGTTCCCAGCCCAAAAGGATCTTCTTAGCCATCTACATAGTGAAACTACCTCTATGGTCAGGATACCATATCAGTTTGTCACTGTATATGAGATAATAACATCCACTTCTTTCATAAGAGGTATGCCTTGGTCATCTACAATCTGCCGAAGTGACATTCAATCCCAACCCACTCCGTCTATCCAGAAGTCCTTTACAAGAAAATCATGGTTCCAGTCACTGTTGAGGATAGCTGAATCTGCCAACCGGCGGTCACACCACAAAGTGTCCCAAACAGAAATGTCTCATCTCCCAACAAGCCATCTGCAATGTGGATAGACCAAAGGAAACATGCTCCAAACCCTCTTCCAGAAAGGGTAGGCCACGACGCTGAGTTTGAGAAAGGGGGGTTAGATCCCTGACCTATCATACCATCTGCTCTTGTATTTGGCTTTACAGAATGAGGCCCATAATGAATCTCCCAGCAAGCTTTGGCGATAAAAGATTTGTTAAGCAGAGATATCTATTAAAGGCCTATCCCTCCAAGGTCAGTGGGAACCACTACTCTTTTCCAGCTCAACCTAGATTGCCATGATTGGTTGTCCCGATCAACCCAAAGAAATTGATACTTGATTGCTTCAATACGAGAAATAATCCCTGAAGGGATCCCAACTGCTGCTGCCATGTACAAAGTGGTGGAGGAGAGGACATGGATATGAGCATGTGTCAACCAGCAAATGAGAGAATCTTTGCCTTCCAAGAAGTGGTTTTAGCATTGATTTAGATATCAAGAACTCGAAGTCTGGTAATTTAGTCTTGCCAATTGATATTGGAACACCCAGTTAAGAGAAGGCTTGAGATGCCCCATCAATCCCTATTGCCACTGCAATGTCATTATCTAGAGATGTGTCATCGCTGCCCACAACATAGACCGATTTAGCTCGGTTAACCTGTTGTCCAGTGGCCCTTTCATAAGCTTTGAAGGCTGATCTCATGGTTTTAAGGGAAGTGTTATCAATGTTGAAAAACAAGATAATGTCATCTACATACGGTAGGATCGGGGGTGCCCTTCCAGCTCCTCTAGTGTGAAAGCAATAAATGTTCAAGTTCTCCGCTAGCTTGGTAATCCTTATGCACAACAACTCTTCAAAGATAACAAATAGAAAAAGGGAGACGACATTGCATTGCTTAAGGCCTCTCTTCATCACGAAGAAACCTTTAGTCTCCTCACCCAGTGTAACTCTGGCCCAGGAGGAAGTATAAAAGTTGAGGCACAAATCAATCATATCAGAAATGAACCCAAACTTCAACAAAAAAACATGAAGCATGTTCCAGGAGACCTGAGCATAAGCCTTCAACATGTCGAGTTTGACCATAACGTTTGGTGACAGATGTATCTGCTTAATATCATGCATCAGTTCTTAGACTAGACGTATATGGTTGGTGATGTATTTGCCCCTCACCAAAGCTCCTTATGGCTGGGAGACAATGGAAGACATGAAACGTGACATCCTATTATTCAAGATCCTTGCTAAAATCTGGAGAGCCACATTCTCTATGGAAATGGGCCTCAAATCTGATAACAAAGATTGAGGCACTTACTTCTTTGGGATAAGTACTATCTTGCAGCCTAGAAGGATCTGATGGCTCATTTGTCTTTTGAATAAGGAGTCGTCAAGCAGAAGGAAATCATGTCTGATGATGTCCCAAACCACGATGAAGAAGGATAACGTGAACCCATCTGGTCCCGGCATTGAGAATCTGTCTATATATGCCATCGTCTGTAGAACCTCTTCTGCCTCAAGTGTAGCCATCATAGTGAAGTTGTCATCCAAAGAGAGAATCTCTGGGATGTCTTGTAAGAAAGGGGCTAAAGCTTATGCATTTCTTTTTTACTCATACTCATACAAAGACTAAAAGTGGGATGTTGTTGTAGATGCCATGGCCATCAGATTTGTCAACATGCTGCCTTCTGGTAAGAATAGTCTTTGAATAGATATTTTCTTTCTTCTGGACTTGACAACAGGATGGAAAAACTTGGTATTACACTCTCCTTCCTGGAGCCAATGGCTACGTGCCTTATCCCTCCAAATTGATTCCTCAATCAAGAATATTCTGCAGCTCCACCTCTGCTAAGAGAAGACTAGCCTCATTCCTTGCTATCACGTACTCATCAAAAGCCATCTGTGTGGTGTAAATCACATATTCAATGTCCTTCTTTTGGTTGATATCACTGAAAACAATTTTGTTCCATCTGAGCAGGGCTATACTCACTTTCTTAAGTTTCTGATAGAAAATATAAGATGAATTCCCCTACCACCTCCTCCTCCCATTCTCCATGAAAGATAGCAAGACACTCCGGGTGCTCGAGCCATGTTGAAAGGAAGGAGAAAGGGGTAGGTAGGCACGAGTGTGCAGAACCACTAGGAATCACAAGGAGTGGACAATGATCTAAAACTCTAAACCAAGTGAGGTGGATGGTTCGGGTCATCAAGAAACTCAAAATCTAGAAGCTATTAACAAGGGCTTAGTCCAATCTCTCCCAAACTGTCAGCATCAGAAGTTGCTTATTAACCCAAGTGAATTGGCTCCCACCAAAGGGGACTTCCTGAAGGAAATTCAGTCTAGGGTGGTGAAGGAATCACGCGGGCCTACTTTGGGGGCATCCCGAGTCACATGAAAAGGGCTAATAGAGGGATAGACAAATCCATCCCTACCTCTGTGAGGTTGAAGTCCAACACTGTGATCGGCCCACGGGCAACCATCTGGAGATGTATCATGAATCTAAGATTCCCATACGTGAGGGATATGAATTGTGGTACATCCTCACTGAATGCTTTGACCATCACCAGAATCCCTAAGACATGATTGGCGCTCCTTTGCCACTCAGAAATGAGCATCGAGTTGCCAAAGGGTTTAATCATGGCCGCAACAGACGCATCATCCCTACAAACAATCAGGACATCCATGAGACAAAACCAAAAGGTTTATTTGCGGTAGAAATTATCCCATGTTTCCTTCGATCTCAGTTTCAGCACTGTTCCTGGGATGTCCGGTGGACCTGGATGCAAAGCATCTAAAGCCTCCTCCACGCAGTGAAAAAACACCACTACTTTCCTTGAGTAGAACCTATAGATATCAATTGATTTAGGCCAAAATTACTTCAGTGTGGGTTTGAGGTCACTAAAATAATACATGTCAAACACCACCATTTTACTAGTAGATCAAACACAAAAGACTACCAAATTCTGGTAGACTGTAGGAGAATGGTTGTCAAATTCTAGTAATCTTCGGCTCGGTAGCCAAATCATTTTGTCTACCATACAATAGTAGATAAACACAAATTGGTAGGGAAATAATTAAACTCTAGCTCAACCTATATATAGACATAGACTACCATTTTAAGGTAGGCTAATCTGAATTACAAAGGGTAAACCAGTGAATATAATCAAACTTATAAAATTTCGGGCAATTTTTTTTAAAAAGATAGAATATATCTTAAGATGAAGTGCTATATTGAACCACACAAGTGATATCCACAGTTCAACAACAAATCAATACATATAAAATAGTATATTTTGAAACGACAAAACGTGGTATTCAAATTGAATCTTTTTTATATATAATAGTGTATTGTTTACAATGGAGCAAAGAATACAAAAAATACAATTATCTAAGCTCTACACAGTAGTGTTCCTAACAATGAATAGGAAAAAATACATATGTTTCTACACTTTAACCAGCGAACTCATTGCAAATTAACTAATACATCTGTGTCATGAAACAAGGCTGTTCAGCCTGTTTGCTCTCCAGGTTGCCATTCTCATTGCTTACAATCTCATGATTTTCTTTTAGTTTTAGTTGTATAAATGTTTGATGCAAAACAAGCTGCTTGAAGGATAGAATAGTGTCCAATCCATCGTGTTGGCTTTTGTCACCTAAAGAATATGTAGACAAAATCATATTAAAGTCAAACAAAGACAATAAAATATAATTTTTGTGGTTATCTTCTAAACAAAATGAATATCTTAATACAACATATATAGTCATTGGATAAAAAATCTCAAACATAAAAGTGAATATCTAAATATAGCATTAGGCTAAGAATAAAGAGATACTAGACATGTTCACAACATCAAGTTATAAGGGAATAATTAATCCCATCCTAAAGTTGCAATTTGTGCTCCATCTTCCTAATTGGAGTTTGAATGAACATTTGTCTTACCTAGTTGGGTGTCGACCGATCCTAAGTTTTCCCTTGACCGAGCCCAATCAGTACCAATATTAACAATTCAAAATTGAAGCAGTAAGGTCATTACCCTTACAATCTGTCAACTAGATGTAAAGCATCAAAGGAATAAGTATATTTTAATCTAGACCATGTGTAAATAAGAAACAAAAGCAATACAAGTTAGAGAACAAAGAGATATATATAGTTCAATACTTACTCTAGTGGATTTGGCGAGCCAATCCATACTTATGCACTTTTTGTTTTCCTTGGTCATAAAGATGTATATGCCACTATCATTTAGCAACTTGGTGATGACAAGGGTCTCCTATTTGATGAGAAAATGGTTATGGTCAACATTTATGTAAGTTTGAGAGTTCTAAGTAACACATTACAAAGTTTAGCACATGATATAGTATATATGTACATAGATTATACCCATTAAACATGTCTCACTATACTTTCTTTCATGTTTAGTACTCAAGCCATAGGGATCCTTCAATTGTACTTGATCTAATGTAGTGAAACATAAAAACATTTAGTTATGTAAAGTCACATGTTATTTTATGCTAACCCAAGCAAATGTTGTTGGGAATAAAGTAAAGTCAGAGGAAAGTAGAAATAAAAAATAAGGGTTAAACATTTTACATCTACAACAAAGTGTACATGTGACTATCATATTTCACTTAATCCTTATGATGTGCATGTGATAATGTTTTATTGATTTCTATATTATTACTTAAATAAGGAAAGATAACATAAACATCAAAAGAACTAGTACAAATTGGAATTTCACCTTTAGAAAGAGAGATAGTGGGTATAATGACCCTCTAGATGGCACAGTGGCAATGAGTATAGTACTACCAATGCCAAAGTGCGCACACGCATGCGCGTGCAAACACACACATGAATTGGACATCAAGCTATCTGTGTCTACTTTTGTGACACAGTCCCACACTAAGCTTCATGAAGTTAGCTTGGGGTAGAGTCTAACACACCGCTGTGATGCCAAACTATCTCCAAGGGGCAATCTCAATCCCATGTAAACTTAGCATCTCGTTTTATTCCTCAAGGTCAACCTTAGGAAACTAGATAATATTTGTCACTTCCCATAAGGTCTTTGCCACCTAGCTCCAAACAAATATGTTGGAGAAACTCATGCCTTCAAACTTATTAGCACACCTTTGGGTCCAAGTATTAGATTTAAGGACTGATTTGGGAGTGAACATATATATTTGAGTATTAAGGATCCATTTTGACACAAGAATTAAGGATCCAACCACATAACTACATGACATCACATTTAGGGCATATTAGAGCACTCAAGTAGGTCCTTAAATCATATGAGTTGTTAAAGGCAAATATAATAAAATACCTTAGTCAAGCTTAGAACTTAGCATTAACAAGATTACTGATTCCAAAGTCATGTGATTAAATGATAGCAAGAAAGGCTAAACTTTCAATCTTGATCGTGTTACATCCTCCATACACATATAGGAGTGACATTTAGGTCAAGATAGCCATTTAGGATGCATACAAACGATCCAAAGCATCAACAAATCCAAAAGTGAAGTAAATGTTTATTGATTTAGGGATACAATCATATCTTGGGACACAAGGAAAGAAAGTTGGGCATTTGGTAGCATTAATTATCTCAAAATCTTCAAAGTAAGTATTTTTAGAGAAAACGGAAGAATTACAAGCAGATTTGGGTTTCTAAACTAGTACCAATAGATATCTCTCGTCTAGAGGATCAAAAATCATATATTATATGCCCTATTTGGCCAAAGGATGGAAGAGTTATCATTTTCATAGTTTTACCTCAAAAATGAAGATTTTGGATTGTTGAGTCTTGATCTAGCAACTGAGGGTGGGCCAGTCAACCCAGATGGGTGCAAGGACCAGTGGCGCCTCCGAACCCCCTTAATCACTCACAACCTCTGTGCATCTCTCGCATGTGACTAGGAGCCGCTCCCCTACCATAACCCAAATGTGTGCCCATCAAGTGGGTCGGGCGCGATCAAACGACTATCAACCAGTCCAGAGAGAGGGATTGGGAATTGATCTGGAGCCTCAGCGCTAGGGTACTCAATATCAAATGGTCAAGGATGTTCTTTGTTGGGCTCCCTCTTGTGTGAACAGGGTCAGCTGAGGCAGCGGCGTAATTGGCAAGCTCGCCAAGCTCAGCTGATGTGGGGGTTGGAGACCTCGGACGAGCCGGAGAAGTGGTCATCCACTCTCATCGTGCCTCTGCAAAGCCGCATCCTCGACGAGATCATGGCTGCACAGCGTGAGGGTACGAGGTGGCTGGGGGGATGGAAGGCGGTGCCAGCCGCAAGGACGAAGAAGAAAGGGTCAACGAATATTGAGTGTCGCCAGGGCATGAATTGCTCTCAGCTATCAGTTATGCATTGAATCATATTCATTTATAAAATTGAAGGTAACACCAGAATATTGAGTGAAGTAGGATTTAGAATTGCATAATGGAGAAGAGAGAAAGACTCAGTCTATCACACAATCATGGTTGGATAATGTAAGGTGTCAAGTTCTTGTTTTGGTTTGTTTATTTTTGTATAAATTATTAATATCTGTAAGCATTCCTTTGTGACACAAAATAAAAAATATTATTCATTCGACGTTATAAAAAATGTAAGCAAATTTATTAAAATCATTCAAGGTAAGATTAGTTGCTGAAACCAACTCTGGGTTTGGACATTGAGCTTGTCATCAACAATTATATAATGGTTGACCTTCAAGATTTTGACATATCCATTTGTTATCATACATTAAAACACATTCAAGAAATGGAAAGAAGAAGATCAATCGGAACGATTAACAAATGTTTAGGCATAGTAAAATATAAGTATATAATGAACGACTCTCCATATTGCCATGAGATTTCATTATATGAGTATGATTTTTTCATAATGAAAGGAGTTTTATAAAAACGTTTGGAATATGTTGCAACAAGCCTTGAGATTCCAAGTAACTTGTTCTTGGTTATTTGGGTGTGAAAAAATACTACACATTTAATATTTCCCTTAAAATCTGAGAATTTTGACGTAATATATAAATTAGCATTCATCATATACAATTTTTGAAACATTGAGCCAACGAACATCAAAGGAGAAATTACAATGAATTTGTTTTCTTTGCTATATGAAGTCATGGAGAATTCTATTATTACTTTTATGGACGACATTCCAGCTCTAATTTCAAGAATTAACATCAAAGGAGAAATTACATTGCATACAATAGAAGATGAATGTACTTACCCGAAGAGTTGGAAAACAAAAAAGGAAGTTTCCACAGAAATTGTATAGTGGCATGTATGTGGTCCTCTTGTATTTTCACTATCCATGGACCAAAAGCAATGCACCAAGAATCGAACAACCCCATGACAAATTTAGAAACCATGTAATCCTACATCCATCCTGCTCACTTGTGTCAATCCCAACATTGATCCTTTTGATTATCAAAAGTTAATTGCACTGTGACTCCTAATATTTGTAAACAAAAACAGGGATCATCGTAAGCATTGGAAATGTAGCATATCAATATCCAATAGCAAGTACCTTCTGATGTCCTGTCTGTTTAAGGGTCAGGATCTTAGCCTTTTAAAATGGGGAAATTGGACAGCCGAAAGGAACATTCTATGCAGTTCCCAATTTATAAAACTCAGACAGACACAACATACAAAGATGAGATCGACATAAGATAGATGAGGCGCGAAGAAGCTGCTAGAAAAGAGTATCATTTCGTACCTCCTTTTCCAAATCATTGATGTGGATGAGGCAGGTTCCACCTATAATCAAAAGTAAATAGAACCTCTTACCTTGCCCTGAACCTCCTTGAACAACATCACATTGACACCATTGCTTCTATCAAACACCTTATGCAAAAATCATCTTTAAGAGTATCCAATGGAGATAGCAATCATGAGTTTGTCCCAAGTAAACGCAGACCTTCGTACCCATGATTATAGGAGATTCAATCGCATCTGGAATACCCTGCAGTTTTCCCTGGATTCCTCTTGCACCAAAAGGATGACGAGTAGATGACTCAGTCATTCAATAAACTGAAGAAGAAAAATGGGACAGAGCGTTTACCTGTAGGCTGTAGGGGCGACGATGCACCGAAGATCTTTACGGCGGGGTCAGCCTCTGCTACTGGTGCCTATACTATTGGCCGTATTTGATGGGGTTACACAACTGAGGGTGGTAGCTACCTAGAGTGACATGGCAGTAAGAAAACCTCAAACAGGCCTGGTAGAGAATATGTGCAAATCAGGCCTTTTTAGAAATGGTAGTCTATCAATTACAAACAATGTTAGTTAATACTAACAGCGGTAGGCAAAGCGGGTTTTCGCTCTAGTGGGTCCTCCCACGTAGACCTCTCCTGCCAAGATACTTTATTTGTAAGAAGCTTAATTATAATATGACAATGAAGATTATTGGTTTACATTTTGCAAAAAAATAGTCTTGATATGTAAACACCACTTGAGTGTAATGTGTGATATATACAGTCGAGTGTATTCTAGCCTGACTCACTCACTCACTCTCTCTCTCTCTCTCTCTCTCTCTCTCTATATATATATATATATATATATATATATATATAGAGAGAGAGAGAGAGAGAGAGTCAGGCTAGAATACACTCGAGTGTACAGATCACACGAATACACTCAAGTGTGTTTGCATATCAAGATTATTTTTTACAAAATGTAAACCATTGATCTTCACCATTATATTATAACTAGGCTACATACAAATTTTGAGCCCATTTGAATGAGTGTAAGCCACTCATCCAAGGGCAATAAAATTGACGCACGAAACTAATTTGAAATGCATAATTTTTGCGGTCTTTATAACATGACCTATAAATGTCCAAATGTGCTCAAATTTTGCATATGAGCTGTTCACAAGATGTTTAAGAACATCAATGGATTAAATTTTTGATAAAAAATATTGCATCATGAAAAACTACTTGAGTGTATTCTTCTCCGAATACACTCGAGTGTATTCTAGCCTATCTCTCTCTCTCTCTCTCTCTCTCTCTCTCTATATATATATATATATATATATATATATATATATATATATATATATATATATAACATGATAGTTGTATATGAAATACTTGACTGTTAAAATGTGAGGAAAACTCATGATGAAGTATAATAAAACCCAATGCATGGTAAATTTTAGTATGAGTCTTGCAATGCTTACAACAAGTGACAAATTCAAATAAGTGAATATATCAATGTATGGAATAGTAGGGTTGCATGAAAGGATTTTAAAATTAGTCAAATGGTCATTTAGGAAAGAAAAAATAAAGTCAACAAAACTTGCTTGGGTCTTTGACCTATGGCCGGGTCACTGGGTCGACGGTTGAACCGGATGGTTCACCGGGTCAACTCTGGATATTGATCAAAAATGAGTTTTAGCCCCACTTGATCCGCAAAACTTGCGGACTGGAGGTCTAACCGGCTCAACCGGCCGAGTCGAGTCAGTTTTCAAAACTATGATATATATTTGAATTTATTCAATACTTGTGTAGGCAACTAAGTAAACTACATGTCTCCTATGTTTTGCAGATTGTTTAGCGCCCGATAATCTCTCCGTCCCAACATTGCACTTTTTTTCCCTTTGCGACAGAGTCATTGCGGTGGTGACGTTGGTGTCCGGTATCCACCTGATTCCTTGGTTAGCATCCAGCCGGAGGAAGAGTGTATAACGTCTGCCAAAACTGGAGTCTGATCTCAGTTACTACGGTGCTAAACCAAGCAACATGTTTGACGATAGCATATTTGTCCTCTTCTATGGAAGAGAACCCCTTGAACAGCAACACTGTGACTTGTGTGCACTGGATCAAGCCGTGGAGCAAACCATCAATACAGGAGTGCTACAAGGGCCTCCACCACTTACACTTGGTCCAAGACCTTCCTGGGCCACAACCTCTCTATCTTTATTGATCATATCAATAACCACATTTGATGATGACAATTTGGCACCACGGGCATTCTATAACGTCCCCATATTTTCACCTTCTCAAATCCCATGGAGATGAGAAGACAAAATCTGAAAACGTTAAGTAATTATATCAAAGTGTGTTACAGAAGTAATATGTGCATACATGAACATTTGAATTTGATGCATACACCATAACATTCTCACATTCAACATGTATATTAATTACAACATGAACTATTACAAATTACATTTACACATTAAATATAAAATTTTACACAAGTCTAAACATGTATGCTAACTAGGATCTTAACACAATAGGTAAACCTGAACAACTGCTCACTCCCATCTTTTCCACCCATGCTATCTCTGAACCTAAAACATATGTGAGACAATGAATCAACACACAAGGTGTCGAGTACATGGGTAGAAAGATACATATATTTATGGTTTTCATAATTTGAAAAGATTTGCAGAAAGAAAGGAAGAAAATCATAGAAAATATTTCTTCATTAAGCGAAATACGCCAATTTTATTCATTTTCTATATGAATTGTATTACTAAGGTGGACTATTACAAAAACATATATATTGGGCCCATCCCCGTATAACGAGTACTCTAGGGAAACTCCACGTACACCGTGTGCTCTAGGGAGGTGTACTAGTCAACATTAATCCATTCCCTTATAAGGGGGATAATGAACAACTTAAATAACTACAAAACATCTACTCATAATTTATGTTTTTAAGTGACAAAACAACGAGTACTACATAGCAATACAACATCTAATATTTGCAAATAGAAGAGAGCATACATACATATCATGATTTCAAGCAAGAAAACCATAGTCATATACTTAAATAAAAACCCACGTACCTGAGTTCAGAGATTCTTATCCTATCATTGATCATCAGAATCTGGTCATCACCTAATTAATAATAATTAATCATCATTAATAAATATTCATTATATTATAGGTATTTTAGGTCCAAATTAGGGTTTAGGTCAAATCTAAGGTTCAAAATGACCTAAACTTGTCTGTGATGTTTTTCTACTGATCAAGAGGTCACTTTAGAGGTCTGGTCCAATTTTCATATTTTTTCTGATGATTGGTCTATTTTCTAGAATTAATATGAGGTTTAAAGTATCTAAATTATGTATTAATGCAAAAGAGATAATATTCTGAAATTGTAACTTGATCTGAGTTCATATTTGGTCTCTAAATGACATTAGGGCTCATACAGAATCTTTTTATATTTAATTTCCATGATATGCCAACTATACCAATAATATATTCTCAAAAAGAAGTATTATCATCTAAATAAAATATCATCAGTAGTTGTTCTTTAAAAGCCTGCTCTAAGGGTCCAATAATGTAGATGATATTTTTCTGAATCTAGGGATATTTTTGGGGCATTTATTGGTCAAGGGAGATATTTTCTACAGATTTTCTAAGGAAAAGCTATTTTTCAAAAATATACAATGATTTACCTTCCCATTGCTTGAGATGACGGCCGTTGATTGGCTACTGCTGCCTGACTAAGCTCCTGAGTTTAGACTCCTGGTTGGTTCGGTTTATGGTCAGACCGGCCGGTTTATTTGATAAATTGGATTAGTTCAGACTTGGGGACTCGGCCTCCCAACCTTGCACGCGATCTGGAGTTCATGCTCCTATGATGCGTGACTGCCGCTGTAAAGGAGGATCCCCGGAGAGGGGTTGATTGCTGATCGCTCCTCATATTATGGTTACGATCTCCATCTCCATGACCTAGTATGCCCCAGAACTTCAGCCACACACCTTTCACGACGCCGACTTCCCCATCTCCTTCTGGTGCTCCCTATAGGTTGCCATTATCTCTGTGGAGGCTCCATGATTCCTTCTCGAGCCATCTACAACTCCAAGTTCCACCTAATTGCCACCGCACCTGGGTCTGTCGGTGCTCTGTGGTTGGGCGCCGCCATGAGCAGGGCAGCTGGCAAGGATCCATAACATCTCTCTCTCTCTATGACATTCTCATCCTAGTGCGATTATCTTCTCCACTGGGTCGATCCCAAATCTCCAGCGCTGTCTTGGCTGCTGATTCCAGTGAGCAATGCAGGCACTACCAAAGTCTTTCGAGCTACCCTTGTGTCCTTCGACCTCCTTGCACACAACCCCTGCCGACGTGGAGTTTCCTTCTCTATCAGCAACTGAACCTGTGGCTGCCGATCTAGTGACCTACTGCTCCAGTAGTCATGTACGCCGTCATCATGGAGCCTTCATGTTTTCTCATGATCTCTAGATGCTACTACTAGACATGGATCTGTGTCCTTTCCTCTATTCGCCATTGAAGTGCCGCCACACAAGAAGGAAGCAACGAGAGCTCCTCATGCCTCAAAGTTCCCAGTACTACGATAAGGGATCTCTGGGATTCCTCAAAAAGCTCTGTCTATGCACTACCAACCTGATCGCATCCTCAAATCCATCTGAGAAGGCCCCCCCTTCCACGTTGCCCAACCATGGCGGCTCCTTCCTCAACCTCCAGAATTTCCTCTGTTTCACCCTACTACACCTTCCCTTCGACTCGCCTTTGTGAAGATTGGGTTCAGGGCTAGGGGAATCTCTGCAGAGCCAACCGACCCCCATCAATTGCTGCTTCATTCCATCGCAATACCTCCCATCCCCCTGGAACCACCTCCTGACCATCTCTGTTTCCTATACTATCAGGCATCCTCAACCATCGCCAACACCTACAGGTTGTAGTGGAGAGGGAGAGAGATATGACTCCCATTGTTGCCTTCATACCCCTAGGAACCCCATCAGAGGGAGTTATTGGGATCCTTGAATTGTGGTGGATTCAACAGATGAGGTTAATGCCCCCAAACTTCTTGCTACTGACTCCTTCCACGATTCCTAGGGAAAGTGGCCACATACTCTTGACCTTTCAGAGTTGGGTGATGATGAGGTCTTCATCAAGTTTCCTACTAGCAGGCAGGATCATGCCAAGCTTCCTATTGATCACCCTCACGTAACTAAAGTCACACTTCCCCAGCTTGGGTGGGCTACGTGACACATAACATGTTCATCAACCTATAGTTCTCAATCTCCTTAATAAAAAAGATTCAAGTATCCTAAATTTTGGATAAATTTGCATAGGAACCTCAATATCGCTTTGTAGAAACATCTAAACATCTTGAAATTTTAGATATACGCTCATAGTATCCTAATATAGATTCTATCAAAATTTTGAGATACACGATCCAATTTTTGGTCATTGAGATAATTTCTTTGATCAACCTTATAAATACATTTATAAACCTTGACTTCATAAACATCCAAATTGACTAACAAGGTACCTATCATAATATAACCCAAATAGCATCATCATCAATCATATCTCTAATCACAAGTTTAGGTAAATTGAATTCAAATATTGAATAAATCACTTCATTCTAAGATTGGTCGTCTTATGAATAACAATGAACCTCAAGTGTTATCTTTGGTTATTGGACCCTAAAATCACGGTTATTACACATTTGCCCACAAAGCTTCTCTAGTGGTAGAGAATACTAGCATTGGCATTGGGATTTTTGTTACGGTATCCATTCAACGCCTGTACATAAGCCTCCCTTGCTGACTTGTCTAGTCGGTCTCCTTCCCTATCTACACCAACAGGCATAGATTCTCCACCAATGCGGGAATCACACACACACACACACACACACACACACAGATATATATATATATATATATATATATATATATATATATATATATATATATATATATAGAGAGAGAGAGAGAGAGAGAGTCAGGCTAGAATACACTCGAGTATATTTAGAGCAGAATACACTCCAAGTAGTTTTTCATGATGCAACATTTTTTTTCAAAAATCTAATCCGTTAATCTTCTTAAACAACTTGTGAATAGCTCATATATAAAATTTGAGCCCGTTTGGACATTTATAGCTCATGTTATGAAGACCACAAAAATTATGCATTTCATATTAGTTTCGTGCGTCAATTTTGTTGTCCTCAGATGAGTGACTTATACTCATCCAAATGGGATCAAAATTTGTATGTAGCCTAATTATAGTATGACAATAAAGATCATTGGCTAACATTTTGCAAAAAAATAGTCTTGATATGAAAACACCACTTGAGTGTAGCGTGTGATCTGTACACTCGAGTGTATCCTAGCCTGACTCTCTCTCTATATACACACACACACATACACACATATATATATATATGTATTATATATATATATATGTGTGTGTGTGTGTATGTATGTGTGTGTGTAGAGAGAGAGAGTTGAGTGCTAAGTTCATATCAAATCATATAGGCAGAGGCAGTTTACCCATATAGAATCTAGTTAGATTTAGAAGTCTCTAGAGTCACGTCCACCTTCTGATATATAAAGGAGTGGGGTTCTCTTGTATCTATCACAGTGTCAAACACACGGTCAATATATCATCTGTTACAACCCCAATTTTTGGCTACTTTTGGTGAGAAATGTAATTTCTCCTATTAAATATATTTGAACAAATAATGATATAATTTGTTTTGAATAAAAGGTTTTCATTTACAATAGCCTTGTTGGTTGTTTTGTGGGCCTTATGGGCTATTGGGCCCAATAACAAGGAAAAGGAAATTCAATTAGTAAATGAATAATTAAGAAATAGAGAAAAGAAGGAGGTAGAAGCATCTAGAAGGCAAAGGAATATTCCTAAAGGGGGATTTCGTGCCTCTTGGGTTCCTTGGATTCCAAGGAGTCCAAATTGCAAAGATAATGCAACAAGAAAGAGAAAAGATTAATTAGATATTGCTTTATTTACAAGAAATGTGAGATAATGATAATATTACAAGAAATATGTGAAAATATGGATAATGGATCCATCTTGGAAAAGATTTCATTTTTACATGGTTTCTAATAGAAAAAGGAATCACAATTAAGAAAATAAAGTATTATGAGAAAGAAATTGTGCTTAAATGACTTTTATTAAACATTTACTTGCATGTGAAGAAACCACATCTTTCCTTTTGAGTTTAAGGCTCAAAATTGGAATAAAGGAAGATAATGCAAATCTAAAGATTTCCCTAAAATTTGGTTGAAAAACAATGCATGGATTCCAAATTATGCAATTTACAAAATATCCTAAAGTGTGGACATTAATGGCATAATGATCATGTGTCACGATTTATCTGGGAATAAATCCCAATTTTCATTTTTGGGTTCTTATCTGTGATCGTTGGATCTATGATCCATAGCCTGGGATGAATCCCGGTCTCATGAGGATCTGGCATAATTGAGTAGAGACTGTGAATATTTGATCAGAGATTTCGCGAGTTAGAAGACATATGTGAATATGTGAAGGAGTCCATCTCCTTCAGGAGCTTGCTACGAACCCAACTACCCTAAGGTTGGTGGGGTTTCGTTGTGAAACAGGGAAGTCCCCAATTCACCGAGGACTTGATGGCCACCCTATATATAGGGTAGACCGCACCACAATGCGAGCAAACCTAAAGTTTACCCTCTCATGACTGTGGCGGAACGACAAACATCTTCGTGCATTCAATTTGATCGAACGACGTGTTCTTGCCCCCTGTCTAGCAGCAGTTCTCGTCGGAGCACCGATAGAGCGTTGGCGATGAAGCACTAGTGAGAATGAGGAATTGAGGGCAGCTATGATTTCGGGAGAGCCAGGCGACACTCGATCCAGTTGGCTTGATTGCAGGAAGAAGATAGCCCAAAGTCAACTTTGGAGTTGACTCTACAGGGCTACTTGCGAGCCAGTCTGAGGAAGAAGATGACCAAGGGGTAAATGACCCCTTTGCCCTCACGCATGCATTAGCCAGGTAAGGGCATAACTATCTTTTCCTTCTTTTCAATCGTGGGTGGGGCGCACAATCAGGGATCATTGGATCCATCCGGGACCAGCGGATCATCAATCAAATGGCCCACATTTTTCTAAAAGTAATAGATAATTTAGAAAAGTAATTTTCTTTACAAAAATCATAACTTTTGCTAGGAAGCTCTGATTAGAAAAAGTTATACATGAAAGTTTCTTAGAAAAATATGAGGAACACAAAAAAAAATTGGTTTGAGAACCTGAATCTATTCCTATTTGCAAAAGTGTGTTAATCTAATGAAAAGTTCTTATGTATTAGATTAAGAAACCCTAATCAAGCATATTGGTTAAGTTCATGTTGCTTAGTTGATAAAATTGAGTAATTGCAACCTATTGAATAGTTAATGACGAACTTGAACCTGATCTAGATGTTTCTTGCATGATTTGGGTTTTTTTACCTCAAATAAGAATGATTAAACACTTAGAAACCCTAATTGAGTATAAATGATGAATCTTTAAGGTTTAATAGGTTAATTTGTGAAGTAATAACATGTTGAATATTAAAGTCGAACTTCAATCTGTAATTTAGGGTTCCATGTATATAAATGAGCTTTAATGGGCCTTGAAACCCTAATGTTAGTAATTGTGACTCTTAATGACTTTAATTGTTCAAATTCATGAATAAGATGAGATACATTAGTCCTAAGCTATTTCGAGTATAAGAGTTCCTAATTTTGGATAAATACCCTTAATAAGGTAATTAGGGTTTTCTAATGGATAAAGGTGGAATTAATGATAAATGGAGTTCATATGTGAATTAGATCATAATGAACTATGAGTTGTTAATCCGGAAGGAACCAAAGATGATAATTAGGCCTGATGATCTTGTCATGAATTTGGTAGTTTTAATGTAAAAGAGCATAATGGACTTAGTTGATGATTAATTATGCCTTTAATCTGAAATTAAGGTTATATGTTGTTAAAAGGTAACCTTAATATCTTTCGTGAAAAATAGATGAGATAATTAGGGTTTGTGAGTAATTGTATAAAATTAGGGCTTAAAAGAGTAAAAATGAAGAGGAACCCTAATTGCAATAGAAACCCTAAAAGTGGACAAGAAACCCTAGGAAGCGAGCTAGGTTTAATAGATCTTGATGGCATGATCAATGATAGGAATATGTATGCATATTTCAGGATCTCTTTGTGTGCTTGCTTGCCTATTGGATTTCTTGCAGTGATTGGATTAATTCTATCTCAAGTCAACCTGAAAGGTATGTGGTTAATTATGGTTAATCACATTAGTTTCCTAAAGAGTTTCCCGGATGATTCATCGCATTAAATGCAACTTATCAGTTTGGATGTTCATACTTGCAAATCATAAAGTCACTATGATTATCACAATAATAGTATTAGTGTGTATTCTCACACCTACATGCCACCCTGATGGATGATGCCAAAGGTCAAACCCAGGAGGGAAGACCAATGGGCACCATGAGTGGTGACCCCAAACACCAAGCTCGGGATTGAGAAGGTGATCTTTATAGAATGACTAATGGGCACTATGAGAGGTGACCCCAGGCACCAAGCTCGAGATTGAGAAGGTGGCCTTAAGTCATTGGCAAAAGAGAAACCCTAAGGAGGGTATGTCAGGGTTAGGGCAAAAGTGGTGGAGAATGTCACATTGAAAATGTAAATTGGTTTGTTAATTAACTTGATTGTAATATTTAGATTGTTAGCCATATTTGTGAAATTTTGGTTGTCCCCACATACCGTCATATTTCGATATACTGACCGACATTTTGTTTGTCGGCGTTTTAGGTGCAAGATTGAAAAGGACAAATAGTAAAGTGGCATATGTGGAATTAAATAAGAATTAAAGTACAAAGGAGGATTAGTTAGAATAGACTCCAGATGTGGATAGCAGTAGATATCCAAGTTTTTGAAAAAGGTATACAACATTTTATTTTATACCAGATTTTAGTTTAGTTTGGTAGAATTTCATAATAATTACTGATTAATTGTTGAACCTTTGATCTTGTTAATTGGGATAATGGATCTGACCTCTTGGTCTCCCTTAATTGGGGGTTACTGGGAAGTGGGGTCATTACATTTGGTATCAGAGCACTGATTCCTCATTTAATCTTTAGTCATTATTAAATTGTACAAACTCTATAGAACCCACGGGAGTTATTAGAGGATTTTCCGAAAGACAGAGGTGTCTAGAAAAGGATCACGTCTGGGGGCTGGCAAGATTTTCCTCTACACTACTAGTCGCAATACGAGGACTCCCATATTAGTGTGACTGCCTGGCCGATGTCTCAGGATCTAACTCGAAATTAGATACCTTTAGGACTCTCACATCTTGTTCATCCCTTCTCAACTCAAATGTTGTTAAGGATTATAAGGATTAGGGTTTTCTCTCTTTTCCTCACCCTCTTGAGATATGAGTAAAGTTGATAAGGTTTAAGGAATCATCCACCAAATTAATGAAAAGCATGTAAATAAGATGTCATGGACATAATCTTAATAGCTTAAGCGTAAACTAAAGAATAGTTGCATGCTTAGGTCATATGACATGAGTTGTCATGCCCTTAGGAGAGACTTGAGGATATACCTTCTTGTCGGGAGGATGAGTAGAGAGATTTAATCTTGGAGGTAGAGACCTCCATTATAGGTAGAGACCTAGCACATCCTCTGAGGATGATGGTAACCCTAACCCTAAGTGAAGATTAGAGAGAGAGATGACATGATGAGCTAGATGTCATGGTAGATCATGTGTGTAAGTGGACATGCTTTTATTTTGGATGCTCATGACGTTTTGAGCCATGTGAGGTTGGATGACCTAGTGCCTTGGCGACCCAACCCTAGGAAGGGTCGTGCATGTTAGAGTGAAGGATAGATCCTATAGAAACCCTATGGGCTTATGTAAGTAGGGCATAGCATGCACCCAGAGTACATCAGTAGTACGGCAGTAAGGTTGAAACCCTAGCCAGGAGAGTATGATGGATAGCTTATGAGATAAGCAAGAAGAGTTTTGGATAATCTTGAGCAAACATAAGTTGAACAGAGGCTTCACCCATGTAGGGGTATGCTTGTGAGCTTGATGCACCTTCACAGAGAAAGAACCTCTAGTAGTAAGGTTGTTTGTAGGGTTAGCTCTAGAGAGAGAGAGAGAGCAGGGCCCAAGCAAGAAGGTTGGAAGCTTAGACTCTGAGATATGAGGAACAGTGGGGAGTTGAGGATGATTCAACCTAAGTGGATGGTTGCGGTTGCCTCATGCATGATCCATGGATGTTGATGGTATCTTGGTTGCCTTTAGAGGAACCAAACCCTAGAGAGAGGATGAAACTATAGGTACCTATGTGCCTATGGTATAGGTGTTTACCTTCTGAGATGGGAAGAAGCGTTCCTTAGACCTTGAAGAGGTTTAGTAACAAGTTGTGAGGCCTTACACCTAGTTGGTTGTCCTTGAGAAGGACTCCACTCTGAAGTGTTGCTCGAGTAGAAGGATGACAGGAAGTGCATGTCATACCTTGTACGTGCTTGGTTCGTGGTTAAAAGGTTGAGCATGCAATTGGACATCCGAAAGGTGAACCTAGGGTTCTTAGACCTAAGAGGGGAAGTGGTGTACCTGATGCTCATGATGAGAATTGAGTTTCTATAGATTTGAGCATGGTACTCGTCATGTTTAGAGGAAAGGGAAACCCCTTAAGTTTAAGGTATGTTTGGTGAACCCCTCACAGCTAAGTTAGTGACATGGGAAGGTATGTTCTTAGTCCAATGTTGAGGAATGAGAACAAGTATGACCTAGCATGGTTTAGTAGGTGGTCTGCTTGTGCCTTAGTATCTTTCAAGGGTTAAGCTTGCTCATGTGGATCTAAACCCTAGACATATGCACATTTGTGACCCTTGTTGTCAAGGTGTAGTTTCCTCCGATCCTGGGAGAGGGACCCTTTTATAGGGTGTATACCAGTTTTGTTGGTTCTGAGGTAACCTAAAGAGGTCTCAATAGGATCTTGAGAAGCTAAGTGAAAAGTACATAGTAAGAGAATGAACATGTAGACCCATATATAACCATTTCTAAGTGCACGTGGGTGTGTTACCATGGAGGTAACCAGTATGGGGCATGACCAAGGTAAGCAGGTTGCCATGACCCCTATGAAAGGATGAAAGTCAGCCCAAGAGTGCAGAGAGAGATGATGGAAACTTGGATAAGGTTCTAAGTTGTACTGGCTAAATGGACATCATCAAAATCCCTTTGTTTTGAAAATGACAAACATTTCATTCTTGTGGATCTAACGTGCTACTTGAGTGTTGCAGGAACAAGGTGGATGACAAACCTTTGGAAGATCTATATGCTCAAAATGATTTAATTTCATGATTGTAATCAAATGTAAAAACATGTGCAAGTATATAATGTACAAGTACTTAGATATCATGTAAATCAAGCGTTTAGATCTTCCCTAGACATTCACAACACTTAGATAGGTCATCCCCTATAATAGTATCACAACTGCACACTCATACACACACTTAGTATTCATCTAGAACCACCAAAACAGATACATTCTCGGTCAAAATATTTGTCGACCGAGACACACTCGGTCGAACATCTTCTCGACCGAGAGTCTCCCGAGTTAATCCTTCTAAAAGGTTCTATACCCGTTAGACCTAGCAAACAAGGTAGTTGGGAGTTGGAATCGAATGTTATATACACTTGCTCCAGACTGTCCTTCGGTCGATGAAGTCCTTGACCGACTGACTCTCAGTCGACAAACTTCTCGACCGAGAAGAACTCTGTCTGCACTTTTCAGAATTAATAAACTAGTCATTGCTAAAGCAATTAGTGGATACCTAACGTCTAGTTAAGCACTAAGAACCCCCTAGAAAGTGTCTAGAACGTCCTTAAGCATTCATAGGCCATTCCTATAAATAGGACATGTCCTAGGACACCCAAAACACACTTGTGCAATACTTGAACATACATACTTGCAATTGAGCAACTTCTACACTTGCTAATCTTTCCCATAGCTACAATCTCATGTCCTATAGGCTAGAATCTCCTTTCCACCATACCTACACTTTCACACACATTGGTTAGGAGATCAAAACGCTTGATATAGGAAATCAAACCTTGTGCTACAACGGTAATTGTAATTTCCATTTTCCCTTCTTGTTCCTTTTTATTACTTGTACTCTCCTTGCTACTCCTAGGGTTGGAGACTGTGGATTGGAGAGGGTGCTATCTTCTCAGGTGGAGAAGGGTCTTCTCGAAGGAGAAGGTGGACTTTGGACTATTTCTAGAAGGTCTCAACGGGAAGCTACTTCAAGGAGGAAGGATACTTCAAGAGGGAGCTTGAAGCTACTTCAAGTGAAGGTTGCTTCAAAGTTGGTGAGACGACTTCGGGGTGAAGTTTGTCCAAAGGGTTTGGGAAGGTAGTTGTATTTTATGTAACATCCTTGTGAGGTAATAAAATATAGGTGCTTTCAAAATCCCAATTGGAAACAATTGGGTAGTGGACTGACTCCCTTAGTATTTGCTAAGGGTGGAACCACTCTAAACCATGTGTCCCCTTATCTAATCTTTTGTGGTTGATTGTTTGAGTTGAATTATTGTTAAAATATTTATAAAATCTTATTCACCCCCTCTAGTGGTTTTCCAATTGGTATCAGAGCAGACTTCACGGAGCTCTAATCGAGTCTTGAAGAATGGAGGGTGGTGGTGTCTACAACTGCAAGCAAAGGAGAAGCTTGGACCAATCTTCAACAAGTTGTAATTGGTGCTTAGAAATAAAACACACAACACCTAGTTGTCCATGGAGGTTAAAGAAGGAAGATGTGCATAAAGAATGGCTTATTGGTACAACAAGTGAAGAAGAAGAAGAAGAGGTAAGCCATTTTTATTTATCTAAAGAAGAGTTAATTGCTAGCCTTCAAGGGACACATGATAAGTATATTGAGTGCACAAAGAAATTAAATAAATCTAATAAAGCAAATGATGAGTTACATGCTAAACTTCTTGCTCTCACATCTGAAAATGAAGATCTGTATGCTAAATTAAATGATCTTGGATTTGAAAAGGATAGTATTATTTCTTAAAATAGTATTTTTGAAATCATTTCTAAGTGATTGTAATGGGAAGATTTTTACTCTAGAAACAAATTATGATATTCTTTCTCTAGAAAAGGTTGGACTGTTTGCAAAGTTAAATGATTTTCAAACTCAACCTATCCTATGCACTCATCTAGATTATGATACTATCGTGAAAGAAAGAGATTCTTTATTATCTAATCTAGATCAAGCAAAGTTAGATATCAAAAAGAGAATGGATGAGATTGCTAAGTTAAAACTAGAAGTTAGTAGATTAAGAAATAATGATGTTCTTGATAAGATCTTAAATGATTCTCATGGTCAAATTGGAAGGTGAGGACTAGGTTACAAGCCTAAAGGAAAATCCTATCAAAAACCTAGTGGGGGAAGGAAACAAGTGCCAAAGACTCAATCTATGTATGTACCTAAAGGCAAGTATACATATGTACCCAAGAACAATCTAGATCAAACTCATAAAAAGAGAAATGAGACTGATTCTATATGTTGCCATTATTGTTTGTGTCTTGGACATTATTCCTTCTCATGTACTTACAAGAAAAAGGATGTTGAGTTGGTATGGGTTCCAAAACCCCCCAAACTAAATAAATTAAATTAAGTTGAGATATGACCAAAGACTCTAAATTGTATATCTTTATGTCTATCTCAACTTAACATAATGAGATAACAAATTGATTCAAGTAATTAAAATTTCTAACTTGAAAATACACATTTTTAAATAAACCTACATAGACACATCTTTAATAACTTGTTTTAGTTTGGGTTCCTAAAACCTAGATATTTGAATATGATTAGTTGAGATTTTACTTAAATGTTACTTTGATACTTAAATGTTTTATCTCAACTAAATTGTGTTTTAAATTGCATAATTGAATTGGAAGTTGTTATAACCTCAATTTTCCAAATTATGTAATGAGCTTTGTAAATATCAATTAAAGATAAATGAATTTCCATGATTGATTAAATTGGATTCCATGAATGATTGTTTGTGTATTGCTTAATGGGCCTTGTTTTAATTGAAGCCCAAATTGATATAATCAAAGAATACATAAAGAATTCCATAAAATAAGGAATAGGATATGGAATATTTCCCTAAAAATAAGAATGCGAGATAATGGATATCTTGGAGTGCAAGGAACTCAAAACCAAGAAATAATAATAATAAGATTAGGGAAAAGATGGAAAGTGTGTTTAATATAATAATAACTTGGAAAAGGAATCGAGACTTGATTATTATGACACCAAATTTGGAGGGATGAAAGATAACACTGAATTCGAGTTTCCCTCAAAATTTGAGAAGAAAATACTAATCCAATTGGGAGATACGAATTTTCTAAGAATCAATGAGAATAAGAATTGAAATTCAATATTAATTGGAATTTGTTTCCTATTGGGAATAGAACTAAGTTAACCCATAGGTGGTCGTCCTAGGGCATGAATACTCGCCCTATATAAAGGGGGGGTAGGGCCCTAGTTCGAGTGCAAGAGAGGGAGAGAGAATCCCACACGTTCTTCTTGCCCTTAAACCCTAGCTATGAGGTTTAGTATGATAAGGAGGTCTGGTGGCGACAAGGGTGGATTGTAATATCATCATTGATGCCCCAAGATGACAAGAATATGCTTTCCCATCTCGGTCGTGCCCTGGACAAAGCACAGCAGCTGCCGCTTGGTTGCAGCACCTACTGTGGGTCGCATGGCGACCTTGCTCCAATCTGCTGCACTAGTCGAGTTCTGGGCGGCTCCCCAAGGACGACGGAGGACGGCGGAGCTGGGGGAGAGGTTGGAGGCAGCAACCGGGGACCGAGGAGCCGGAGAAGGGCCGGCGCACAGCTGCAGATCGCAGCTAGGGCGGCGCCGCTGCTACGGCTCGAGGAAGAAGAAGAAGAGAAGGCGCGTTGGACGGAAATACCCTCCGGGGTATGTAGAGCCGGTCGATTAAGTGATGGGCAGTTCGGTCATTGCATTATAATTCCAACCGCGTGAGCTTTGCATAGAAGGCGCCTACGTGGCACTTCCTTATTGGCCAAGTAAGAGTTTTAATGCAAAATTCATAACTAATGAACCGTAGCTCGGATGAAGGAACTTAATATATGAATTTTGATCCTTTGAACGATAGGAATCCAAAGAAATTATGCTTGAAGTCTAATTCTAATTGAAATCCGAAAATTAATGGAAGTAATCATCTTTAATACTTTAATGATTAAGAAACCCTATGTTGATATGGTTAATATGTTAATAGGGATTAATGGATCTTTAGAGTTGATATTTATCTGTTAAATGTAAAAAGGAACATTGAGTTCGAAAAGGAAGAACTTTTCACGTGATTAGTCTAATTTAGGGTTTATGTGCTTAAAAATGCATGAAATTCGAAAAGAGCATAAAGTTATCATCTTTAATGATTCAATTAAGGAAAAACCCTTAGATTTGATGATAGATGAATAATTCAAGATGATTTTAACCTGTTGTTAATGAAAGAGAAAATAGGATTTAAAAATATGATCTTTTTATATTTGGTATAAGTTAGGGTTTCGTGCATGATTATGCACTAATGAGCTTGAAAACCCTAATCTTGATGAATATATCTTTTAATTGGTTTAATTATGAAAATCCATGACTAAGTAGGGATATGATGATCCGAAGTCAATTTGGACATAAAAGACTATTAATTGAGTAGTTTGAGCAATTAGGGCTTATATAAATGGAAAAGAATATTTTTAGGGTTTGATAACCAAAAAGGGATAAAATTTGAGAAAGAGATCTAAGAAACCCTAATTAATATTAATTAAGCCTTAATGCGGATTAGGAATCCTAGAAAGAGAATCCAAATCAATAAAGTAGATTCTTGATGAAGTGTGTGATAAATAGAGTACATATTCTTTTCAGGAATTATGTGATGGTTGAATTACTTGCTTGGATCTGTTGATTGGGTTGATTGTATATACATGAAGTATATGTTCAATAATCTGCATGACTCATCAAATCAGGTATGTGGTTACGCTTATGAATAATCGCATTAGTTTCCCGGCGATTTCCGAATGATTTATCGGTTGCTTGAAATAACTGTTGAATGTCTATTTATTTCATGCAACTATAAAGTGACTATGATTATCATCATAAGTATGCATATAACTGGCTAGATCCTTGTTCACCTCTGGTGTTTTAAAAAGGCTGAAAAGGGGGTAATACCTAGAGAAAGGTCTAGGATTGCCGTGAGTCAGAAACTGGATTGCCTTGTGCGTTCATGAGACTCTTCAGCATACCGAGAGTTAGAAACTAGATTGCCTTGTGCGTTCATGAGACTCTTCGGTTTACCATGTAACTCAATCCTAGAAACTGGTTTACCATTTTGGTGGATCATGAGGGGTTGTAGTTTGGTATACAGGTCCACTGCAGGGATAGCACAGAGGTTATGGAACTTGTGGATCGCTGATGTTATATTAAAATGTAATCTTGATTGTTTAAAAGATTAATTGCTTGATTACATTGTTAGCATAATTGTTGATTATTGTTTCCTCCACATACCGACTGACCGTTGTTTTGTTTTTCGGCGATTTAGGTACAAATTCCAAAGCACAAAACAGTAAAGTGACACATTGTGAAATCAAGAACTAAAGAATAAGGAGGAACTAGTTAGAGTAGTTCATCTGTGGTTAGAAGTCTAGTACTTCCAATCTTTTCAAAGGTATGATAAGGAAAAAAAATTTATTTCCATTTTCAGTATAGTCTGTTAGAATTTAATAATTGTTATTGGTTATATGTCGAACCTTTGATCCGGAATTTATGGGTGCGGCTTCAACCTCTCGGTCTCCCTTAATTGGGGGTTATCGGAAGGTGGGGTCGTAACATTTGGTATCAGAGCCTGGGTTCCTCATGTAACCATTAATAATTATTAAATTTTACAAACTCCATAGAACCCAAGGGAGTTATTAGAGGATTATCCGAAAGATGGAGGTGTCTAGAAAAGGATCACGACCGGGGGCTGGAAATATTTTCCTCCGCACTGCTAGTCGGAATACGAGGACTCCCGGATCTGTGTGACTGCCTGGCCAAAGTCTTAGGGTATGAATCGAAATAAGATACCTTTAGGACTTTCTCATCTTATTCATCCCTTCTCATCACAAAATTCTATTAAGGACCTTAAGGATTAGGGTTTTCTCTCTTTTCCCTCACCCTCTTCAGGTATGGGTAAGGTTAATAAGGTCTAAGGAAACCTCCATCAAGCTAATGAAAAGCATGTAAATAAGGTGTCATGGACATAAGCTTAATAGAGCAAGCGCAAACTATATGATAGATACATGCTTAGGTCGTATGACATAAGATGTCATGTCCTCAGAAGAAACCTGAGGCTAGACCTTCTTCTCGAGAGGATAAGTTAGTTTTGGAGATAGAGATCTCCATGGTAAGTAGAAACCTAGCTCATCCTACGAGGATGATGCTAACCCTAACCCTAAGTGAAGGATAGAGAGAGATATGGTCATGATGAGTTAGACAGGGTGTTTGAATGGGTGTACCTGGGGTGCCATATGATCCATGAGAGGTTGAATGACCGAGTACCTTTGGCCACCTAAGTCCTAGAGAGAGGATGAGTACCTTCGTACCTATGGTATAGATGAGAAGAAGAGTTCCATAAACCCCGGAGAGGTATAGTAACAGGTTACGAGGCCTTGTACCTTGTTAGATGTCCTTGAGGAGGACTCAACCTTAAAGGGTTGTTCGAGTTGAAGGATGACAAGATGTGCAAGTTATGACAAGCTTGATTCATGGTTAAGGAAATAAAGCATGCAAGTTGGGCACCTAAAAGTGAACCTAGGGTTCCTAGGCCTAAGAGGGGAAGTGGTATACCTAATGCTCATGATGAGAATTACATCGCTATAGTTTTGGGCATGGTTCTCCACATGTAAAAGGAAAGGGAAACCCCCCCTAAGTTTAAGGTATGTTTGACGAACCCTCACAGCTAGGTTGATGATTAAGGAAGGTATGATCTTGATCCAACATTGAGGAAAGAGGACAAGTATGACCTAGCATGGTTCGGTGGGTGATCTACTTGTGCCTTAATAGCTTGCTAGGGTTAAGTAGGCTCATGTGTATGTAAACCCTAGACCTAAGAGCTTTTGTGACCTCATGGTCAAGGGATAGTTTTCTCCCATCCTGGGAGAGGGACCCCTTTGGTAGGGTGTATATCAGTTTTGTTAGTTTAAAAGAGGTCTCATAGGATCTTGAGAAGTTAAGTGAAGAGTACATGGTATGAGAATGAACCTGTAGACCCATAGATAGTCATCTCTAATTGCATATGAATGAGTTACCATGGAGGTAATCGGTATGGGGCTTGACCAAGGTAGGCAGGATGCCAGGATTCCAATGAAAGGATGAAGGCCAACCCATGAATGCATAAAGAGAGATGATGAAGATTAGGGTAAGGTTCTAAGTGAACATGTACTATGATGGAGAATCCTAAGTCTATCCTAAGGGTCAGGTAGGGATAAGATCGACGAAAGTAGGAGTTGCCTAATTCCCCAGTTGCACATGACCATAGGGTCGGGAGGTAACAGCTATCGTTGTCTAAGGGCCATGGGTTAGGAGATTGATCACCTTCATGAACTCATGGGACCCAAACGGCAGATGAGTAGGGCACTCCCTTGATGCATGAGGGAAGAGGGATGACCCCAAAAGAGTCGGTACCCTATGGACCTAGAGGAGTTGACTAAGGATATAAACCTCAGTGGGTTCAAGATTAATTTGTTATCATGATGTCTGTGATGTAGAGACACATGTGGCACATTTCAACTTAGATTTAAAAGGTGTACTGGCAAGGTGGGATGTACCATCTCTACTCTTGGAACAGGAAGAACTCTGTATTTGGACTGCAGCCAAATGCTTATTTCCTCTTGTTATGGGAGTGAGAGATAGGACATTACGCATGCCATACATCAAGGATAAGAGATGATGTAGGTTGGAACGTTGCCACGATAAATGGGGATAGAGAAGATATCTACCCTGGTAAAGTGAATGATACATGGATAGTTTGTAAACACTAAGAAGAATGAGGTAGTCACCTTATGAGAATGTTTTTATCCTGAACTAAGTAGAACTTACAAGTTTTACCAGGTTAAGTTTAATCACCATGATGATGAAATCAGAGGGTGTTCTTAATAAAGATGGACAAAGAGTTTGAGGTGAGATGATAAGTGAAATACATGGAAGTGTATGTCTTCAATGTTATCTAATATCTAAGGATGTGAAGTGGTAATGAATGCTCTAGTTGAGTTATAGCTACCTAGTTTAACTCAAAGAGGTTGTTTGGCTAACCCTAAGTTTGAAAAGGAATGGTGTTTGTATAACTCTCAGATGTAATAAGATACGTTGAAAAGTTAAAGGGTTGTTTGGTTAGCCAGTCCTTGATGCAATATGAGGATGGTACCTTAGATGCACTTCTTTGGAAAAGAAGTTGATGAAACCCCGACATGAGTGGTTTAGGGTTTCTGAGAAATTGATCTTGAAGAATAATGACATACAAGAGATCATGATTTTAAGATCACCATGCACGGTGGTGATGGCAATAGAACTTTGGATACCTAAGATGGAGTTGCATGTGGTATATGGCTATGAAAGCCAGGAGGTAAAGAACGCACCCCAGTAACCCAGGGTATCGATATAGAGGACAAAAGAGTCCCTGAGAGGGAATGAGAGCTCAACACTAGGGATGTTGTGATAAGTCTTCCTTGAGCCTAAGAAGGTCGAGATACAATATGGGTTATGGTGGGTCGCCTTACCTAGATAATATGAGAAAGGAAGAGTTCGGTTAAGGGACAGATCCAGTAGAACTACCCATGAGAAAGATGGTTCAACTACACCATGAAGCGAGTTCAATGGTTCTTGAGTTTGACCTAAAGGTTCACTTCCATAAAGTGGAAGTAGGTACATGAAGAACTCAATGTTAGTATAGTTATCACCCCTACCTATGGTTAAGACTAAAAGGTCTGATGAGGGCATGTGTGCTCGTTCAGGGTGATATCTAGAGACAGTTCTTGTCCTATGGATGATGTGACAATGACCACCATGGCCAGTATCGGGTTTTATATTAAGTTCCGTAAGGGAGGTTGTGTCGGTCACCACTTTAGTAAGGTGATGTTGGTGAAAAGGGCCACATGATGGTTAGAAAAAGACCACATGATGGTTAGAAAAAAAAGGACCCCAGTGTGTGTAGATAAAGTCACTTTGATTGTGCAAGGGCTGAAAGGAGCCTAGAGACGATGAGAGTCGTGAGCAGATGCAAAGTAGACTGACATACAAGTTACTGTGGGAGAAAATGTGACATGAAAAATCTGACCCCTCTAAGTTATATCTAAGAGAGCTGAGTCCCCGATACATGGGTCCTTTAGAGATGGATGGGTGGAGAAGATTAGGTTTGACCCTACCCCTCAGGATAGAGCATGGGATATGTTTTCCATGTGTCCAATTTAGAGCACTATGTGAGGTACCCCGACCATGTGCTGAACAATGAACCTAGTGAGCCCCAAGGGAGGCTGAAATGGCCTGAGTCACCTGTGTAGTTTATAGACTCCAGGATGAAAGGACTCAGAGAAAAGAATATTAGATGATAAAGGTTCTTGGGATGCGCCATGAGTATGGTAAAGCCACATAGGGGCCAATGATGGGCATGGAAAAGTCTTATCCTGAATTGTTTGTTTGCTTGTTTGAATTTTGAGGACAAAATTCCTATAAGGAGGGGAGGATGTTATAACCTCAATTTTCCAAATTATGTAATGAGCTTTGTAAATATCAATTAAAGATAAATGAATTTCCATGATTGATTAAAATGGATTCCATGAATGATTGTTTGTGTATTGCTTAATGGGCCTTGTTTTAATTGAAGCCCAAATTGATATAATCAAAGAATACATAAAGAATTCCATAAAATAAGGAATAGGATATGGAATATTTCCCTAAAAATAAGAATGCGAGATAATGGATATCTTGGAGTGCAAGGAACTCAAAACCAAGAAATAATAATAATAAGATTAGGGAAAAGATGGAAAGTGTGTTTAATATAATAATAACTTGGAAAAGGAATCGAGACTTGATTATTATGACACCAAATTTGGAGGGATGAAAGATAACACTGAATTCGAGTTTCCCTCAAAATTTGAGAAGAAAATACTAATCAAATTGGGAGATACGAATTTTCTAAGAATCAATGAGAATAAGAATTGAAATTCAATATTAATTGGAATTTGTTTCCTATTGGGAATAGAACTAAGTTAACCCATAGGTGGTCGTCCTAGGGCATGAATACTCGCCCTATATAAAGGGGGGGTAGGGCCCTAGTTCGAGTGCAAGAGAGGGAGAGAGAATCCCACACGTTCTTCTTGCCCTTAAACCCTAGCTATGAGGTTTAGTATGATAAGGAGGTCTGGTGGCGACAAGGGTGGATTGTAATATCATCATTGATGCCCCAAGATGACAAGAATATGCTTTCCCATCTCGGTCGTGCCCTGGACAAAGCACAGCAGCTGCCGCTTGGTTGCAGCACCTGCTGTGGGTCGCATGGCGACCTTGCTCCAATCTGCTGCACTAGTCGAGTTCTGGGCGGCTCCCCAAGGACGACGGAGGACGGCGGAGCTGGGGGAGAGGTTGGAGGCAGCAACCGGGGACCGAGGAGCCGGAGAAGGGCAGGCGCACAGCTGCAGATCGCAGCTAGGGCGGCGCCGCTGCTACGGCTCGAGGAAGAAGAAGAAGAGAAGGCGCGTTGGACGGAAATACCCTCCGGGGTATGTAGAGCCGGTCGATTAAGTGATGGGCAGTTCGGTCATTGCATTATAATTCCAACCGCGTGAGCTTTGCATAGAAGGCGCCTACGTGGCACTTCCTTATTGGCCAAGTAAGAGTTTTAATGCAAAATTCATAACTAATGAACCGTAGCTCGGATGAAGGAACTTAATATATGAATTTTGATCCTTTGAACGATAGGAATCCAAAGAAATTATGCTTGAAGTCTAATTCTAATTGAAATCCGAAAATTAATGGAAGTAATCATCTTTAATACTTTAATGATTAAGAAACCCTATGTTGATATGGTTAATATGTTAATAGGGATTAATGGATCTTTAGAGTTGATATTAATCTGTTAAATGTAAAAAGGAACATTGAGTTCGAAAAGGAAGAACTTTTCACGTGATTAGTCTAATTTAGGGTTTATGTGCTTAAAAATGCATGAAATTCGAAAAGAGCATAAAGTTATCATCTTTAATGATTCAATTAAGGAAAAACCCTTAGATTTGATGATAGATGAATAATTCAAGATGATTTTAACCTGTTGTTAATGAAAGAGAAAATAGGATTTAAAAATATGATCTTTTTATATTTGGTATAAGTTAGGGTTTCGTGCATGATTATGCACTAATGAGCTTGAAAACCCTAATCTTGATGAATATATCTTTTAATTGGTTTAATTATGAAAATCCATGACTAAGTAGGGATATGATGATCCGAAGTCAATTTGGACATAAAAGACTATTAATTGAGTAGTTTGAGCAATTAGGGCTTATATAAATGGAAAAGAATATTTTTAGGGTTTGATAACCAAAAAGGGATAAAATTTGAGAAAGAGATCTAAGAAACCCTAATTAATATTAATTAAGCCTTAATGCGGATTAGGAATCCTAGAAAGAGAATCCAAATCAATAAAGTAGATTCTTGATGAAGTGTGTGATAAATAGAGTACATATTCTTTTCAGAAATTATGTGATGGTTGAATTACTTGCTTGGATCTGTTGATTGGGTTGATTGTATATACATGAAGTATATGTTCAATAATCTGCATGACTCATCAAATCAGGTATGTGGTTACGCTTATGAATAATCGCATTAGTTTCCCGGCGATTTCCGAATGATTTATCGGTTGCTTGAAATAACTGTTGAATGTCTATTTATTTCATGCAACTATAAAGTGACTATGATTATCATCATAAGTATGCATATAACTGGCTAGATCCTTGTTCACCTCTGGTGTTTTAAAAAGGCTGAAAAGGGGGTAATACCTAGAGAAAGGTCTAGGATTGCCATGAGTCAGAAACTGGATTGCCTTGTGCGTTCATGAGACTCTTCAGCATACCGAGAGTTAGAAACTAGATTGCCTTGTGCGTTCATGAGACTCTTCGGTTTACCATGTAACTCAATCCTAGAAACTGGTTTACCATTTTGGTGGATCATGAGGGGTTGTAGTTTGGTATACAGGTCCACTGCAGGGATAGCACAGAGGTTATGGAACTTGTGGATCGCTGATGTTATATTAAAATGTAATCTTGATTGTTTAAAAGATTAATTGCTTGATTACATTGTTAGCATAATTGTTGATTATTGTTTCCTCCACATACCGACTGACCGTTGTTTTGTTTTTCGGCGATTTAGGTACAAATTCCAAAGCACAAAACAGTAAAGTGACACATTGTGAAATCAAGAACTAAAGAATAAGGAGGAACTAGTTAGAGTAGTTCATCTGTGGTTAGAAGTCTAGTACTTCCAATCTTTTCAAAGGTATGATAAGGAAAAAAATTTTATTTCCATTTTCAGTATAGTCTGTTAGAATTTAATAATTGTTATTGGTTATATGTCGAACCTTTGATCCGGAATTTATGGGTGCGGCTTCAACCTCTCGGTCTCCCTTAATTGGGGGTTATCGGAAGGTGGGGTCGTAACAGAAGTGATCTATGTTTTACTTGCAAATAATTACTGAAATACAATACAGAAACACACTCGGTCAAGAAAATATTCGACCGATACACTATCGGTCAAGAATTAGTCGACCGAGCAGGTTGCTATTTTTAAGCTTGCAAAAATCTGATAAAACTTGTACAAACAATAGAATACTCAGTCGAGAAAATCTTCGACCGAGATAAATTCGATCGAAGAAAAGTTCGACCGAATCAAGTTCTGTTGAACCTGTTTAATTGATCTAGTTTGCTATCAATTTTCTATTAATGATTGATTTAATCTGCAAATCCAGAATGAATCTTGGAGACAATTCTTTAAACATATTGATAAACTTGCATCATGACTTATTAAATATACTTTGATTATAACACTCTTATTAAACTTTCTTGCAGAACATGTTGATTAAAAACCTGTATATTTTTTTTGCATACTAAAAATTTGACATGCCTTCTTGCAAAAAAAATCAATACAGATATAGCATAGATTGCAAGTTCATTTTTAATTTCTATAATCTTCTACATGGTTTAGCTTAAAATTGAAAATTATGAACCATGTTGATTTAATCAAAGAAATTACTATTTTAATCCACATGATTTGTCCTAAGTATTCCTTGGTCTATCTATATAAAAACCATGTGTCTTGAAATTTGTTTTTAAATGATTATAATGATTGTATTTGATGAAATTATGGATATGCTTCTATTGTTCCATCATGATCATTGTGTTATGGATATGCCTTTACTATTTTATCATGATATTTGTGTTCCATATTTTACTTGGTTTGCCTAAAATAATCGTTGATCTATATATACAAACCATGAATGGATATTGTTTTCAAAATGATCATTGTGATTCAGCTCATTACATATAAAGATGATGTTATCATTGAAAATGCCATTTTGCATAACAGTAAAATTCTATGGCACAAATGCATCTTGACATGATAGATAATGATTATCATGTGTATTGCTTGTATCATCCCGTGTAATAAATGAATGATTTTTTCTAGATGACACTATGGCAAGCTAAATAATTTGTTTCTTAGAACAAGAATATTAATGTCTTATATAGTTGTTTATTCTAAGTAATCAAAAGCAAAATCTTGATTTTAAGAACTTGAGTTCTATGAGATATAAAACTTGTTCTTAATTTATACTCAAGGATGACTGATTCTAAAGAGTTAATCTAAAAATAAGTTTAAAATAAGAGACTTGTTTAGAATAAAGATCTATTTCAATGTTACATTTAAAATATAATATAACCAAACAAAGAGCAAGGTATTAAAGTCATATATTGCTTAAAATTCTACACAAGATTGCTCTTAGGATATAATTTTGCATCATGGTGGCAACATGACTTATGGAAATTTCTATTGATACAAATAATCTTGCTTATAAATAAATGATTGAAAGCTACATTCTTCCTATGATTGAACATGTTGTAGATGTAGTTCAATTGCCTTTCAGCAAGAAGAATAATCATTGTGGATATCGAAATTCCTTATTTCATGAAGAACATACATTCTAAAAATTTGCTTAGGATATAACTTGCTCTAAGAAAATCAAGAACAAAGACTTCATTGTGATGCCTGTATTATGTTTTCAATTGATAAAACTTCTTCAAAATAGGTATCACTCAAAGTGATTCAAATTGAAATACATTTGATCATATTACATAAAGACTTTATGTTTCACATATTTTAACATTAATGTGTAACTCAATGAGAGTGCTTAAACTGTAAATCTACAGAAAATGCCTCTCGGTTGAAATAAAGTTCGACCGAGGGGCGCCCCGGTCGAAGTCAAGGTCGACCTAAAATAAGCTTGAAAAAATGCTTAATTGTAAATCATTTCCTTGCAATCAATCTTAGTATATTGAAAACAAGATTTTAGTGCATAGCTTTCATAAAAGGTTAACTTATTATAATCTAATGCTTATTATGACCTTAGAATCCTTAAATTATCTTGATTATAAGATTAAGGGGGAGTTCAGAAAAACTTTGTAAACATCTTAAAGAAAATTTGAAACAAATTATGACCTTAGTATTTTTAAGGTAATCTTGGGTATGAAAATAAAGGACCCTACAATATTCATGAATGTGATATATATCTTGTTCTTAATGGAGTTCTCTAAATAAATTTGGGCTTAACATCCCGTGTATTTGGTTAGAGATACATTCATGTACTCTAATATAAGCTTAAAGGATTCTCATGTCATTTTTAGGGCTTAACATCCCTTGTAAAATGGATGAGAAATCAATATATGTATCCATCATGAGCTTAAATGGATCTCAAGGCTTAACATCCTTTGCAAATGATTGAGAAATAAATTATGGCTAAATTTGACAACATGTGGTTTGCATTCATAATCCCTTTCTTTTAACATTGAATATATTTTTAAGGGGGAACATAGCAATAAAATTAAGGGGAATAATAAAAGTCATACTTAATTATTATCTTGGTTATCTTTTTGAAATGACAAAGGGGAAGAAATAATATAAAATATAAAATAAGATAATGAGTTTCATAATCTTTCGGCCAGCACACACTTGCAAACATGAGAATGGCTACAAAAGATAAATTTCAGGTATGAAACTCATATGATTTATATTTCCTTATTTTATATTTTAGAAATCTTTGTCATCTTCAAAAAGGGGGAGATTGTTGGCTAAATGGACATCATCAAAATCCCTTTTTTTGAAAATGACAAACATTTCATTCTTATGGATCTAACGTGCTACTTGAGTGTTTCAGGAACAAGGTGGATGACAAACCTTTGGAAGATCTATATGCTCAAATGCTTTAATTTCATGATTGTAATCAAATGTAAAAACTTGTACAAGTATATAATGTACAAGTACTTAGATATCATGTAAATCAAGCATTTAGATCTTCCCTAGCCATTCACAACACTCAGATAGGTCATCCCCTATAATAGTGTCACAACTGCACACTCATACACACACTTAGTATTCATCTAGAACCACCAAAACAGAGACATTCTCGGTCATACAATTTGTCGACCGAGACACACTCGGTCGAACATCTTCTCGATCGAGAGTCTCCCATGTTAATCCTTATAAAAGGTTATATAGTCGTTAGACCTAGCAGACAAGGTGGTTGGGAGTTGGAATCGAACGTTATATACACTTGCTCCAGACTGTCCCTTGGTCGACGAAGTCCTCAACCGACTGAATCTCAGTTGACAAACTTCTCGACCGAGAAGAACTCTGTCTGCACTTTTCAGAATTAATAAACTAGATATTGCTAAAGCAATTAGTGGATACCTAACAACTAGTTAATCACTAAGAACCACCTATAAAGTGTCTAGAACGTCCTTAAGCATTCATAAGCCATTCCTATAAATAGGACATGCCTTAGGACACCTAAAACACACTTGTGCAATACTTGAGCATACATACTTGCAATTGGCAATCCTTTCTTGTGAGCAATTGAGCAACTTCTACACTTGCTAATCTTTCCCATTGCTACAGGCTCGTGTCCTATAGGATAGAATCTCCTTTCCACCATACTTACACTTTCACACACATTGGTTAGGAGATCAAAATGCTTGATATAGGAAATCAAGCCTTGTGCTACAACGGTAATTATAATTTCCATTTTCCCTTCTTGTTCCTTTTTATTACTCCTAAATTAACATGGGATGAGCTTATAAAGAGAGATTTTGAATCTCTACATCTCAATCAGAATATGACCCATGATAGAGCTGAATGGAGATGAAGGATCCATGTAGCTGACCCCAACATAGTTGGGATTGAGGCTTAGATGATGATGATGATGATGATGATGATGATGTACTCTCCTTTCTACTCCTAGGGTTGGAGGCTGCAGATTAGAGAGGCTGCTATCTTCTCAGGTGGAGAAGGGTCTTCTCGGAGGAGAAGGTGGACTTTGGACTACTTCAAGAAGGTCTCAACGAGAAGCTACTTCAAGGAGGAAGGCTACTTCAAGGGGGAGCTTGAAGTTACTTCAAGTGAAGGCTGATTCAAAGTTGGTGAGACGACTTCGGGGTGTAGGTTGTCCAAAGGGTTTGGGAAGGTAGTTGTATTTTATGTAACATCCTTGTGAGGTAATAAAATACAGGTGCTTTCAAAATCCCAATTGGAAACAATTGGGTAGTGGACTGACTCCCTTAGTATTTGTTAAGGGTGGAACTACTCTAAACCCTATGTCCCCTTGTCTAATCTTTTGTGGTTGATTGTTTGAGTTAAATTATTTTTAAAATATTTATAAAACCCTATTCACCCCCCTCTAATGGTTTTTCAATTAGTATTAGAGCAGGCTTCAAGGAGCTCTAATTGAGTCTTGAAGAATGGAGGGTGGTGGTGTCTACAACTGCAAGTAAAGGAAAAGCTTGGAACAATCTTCAACAAGTTGTAATTGGTTCTTAGGAACAAAACACACAACACCTAGTTATCCATGGAGGTTAAATAAGGAAAATGTGCATAAAGAATGCCTTATTGCTACAACAAGTGAAGAAGAAGAAGAGGTAAGCCTTTTTGATTTATCTAAAGAAGTGTTAATTGCTAGCCTTCAAGAGACACACACTAGTACATAACTGACCTTTAGTGTCGGTTATTTAAGGCCTTTAGTTTCGGTTTCTAAGCGACACCTATGTGGGCGACGCTAAAAGCCCATCCGTTATGCGTCGGTTAAAAAACTGACGCCATAACCCTTCGCGCGCCACCGAAAACGCGCCAGCAAGGCACTATAGGCATCAGTTATTAGATAAGAAACCGACGCTATATACCTTCGCGCCACAGAAAGGTCACCATCTTGGGAACTATCAGCGTCGGTTATTAGATAAGAAACCGACGCCATATGCCTTCGCGCCACAGAAGGGCGCCATCTTGGGCACTATCAGTGTCAGTTATTAGATAAGAAACTGACGCCATATGCCTTCGCGCCACAGGAAATAGACGCCGGTTATTTATATAAAACTGACACTGTAACTATGTGTGTCAGTTTTATACAAATAACCGACGCCTATTTTTTGTTTTTTTTTTCTGTCAGTCTGTAGACCTACTGTATGGCTGGTCGCAGGATGAGAAACCTACAGTTCAGTTATGAACTGTAGGTTTTACGACATCCATTGATATCAGCCAACAATAGGCCACAAACCTGCAAAATTAACAACAAAAACATTCACACATTTAGCAATGCAACCTGCAGTTCCATTTGATTTTCACACATTTAGAAATATTCATGTAGCTAGCAATCTGTAGTTCCATTCATTTTCACATTCACACATATAGAAACATTCATATAGCAACGAACAATTTCATTCATTTTCACTCAGACACATGTAGAAACATCCACACATGTAGAAACATTCACACATATTATAATTCAGAAATTCATTTACAAAATATCATTCTTTAGTCATTATTCGCTATCAACATCCCAATTATATCTTAAATCCCCCACTACTTGTATGGTTGTTGCCCATTCTTCTCTTACTTCATTTAATTCTCCCGTCGTATAGGGAGAATGTACATCTGGTAAGGCCGTTCCTGTAGTGTGGTCAGTTTTAAACACCTGTAAAGAGAATGATGTATATATATAATTAATGAGCTATAAATAAGATTGATATATTTCATATTATCTAATGAGACTATATAATACCTCAGCAATAAATCGATGTCCATTGCGGCATATTTGATAATCATGTGCATAAATCGCATCACATAGTATCTACATACCCATCCGTTGTCTTGTGTAGCACACTATAAATTCAAACATACAAAATATTAAAAAATACAACTAATTAAGCATTGTTCACATAAATAATATATACATATATTGCAGTCGGGAACTTACATTCACGTTCTTCCAAATTATTGGCTGGTTCTTTTTCGTGGGGACCTTTCCTCCAGCATTTTTGAACTCATCAAAACCCCTACATGTTAATGTAACACAGTACATTACATAATTAAATAGTAATGTAATAACATATGTTAACGGATATGAAAATGAAATATTTCTCACCGGAATAATGACATTTTCATTATGTGTCCATATTTTGTATTCAATTTACTCCCCTTAGGATCTAGATAATAGACAGTGAACGTCTTGGGGACAATAACCAGTAACTCCCAATGCATACCACTAGAGGTAAAAAAGTTAAACATTAATAACTCAAAATCCACAATAAAAATGTAATTTTGTTAATAAGCAAAGCAAACTTACTCTACATTGAATGGAGCCATTATCATCGTCTTCTTTTTTTGAGCAAAAATTGAAAAAGCCTCACAGCAGTATTGTTGAACTGACGGAGGGTCTTTAGCTACTAGACTAATCAAAGATGGAATAAAAAATCCTACATGTTCGAATGCAAAATCTGCACATATCTTGTCTAAGTAGCTGCAAAACATGTATTACGTATCCATTAATAAATAAGAAACCAGATCACCAGATCCTACACAAGGTATATGGATGTATAAAGAAGATCTCACCTTATCCAAAGCTCTATCACAGATGTATTCAGCCAATCATATCGAAACAACTCCAAAATATCTTGTATAAATAGCTTGCTTTCGTATGATTGACCTGCAGCATCTGCATCTATAGAAACAGTTATAGAGCAATTTATATCATGTTCGCCTAACCATATTGCCATACCCCTACAGTTAGGACCTAACGGGACAGTTAGGTCCTGTGGAACCCAAATGGGTAATGTAGGAGGTGGAAGTGGAGGCCTAGATGTTGTGGGTGTCTTCTTTTTAACCTGTATATATATATAATAATTTCAGATCAACTGACATCATATACACACACTAACAATTTAAAGTAATGTAAATTTACCATACAAATTTAGTAAAGAGGACATCCGCTTTTAGCCACAATATCACTCCGCCTTCTGCCTCACCAAGCGTTTCACAATCTGGGTGGGCATATGGCAATGGAAGATCCATCCACTTGGGGAATATATGTACCGGGCTCACACGAATCCAACTAGCTGGTAATGGAGACCCGTGAAACATTTCCCCTGGTAGGGATGGGTAAGCCGACGCCTCTGCAACGACATATTCATTAACTTTTAGACGGCATGGCTTCAACCTCTACAAATTTTTGTGTAAAGAATATTATATACATATATACATATTACATATATACATATCATCTTGAAAACATATCATCTTGAATTAAAAAACTAGTTACTATGTCATAAAAATACTTACAGCAGATGTGTTAGGTGGTGGGTCTACATGATTACTCCCAACCTCTGCAGTAGGAGTAGTGCGAGATGCCATAGGTACTGTCTGGTAAGTGGTAGTCTGAGATGCCTGCCACTTTTTCATTGCTTCTTCTAGTTTCCTATCAACTAGCTTATCTACCTATACATGGATAAAAGAAACGTTAGCTTCTAATTATTGAATTCTCTTTTACAGTAACATTATAAAGAAATAATATCTTACCTCCTCTTGTGAAAGTCCCACTTTTGGGACATGTTTGCGCTGGGATGGCCCAAAAAAAGCTTTGATGCCCACACCAGCGCCTGCAGCCCTAACACGTCCAGGATGCTCTGGGTTACCCAGAGCAACTGTCAATAACATCCCTTGTGCCCTCAGGGATGAACTTGCCTTGTTTCCTCAGCTCATGCAGCTCCCGCTAATCGCCAAAACAAAAATTTATAATTAAGTTAACACCACAAATAATCAATATTCGAACGATTGTTGTAAGAGTTATATTTTACCATTTTTGTAGCCGCCTCAGCAGTTGTGGGCTTCCTTATTTCTCCCTTCTTATTTTGCCTCCCAGCTATCTAGATATCATGGCGAGGCAGAGGTGTGCTACATATAGTGGAGGACTCCTGAGTAGTAGTAGAATGAGTAGTAGCCTCAGACTGTAGTCTTTGGCGAATGCCTGCATACCCCTTTGGACCCATTGTGTGGTCATGCACATTCAGTGCACGCCTTGATCTTTGTGCCTCACTGAGGGCCTAGTTAGTATGCACATTAATGATTTGGTTAGTAACAGTAAATGTTAATCTTGAATAAGTGAATACAACATATATTAATGAGATTGGGACTGACGCCTAATACCTTGAATTCATCAGTTTGTCTTGAAGCAACAAATGTGTCCCATTCTTCTTTATCCAGGAAGTTCCACTGTTCAGTGGCTATCTTCTTCCTCTTATCAGCTTCTTTTATGTATTCTCGGGTGAGATTTGTCCTATAGTTCCTTAGGACTCTCCCACAGCGTTGCATCATGCATTTACGATGCAGCTTTTCATCCAATTCAAATATACTCTGCAAAATAGAATTCCTATTAACTAGTATCCAAAAAATTAGTAATCTACAAAATAGAATTGCAAATTAATAATAACTCACGCATAAATCCTTCCATATTATGTCTTTCTTCTCCTTAGAAACCTTATGCCAAGAATATATCTTACAACCGCAATGGCTACGAGTAACATACCCAAGATAGGAAACAAATGAATTGCGATTCACACCAGATGCATTTCCTACATTATCAAAATCCACAACAAGTTTGGGTCCATTGCCCTTTTGCACTATTAACTTCTTCATCATAGTGATGCCCCTTCTCTTGTCAACTTTTTGGTGTTGTTGATCAAGTGCCTCAAGTGCTTCAGATGGTACATGTGCATCATCAACCTAAAATTTGACAAAATAAACACATTTACAAGATATAACTATAAATGGACATATAGATATAAATATATGATATATTTTTAAAAATTACATTGTGAGGCGGTGCATTGATGTCCTCACCCTCACGGTAATCATCAGCACGGTCATCAGGAGAATGCTCAGCCATATGAAAATTCACATTCACATTGTAAAGTTCACATTGTAAAGTAATTCAAATTGTAAAGCTCACATTGTAAAGTTCACATTCACATTGTAAAGTAATTCACATTGTAAAGTTCACATTATAAAGTAATTCACATTATCAAATTCACATTGTAAAGTTCACATTCACATTGTAAAGTTCACATTGTAAAGCTCACATTATAAAGTTCACATTCACATTGTAAAGTAATTCACATTGTAAAGTTCACATTATAAAGTAATTCACATTGTAAAGTTCACATTCACATTGTAAAGTTCACATTTAGAAAAATAAAACATATAAAAAATATAAACATGCCTCTAATATTGCAATTTTTTATCAATTAACAATCCTTCATTGTGATCTCCGCGCACATACAAGTCATCATTAGCTTCAATATTTGCTGGTGTTGGCAACCCAACTGAGAATGGACTGGAGTCATCATACTTATCATAGTACTGTTCTTCATCTATAGGATCTTCAATGAACTATCTTTTACCATGAAGAACAACCGACCATTTATCATTTGCAGGATCATCGATATAAAATACTTGTTTCACATGTGATGCCAATATGAATGGTTCATCCTTCTCGCCAATCTTTTCAAAGTTCACTAAAGTGAAACCCAATTCATCCACTATAATTCCTTTGGTGTTATCAACCCAATTACATTTGAAGAGCGGAATTCTGAAATCTATGTAGTCAAACTCCCATATGTCTTCAATGACACCGTAATATGACTTTTTAGCTTCACATGGACTCTTATCCTTTGCACTTGCAAAAAACATAGTCGATGCTTGAAGGGTGACCCCACTGTTGTGGACGACACTCTTATCATCTTGTCGCTTTGTGTAATATGTGAATCCATTAATGTCATACCCTTCATAAGACATAACAGTCAATTTTGGTTTGAAGGCGAGGCATTTGATAGTTTCAGTAATATCATCTGGTGTTTGAGATAGTTGATGTAAGACTTTATTTTCAAACCACTTAATAAATGTCTTGTTATGCTCCCTAGCAAGCCACATTGTATTGGCTCGAGGATATTATCTCTTGATGAAATTGGTATGTTCCTCGATATAAACGTTCACTTCGTCCATGTTGTGTAAAATATACAAGTGACCTTGTTCCAACTGCTCACGGCTGATTACTTTCACACGTGATCCCAAAATTCCTTTGCCAAATTGCTCGTCAATATTCTTGTCATTATCAGGTGTGTCATTACCATTGAGAAAGTCATTGCAAAAATCCATAACCTCTCTCACCACATAACCCTTGATAATACTCCTTTCAGGCCGATAACGGTTTTGAACATCACTTTTAAAAACGCTCATGTATCGTTCAAAGGGATACATCCAATGCAAGAAAATTGGTCCCAACATTTTCACTTCCCTAGTCAAGTGGACAACAAGATGTACCATGATATCAAAGAACGACGGAGGAAAATACATCTCAAGCTGACATAGGGTAACAACCACTTCTCTTTGCAATTTATCGAGAGTATCAGGGTCAATAACTTTGCTGCACAGACTGTTGAAAAAGAAACAAAGTCTGGTGATTGCAAACCTTACATGCTTCGGCAATATAGATCTAATTTCCACAGGCAATATTTGTTGCATTAGAGTGTGACAATCATGAGATTTAAGACCTATCAACTTCATATCTTTCATTGATACCAATTTACGGATGTTGGATGAGTAACCCTATGGCACCTTAACATTTACCAAACATTCACAAAAAGCTTTCTTCTCCTATCTAGACAATGTGTAAAAAGCGAGAGGTAAGTATGTTCTCCGATTTCCCATTTCATAAAATTCTGTTAATTCTGACCTTATTCCCATTTCACGTAGGTCCAGTCTGGATTTTATCCCATCTTTAGTCTTACCTGGTATATTCAACAAAGTACCAATGACACTATCACAGACATTTTTCTCAACGTGCATGACATCGATACAATGCCTGACTGTCAAAGAACTCCAATAAGGAAGATCCCAAAATATTGACTTCTTCTTGAATAAAGATTTGTCACTCTGTGTGGCCATAGTACATTGTGATCTCTTACCAAATTCAATGACAAAGTCTTTTACTCTTTCATAAACAACCTCCCCTGGTATAGGTTTAGGTGCACTCCATTCCTCATTCAATCCATTGAATGCTTTGCGCTTCCTACGATACGGATGGAATTTTGGAAGAAACCTTCAATGACCGAGATATAAAGTCTTACCACCATGTTTTAGTCTTGTTGAATCAGTGTTCTCTTCACATATAGGACACGCTTTAGCTCCTTTGACACTATATCCAGACAAATTCCCATATAGCATGCAAACGAAATGTCTCTCTTTGTGAAGCATCATAGGTCATCACACCTTCACCCCAGAGTTTCTTTAAGTCATCAATCAGAGGTTTAAAATAAACATCGATGTCATTTCTAGGTTGTTTAGGGTCCGATATCAACAACGACAGGATTACGTACTTATTTTTCATACAAAGCCAGGGAGGAAGATTGTATATAACAAGCATGACTAGCCAAGTGCTATGTTGGCTGCTCAATGTCCCGTACAGATTCATCCCGTCTGTATAAGGCCCAAGTCTTAGATTCCCGACTTCTTCACCAAATTCAGGGTACAATAGATCAAGTCTTAGATTCCTGACTTCTTCCACTGTGGGGAATCAGACGCATGTCGTAGGATCCCATCATTATTTTTTTTAACATCTACATGCCACCTCAAATTCTTCGCATCTATCAGATTGGCAAACAAGTGTTGAAACTGTGATATTATAGGTAGATACCACATCACCTTAGCAGGAGAACCCGTTTTGGACTCCCCCGAAGTCGTCAATTTATACCGTGACGCACCACATTTTGGACAATCTTTCAAATCCGCATAGTCCTTTTGAAATAATACACAATCATTCAGGCATGCGTGTATCTTCTTGGCATCCATTCCCATTGGGCACAACAATTTATTTACCTGGTATGTTGAGATTGGCAGCTCGTTTCCTTCAGGAAGCATTTCTTTCAACAAAGACAACAATGACGTGAAGCTTTTGTCGCTCCATCTATTGTTATCTTTCAGCTTATACAATCTCAACACAGCGCCAAGCTTCGTAAACTTAGTACAACATGTGTATAACGGTATCTCAGCATCATGCACAATGTTTCTAAAAATGGGAGGTGGATCGGTGTGCTCTATCCCACAACTATCCAACATCGCATCAACGATGTCTACTGGAACTGGTTCATTCATATCTACGTCATCGTAGGCAATTTCTTCTTCCACACAAGCACTGCTATCAACATCCACTGGTTTTGGGTTTGAAATCTCTCCATGCCAGTGCCATTCTGTATAGCCTTGTATAATCCCGTTGCACATGACATGACTTTTGATTTCGTCACCAGTGTTGACTTTCAAGTTGTTACCGCAATGCCTACATGGACAGTAGAACCTATCTCCATGTTGTTTCCTATGTTCCTCGACAAATCTAATAAACTGGTCAAGACCAAAAATAAACTCTGGGGTGCAGCGATTGCGAATGGACATCCATGATCTATCCATTCTATGATCAAAGAGAAAACAAGTATATATTACAACAAGATTAGGGTCTAGGGTTAACAAATACATGTGATGTCATTATTATATATAATAAATGTGTACCTCCTATCCCATTCTTGAACATCTAATCTCACTAGTAAGTGTATAATGTGTATTGGGTTTTTAAGAAAATTTTGGCAGCATTTCCCCACTGTTCTCCAAGTACATATGTACTTAGAGAACAATTGGGGAAATGCTGCCGAAATTTTCTTTAAAACCCAATACACATTATACACTTACATCCTAAGCGAGATTAGGTGTTCAAGAACAGTCCCAAACTGGGGACTATCCAAGATTTACTCCTAATGAGTAAATCTTGGATGGGTTTCTAGGCCAAGAAATAATGTGTTGTCATTCTTATACCTAAAATCCTAGTTCTTCAAGTTAGGGTGATTATTGATGTCTTTAAAAGCATGATTGGCAATTTAGGGAAAAGTTCATCATTTACATTCCAAGCATGTCACATGTGTGCATTACAGTTCATCATTAAGCAAGAAGGGTGATTAGTATTCTCAATATACTCAACAATGAAACAAGTTTCCGAAAGAGGTTTGGTGAAGATATCTATAACTTACTTAAACATTCAATTATAAAGTACATTTACACTTAATTCAAAATAGCATGACGCAAAAAGTTGCAGTCAATATGCTTTGTTCTATCATGGACTATCAGATTGTTAGTAATGAAAATGGCAGTCTTTCTTTCTAGTGATATAAGAATATCAAACACATATACAAGAAAATGCTACTATAGTTTCATCTGTTGTGTAGCCTACAACAAGGTATTCAACTTTACTACCCACTGTTCTTTGTGCTTTTTATGATCTTTTGTAGCTATTACTACCCACTATTCTTTGACAATTTTTATTATTATATAAAGCATGGGAAAGAAGAATGTATATGGTTGTGATAATAAAACATTGTCATCAGATTTCCCACCTGCGGGGCTATCAACACGACCCACCTGCAGATGGTTCCCATACCGGCACTCAAAATTGGGACAAACGAGGAGCAGAATGAGGAGAGGAAGAAGCCGGCGTACCTTGAGGGCAACGAGGTGAAGCTGGCAGTGCCGGAGCAGAGGAGAGCAGCTAGAGGTGAAGCTGGCAGCGCCGGTGGCGAGGATCAGAGGAGAACTACGACAATGGCGGCGAGCGGCGACGGCGATGAGGAGAACTGCGGCGACAGTGGTGAGCGGCGACGGCGACGAGTGGCGAGCGGCGGCGAGCGGCACGCGAGGAGACGAATGGCGGCAGGGAGCAATCGGGGGAAATCGCCAGACCTAGCGCAGAGTCGCAATGAAACAGAGACAATGGGGAGGAAAAGTTCTATTTGTGGGGCTATTAACTGTACCATAGGCGTCAATTATTCAAAAAAACTGACAACTAAAACTAACAGTGTCGGTTCTGAACAACAACCGACACCTATACTTGAATATAGTCGTCAGTTTTAACTACAAAAAAACCGACGTCTATATTCATATGCCGATTAAAAAATTCGTTCTCGATTTATGACCATAGTCGTCGGTTTCTACTTAAAACTGACGCTTAAAGGGTGTGAAAAATTCCCCGCAGACAGCGCGGGAAAACTCATAAGCGTCGGTAGTTGTAGTAAAATCGACGACCAAAATGTGTCTCGTGAATAACCTTTAGTCGTCAGTTTTTTAATTATCAACCGACGCCATATGTCAAACTTTGGAGGTAATTTTTTTCGCTGGAAATTTTGGATTTGGCGGTTAATTTTAGGTGTCAGTTTTTTATTAAGTAACCGACACTTAATAAAAGCGGTACCCGTGTCTGGTCGCCCTTCATAGATTGGATGTCGGTTTATGTTATCAACCGACACTGTAGAGTTTAGGTGTCGGTTTATTTATACAATCGACACCTTGAAAAGTGACTTTATAAGCCATTTCTGTAGTAGTGACATGATAAGTATATTGAGTGTAAGAAGAAATTAAAGAAATCTAATAAAGCAAATGATGAGTTACATGCTAAACTTCTTGCTCTCACATCTAAAAATGAAGATATGTAAGCTAAATTAAATGATCTTGGATTTGAAAAGGATAGTATTATTTCTGAAAATAGTATTTTTGAAATCATCTCTAAGTGATTGTAAAGTGAAGATTTTTACTCTAGAAACAAATTATGATATTCTTTCTCTAGAAAAGGTTGGACTTCTTGCAAAGTTAAATGATTTTCAAACTCAACATATCCTATGCACTCATCTAGATTATGATACTATCATGAAAGAAAGAGATTCTTTACTATCTAATCTAGATCAAGCAAAGTTAGATATCAAAAAGAGAATGGATGAGATTGATAAGTTACAAGAAGTTAGTAGATTAAGAAATAATGATGTTCTTGATAAGATGTTAAATGATTCTCATGGTCAAATTGGAAGGAGAGGACTAGGTTACAAGCCTAAAGGAAAATCCTATCAAAAACCTAGTGGGGGAAGGAAACAAGTGCCAAAGACTCAATCTATGTATGTACCTAAAGGCAAGTATACATATGTACCCAAGAACAATCTAGATCAAACTCATAAAAAGAGAAATGAGACTGATTCTATATGTTGCCATTATTGTTTGTGTCTTGGACATTATTCCTTCTCACGTACTTACAAGAAAAAGGATGTTGAGTTGGTATGGGTTCCAAAACCCCCAAACTAAATAAATTAAATTAAGTTGAGATATGACCAAAGACTCTAAATTGTATATCTTTATGTCTATCTCAACTTAACATAATGAGATAACAATTTGATTCAAGTAATTAAAATTTCTAACTTGAAAATACACATTTTTAAATAAAGATGTAGAGACACATATTTAATAACTTGTTTTAGTTTGGGTTCCTAAAACCTAGAGATTTGAATATGATTAGTTGAGATTTGACTTAAATGTTACTTTGATACTTAAATGTTTTATCTCAACTAAAACTGAGTTTTAAATTGCATAATTTAATTGGAAGTGGTCTATGTTTTACTTGCAAATAATTACTGAAATACAATACAGAAACACATTCGGTCAAAAAAATATTCGACCGATACACTATCGGTCAAGAATTAGTCAACCAAGCATGTTACCATTTTTAAGCTTGCAAAAATCTGATAAAACCTGTACAAACAGCAGAATACTCGGTCGAGAAAATCTTCAACTGAGATAAATTTGGTCGAAGAAAAGTTCGACTGAATCAAGTTCTGCTGAACCTATTTAATTGATCCAGTTTTCTATCAATTTGCTATTAATGATTGATTTAATATGCAAATCAAGAATGAATCTTGGAGACAATTCTTTAAACAAATTGATAAACTTGCATCATGACTTATTAAATATACTTTGATTATAACACTCTTATAAAACTTGTTACAGAACATGTTAATTAACAACCTATATATTTTTTTGCACACTAAAAATTTGACATGCCTTCTTACAAAAATAAATCAATACAGATATAGCCTAGGTTGCAAGTTCATTTTTAATTGCTATAATCTTCTACATGGTTTAGCTTAAAACTGAAAATTATGAACCATGTTGATTTAATCAAAGAAATTACTATTTTAATCCACATGGTTTGTCCTAAGTATTCCTTGGTCTATCTATATAAAAACCATGTGTCTTGAAATTTGTTTTTAAATGATCATAATCATTGTATTTCATGAAATTATGGATATGCTTCTATTGTTCCATCATGATCACTGTGTTATGGATATGCCTTTATTGTTTTATCATGATCATTGTGTTCCATCTTTTACTTGGTTTGCCTAAAATAATCGTTGATCTATATATACAAACCATGAATGGATATTGTTTTCAAAATGATCATTGTGATTCAGCTCATTAGATATAAAGATGATGTTATCATTGAAAATGCCATTTTGCATAACAGTAAAATTTGATGGCACAAATGCATCTTGACATGATAGATAATGATTATCGTGTGTATGGCTTGTATCATCCCTTGTAATAAATGAATGATTTTTGATATATGACACAATGGCAAGCTAAATAATTTGTTTCTTAGAACAAGAATATTAATGTCTTATCTAGTTGTTTGTTCTAAGTAATCAAAAGCAAAATCTTGATTTTAAGAACTTGAGTTCTATGAGATATAAAACTTGTTCTTAATTTATACTCAAGGAAGTAACTTTGATATCGAGATGATTGTGATGTTGAGACATATGTTGCACGTTTCAACTTAGATTTGAAGGTGTACTGGAAAGGTGGGATGTACCATCTCTACTCTTAGAATAGGAAGAACTCTGGATTTGGATGGCCGCCAAATGCTTATTTCCTCTTGTTATGGGAGTAAGAGATAGGACAATATGCATGCCATACACCAAGGATAAAGATGATGTGAGTTGGAATGTTGCTATGAGGTATGAGGACAGAGATGATAACATACCCTTATAGAGTAAACTATATGTGGATGGTTTACAAACATCAAGAGAACTAAGGTAGTCCTCTTATGAGGATGCTTGTATCATGAGCTATGTGGAATTTGTGAGTCATACAAGGTTAAGTTTGATAACCAAGAAGGTGAGCTCGAATTTTTCTTGTTGAGTCCGAGATGAGATGATAAGTGGAATACATGGAGGTGTCTGTCTTCAACATTACCTAACACCTAAGGATGTGAGGTAGTAATGGATGCTCTGGTTGAGATACAGCTGCCTAGTTTAGCTAGAGGCTAGAAGAGGTTGTTAGGTTAACCCTAAGTTTGAAAAAGGGAGATATGTTTGGCTAACACTCTGATGTAATGAGATTGTTGATTAAGTTAGTAGTTGTTTGGTTATCCAACCTAGGCCTTGATGCAATAAAAGAATGGTTGTAGAACCTCAGATGCACTTCTCTGGAAAGGAAGGTGATGAAACCCCGACTAGAGTGGTTTAGGGTTTCTGAGGGATCAATCTTGAGGAATCATGACATATAAGAGATCATGATTTTAAGTTCATCATACACCGTGGTACTACTAAGATAGTAAGTTGCAGTAGTACACTAGATGCTTAAGATGAAGTTGCATGTGGTTTGTCGCCATGCAAGCTAGGAGGTGAAGGACGAACACCAGTAACCCAAAGAGTTGATGTAGAGGATAAAGAGTCCTCGAGAGGGAATGGGAGTTCATCACTATGGATGTTGTGGTAAGTCTCCCCTAGACCAACGAAGGTCAAGATGCAATATGGGTTATGGTAGATCGCCTCACCTAGATGAAATGAGAAAGAAAGAATATTGTCAAGGGATGGATCCGGTTGAACTACATATGAGAAAGAGATGGTTCAACTACACCATGATGTGAGTTCAAAAGTTCTTGAGTATAACCTAAAGATTCACTTCCATGCAGTGAAAGTAGGTACATGAAGAACTCAACGTTAGTACAGTTTATCACCCCTAACTAATGTTTAGTATGATCCAGACTAAAGGGTCTGATGAGAGCATGTGTGCTCATTCAGGGTGATACATGGAGATAGTTCTTGTCTTCTGCAAGATGTGATGATAACCACCATAGCCAGTATCGAGATGTAAAGGAGCTATGTAAGGGAGGTTGTGTCAGTTACCACTTCATTAAGATGATGTTGGTGAAGGGACCTCGCAAAGGTCAGAAAAGGACCACAATGTGTGTAGATAAAGTCGCTTTGATCATGTAATGGCTGAAAGAGAGCCCATGGGTGACATGAGTTGTGAGCTGATGCAAAGCAAACTGACATGCCACTCACTATGGGAGAATATGTGATGTGAAATTCGACCCCTCTAAGTTATAGCTAAGAGAGAGTTGAGTCCCAGCTGCAGGGTCCATTTGAGATGGATTGGTGGAGATGGTTGTGTTTAGCCTTACCCCTCAGGATAACATGATGTATAATGCATTCCATGAGTCTGATCTAGAGAACTGTGTGAGGTACCCAAGCCATGTGCTGAGCCCTGAACCTATTCAGCTTTATGAGAGGTTGAAATGTCCTAAGTCACCAATGAGGGTATGGTATACCAAGGTGAGAGAGAACTCAGATGAAAGAATATGAGATGATGAAGGTTCTTGGGAAGCACCACGGAAAGGGTGAGGCCACATGGGATCCATGATGGACATAAGAAAGGTTTATCCTGTTTGTTTGTGTGCCTGGTGGAATTTTGAGGGCAAAATTCCTATAAGAGGGGAAGAATGTTACAACCCCAATTTTTGGGTACTTTTGGTGAGAAATGTAATTTTTCCTATTAAAGATATTTGAACAAATAATGATATAATTTGTTTTGAATAAAAGGTTTTCATTTATAATAGCCTTGTTGGTTTTTTTGTGGGCCTTATGGGCTATTGGGCCCAATAACAAGGAAAAGGAAATTCAATTAGTAAATGAATAATTACGAAATATAGAAAAGAAGGAGGTAGAAGCCTCTAGAAGGCAAAGGAATATTCCTAAAGGGGGATTTCGTGCCTCTTGGGTTCCTTGGATTCCAAGGAGTCCAAATTGCAAAGATAATGCAACAAGAAAGAGAAAGGATTAATTAAATATTGCTTTATTTAGAAGAAATATGAGATAATGATAATATTACAAGAAATATGTGAAAATATGGATAATGGATCCTTCTTGGAAAAGATTTCGTGTTCACATGGTTTCTAATAGAAAAAGGAATCACAATTAAGAAAATAAAATATTATGAGAAAGAAATTGTGCTTAAATGACTTTTATTAAACATTTACTTGCATGTGAACAAACTATATCTTTCCTTTCAAGTTTAAGGCTCAAAATTGGAATAAAGGTAGATAATGCAAATCTAAAGATTTTCCTAAATTTTGGTTGAAAAATAATGCAAAGATTCCAAGTTATTCAATTTATAAAATATCCTAAAGTGTGGACATTAATGGCATAATGATCATGTGTCACGATTTATCTGGGAATAAATACTGATTTTCATTTTTGGGCGCTTATCTACGATTGTTGGATCTATGATCCACAGCCTTGGATGAATCCTGGTCTCACGAGGATCTGGGATAACTGAGTCTAGACTGCAAATTTTTTATCAGAGATTTCACGAGTTAGAAGCCATCTGTGAATATGTGAAGGAGTCCATCTCCTTCAGGAGCTTGCTCCGAACCCAACCACCCTAAGGTTGGTGGGGTTTCATTGTGAAACGGGGAAGTCCCCAATTCACCGAGAACTCGATGGCCACCCTATATGTTACAACCCCAATTTTGGGTTCACTTGCTGAGAAATATAATTTCTCATATTAAAGATTTTTGAACGTATAAATGATATAATCTATTTTGAATAAATGGATTTCATTTACAACAGCCTTGTTTGATTTGTGGGCTTTATTGGCTATTGGGCCCAATAACAAGGATATTCAATTAATTAATGAATAATTGAGAATTTGAGATAAGAAAGGTGTGGAAACCTCTAGAAGGCAAATCCAAAGAGGATTTCGTACCTCTTATATTCCTTGGGTTCCAAGGAGTCCAAAGTTGCCAAGAAAAGGCAATAAGAAAAGAAAATATCAATTATGTATTTCCTTGTTAATAAAGAAATTGAAAACATTGATGAAATGTAGGAAATAAAGGGAAAGAGGAATAATTGGGTAATCCTTAGTGGAATTTCGTGTCCCAAGGATTCCTAATAATAAAAGGAACACTAATGAGGGAAATAAGAGAGAAATAAAGAGAAATCCATAAAAGGAAATATTTTAATAAGAAATAAAATAAGATAATGAGAATAATGCATATTGATGCATTTAAGGATAAGGAGTATTCCTTTAAAAGGAATTTCGAATTCTTAAGGTTTCTTGGGTGCCAAGGAAACCCCAATAAAGGAGAAGAAAGAGAAAATACCATAATTATAAAATAAAGAGATAATGGGAATACATGATCCACCAATTAGGTAATTTTAATAAAAAGGAGTATTTCCTTTTTGAGGAGAATATAATTTCGTGATCCATGGATTAAAAGAAAAGACTAAAGAGAATAAGGGAAGGAATTTTCGTATTCCTATATAACCAAGAAATAGGAAATATCCAAAGGATAGAGAGGACAGAGAGAATTTACTTCTCATTAAGGAATTATTTTTCTAGTTGGAAAGGGACTTCTTGATTCGTGTATATCGGACCTAAGGCTTCTTTCCTCACCTCTATATAAAGAGTAGCCCCTCTGGTTCAAGTTCCAGAGAGATGGCACGTCTCCAACCCTCTTCCTCACCTTCTCTTGTTTCCTTACGTTCAAACACTAACTAAGGAAAAGCTATGGATCAAGAAGCCATGAAGCTGCAAGCAGGAGCTTCGAGGGAAGAATGATGTCTTATAGCATCGGTAGGCGGACTTAGAACCTTAACCCTGCCCAAGAAGAGAAGCCATAGCAGCCGCAATGTTGCAACCGCAGCCGCAGGCCGCAGAAGTGTCCAGCCTGACCTAGCCGAGCTGGCCGCCCTTTGGGAGGAGCTCTAGGCTCGGGAGGAGGTGGCGGAGTCAATGAAACCTGCTTTGAGGTCTTCCGAGGACCAGAGATGTGGAGAACGGGCTGCACAAGTCGGATTAGGGTTGCTGCCGCGGAAGCAGCCAGCAATCGCGAGGAGGAAGACGCAAGAAGGCGGTTGGACAAGTTCACCCTTTGCAGGCTAAGGAGATGGTTCACTTACGTGAGGGCATTAGCGTAATTTGGTTATAAACGAGCCGCATTGTATGGCAAGGAGTGACGTGGCATCTCCTGATTGGCCCAGGTAGAGTTTTATTGTAAAATTCATAACTAATTATCCGTAACTCAGATAGACACGCATTATACATGAAACTTGCTCAGAAAATCGAGAGGAATCTAAATAAAATATAATTGGAGCCTGATTACTTATGCAATTCGAAAAGTATATAGAGATAATATCTTTAATAGTTTAATCAATGAAAAACCCTAACCTTTGATGATTAATGAGTTAGAAAGGAGTAAATGAGTATATAAAGTTGATATTATCCTGTTAATGATAAAAAGGATCATTAAGATTGGAAAAGGATGAATTTGCATGTAATTAGTTTAATTTCGAGTTTAATGAGCATGAATAATACTTTAATGAGCCATGAAACCCTAATGTTGGTAAATTCGATTCTTAATGGCTTTAATTGACTAATTTCATGATTAAGGTTGGAATATGCTATTTTGAGCATTAGGGTCACTAATTTGTGGGAAGATAACCATTATATAGAAATTAGGGTTTCCGGTTGAATCAAGGTAGAATTAATAATAAATAAAGTTCATATGGGAATCAGACCATGATGAATTAAGAGTTGTTAATCCGGAAGAAACTAAAGGTGATAATGAGCATAATGACCTTGAAATAACTTAAAAGGATAAAGAAGGTAGTTTTGGCATAAAAGAGGAATAATCAACTTTAATTGGGCTTATGGTGTTGAAATTAGGGTTTATGAACTAAGAGAGCATTTAATATGATAAAAGCGTTATGGAGGCAAAAACCCTAATAAAACCCTAATGTGGACTAGAAAGCCTAAGGTGGAATCCAAGTCTAGCTTTAGAATGTCCTGGATAAACTATAACACTTGGAACATATGCATTAATTTCAGGATATTGTTGATTTCTTGTTGATTGATTCTTTATCCTTATTGCATGGACAATCAAGTTGCTCTGGATCAGGTATGTGGTTAATTATGAATAACCGCCTTAGTTTCCCGATGATTTTCCGGATGGTTAATCACATTGAATGCAAATTATCTGTTGGATGTTCATACTTGCAAATTATAAAGTCACTATGATGATCACATTAACAATAGAAGTATAGATTCTCGTACCTACATGCCACTCTGATGGATGATGCCAAAGGTCAGGCCTAGATGGGTAGACCAATGGACACCTTGAGTGGTGACCCCAGGCACCAAGAAGGTGGCCTATGATATTGCATGACTAGTGGGCACCATGAGTGGTGACCCCCAGGAACCAAGCTCGGGATTGAGAAGGTGGCCATAAGTCATTGGCAAAGGGCACCCTAAGGTGGATAGGCCAGGGTTAGGGCAAAAGCGGTGGAGAATGTCATACTGAAAAGTGTGAATTGGTTGTTAATTAACTTGATTGTGATTATTAAATTGTTATCCATATGTGAAAACTTTTGATTGTCCCCACATACTAGTATATTTCGATATACTGACCGATGTTTTGTTTGTCGGCGTTTTAGGTACAAATGAAATGAACAAACAGTAAAGTGGCATATGTGGAATTAAATGAGAATTAACGTGCACAGGAGGATTAGTTAGAGTAGCGTCTCCATGGATAGAAGTTTAGAAATCCCATCTTTTAAAAGGTAAACAAAGTTTTATTTTATACCAGTTTCAGTTTAGTTGGTAAAGTTTATTAATTGTTATTGATTATTTGTCGAACCTTTGATCCTGTTAATTGAATAACGGCTCTAACCTTTGGGTCTCCCTTAATTGGGGGTTACCAGGAGACGGGGTCGTTACAATTGGTATCAGAGCATAGGTTCCTCAAGTAATCTTTAATAATTATCAAATTTTACAAATTCTGTAGAACCCAAGGGAGTTATTAGAGGATTATGCGAAAGATAGAGGTGTCTAGAAAAGGATCACGACCGGGGGCTGGCAATATTTTCCTCCGCACCGCTAGTCGGAATATGAGGACTCCCAGATCCGTGTGACTGCCTGGCCAAAGTCTTAGGGTATGATTCGAAATAAGATACCTTTAGGACTCTCTCATCTTGTTCATCCCTTCTCAACTCAAATTTTGTTAAGGACCTTAAGGATTAGGGTTTCCTCTCTTTTCCTCACCCTCTTGAGGTATGGGTAAGATTGATAAGGAGTAAGGAATCCTCCACCAAGTTAATAAAAAGCATGTAAATAAGATGTCATGGACATAAGATTAATAGAGTAAGCGTAAAGGAATAGATACATGCTTAGGTCGTATGACACGAGTTGTCATTGCCCTCAGGAGAGACTTGAGGATAGACCTCCTTGGCAGGAGGATGAGTAGAGAGAGTTAGTCTTGGAGGTAGAGACCTCCATCAAAAGTAGATACCTGGAACATCCTTTGAGGATGATGTTAACCCTAACCCTAAGTATAGGTTAGAAAGAAAGATGACATGATGAGTTAGATATCATGGTTGGATGAGTGTTGGTTGGGCACGCCTTCGGGATGCCATAAGAGGCTGAATGATCAAGTACCTATGGCAACCCAACCCTGGAAAGGGTCATGCATGTTAGAGTGAAGGTTAGCTCCTTCATCGATGAGGTTAGAGGAGAACCTATAGTTACCCTAAAGGCATAGGTAGGTAGGGTATAGCTTGACGAAACCCTAGTCAAGGGATCATGATGAGATAAGCATAAGGGGTTATGGATGACCTTGAGTAAACATAAGTTCGAGTATAGGCTTCACTCAGGTAGGGGGCATGCTTAGGAGCTTGATCCTTCATAAAGACAGGGCCTCTGATAGAGAGGTTGGTGGTAGGATTAGCTCTAGAGAGAGGGAGCAGACCTCAGCCAAGAAAGTTGGAAGCCTAAAACCCCGAAACTTGAGAAATAGTGGGAGTCGAGAATGATGCGACCTAAGAGGATGATAATGGTTGCCTCATGCATGATCCCTGGGGGAGGATGATGTCTTGGTTAGCTCGAGAGTAACCAAACCCTAAAGAGAGGATGATGCTTCTGGTACCTATGTGTCTGTGGTATAGGAGTTTACCTTATGAGATAGGAAGAAGAGTTCCTTACACCTGGAGACATTTGGTAGTAGGTTGTGAGGCCTTGTACCTAGTTAGTTGTCCTTGAGAGGACTCAACCCTGAGATGTTGCTCATGTAAAAGGGTCGTGGAAGTACATGGCATGCCTTGGACATTCTTGATTCGTGGTTAAGAGATTGAACATGCAGGTGGATACCCAACAGTGGACCTAGGGTTCCTAGGCCTAAGAGGGGAAGCAGTGTATCTGATGCTCATGGTGAGATTTGAGTCTCTATAGTTTCGAGCATGGTACTCTTCATATGTAGAGGTAAAGGAAACCCCTTAAGGTAAGGGTATGTTTGATGAACCCCTCACGAATAAGTTGCACTGATGCTGAGGAAAGAGAACGAGTGTGACCTAGCATGGGTTAGTAAGTAGTCCATCTGTGCCTTAGTAGCTGCTGGGTTAGGCATGCTCATGTGAATGTATACCCTAAGGATGGTCGTGACCTTACTGTCACGGGTTGTAGTTTCCTCCCATCCTGGGAAAGGGACCCTTTGGTAGGGTGTGTACCGGTTCTGTCGGTTTTGAGGTAACCTAATGAGGTCTCATAGGACCTTGAGAAGCTAAGTGAAGAGTACATGGTATGATAATGAACCTATAGACCCATAGTTAACCATCTCTAAGTGCATATGGATGTGTTACCATGAAGGTAACCAGTATGGGGCCTGACCAAGGTAGGCAGGTCGCCATGATCTCTGAGAAAGGATGAAAGTCAGTCATGAATGCAGAGAGAGATGATGAAGGATTGGGTAAGGTTCTAAGTTGAACATGTACTATGTTAGAATCCTAAGTCTATCCAAGGGTCAGGTAGAGATAAGACCGATGGAAGAAGGAGTTGCCTAATTCCCAAGTTGCACATGACCATAGGGTCGGGAGGTAACAACTATCATTGTCTGAGGGCCATGGGTTAGGAGAGTGATCACCTTCATGAACTCATGGGACCCAAAGGGTAGATGAGTAGGGCACTCTCTGGATGCATAAGGGAAGAGGGATGACCCCAAAAGTGCCGACACCCTATAGACCTAGAGGAGATGACCTAGGATTATGCTTGGACCAAGTAAGTCTGAGATCAGTTTCCCTGGAAGTAGTGTGGATATCATGATGTTTGTGATATAGAGACATAAGATGCATGTTTCAACTTGGATTTGAAAGTGTACGGGCAAGGTGGGCTGTACCATCTCTACTCTTGGAACAGGAAGAACTATGTATTTGGACTGCAGCCAAATGCTTATTTCTTCTTGTTATGAGAGTGAGAGATAGGACCGTACGCATGCCTTACACCAAGGATAAAGATGATGTAAGTTGGAACGTTGCTATAAGGTATGAGGATAGAGATGATAACATACCTTTGTGGAGAGAATAATACATGGATGATTTACAAACGCTAAGAGGAATAGTGTAGTCATCTTATGAGGATGTTTTACCAAGAGCTAGGTGGAATTTGCAAGTTATACCAGGTTGAGTGTGATCACCATGAGGATGAGCTTAGAGTTCCTTGATGAAGATAAACTTAGAGTTTGAGATGAGACGATAAGTAGAATACAGGGAAGAGTATGTCTTCAATGTTACCTAATACTGAAGGATGTGAAGTGGTAATGAATACCCTGATTGAGATATAGATGTTTAGTTTAGCTGGAAACTAGAAGAAGTGGAGGGTGCTTGGCTAACCCTAAGTTTGGAAAAAGGATGTGTTTTGGCTAACACTCAGGTGTAATAAGATATGTTGAACAAGTTAATGGTTGTTTGGTTAGCCAGTTTAGTCCTTGATGTAGAAGAAGGTTGGTGGTAGAACCTCATATACACTTCTTTGAATAGGGAGGTAATAAAACCCAGATGAAAAGTAGTTTAGGGTTTCTGAGGTAGCGATCTCAAGGAATCATGACATACAGGAGATCAGGGTTTTAAGATCATGATATACCTTAATACTACAAAGATAGTAAGTGATGGTAGCATTCTGGATGCTTAAAACAAAGTTGCATGTAGCATGTGGCCATGCAAGCCAGGAGGTGAAGGACGAACACCATTAACCCAGTGCATGGATATAAAGTATAAAGAGTTCCTGAGAAGGAATGGGAGTGCATCATTATGAATGTTGTGAGTCTCTCCTAGGCCAAGAAGGTCAAGATACAATATGGGTTATGGTAGATCGCCTTACCTAGAGACGATAAGAAAGAAAGCATACTGTCACAGGACAGATTCGGTTGAACTACATAAGAAAGAAAGATGGTTCCACTACACCATGATATGAATTCAAAAGTTTTTGGTGTGACCCAAAGGTTCAGTTCCATGAGGTGGAAGTAGATACATGAAGAGCTCAGTGTTTGTACAATTTATCACCCCATACTAATGGACAGTATGATCCAGACTAGAGGGCCTGAAGAGAGCATGCGTGCTCATTTAGGGTGATACATAGAGACAGTTCTTAAGATGTAATGTTAACCACCATAGCCTTTATCGGGATGCAAGAAGTTCTATAGGGAGGGTTTGTCGGTCACCACTTCATTATGATGATGTTGGTGAAGGATGCCTCGCGAAGGTCAGAAAAGAACCCCAGGTGTGTGCAGATGAAGTTGCTTTGATCGTGCAATGGCTGAGAGAGATCCCAGTGGTGACATGAGTCACGAGCTGATGCAAAGCAGACTGACATGCAGTTCACTGTGGAGGAATATAATGTGAAAATCCGACCCCTCTAAGCTACAACTGAGAGAGCTGAATCCCCGATAAATGGGTCCATTTGAGATGGATTGGTGGAGATGGTTGTGTTTAGCCTTGCCCCACAGGATAACATGATGTGTAATGTGTTACATGAGTCCAATCTAGAGCACTATGTGAGAGACCCAAGCCATGTGTTGAGCCCTGAACCTATTCAGCTTTTGAGAGGCTGAAATGTCCTGAGTCACCTATGAGGGTACGATATACCAAGGTAAGAAAGAACTCAGATGGAAGAATATGAGATAATGAAGGTTCTTGGGGAAACACCATGGAAAGGGTGAAGCCACATGGGAGCCATGATGGACATATGGAAGGTTTATCATGTTTGATTGCTTGCTTGATGGAATTTTGAGGACAAAATTCTTATAAGAGGGGAAGGATGTTACAACCCCAATTTTGGGTTCACTTGCTGAAAAATATAATTTCTCATATTCAAGATTTTTGAACGAATAAATGATATAATCTATTTTGAATAAATGAATTTCATTTACAATAGCCTTGTTTGATTTGTGGGCTTTATTGGTTATTGGGCCCAATAACAAGGATATTCAATTAATTAATGAATAATTGAGAATTTGAGATAAGAAAGGTGTGGAAACCTCTAGAAGGCAAATCCAAAGAGGATTTCGTACCTCTTAGATTCCTTGGGTTCCAAGGAGTCCAAAGTTGCCAAGAAAAGGCAATAAGAAAAGAAAATATCAATTATGTATTTCTTTGTTAATAAAGAAATTGAAAACATTGATGAAATGTGGGAAATAAAGGGAAAGAGGAATAATTGGGTAATCCTTAGTGGAATTTCGTGTCCCAAGGATTCATAAAAATAAAAGGAACACTAATGAGGAAAATAAGAGAGAAATAAAGAGAAATTCACAAAAGGAAATATTTTAATAAGAAATAAAATAAGATAATGAGAATAATGCATATTGATGCATTTAAGGATAAGGAGTATTCCTTTAAAAGGAATTTCGAATTCTTAAGGTTTCTTGGGTGCCAAGGAAACCCCAATAAAGGAGAAGAAAGAGAAAATACCATAATTATAAAATAAAGAGATAATGGGAATACATGATCCACCAATTAGGTAATTTTGATAAAAAGGAGTATTTCCTTTTTGAGGAGAATATAATTTCGTGATCCATGGATTAAAAGAAAAGACTAAAGAGAATAAGGGAAGGAATTTTCATATTCCTATATAACCAAGAAATAGGAAATATCCAAAGGATAGAGAGGAGAGAGAGAATTTACTTCTCATTAAGGAATTATTTTCCTAGTTGGAAAGGGACTTCTTGATTCGTGTATATCCGACCTAAGGCTTCTTTCCTCACCTCTATATAAAGAGTAGCCCCTCTGGTTCAAGTTCCAGAGAGATGGCACGTCTCCAACCCTCTTCCTCACCTTCTCTTGTTTCCTTACGTTCAAACACTAACTAAGGAAAAGTTATGGATCAAGAAGCCACGAAGCTACAAGCAGGAGCTTCGAGGGAAGAATGATGTCTTATAGCATCGGTAGGCGGACTTAGAACCTTAACCCTGCCCAAGAAGAGAAGCCATAGCAGCCGCAGGCCGTAGAAGTGTCCAGCCCGACCTAGCCGAGTTGGCCGCCCTCTGGGAGGAGCTCTAGGCTCGGGAGGAGGTGGCGGAGTCAATGAAACCTGCTTTGAGGTCTTCCGAGGAGAAGAGATGTGGAGAACGGGCTGCACAAGTCGGATTAGGGTTGCTGCCGCGGAAGCAGCCAGCAATCGCGAGGAGGAAGACGCAAGAAGGCGGTTGGACAAGTTTGCCCTTCGCGGGCTAAGGAGATGGTTCACTTACGCGAGGGCATTAGAGTAATTTTGTTATAAACGAGCCACATTGTATGGCAAGGAGTGATGTGGCGTCTCCTTATTGGCCCAGGTAAAGTTTTATTGCAAAATTCATAACTAATTATCTGCAACTCGGATAGACTCGCATTATACATGAAACTTGCTCAGAAAATCGAGAGGAATCTAAATAAAATATAATTGGATCCTGATTCCTTATGAAATTAGAAAAGTATATAGAGATACTATCTTTAATAGTTTAATCAATGAAAAACCCTAACCTTTGATGATTAATGAGTTAGAAAGGAGTAAATGAGTATATAAAGTTGATATTAGCCTGTTAATGATAAAAAGGATCATATAGATTGGAAAAGGATGAATTTGCATGTAATTAGTTTAATTTCGAGTTTAATGAGCATGAATAGTGCTTTAATGAGCCATGAAACCCTAATGTTGGTAAATTCGATTCTTAATGGCTTTAATTGACTAATTTCATGATTAAGGTTGGAATGCGCTATTTTGAGCATTAGGGTCACTAATTTGTGGGAAGATAACCATTATATAGAAATTAGGGTTTCTGGTTGAATCAAGGTAGAATTAATAATAAATAAAGTTCATATGGGAATCAGACCATGATGAATTAAGAGTTGTTAATCCGGAAGAAACTAAAGGTGATAATGAGCATAATGACCTTGAAATAACTTAAAAGGATAAAGAAGGTAGTTTTTGCATAAAAGAGGAATAATCAACTTTAATTGGGCTTATGGTGTTGAAAATAGGGTTTATGAACTTAGAGAGCGTTTAATATGATAAAAGCGTTATGGAGGCAAAAACCCTAATAAAACCCTAATGTGGACTAGAAAGCCTAAGGTGGAATCCAAGTCTAGCTTTAGAATGTTCTGGATAAACTATAACACTTGGAACATATGCATTAATTTCAGGATATTATTTATTGCTTGTTGATTAATTCTTTATCCTTATTGCATGGACAATCAAGTTGCTCTGGATCAGGTATGTGGTTAATTATGAATAACCGCTTTAGTTTCCCGATGATTTTCCGGATGGTTAATCGCATTGAATGCAAATTATCTGTTGGATGTTCATACTTGCAAATTATAAAGTCACTATGATTATCACATTAACAATAGAAGTATAGATTCTCACACCTACATGCCACCCTGATGGATGATGCCAAAGGTCAGGTCCAGATGGGTAGACCAATGGACACCTTGAGTGGTGACCCCAGGCACCAAGAAGGTGGCCTATGATATTGCATGACTAGTGGGAACCATGAGTGGTGACCCCCAGGCACCAAGCTCGGGATTGAGAAGGTGGCCATAAGTCATTGGCAAAGGGCACCCTAAGGTGGATAGGCCATGGTTAGGGCAAAAGCGGTGGAGAATGTCATACTGAAAAGTGTGAATTGGTTGTTAATTAACTTGATTGTGATTATTAAATTGTTATCCATATGTGCAAACTTTTGATTGTCCCCACATACCAGTATATTTCGATATACTGACCGATGTTTTGTTTGTCGGCGTTTTAGGTACAAATGAAATGAACAAACAGTAAAGTGGCATATGTGGAATTAAATGAGAATTAACGTGCACAGGAGGATTAGTTAGAGTAGCGTCTCCATGGATAGAAGTTTAGAAATCCCATCTTTTAAAAGGTAAACAAAGTTTTGTTTTATACCAGTTTTCAGTTTAGTTGGTAAAGTTTATTAATTGTTATTGATTATTTGTCGAACCTTTGATCCTGTTAATTGAATAACGGCTCTGAACTTAGGGTCTCCCTTAATTGGGGGTTACCAGGAGATGGGGTCGTTACACTATATATAGGGTACAGTGCACCACAATGTGAGCAAACTTTAAGTTTACCCTCTCGTGACCGTGGCGCAACGATGATCGTCTTCATGCATTCAATTTGATCAAACGACGTGTTATTTCCCCCTGTCTAGCAGCAATCCTCGCCGAAGCGCCGGTGGAGCGTTGGCGGTGAAGCACTAGTGAGGACGAGGAATTGAGGGAAACCACGATTTCGGGAGAAGCAAGCTACGCTCTCAGTCCATTCGGCTTGATCGTAGGAAGAAGATAGCCCAAAGTCAACTTTGGAGTTGACTCTACATGGCTACTCGCGAGCCAGCCTGAGGAAGAAGATGACCAAGGGGTAAAATACCCCTTTGCCCTCGCGGGTGCATTAGCCAGGTAAGGGCATAGCTGTCTTTTCCTTCTTTTGAATCATGGGTGGGGAGCGCGAATAGTGATCGTTAGATCCAACCGGTTCCAGCGGATCATCAATCAAATGACCCACGTTTTTCTAAAAGTAATAGATAATTCAGAGAAGTAATTTTCTTTACAAAAATCATAACTTTTGCTAGGAAGCTCTGATTGGGAAAGGTTATACATGAAAGTTGCTTAGAAAAATATGAGGAACACAATAAAATTGGTTTGAGAACCTGAATCTGTTCCTATTTGCAGAAGTGTGTTAATCTAATGAAAAGTGCTTATGTATTAGATTAAGAAACCCTAATCGAGCATATTGGTTAAGTTCATGTTGCTTAGTTGATGAAATTGAGTAATTGCAACCTATTGAATAGTTAATGAGGAACTTAAACCTGATTTAGATGTTTCTTGCATGATTTGGGGTTTTTACCTCAAATAAGAATGATTAAGGACTTAGAAACCCTAATTGAGTATAAAGGATGAATCTTTAAGGTTTAATAGGTTAATTTGTGAAGTAATAACGTGTTGAATATTAAAGTCAAACTTCAGTCTGTAATTTAGGGTTCCATGTATATAAATGAGCTTTAATGGGCCTTGAAACCCTAATGTTAGTAATTGTGACTCTTAATGGCTTTAATTGTTCAAATTTGTGAATAAGATGAGATACGTTAGTCCTAAGCTATTTTGAGTATAAAAGTTCCTAATTTTGGATAAATACCCTTAATATGGTAATTAGGGTTTTCTAATGGATAAAGGTGGAATTAATGATAAGTGGAGTTCATATGTGAATTAGATCATAATGAACTATGAGTTGTTAATCCGGAAGGAACCAAAGATGATAATTAGGCCTGATGATCTTGTCATGAATTTGGTAGTTTTAATGTAAAAGAGCATAATGGACTTAGTTGATGATTAATTGTGCCTTTAATCTGAAATTAAGGTTATATGTTGTTAAAAGGTAACCTTAATATCTTTCGTGAAAAATGATGAGATAATTAGGATTTGTGAGTAATTGTATAAAATTAGGGTTTAAAAGAGTAAAAATGAAGAGGAACCCTAATTGCAATAGAAACCCTAAAAGTGGACTAGAAACCCTAGGAAGCGAGCTAGGTTTAATAGATCTTGATGGCATGATCAATGATAGGAAATTGTATGCATATTTTAGGATCTCTTTGTGTGCTTGATTGCCTATTATATTTCTTGCATTGATTGGATTAATTCTATCTCAAGTTAGCCTGACAGGTATGTGGTTAATTATGGTTAATAACATTAGTTTCCCGAAGAGTTTCCTGGATGATTCATCACATTGAATGCAACTTATCAGTTTGGATGTTCATACTTGCAAATCATAAAGTCACTATGATTATCACAATAATAGTATAAGTGTGTATTCTCGCACCTACATCCCACCCTGATGGATGATGCCAAAGGTCAAACCTAGGAGGGAAGACCAATGGGCACCATGAGTGGTGACCCCAGACACCAAGATAGGCATTGAGAAGGTGGTCTTTATAGAATGACTAATGGGCACTATGAGAGGTGACCCCAGGCACCAAGATCGGGATTGAGAAGGTGGCCTTATGTCATTGGCAAAAGAGAAACCCTAAGGAGGGTATGCCAGGGTTAGGGCAAAAACGGTGGAGAATGTCACATTGAAAGTGTAAATTGGTTTGTTAATTAACTTGATTGTGATATTTAGATTGTTAGCCATATTTATGAAATTTGGTTGTCCCCACATACCGACATATTTTGATATGCTGATTGGCGTTTTGTTTGTCGGCGTTTTAGGTGCAAGATTGAAAAGGACAAACAGTAAAGTGGCATATGTGGAATTAAATAAGAATTAAAGTACAAAGGAGGATTAGTTAGAATAGACTCCAAATGTGGATAGAAGTAGATATCCATGTTTTTGAAAAAGGTATGCAAAGTTTTATTTTATACCAGATTTTAGTTTAGTTCGGTAGAATTTCATAATTATTACTAATTAATTGTTGAACCTTTGATCCTGTTAATTGGGATAATGGCTCTGACCTCTTGGTCTCCCTTAATTGGGGGTTACTGGGAGGTGGGGTTGTTACATTATCACTATCATTTCTCATTTAAATGGTAAACCGATCATAACCCTAGAGATAAAAAGAGTGATGTCAGGTGGGCATATAGTCTAGGAGAGCTGCCAGTAGGGCCATCTCTATCACTCTCTGCAAGGCTATCTCGATCACCCTCTCTATAGTTCCATCTCTATCGCCATGTATCTATGTAGGGATGCTTCCGTCTCCATTGTCATCTCTTTTTTCAAATCTAGACCATATTCATCATCTCACTGTCTTCATCATCATATAGCACCCTCCATGTATATCTCTTTTCCTAGTTTGTCTTCACCGAGTTCATCTTCCTCATGCACAAAGTTCATATGCAACCATCCATCCATCACAAATCAAGGTCTAACCGCACTGACATGTGAAATTTCTCCAACATTAGTAACTTGATGTTATCCACAGTGGAAGTCATATCCACCATCTAATAGTTGTCTCTACCTATTTTACCACACAAACGTACATACATCATTCATCCAAGGTTTGCCTCTACCTCTAGAATTGAGTTTTTTGGTGCATAATTATGCCTTGTATAAGTAGAAATACACTATGATTTTTGCTTGATACTCCTTTGAATCATTTCCATATCTACCTTTATCTTATAGACTCCAAAAAATTTATAATATTCTAAACCATGTTTTGAACCTTAATTCCCAATTTCACTCCAATCAGATCTTTTAACTCCCTCTAGAAATTCCTAATATACCCCTTTAAACCCCCTTTATATGGTTTGTATTCCATTTTTCAGTTGTTTCCCTGGCTTAATGGGCCATGGAGGTGCTGACTCAGGCCCGCAGCATATTCAGCACATGCAAGCACCCCATCAGCCCAGGATAGGGGACACAACCAGTAGGCATCCCCTACCTCAAGTATCTATGGTTTTTGCCACCGCACAAGTAGGGGTAGTCAGATCCAATCCAATCAAGCCCCCTTTGGCCTTCATTTATGTTCCAACCTCCCCCGTTTCAAAACCCACCCCACTTTAGTTTTATTTCTCCTTAGATTTATACCCTTTTGGTGAAGCTTCAAGAACTTCCACTATATGTTCCTCCGTGGAGGTTTTGGGTCTTCAAAATCCCTAAATTCTAGGTCCATACACCTATAAATACACCCTCTTTGGCTTTCTCTTGCCCCACAAAGACAACTGTGTCCTTGGACCCTGTTCTTGTCCCCTCTTGTGAATTTCCCAATCTAGGGTCGGTGGCACACAACCATTATTGTTGTTGCATCCCCCCTCTAATCCTGCATACATAATAATTCTAACACCCATATTGGAAAATAGACAATATTATAGTCTACATCGTTCATAAGAACATGACAACACAATAGGACTATTATTAAGTTATAATTCTAACCCTCTTCTAAAAGTTCTTGTATGATGATCTTTGGTGGTGGTTATGAAATCAATGGTTGAACTTTTATCAGATGTTGACCTTGATATCATGAAATCTATTTGAAATAGTATCAAAACTAAAATTGAAATTGTTATGGCAAACTTTGCTGTATAAATCAAACCTTGATAAATATTAATAGTCTATTTATGTTCTAAAGTATATTACCTACTAAAATAATTCATCCACATGTGCAAACTTGATATTCAAAATTGTTGACAAATTTTGAAATTGTGCTACTTTTATATTTTGAGCATGAATGATCATCATTATGGTCATGTGGAACAAGTAACCTATACTTCTACCTTGTATTGGATGTCAAAAGTTCTTGAACACCAAATCCTAACCATTATCTACTCAATTCGTGACCAACACCTAACCCTATCTCCTGATCTACTCCATCTTGAAACTGATGTCTGAAAATTTATTTGAAATGTACTTGTACTATTGTTGGTATGTATGTCCATAGAGACAATCATATGACTATTATAATGGGGCATCATTTACTTGATTTGATAATTATAAAGGTAATTTCATCTATTATGTTTGTCTCAATCATGATATAATGACATAAACATGGCAGATGTCTAAAGAATGATGTTGCTTGATGAAATATGTCTTTGGGTTGAGGACCTGAAAAAGGAGATCATATGTATGATAAGAGCACATGTATTCTTGTTATGTCCCTAGTAGGATATATTGTGGAAAAAAATAGAAAATAATAATATGTAAGACTAGAGTGTGTGTTGATTGATGACAAAATCAATAGTCATGATATGTGATATCAAACCAAGCACATAGGTACATGTTAGAGAACAATGTATCATGCAAGCCCACCTTGAGAGTGATGCATGTATACAATGGAATGGTAGTCAGAATCAATTGTATCAATGATAGTGGTGATTGTGGTTCTTATACTTGGAGTCACTATACTCATCACATGTCATTCGATGTATTTTGACATCATCCAACTTGACCTTGAATAAGGGTTGCCATAAAGGTGGTGGCTGGGTATGTTGTGACACATGGGATTGAGTGTGACTGATGTAAATGGGATTTGTCCCTCCTATAGGAGATTGATATCCAGGCCACTTGATAAGAGAGACTAAGAAATGTATGGCCATACTCACGTGACTCAATATGTGATATGTGAGCTCACATACATCTCATACAATCTTCTTTAGTTCAAGGAACATGGATTGAATGTTAAAATTTCATGTCTCGAGTTCAATCTGGATGTCAGAGACAAAGAAACTATACGATCACTATAACATTGATCATATGTTGTAGGTTGAAGTTGTTATTCAACTTTTCAATTACTTGGGTAGCAATGATGTGTTGCTAGATACCGCTAATTGCTTATGATGTCATAAATTAGTTATGGACATTCACTCCCAATGTAACTTGGGACCTATAAGGCCACATACATAGGATGTGCTTATTTATGAATAATGTTTAATTTGATTATGAAGGTGTTTAGGTATTCAATTTTAAAAAAAATGGTTGAAACTTGACTGAATGGAATGTCAGTCGGCTGATTCAAGTGTTCAACTGGCCGATTCAAGTGTTAGGCCAATTAAAACTACATTGGCTAACATTTCATTAACTGGGACATGAATTGACTTGTTCAGTTTTTGAATTGACCGATTCAAGGTCTGATATGACTGATTCAATGATTAATACGATTGGATCAAGGATTGATTTTGACGTCATGTTGTGCATTAATCGTCGTGTTGAAAGCCAATATGTATGTGAATAGGAAACATAGTTAACTGACATTTTCAAGTGTCAAACCAATTGTTTCACATGTGAACCAACTTGTTCAGTAGTGAACCGACTGGTTCATCCTTCGTATCTTCCAGAAAATTCATGAAATATGTCTCTTCAACTCCCAAATGATCTGGAAACCCTAACCTTGGCCATCCTACAAATAGGGGGGTAGTCAAGACTTTTGGAAGACACAACAATAAGCTCTAAGAATTTTTATCCTCTTAGAGTTGTGGTAGAGTGAGAGATCGAGTAAGTCTTACCTGTAAAATGGAGAGACAACAAGGGAAAGCAAGTCGACTCTAGTATGTTGACGTTCGAATGGACAACTCCTTCCCGTTGGTTCTGATAGCGTAAGGTGGAGTTCCCGATGGTATGCATAGACTATGTAGAGGCATGGAGGTTGTTTCCATCATGCTAGTATGACAACAACCACCGCCATCTGTGGTATTGCACCAAGAGGCTATCTCTAGTTGTTCGTGTGCATCTTGCAAAGAGTGCACATCTCTATGCAATAGTTATCACTGGACTCTCTAAGACCAGGTACATCTCTTGTTACCTTCTTTCCTAGATACATCTTGTTGACGTGATTTGCTAATAAAGGAATAGGGGAAAAGTTTTTTTTGCACTGCCTTCTCTATCGTCCCTATTCCGCAACAACTATATCCTATTGACATTGGTTAATGTAATGTAGAGTATGTTTATGTACTTATAAATAAAACACTCGGCTACTTAATTGCATGAGATAGCATGCACCCTACATAATCGTGTTTTGATTTATACATATATATATATATATATATATAGTTTTTTATAACTAGATTTGTAACATACTCCTCACGTTTCTTGCTATTGATTGTTTGAGTCTTTCGCCTTGTCATTTTTAGGGATCAAGTGGAAAATATTGACTTTCCCTTTAGGTAAGTGCCAATTACACCTTTCCCTTAGGGTTGAAGGGAATTTTCTTGGTCTTACCTGTCACTTTTGTGAATATGAGGTGCTTGACACATGTTTGGAGTGCATTACAAACTGATTTGGAAACTTTTACTCACTGAACATTTAAAATTTTCTTCATTGTTTATAATTTTTCTTATAAACATGCCAAGTGGATATTTTGTTTCATATATACATATATGTTATTTCTTTTCATGTTTTCTTAAACCTACTCAATATTTTTACATTAACTTTGGGTGATGAAATTCAATTTTGGAAAACATTGCAGAACTCTACTCATGTGTGGACTCAATTAGAAATGGCACCAAATAGATATGCGAACATGGAATCTTTATGTAATCGGGTTGTATCCTTTTATCTAATTTGTCATATTTAGATTTTCCTTTCCTATTAGTTTTCTTTCTTGTTTCCCTACAGGACTCCCATGTAAAACCATGTGGTTCAATTTGATGGAATGTTATTACTTTTATGTATATGCTTGTGTGTTTTCTTCAGACTTCCTAGGGATGGATGCTTCAATCCCTCTACCACTATTTAATTAGTGGGAACAAGATTGTAGTTATATGAAAGTTGGTATTGAAGACTACATACCACTATGAACTAATGAAATAACTTCTCTAATCTCTTGAACCTAGGAAAACCTAAAAGTCTACTATGGTGAAAATTGAGGTGTCTCAGCTCAGGGTTCTAGCTAGTAATCACCTCCTATTTTCCTCACAGTAGTGGTTGAGGTTCCCCTCTCTACCTGACTTCAGTGTTTCTAGAAAAGGATAGAAGGGGTTTCCTTTAACACTAGAGAGTCATCTTTATTCTCATCTATTCATTAAGATCTACCCAAGCCACCTACTGGAAAGTAGTAGGATGACTTCTCATCTTTTCATATCTACTTGATCTATACTCTCCCTATCGTTGGGTATCTTAAGCATGGAAAATTTTAAATTTTGAAATAATTCGTAAACATTGGAATTAAGTTATAGTTGTGTCTATGATCTGAATATCTTGACTTGGAAAACCTACATAATGAGAAAGGTTATAAAATTAATAAAATGCAGATGCCTCCCAAGACTAGACACTAGAAGAAGGGATAGTCTAAATGGGAAAAAGGTGACAATGGAAAAAAACAAGAGAAATGATGAGGAAGAGAATGTTGAAGGACCTCCTCCAAAGAAGGTTGTTGATGTTGAAGAATGGGAGAAATAAAGTTCTTATAGCTTCCATGCATGATCTGGTAGTCCATGCAACAACCTTAACCCCTAGGGTAGCTAATAAGAACTATATTTTGGGGCTCGGTTGAAAAACCAACCAAACACTTGGTTATTGGGACTGAAACCCGAGTGGTTTTATGACACATTATCCCCAAACGACAAGTGAAACAATAATAGTTAAGAATATGTTCCAAAAAAAGAATAAATTACTAACAACAACTAGTTATATATCATTTCTCATTGACTAATAGAGCTAGCATGACTTTATTTATATTTTAATAATTGCATTTAAAATTTTCACATGAATTTAAATGTTCAACTTATACACAAGGTTGTACATACAAAACATCATGCTATGCTACAAAACATAAGGAAAACTACAGGTTTGTCCCATGACCTAGTACTAGAACAACCTAGAGATTACACATTAAATATGGGATTCACCTATCTGAGTGAGTTACATGGTTAGAGAGAGAGAGGGTTGGCTAGATGGTTCCTTGTCTTCAACACCTAAAATTTTTTATTGGTTGATTAGCCAATGTCTAAGTGAGAAGGTACATAATGGTAATATATTGTTTCCACTTTTTTATTCTTTAAACAATTTAATAGATAATAGAAAACTACTTATGATGTAAATATCAAGTTAACATCATAAATAACATATCAAGAAAATAGAACATTCAACAAACACCATGATGTATCTTTCTTTATTAGTGTTTCAATGAATCTAATTGACTTATATCGGCCAATTAGACATCATAAAGGTATGCTCATGCACATGATTGCACTGTCCATATCATAGGGTGTAGACAGATACCCTAAGACAACGAACATTTAGAATTTTTGTTGGATTGGTAGGGTCTATAGCCTCTATACCTCTTCCCCACCTTGGTAGCAGGTTGAGACTCAATCACATGTTACATATAAATATTTTTATCATTTCACATGGGGTTCTCCCCTAACATAATACTCAATTAAAAATAAGGTTGGCATCTCAGTTTCACCTCTGTGGAACTTCTGCTTCAAAACTAAAGTGACTTGGTTCTCACCTCCCCCTCTGTGGAACTTTACCTAACCTCCCATAGTTAGCCTCAGTGTCTAATCCATTGCAGGCCTTCACCACGTGGGGTTCACCTTAAGTGTGAATGACCCAATTCGCCATCCCCATATATATCTAAGAATGGATCATGGTGTCCAAGACACTTATAAATCAAACAAGGTTTCTTTTTCTTATTACATCTCTTGAAATAACTCATGAATTTTATGCAACCTAACATCCAACAAGTATAGCAACACACTATAAATAAGTGACAAATCGAGAAGTATTAATTTAGTTGTATATCTCAAGCCTTAACATGCCAAAAGGATTATCATATGAATATTCATCCTTCTTCTAAGACATCATGAACTAATTCAACCATTATTTCTCAAGACTTTACAAATTATTACTGCCACTAACATCATTTAAGAACAAGATACAATTTAAGAAACTATAAATTCATTTCATGCCTTGCTAGCCTTTCTTTCATCCATAACTTCTCAAGAACAAGAGTTTATTATCATGAATATCAATGATTCACTTAGAACAATAAAAAAGAATCATCCTTTCCATGTTCTTATGCATGTTATGGACTGATTTCCCATCTAAAAGTTTGATTTAGAAGATAGATATAAGTTTACTTATTCTATGATCACTTTAACCAAAATTAGTAGGAATCAAATATATGAATCTCTCACATTTTGTTCATCTTCTATAGTTTTAGAACTTATATTAAGCATAAAAAAAAGTTACAGACCATGGCAAGTCTAAATTCATACTTCTCTTATGATCTTTTTCACATATATTCTAGCAGTAAGTTATATTTATCAAGATAAGAAGAAGAATAAAGGTGTAACACAAGTAGCACAAATACATATCTACTCACATTGCTTTAGAAGAGACATTCGAAATCTATCAAGAAAAGCATGATCAAACTTTCTTCCAATAAAATTGTATTCTCTATTGTTCAAAAAATGACAACGGAGAAGAATAGAAAGAAAGGAAAGAACAAATCAACAATTTTCTTCAAAAGCAAAGTGAACTGAGGAAAAGAGAAGTGAAACTAATAGGTACTTAAAGATATGGGTGGAACCAACCTTAAACCCCATAAAGAGAGGAAGATCCAAGGTCTTCATATAGAAATCCACAAGAAAATAGCTCAGTTCAACCCTCTTTACTGAGGTTCTTACTTAGTCATCATGAAATTTGACCTACAGACCTCTAAAACTTATATTTTCAATTTAATTGAATAGTTGTAAATAAGAATCCAAAAATTTAAATTTTACCAAAATCTATAATGAATTTTTTTTCACTTATTGTGATTGGTTTTGAACAGTGACACTGCTCACCACCTATTGTTCGTGTGTCATATGTTGATAGTTTTACACATTCATATCAAAAATGCAATAGCTTCATCATTTTACCTCTTATTTCATCCATTATTTTTGTGTTTTATTTGTAATTTAACTCTCAACATTCTTGAAATACTAGTTTAACAATATATTAAAAAAAACTTTTTTATAATTTAATTATTCAAGTCTTTGAGTACGAAAAGTCTTTCCACTATGGGTCCAACTTTCAAATTCAAATTTAACACACATTCATTCTATTAGATTTCTAGTGTATACTCATTGACATCATCAAGAATATAATTTTTAAATAAAAAAGATGAGAAAATATTTACATAGTCACATAGTGAGCACAAAGCAAACTATTCTTTCATCTTTTATTAGAAAAGATGAGACAAAATTTATACTAATCATGGTAACTAATCTAAGTTTTAGGAGTAACCTAAGTTTGGGTCATTACATCAGAGCGCATCATATCCAAGACTTTCTAAAATTGAGCTCTGAAGAATTTTATGGGGAATATGATGGAGATGCACTGGAGAAATTTGATACATGGATAGTCTCTATGGAGAACACTTTCAAGTTCTTAGGTTGCCTTGAGAACAATAAAGTCAGTTTTGCCAATTTTCATCTCAAAGGGGAAATTGAGATATGGTAAAAAAATCACTCACTCCCAACAAGCCATTCCCAGATCTGAACTGCACTCAAGCCCATCTTCACCACTTGTTTCATTCCCTCTTATGAGTTGAAAGTGAAGAAGAAGGAATTCCTTAGTCTCACCCAGGGCAATTCCTCAATTTTTGAATATAATAACCCGTTCTTTATTTTGGAATGTTATGCCACCAATATGAAAACTATAGGAAATAGGATTGTTATATCAAAGGGCTCAATGTGGCTTTGCAAACCTTGGTTTCCTCTTCTAGGACTATTGATTTTTAGGACACTTTTGATCATTCTTGAAAAATGGAAAGCATCTAGGTATGGATCAAGGAAGTCCAACAAACATAGCCTTCTAGGGTTTGATGAATGTGGCAACTAATAAGCTTGATTAGAAATGGAAGCATGGCATCTGATACAAGAACCAAAATAATGGGCCCAAAAATCCTCTTACTCAAAACAATAATCATGGCCCCAATCAATACACTAACAACGCCCAAAATTACAATCATGGGTGGAACTAGCATAACAACGAGGGCCAGAATCAGAACTACACCAAGGGCCCAGGACAATTTTTGAACAAATGACGGGGTTGGAACCCTAACACTTTTAGGTGCCATAACTGTTGTGGCCGCCATGCTACTCGGACAAGCCCTTTCCCAACCTAGTCTGCCATTTCCACAAGAAAGAAGGCCATGTTAGGGCCAATTGTCCCTTCCTCCTTCTAAATTGGTTCAACAAGTTGAGTATCAGAATGTCCATGTGTTTTCCATGAATGTAGATGAGATGAATGTCAATAGGAACAAGTTGATGAAGGATTAGATTTTAACTAATATTTTCTCATAATGCCACTATTTACACTTGATTGTCCTGCAAAGTCCTTATACCAATTGTGTTTGTATATGAGTATGTTGTTTATTCATGATCATTATGTTGTTACACTCTTTCATTATCGGTGTACAAATACACTCACTTTGAGGAGTCTTGCTTTCATGGTAAATATAGAAATACAGGACTTAGGTATGTATTGGATGTAACTACCCCTAATGGAATATTGTAAACCTCTTACTACGGTGTTGGAAAGTCCTTATTTCATATGGTGGTTGTCGTTTGGAATTTGGCTTTATACACATAGACATGGAAGACTTTGATTTGATACATGGCATTGATTAGTTGTATAAACACCATGATGTTCTTTTCATTCCAAGAAGATTATGATCTCCACGCCCTACCTCCCTATTCATGTAATTCCCATAAGAAATGATTGTAACTAAAATGTTGTTATCTCCTCAATTAAGCCCAATACTTATTGACTAAAGGGTGTAAATTATGCCTAGCAACTGTAATTGTTGTAAATCTAGACATTAGTTCTCTAGAGAACAATGAAATTATTATAACCCCATTTTTCCTAGCTATGTAATGAAATTGTATTTCTCCTTTTAATGATAAATGAAATCAACATTTGCTTTATTTGAATGAATTGAATATATTTCGTTTACAATAGACTTGTTTGGTTGCTTAGTGGGCTTTATTGGCTATTGGGCCCAGTAACATGGAAGAGATAAATAAATTCAAACAATAAATGAATGAATAAGAAAAGGAGAAAGGATAAAGAAAAAGGCAAGGGAATATCCTCCAAGATGGGATTATGTGCCTTTAGGGTTCCTTGAGGTCCAAGGAGTCCAAGATACCAAGATAATGGCATAAGAAAGAGAAAATACCAATTAAATTGATTTTATTAAAGGATAACTTGCTTATGAAGGAAATATCCTTTTCCTTTGGAAATTGGGTTTCAAATTTAGTACACAAGTAGATAATATCAATTCAAAGCTTACTTTAAAATTTGGTTGAAAATGGATAAAGGAATAATGAGTTATGATTTCTTAAAGTTATCCTAAAGTAGAAAGGAAATTATGTCACGATTTGATTTGGAAATTAAATCCCGATTTTATTAATTTTCAGATAGAGCGCGGCCGTTGGATCGAAGATCCAATGGCTAGGAGTGAATTCCAGTCTCGTGGGGACTGCCTTGCAGAATCAGTATGTGAGATTCTTGGATGAAGGATTGCGCGGAGAAGAGTGAGTGATCTGAAACGAGGACAATCCCATTGACTTCAGGAGTCTGTTCCGAGAAGGACTAACCCAATTTATGGGTGGTTTCGTGGAGGATTGGAGAAGTCCCCAATTCCTCAGACACCTGTAAGAAGTCCTATATAAGGGGAGGGGGTCTGGGCTTCACGAGGGATCGCGTGATCCCTGTCCTCAAGTTCAGAGCTTTGTGACGAGCGTTCTTGTACTATCAATTGGACCAAATGCTTTGTTCTACCCTCTCGACTAGCCGCAACCATCGCTGGAGCACCAGCGGCCTGTTGGCGGTGAAGGAGCGAAGCCAACCCACAATTGAAAGTTCGAGCAAGTTCATGAGGAGCATACGAAGCTCCTGGACCAACCAGATCAACAGTGGGTGGATGAGAGCTCAAAGTCAACCTCCGAGTTGACCACAGCTCGCGGCAGACTGCTCGTGTGAGGTTGAAGAAGACCCCCGGGAAAATTACTAAACTAGCCCTCCCATGTCTTTAGCCAGGTAAGGGCATTCTCACCCTTTTCTTAAGTTTGATTGTGAGTAGGGTGCACAATCGTGGATCATTGGATCCCGCGTGGTCCAGCGGACCACGAATCGAGTGGCCGACAATTTTATGAAAATAAGAGATAATATAAGAAAAATACTTTTCTTTACAAAATTCATAGAAATTGCTAGGAAGCTCTGATGGATAAAATTAATATATGAAATTTGATCAGAAAAATATGAGGAACTTGATAGAAATAGTTTTAGAACCTGATTTTGTTCCTAATAGCAAAATTATATTAAGTTGATGAAAAGTGCATTAAACTTAGGTTAGAAACCCTAATTGTGATTAAAGATTGAATCTATGATGTGTAATGGGTTAATTTGAGTACTAATAACCTGTTGGATGATAATGAAAGATTCAAATCTGATTTAGATGAGAAATTGCATGTTTTAGGGTTTTAAACCAAGAATCCATGATCAATGCATGAAGAAACCCTAATTTAGGGTAAAGGATGAGATTGAGATGTTTAATTCGAAATATTTGGAAATATGTTGATAATTGTTGATCCTAAGCCTATTAGGAGAGATAGGACAAGATAGTTAGGGTTTATGAGTAGTTTTACTTATTTAGGGTTTGTAGTGACAAAAGTGATAATGAAACCCTAATAGCAAGTGAAACCCTAAAAGAAAGTAGAAACCCTAGGAAGCAAGTTAGATTGAATAGATCTTGATAACATGAGTAGTGAAGGAAATTGTATGGTTATTTCAAGATCCTTGTTGGGTGAATTGCTTGCTTGCCTGGATTTCATATTTGCTTGGAATATTCCTATCTTGTTTCAGCTGAACAGGTATATGGTTATTTATGAATAATCAATCCAGTTTCATGAAGTTTTCTTGAACGTTTGATCAATTGGATGCAACCTAAATTGTTGAGTGTTTATTTATGCAATCCTATAAAGTCACTATGATTATCACAATTAAGTATATATGTGCATTCTCTAACCTACATGCCACCCTGATGTATGATGCATGACCAAGCCCTGGAGGGAAGGTCTATTGGGCCAAGCCCTGGAGGGAAGACCATTGGGCACCATGAGAGATGACCCCGGGCACCAATCTCAGGATGGAGAAGGTGGCCTTATGTCCCTTGCAAGGACAAAACCCTAAGAGAGGGTAATCTAGGGTTTAGGGCAAAAGCGGTTGAGAAAGTCACATTGAAAATGTAATTTGGTTTGTTAAAAACTTATTTGTGATAATTAGGTTGTTAGAAACTATGTGTAAAAGTCTTGATTGTCCTCCACATACTGGTATAGAAATATACCGACCGACGTTTTGTTTGTCAGTGTTTTAGGTACAATCATTGAAAAGGACAAATAGTAAACTGAAACATTGTGAAGGTACAAATGATCAATTCAAGGAGGATTATATAGATAGACTCCATATGTGGATAGAAGTCTAGAATTACAAAAACTTTACAAGGTATCAAGATATTTATTTTATTCCAGCTTTTCAGTTTAGTTTTAGTAGAATTTGATAATTATTATTGATTAAATGTCGAACCAATGATCCGAAAATATTGGGATAACATCTCTGACCTTCTGGTCTCCCTTAATTGGGGGTTACCGGGAGGTGGGGTCGTTACATTTGGTATCATAGCTATGGTTCCTCATATAATCCTTAGAAATTATTAAATTTTACAAACTCTGTAGAACCAAGGGATTTATGAGAGGATTTTCCAAAAGACGGAGGTGTGTAGAAAAGGATCATGGTCCCGGGGCTGGCAATATTTTCCTCTACCCCACTAGTTGGTCATAAGGACTCCCGGATGCAGTGTGACTGTCTGGCCAATGTCTGAGGTTTTGACTCAAAATGAGATACCTTTAGGACTCTCTCATCTATTTCGTCCCTTCTCAGCCCTAATTCAATTAAGTATTCTAAGATTTAGGGTTTTCTCTCTCTTCTCTACCCTCTTAAGGAAAGGGTAAGTATGATAAGGATTAAGGAATCCTCCATTAAATTAATAAAAGATACGTAAACAAGATGTCATCAGCATAAGTATAATTAGTTTAAGCATAAACTAAAGTTTGATTGTATGCTTATGTAGATGGCTCGAGTGAAGACCGTAGCTATCCCCAAGGCCACCGAGAACCCAGCTAGGGGTGGTTGGCCTCCCCATAAGGGAAAGGGATCTTCCGAGAAGAGGAATAGGAACCATGGTGGTGGGTCCTCTAAGAAGAGAAAGAGACCTGAGGGAGCCTCAGAAGAAGGCCCCGGTCCTAAGACGGTACCCTTTGACAACCCCAAGATGGACCAGGAAGAGGAACACATGCCTGAGGATGAAGTCAAGTTTGAGGAGAACCAGACCGGTGGTCTAGGACTAAAAATGGTGGTTCACACCCCGAATGCCTTATGGATGGAACAACAGAAGAGGCTAACTAAGGTCATTAGTGCTCTGACCCTCAGGGATATAGACATAGATGAAAATGGTGACTCACTTTCCGTTCATCCCCGACTCAGAGTCACCATTCTAGACTTCGTCAAGCTAAACTTCGAGAGATTCTGAGGAGAGGATAAGACCGAAGTGGTCGACAAAGTGGATGCTTGGTTGCTGGCAGTCGAGAATGATTTCCGCATGCTTGAGGTACAACCAAACAAGAAGGTTCTTTTTGTTTCTCACCTCTTGGAAGGAGCAACCAAGATATGGTACGAAAACCACATCATGGGATGAGATCTAAGTGAAGAACTGATGGCGTGACCGACTTCAGGTCTATCTTCACCGCCAGATTCATCCCCACCTCAGCTAAGAAGGAAAAGGAAAGGGAGTTCACCAACATGACTCATGGTAACTTATTCGTTGCATACTTTGGCCACAAGTTTCGTATCCTAGAGTATTTTGGACACATGATGGATGAGGAAAGAAGGGTGGACCATTTCATGGAGTGTCTTCACCCTGTAATAAAACCACATGTGATGGTGAGTAAACTGGTGACTTTCTCTGATGCCTACAACACCACCTTAGACATGGAGAGGACAGTGATGCCTGCTCATAACCCACCCAAAGGATATCTGGGTTTCACTGAAGGTACTCAAGGACAGAAGAATGACCACAAGAAAGGACAAGGGTGTAACCACAACAAGGGCAAGCATGGACACAAAGGAAAGCCACGTGGTGAGAGACACTTTCAGAAGTGTCGTACCTGTGGATGGGCACATCTTGTGAAGTGTCGTTTCGAGAAGAGGGTGTGATACCATTGTTAGCTGGAGGGACACTTTATCGCCAACTGTCCTCTACCTGATTCGAGAGGTCCAGTGGCAGCGCAACCAGTGGCAACAGCACCCCCAGTAGGAGGAGGAGTACCAATTGGAGGTCCACCTGTTGGAGAGAGAAGGCAAGCCAGAGTATTCTCCATTGACAATGAAGAAGCCCAGGCAAATGCTAATAGGTTAATCAAGGGTAATAACCAATAGAGTTTTCCTTTCAGTTTAGTTTGATCATGTAATAGAAATCTGATACATTATGAAACTATGTAGGCATGCTTGAAGTCATGGGACAAAATGTAAAAGCTCTTTTTAATTCTGGTTCTACTAACACTTTTTTTTAGAAATATGGAAACTATGCTTTGTTTGGACATCAAGGATTTAGGCTATGTTTTGGATGTCACAACCCCGAGTGGTCAAATATATACATCTCTTTTAAAAACCCTATCTTGTCAGTTAAGTACCTGAGCCATGAGCTTCCCACTGACTTCATTCTCCTCGATATGAATGATTTTGATGTAATCATTGGTATGGATTGGCTTTACACCTATAGAGAACAGATTGACTGTAGAGAGAAGAAGATTCTTATTAGGAAGCTTGGTCATCCACACTTTACCATTCGAGGGAGGAGAGATGTGACTACCAACCTTTATGTGTCTACTTTGAAGGCTGAGTAGATGATATCCAAAGGCTGTCGAGCATACGTAGCCATAGTTACCGAACCTAAGGCCAAGGTGCGACCCTTAGAAGAGATAGAGGTGGTTCGAGAGTATGCGGACGTGTTTCCAGATGATCTACCAGGGATTTCCCATGACAGGGAGGTAGATTTCTCCATTGAGTTAGCTCTGGGGACTAACCCTATATCTAAGGCATCCTATAGAATGGCCCCAGCTGAGTTGCTTGAGTTGAAAACTCAGTTGCAAGAGTTGTTAGATAAAGGTTTTGTCCGACCTAGTACATCACCATGGGGAGCACCAGTCCTTTTTGTGAAGAATAAGGATGGATCACTCTGGATGTGTATTGATTACCAGATGATCAACCAGGCGACCATTAAGAACAAGTGCCCATTACCCAGGATATATGACCTTTTTGACCATCTCAAATCAGCCCGAGTCTTTTCCAAAATCGATTTGAGGTCAGGGTACCATCAGGTGAGAATGAGAAATGAGGATATACCGAAAATTTCTTTTCGAACCTGATATGGCCATTATGAGTTTTTGGTCATGTCATTTGGGTTGTCCAATGCACCCAATGTCTTTATGAACCTTATGAACAGTGTGTTCCAACCCTTCCTTGACTCCTTTGTGATCATGTTCATAGATGACATCTTGGTGTATTTCGATGACCTAGATCAACACCGTGACCATCTGGGTAGAGTCCTTGATATCCTGAGAAAGCAGAAGTTCTACGGGAAGTTCTCAAAATGTGAGTTTTGGATAGACTGAGTCATATTTCTCGAACACATCATCTCAGGAGGAACAGTCGTTGTAGATCCAGCTAAAGTGTCGGCAGTTCGAGACTGGCCTGCACCGAAGAACCCCTCTGAGATTCGTAGCTTCTTGGGGTTGGTCGGATACTATCGACGCTTCATCAAGGATTTCTCAAAGACCACCTTGTCGCTTACCATGTTGACTCAGAAGGATGTGAATTTTGTGTGGTCCAATACATGTGAGGCTCATTTTTAGGAGCTAAAGGAGAAGCTGACCACCACCCTAGTGTTGACCCTACCTTCCGATAATGAAGGTTTTGTGATATTCACCGATGCTTCAAATATGGGACTTGGTTGTGTGTTGGAACCGAATCGACATGTGGTTGCATATGCCTCCCAACAGCTCAAGCCCAATGAGGTGAGTTACCTGACACATGACTTAGAGTTGGCTGCAATCATCCATGCGTTAAAGATATGGCAGCATTACCTGTATGGTGCTACCTTAGAGATCCTCACTGACCATAAGAGCATGAAGTACCTCCTGACACAGAGAGAGCTGAACCTATGACAGCAATGATGGATGGAGTACATGAAGGATTACGAATTCACCATCACCTATCATTCGGGTAAGGAAAACGTCATAGCTGAAGCGTTGAGTCAAAAATAGCTCAAGTGTGCAGCTATTTTGTCCAGTCAATGGAAGAACTGGTGGAGTGGAATCCACAACTTTTAGTGGGCCGAGTTTGATTGGCCAACATCCAGATCCAGTCAGAGTTGTTGGGTGAGATCGTGGCTGTACAGTTGGCCAGTGGAGAACTCGACAGGATGAAGGGCTTAATGAAGAAGCCACAAACCCATCTCACAGTGGGTATAGATGGAGGGATCAGATTCGAGAACTGTATATGGGTTCCTAAAGATTCTCCATTGAAGGAACGTATCATGCAAGAGGCTCATGGTTCTAAGTATATGGTACACCCGAGTACTACAAAGATGTTTAAGGACCTCCAGAGGTATTTCTGGTGGCCAAGAATGAAGAGAGACATTGCGGCATATGTAGCCAGCTGTCTTACGTGCCAGATGGTGAAGGCTGAACACCAATGACCTGGTGGACTTTTACAGTCAATAGAGATTCTAGAGTGGAAATGGGAGAAGATCACCATGGATTTTGTGGTGGGTCTACCCCGGACCAAGAGAGGTCATGATGTGATATGGGTTGTGGTAGATCGCTTTACCAAGTCAGCACACTTCCTTGCCCTGAAGACCACTGCTAAGGTGTCATACCTAGCTGAGCTGTATATCATGGAGATAGTACGTTTGCATGGCGTACCTAGTTCCGTCATCTCTGATAGAGACCCAAAGTTTACTTCCAAGTTGTGGAATCAAGTACAAGAGGAACTTGGTTCAAGGTTGAAGTTCAGTACTACTTATCACCCCCAGACAGATGGTCAGTCAAAGAGGACGATCCAGACGTTAGAGGATCTGTTGAGAGCTTGTGTGATCGATTGGGGTGGATCATGGGAACAATACTTACCTTTCTCTGAGTTTGCCTACAACAACAGCTACCAAGCTAGTATCGAGATGCCTCTGTATGAAGCTCTTTATGGGAGATCGTGTCAGTCACTGCTTCACTGGGATGATGTCAGTGAAAGGACCTTGTTGAGGTCAGATGAACTCTAAGTGTATGCAAATAAAGTTTATTTGATCAAGCAGAGGTTGAAGAGAGCCCAAGATCGACAGAACTCGTATACTAAAGCAAAGCGGACTGACGTGTAGTTCACTGTGGGAGAGCATGTATCCTTGAAAATCTAACCGCTCCGAGCTATAGGCAAGAATAGAGGAAAGTTGAGTCCCCGATACGTAGGTCCGTTTGAGGTGTTAAAATGGATAGGTGAAGCTGGATACCATTTGGTGTTACCCCCTTAGTATAGTATGATGCATGATGTTTTCCACGTGTCTAATCTGAAGCGATATGTGCAAGATCTGAGCCATGTGCTGAGAATTGAACCTATTGAGCTTCAAGGGAAGCTGACCTATCCTGAGTCACCTTTGCGGATTCTAGATACCTAGGTGAAAAAAGTTAGATGTAAGAATATAGAGATGGTAAAGGTTCTTTGGAAGCATCATGGAGAGGATGAGGCTAAAGACGAACACGGAGAAAACATATACTGACTTGTTTGTTTGATTGTTGAATTTTGAGGGCAAAATTCCTATAAGGAGGTGAGGATGTGATAACCCCATTTTCCCTAGCTATGTAATGCAATTGTATTTCTCCTTTTAATGATAAATGAAATCAATAATTGCTTTATTTGGTTTAATTGAATAGATTTCATTTACAATAGCCTTGTTTGGTTGCTTAGTGGGCTTTATTGGCTATTGGGCCCAGTAATAAGGAAGAGATAAAGAAATTGAAACAATAGATGAATATATAATAAAAGGAGAAATGATAAAAAAGGCAATGGAATATCCTCCTAGATGGGATTTTGTGCCTTTAGGGTTCCTTGAGGTCCAAGGATTCCAAGATACCAAGATAATGGCATAAGAAAGAGAAAATACCAATTAAATTGATTTTATTAAAGGATAACTTGATTATGAAGGAAATACCCTTTTCCTTTGGAAATTGGGTTTCAAATTTGGTACACAAGTAGATAATACCAATTGAAAGCTTCCTTTAAAATTTGGTTGAAAATGGATAAAGGAATAATGAGTTATGATTTTTTGAAGTTATCCTAAATTAGAAAGGAAATTATGTCACGATTTGATTTGGAAATTAAATCCTGGTTTTATTGATTTTCGGATAGAGTGCGACCATTGGATCGAAGATCCAACGACTAGGAGTGAATCCCAGTCTCGCGGGGACTGCCTTGCAGAATTAGACTGCGAGATTCTTGGATGAAGGATTGCGTGAAGAAGAGTGGGTGATCTGAAATGAGGACAATCCCATTGACTTCAGGAGTCTGTTCCGAGAAGGACTAACCCAATTTATGGGAGGTTTCATGGAGGATTGGAGTAGTCCCCAATTTCTTGGACACCTGTAAGAAGTCCTATATAAGGGGAGGGTTCTGGGCTTCATGAGGGATCACATGAACCGTGCCCTCGATTTTGGAGCTTTGCGACGAGCGGTCTTGTGCTATCAATTGGACCAACCGCTCTGTTCTACCCTCTCGACTAGTCACGACCATCGTCAGAGTGTCGACGGCCTGTTGGCGGTGAAGGAGTGAAGCCAACCCACAATTGAAAGGTAGGGCAAGTTTTTGAGGAGAAGACGAAGCTCCTGGACCACTCAAATCAACCATGGGTGGACGAGAGCTTGAAGTCAACCTCCAAGTTGACCACGACTCACGGCAGACTGCTCGTGTGAGGTTGAAGAAGACCCCCGAGAAAATTACTAAACTAGCCCTCCTGTGTCTTCAGCCAGGTAAGGGCATTCGCGCCCTTTTCTTTAGTTTGATCGTGAGTAGGGATTGCAATCGTGGATCATTGGATCCCGCGTGGTCCATCGGGCCATGGATCGAGCGGCCGACGATTTTCTAAAAATAAGAAATAATCTAAGAAAAATACTTTTCTTTACAAAATTCGTAGAAATTGCTAGGAAGCTCTGATGGATAAACTTAATATATGAAATTTGATTAGAAAAATATGAGGACTTGATCAAAATAGTTTTAGAACCTGATTTTGTTCCAAATTGCAAAAGTATATTAAGTTGATGAAAAGTGCATTAAACTTAGGTTAGAAACCCAAATTGTGATTAAAGATTGAATATATGATGTGTAATGGGTTAATTTGAGTACTAATAACCTGTTGGATGATAATGAAAGATTCGAATCTGATTTAGATGAGAAATTGCATGTTTGTCGGCATTTTAGGTACAATCATTGAAAAGGACAAATAGTAAATTGAAACATTGTGAAGGTACAAATAATCAATTCAAGGAGGATTAGATACATAGACTCCATCTGTGGATAGAAGTCTAGAAATACAAAATTTTTACAAGGTATCAAGAGATTTATTTTATTCCAGCTTTTCAGTTTAGTTTTAGTAGAATTTGATAATTAATATTGATTAACTGTCGAACCACTGATCCAGAAATATTGGGATAACATCTCTAACCTTCTGGCCTCCCTTAATTGGGGGTTACCAGGAGGCGGGGTTGTTATAGACATAGTGTATAGGTACCCAAACTTTTATCCTGAAGAGCTCCCTAGATTACCACATGGTCATGATATTGAATTCTTGGTTGATCTTTCCTAGAGTACCACACCTATTTCTTTAAAACCATGTGGATTGGATGCTATCAAATTGATTGAGCTCAAGAAATAGTTGCAAAAACTTCTTGATAAGGGTTTCATGCTCCCTAATACTTCCACTTAGGGAGAACTATTCTTCTTGTTAGGAAAAGTGATGGTTCCCTTTACATGAGCATCTATTACTATATGATAAACCAAGATACTATGAAAAAATAAATACACAAATTGATGATCTCTTTGACCAACTTAGCTACACTCATATATTCTCAAAAATTGATCTTCACTCTAGATATCACCAAATGAAAGTGAAGGGTGAAAACATCTAAGAAACTACCTTTCAGACTTGGTATGGGTACTAAGAGTTTTCAGTCATGACATTTGGGTTGACCAATGCCCCTATCGTGTTTATGAAGTTGATGAAAGGAGTCTTTCAAACCTTCCTGGATGAGTTCATTGAAGTCTTCATTGACAATATCCTTATTTACTCTAATGATATTGAATCTCATTTTGTACACCTTTGTAAGGTCCTTGATATCCTCCAAACTAAAAAGTTTTATGCTAAATTGTGAAAGTGTGAGTTTTGGATCTCTGATGTCATGTTTCTTGGCCACATAATCTCGGGCGGAAACAATTATGTTGACCCTACCAAATGTCCTCTATTCTTGAGTGGAAAGATCCTAAGAATGTTTCAAAAAATTTGGAGTTTTATTGACATGGTTGGATATGATTGATGTTTCATATCGAACTTCAATAAGACGGCCTTGACTCTCACCAAGATCAAAAGGAAAAGAGAATGATTTGTATGGTCAAATGAGTGTGAATCTAGATTTCCAAAGATAAATATGAAGTTGACCTCCGTACCTATCTTGACTCTTCCTTCAGGAAACGATGGGTTTGTCATCTTTATCAATGCATCAAGGTTTGGTTTGGGATGTGTCTTGAAGAAATAATAGAAGGCAATATCATACTCCTCTTAGTAGTTGAAACCCAATGAGTTCAATTACCCAACACATGATTTCGTGTCGGTTGACACTATATATGCCTTGAAAATATGGCGACACTACCTTTTATGGTGCTACATTTGACATTATAACTGATTACAAGAGCTTGAAGTACACCTAAAATAGAAAAACTTGAACCTAAGATGGAGTAGATGGCTTGAATACCTGAAGGACTATGTCTTTATGATTTCCTACCACCCCAGTAAGGCAAATTTCTTAGTTTGTGCCCTGAAAATAAAACAAGTTAAACATGTTGTTGTGTTCGCCATTGAATCGAAGAACTTAGAGGTTTGGGTCCATGGGTTCTAAGAGATATGGGAAACCAAATTCATTTGACTAGCATCAGTGTAAAATTGTGCCTCCAATTTGAGATTCTAACAAAACAAAAGAGTAGTAAAAACCTTGAGGAAATGATGAAGTCGCTAAAAATATCTTGGATGCATCTCTTGCTTGGTATGGATGGTGGAATTTGATAAAAAAAATGCATCTGGGTAGAGGATTAAATTTGGTAGAAAAAGTGTTGCAACAAGCCCACATATCAAAACATATAGTGTATCCTTGATTAGCTAAGATCTATAAGGATCTTCATAGGCACTTTTGGTGTAATCATATGAAGGACGATATAGCTTTTTCAGCTCAAATGCCTAACTTCCCAGCAAATCAAGGCTGAATGTTAGAGGTCATGAGATCTTCTACAACCCTTACCAATCCCCAAATGGAAGTGGTGAAATATCACCATGTTTTTTATGTTGGGTTTAACCAGGACCATGAAAAGGAGCGATATTATTTTGTTTGCAGTTTACCAACTGATCAAATCAGCTCATTTTATCCCGATAAAGGCAACACCTAAAGTTACGAAACTAGAAGAGCTCTATATTTGGGAAATTTGTTAGGATGCATGGGGTTCCTGTATATATATTGTGATGCCAAGTTTACTTCTCCTTTGTAGATACAAGTGCAAGAAGAGTTAGGAACTCAGTTGAATTTTAGTACTTCATATCATCAACAAACTGATAAACAATCTAAAGGGACAATTCTAGTGTTAGTTTTTTGAGGTCGTGTCTCGTGTATTGGGGTGGCTCATGTGATCACTACATCCCATTAGTAGAATTGGCCTAGTACAATAGCTATCAATCTAGTATTGGTATGCTGCCATATAAATATATGTACAGAAGACTGTGCAGATCACCCCTTTATTAAGATGAGGTAGGTGAAAGAAAGATCTTGAAGTATGAAGAGTTTTTTTGCTTTATTCTGATAATGTCAACTTTATTAGGAAATGATTAAAGAGGGCTCAAGTCATTATAAATCTTATGTTGATGTACATAGAACAGATGTTCAATTTCTATTGGGTGACCATGTATTCTTAAAGATTAGACCAACTTGAGCAATCAAGAAAACAAAGGGAAGTTGTGCCCCAGATATGTAGGTCCATTTTATGTTTAGACCGTATTGGAGAATGTGAAAATAAACTAGGTTTCCCTCCACAATATAGTATGATGCATAATGGTTTACACATCTCAAATCTGAAGGAGTACATTAAGGATCTTAGCCATGTCCTCAGCCATGAGCCTATAGAATTAAGAGATTATATTATGTACCAAGAAGAACAAATGAAGATACTTCACAACCGAATTAAAGAGCAAAGAAATAAGAAGATTGAAATGGTGAGATTATTATGGAAACACCATGGAATCAATGATTCCACCTAGGAACTAAAAGTCTGATATGGAAGAGAAAGATCTAGATCTTTTCAACGAGGCATGAAATTTGGGGACAAAATTCCCTTAAGGAGGGGAGAATGTGATAAAGTGAGTTTTCTGATCTCTAAATATCATTACCTTATAATCCATATATTCATGAATTTAGACTTCACTATATCATCTTTTGATCAATTGACAAGTTTGTGGCACTTAATTGAGTTTTTGGATGCATAATATGCCTTGCGTAAGTAGAGATACACTTTGAACTTGACTTAATGCTCCTATAAATCATTTCCATATTTTTTTATCCTATGGATCCCAATTTTTTGGTCAATATTTTAGGCCATTCTCTGAACCTTGGCTCACAATTTCACTCCAACTAGAGCTTTCTAGCTCATTGTTGAATTCCCTAAAGATTACCCCTTTTATGGCTTGTATTCCCTTTTTGGGTCGTTCCCTGGCTTAATGGCCACAGAGGCGTTAACCTAGGTCCAAATCCCTGGCCACGGGCGTCGACACCCCAGCCAGCCTGGGGCGGTGGACCGAATTAGTAGGTCGTTCCCTACCTTGGGTAGTTAGAGTTTCTATGGTTTCCCAGGTAGGGGTAACTGAATCCCTCTCGATCAAGCCCCTTTTAGCTTCAATTTCTGTTCCAACCTCCCCCATTTCAAAATTCACGCCACTATGGTGTTCTTTCCCCTTCAAATCAAACTCTTTTGGTGAAGCTTTGAGAAGTTCCACCCAGGGCGATACCATGGGGTTTGGATCGTCAAAAACCCTAAAACCTAGGTCCATCCACCTATAAATAGATCCTTTTTGGATTTGTCTTTCCCCCATTAACACAAACTCTTGGATCATGTTCTAACCCCCTCTAGTAGAATCCCCCCAATCTAAGGTTGGAGGTCTGCAACCATTATTGTTGTTGTATCTTTTCGTCTCTCTCTCTCTCTCTCTAAACTTGCATATGTCAAAACTCTCACAACGTCATTTGAAATAGACAAATCACCGTACATTTCAATCGCGAGAATGTGATGAACATTGTAATGTTTTTATAAAATTTTAATTCCAAACCCTTCTCTAAAAGTTCTTATATAATGATCTTTGGTGGTGACTATGAAATCAAAGGTTGAACCTTTATCTAAACTTGATGTTGATATCATTAGAACTATTTGAAATAATACTAGAACTATATTTGAAATCATTATATCAAACTTTTATGAATAAACTCAAACCTTGATAAAGACCATGGGTCTATTGATGTTTTGACATATATTACCTAATAAATTCATTCACCACATGTGCACTTGATATTCGAAATTGTTGACAAAATGTGAAATTGTGTTACTTGTTTATTTTGAGGATGAATTGTCATCATTATGGTCATGTGGAACAAGTACCCTAGATCTTGTTATTTTGATACCAAAATTTCTCAAACACCAAATCTTGACCATTATTTACTCAACCCTTGACCAGTTCCTGACCTTATCCCTCTACTTTATTTGGGAGCTCTGTCTCAAAATCTATTCAAAAGGTATGTCTACTACATCCTATTGACATTGGCTGATTTTATTTACTGTATGATTACATACTTATGAATAAAAAATACTTGAATACTTTACTTGAATGAGCTACCATATTCCCTACAAGGAAAGTGTTTGTATTTTCTTTATGTAGATATTTTTGATAAGTACATTTGTAATGTACTTCCCTCGTTTCTTGCTATCAGTTGTTTGAGCCTTTTCCCTTGTCATTTTTAGGGGTCAAGTGCTTACTATATCCTTTCCCTTTGGGTTATTTGGCACTTCAGCCTTTCCCTTATGGTTAAGTGACATTTCTTTATCTTACCACTCACTTTCATGTATGTGAGGTGGTTCACCCTTGTACGCAGTACATTAAAACTAATTTGGAAACTTTTACTTGTTGAACACTTGAAATTTTATTTATTGTTAATATTGTTTCATATAAACATGTCAAGTGGATATTTATTTTCAAATATTCATATATGTTAAATTGTTTAATGTTTTCATAAATCATACTCAATGCTTTTGCATTGACTTTGGGTCATGATTTTTTATTGAGAAAATCAGTAAAGAACTCTACTCATCTACTAGACTCAATTAGAATATGCATCAAATAAATATGCAAACATGGGATCTATATATATGCAAGTTGTATCCATATCTAGTTTGTTATAATTAGATTTTTCTTTCCTATTAAGTTTCTTTCTCGTTTCCCTATGGACACCCATGTAAAATCCTATTGTTCAATTTAATGGAATGTTATTTCTTTTATGCATTCAATCCATCTACCACTGATTAGGCATTGGGATTAGGATTAGGGTAATAACAGTTATGTGATAGGCGCATCTTGGATTATTTGTATATTTAGTTGTGTTCCAGTTTGAAACACCTATCTTTTGCATAATATCATTCAGTCTGGTACATTAGCAACGTTTCCTCCTTTTTCATCCATGTCATGTAAAGTACATTGATTGTCTCCTACGTTCTAATCTTCTTGTCGCACAAATCTTATCTAGGATACCACGTGGTAATCTTCTGGAAACTACTTCAATGACAGTAGAAACTGGGTGATTCATATGATATTTGCATGTTCCTTCAACATAATCCAAGTGTAAACTCCAACCTCATGAAAACTTCAGATGTCTCAAAGTTTTGATGTCTATCCATATCAGGGAAAGCTTCAAATATTATGTTTCCAAAGTCCATGTTGTGCTAAGTTAGAGGCTATCATGTTTTAGTCAATACCTTTTTTCTATGTATTGTTTTTTATTTGTCATCCAAGGTGGGCATGTGATTCTCCCATGCTCCATCTTGTGGGGGAGTGTTAGAAGTAGAATTCATATCATATCATATCATATATAGGCTGGAGTTTGTATAACCATATGGACTCTAGTCAGGTCTAGAAGTCTCTAGAGTCATGCCCGCCTTCTCCTACATAAAGGAGGGGTGGTTCTCTTGTATCTAGGACATTTTCAAACACACAATCAATTTATTACCAATGTCTTATATATATATATATATATATATATAGAGAGAGAGAGAGAGAGAGAGAGTGAAGCAAGAATACACTTGAGTGTATCGGAGATGCTATACACCTCAATTATTTTCCATCATAAAGTAATTATAATAAAAGTTTAAACCATTGATCTTATTAGATATCTTAAGAACATCCTACGTAATAAATTTTAACTCATTTGGACACTTATAGGTCATGCATCTAAAGGGGGGAAATCATGCATTTCAAATTAGTTTTGTGTGTCGATTTTGTTGTCCTTGGACGAGTGACTTACACTCATCCAAATGGGCTCAAATTTTGTATGGGGTCTATTACTATTGTAATAGTTAAGATCAATGGATTATATTTTGTAGAAGTATGGTCTAGATAGTCAAACATCATTGATATGTATAATGCGATTTGTCCACTCAGTGTATTCTAGCTTAAATCTCTCTCTCTTTCTCTCTCTCTCTCTCTCTCTCTCTATATATATATATATATATATATATATATATTGTAGAAGTATGGTCATCTCATTACATTGTTGATTGTCTCATTATAAATATATAGCTTCCTATTGCAAAACGAAATCATGGGTAACTAACCTTAGTGACCCGCATGGGTAGTGAATGAATGGGCATATACACACATATATATATATATATGTATGTATGTATGTATGTATATACATACATACATATATATATACTGGTCTTCATATGCATGAGATAAATGTTAGGATTGAGTACCAAGGATATACCTAAATTTTGTTATGAATGATAAATGTACTTCTAATACTCGCAACATCGAGGCATGGTTGGATATTATAGAGACCAATAATACTAAGATAGTATACAATGAGCTAGGGGGCTTCCAATCGCTATCTAGTGGTTTGAGTGATACACGTCAAACTATCCAAGGTACTAATAGTAAAATAAGTAGCCAAGCTATGTAGATAAATCTATTTAAGTATCTTAGATATTCACATTGTGATGGTTTAGTAATCTTATATACCATGAAATTATTGTTGGTGTTACTCTATACAACATCTATTGTTGATTATATTAGGTGGAAATTACTGCTTATTGATTAATCTTCCTTAGTTTTTCTTATGATAGGCTAGTATTCTTAGAATGTCTTACATGTGTTATATCTTATCATTGGAACGTGTGTCTTGCTCTCATGGTTATCCATGTCTTTTTAGGTGTTTAGCCTCATACAAAGGGTGATAGTTGTGAGGACGGAGGATCCACCTTCTAGATATCATATATAGATGGGTATTGGCCTTAATCTTTTTGGATATGTCTAGATATGTCACTATTACTCAAATCTGAGGAGGGTTATTTATATTGTGGTGTATCTATGACTCTGTTTTTGTCTTGCATGTCATGTTTATATGCTTATGTTATAAACTTTGATAGGCATACTTTCATACATACAGGTTCTTATACTAATCACTGATGATGGCAATGTACAATTACCTATCAAAAATGAATATGATGTGCCTTTTTATATGGATATATGTCAACTTTTGTTTAATCCTATATTTTTATTTTCTTGCTATCTCGGTGTATGAAGTGAAGTAAGACCATTGGACATTTTTATTTGGATTAATATTTTGTTATGTGGAAATTGTGGTTGGGGTTTTGCATGGATCTGATCATTACCTTTGTTCTAAATTCTCATATTATGCTACAACATGAACCCACTTTACTTAATTAGGGTTTATCTATTATCTAATGTAAGGATTTTACTATAAACTCTAGTTGTTTCTAAATTGAGCAAGTATTCATATGGATTAAACAAAAATATTTAATAGCATATGCATTACTTACTAATTTAAAATTTTGGTTGTCAAACTATAGAGTGCTCATTGGTCAGAAATAAGGTTGTAACCAAAATGTATTTTATTTAAATATATAATAAATGTAGATAAGACAACTATCACAAGTCAACTTTTTGTTTTAGTAATTCTTGCCAACTTGTATCTCTAAAAATTTGAATTGTCTTGAGATCAAGGCAAGCTCCTATAGATCTCCATGTTAAGCTTATATCCTTTTATACTTCATCATTCAGTTTCCAAGTCTCTTTTAGTGGAGATCCACAACCTTAGGACTCTATAAAAACTACCTATCATTTTTTTTATGAGGCATGTTATATTATATAGCATTAGCATCAGAATACATGTTTAAGTGTATTCCCAAATAAGGTGATCACTAAACAAAATGGAAGTTTAAGGCAAGACTACAAAGCAATCATTAGTCTTGGTACAAGAAAATGTATTTTGCAAGAGAAACCAAGCAATATAGCTTTATCTTGTAAAATGGTATAAACAAGACAAACGCCCATATATACACAATAAGTGTTGAATCCTAGGTCCCTAAATCTTGGGGTGTTTTTCTTAGTTATGATTGACAAAAGAGTATTATTTTTAAACAACATAAACAAATTTGTGTATGAAATTACATGCTGAAAAGAAAGCAGACACTTTTCTGACAAAAGCATGTTACTTCATCTATTCATATAGAAACGAAGGAAGACACTTTATTTAATCTTCCATTACTCATGGTATTAGAACTCGTAAATCAACAAAATCATTAACGACTCCTAACTATATAAGACACAACTATGCAAAATACACAAAGTTTAATTGAAACAACTACTGCAACAAAAAAGTGAGAGCGAGACATGTGACCGGCCTAAATTGCACATCCAAAATGGAGCGGATCCAGAGTAGTCAGACTCTTAAGATAGTGACCTGACACTCAAGCCCCCACAACTATTATATGGGGTCTGACGTAGTAATCAGGGTCAAACCACAAGGATAAAGTTAGTAGGTGTTAAGTACTCAGGGTCTCACACTCATATACTCTAGATAAACATATGGTTTAAAAAGGTTGTTCCCTAAGGAACAAAGGTGATCAAACAAAAACAAAGAAAGTTAAAACAAATAAGGAAAATAATAAGCAAAGAAAACAAGGACAAACGGTGAGGAACAAAGATATGGAAGGGAACTTGGATCAGGTTTCACCTAATAAGGTCTCCCACCAACATGAAAAACTCACCCCCTTTGTATACTCCTATAAAGATCACAAGCAGACATAGAAGTATTTGTTCCCTCCTCTCTTGAGATAAGGATAGATCTAGGATCTAAGGTGGCCTCCCTCTCGAGATAAAAACCTTACAACCACAAACAAAACCATATGACCATAAGCCTTAGCAATCCAACATTTTCATGCATTCATACTACTCCATAACTCCAGATAAAGAAGATACTACTCTTTTGAGGTACCAACGATCAAACATCACAATATGGTAGATAAGCATGCAAGTGAAGCATTAATAACAAGTGTATGGAGATAATCTTGATACGAGCATATATATATATATATATATATATATATAGATATAGATATAGATATAGATATATTAGATATAGATATAGATATATTCAAAGGGAAGCAAGAATATACATGTTGGGAGATCCATAGTGGCTACTCCCAACCCGAGTTAAGTGTTTAGCCACACATGTTAACAGGAAGCATAACGACGTTACAAAATGATAGATACATCATAACTACAAAGAGGGAAGTGGTGCAATGTAATGGAGGTGATAGATCTAGAAGAGAGAGAAAATGGCAATAATCTAATATACTCCTATCTAGATCTGGATGGATGATGCGGAAGTTCTCCTTATTTTGAGGAAGAGGGGCCTTCAATCTTCTCTCTCCTCAGCTTCCACCTTCAAAGAACTAAGACTGATCAGATGGATGAGAGTGGATGTGGAATTTTGCAGCACTTTGTGGTCCTTGATGATCTGATGATGTGACAAGTCAAGGTGGATGGCCTCTTTATAGGTGTTTCCCACCGACTTAACCACCCACACCGTGGTCGAGGATGGGTATCGATCAAGTCTTGATTGTGGTAGATCAAGGCCTCTCCTTGGTCGAGGTCACCACAGTGGTGGGTTGAGTCAGTACCTCGGTCGAGGTATTGCGCCACCCCGGTCACGGTCCTTCCTCAATCACGACACACCCTTGCTCTGGTCACAACCCTACTTTGGTCGCGGCATGGCATTGCCTCATTCACAGTAACACATCGATCACGATGTGGCATTTCCTTGGTCACTGTAACACATCAGTCGTGGTGTGGCATCACCTCGGTCGAGGTGCTACCTTGGTCGAGGTCGATCGAGGTAGAGATGGATAGGTCGTGGGCCACGACCAAAAGGGGTTGCGCACTGCACCACTGTCGTGTCATCATCTGTGTGATTGGTGACATCGACCGTGGTGTGAGCGTCCTCTTTGGTCAATGAGATGCGGTCAAGGTGTTGACCGCGGCTGTGGCTTGATGTGACCCTACAAGGATGGAAAAAGTGTGAAATTAAGATTCTTGTCATAAAAGTGCTAAAATAAGTGGAAAAGTTTATAAAAGATAGGTTTGGAGAAGTATAAAGTAAGTGCAAAAAGTGTATAAAATTAGATTTTATCAACTCCCCCAAACTTAGAATCAAGCATGTCCTCAGGCTAAGGGTAGGTTTGAAATCATAGAGAGAAGAGAAATTTTGTGACAAAATTTTGTGAAACTTAACATTACCGAGTTATCTCTTATTACACCAAAACACTTGTGGTATGTTTTCTCAATCCTAAAATCGCATTACTCCCCCTTCACAACTATAGTTGCAAAACTTCGAGTTTTTGCCATAGCCTTTGGTAGGAAAAGGTCTCTCCATCTCAACGCATCACCCCTTCCAGATTTAGGTTACTAGCCATACTAATGCAACATCTCCTAGAGGGGTAGATTTCACACTCTTCCTTTATTTTCAGTTGGCCCAATGCTGATGTGTTTGGGTAGGCTTCAGGCTTAAAGTGTTTTCCTTTTCTCCTAAACTGCCTTCACTACAATTGTCATAAGGATAGTGTTGCCCTTAGGGATTTTGACGTTAAGTCAGGTGGTTCGTGAGGTTCGTTCAGGATTGAAGGTGGGTAAGTTTGGCTTCAAGGTTCCACTTACGAGCATGACATATCTACATTCATGAGTGCATCAATACACCGACTGTGTGGAACCCCTTGGCATCTTTTGGGCACAACTCTCGTTATATATATATTTTTTTCTTTTTGGATTTTTATACCTCCTCTCTGGTTTGGGTGAGTGGGTTTTTTACTTGGTCTTCTGGGAAGCCAAGCCTCTTTTCGTCCCAAAGCAGGGATACTTAAACTTGAAAGGGGTAGTTGTTTCCTTACCAGGGAATGTGAGGATTTTTAGGCTGGGACTGTAAGGTTAGGGTGGTTGGTCAGGAGTATGGCTCAATGAAGTTCTCCAGTTTGTAAGGGTTTCATAAGTTTATGATTGTTACGCACACAACGTCTAATTGTTAGAATGAGATAAAATCGTATTGTTATGCTTCTTGTTTTACTTTTATATGCATTAGTTGCTTGTATATTCCTCTCTAGAAATGATAACACTACAAATCTTAGCAAGGGAACAGACAAACTAGAAGGTATCTACAAAAAACTGTGACTTATAACATAATTTCCTTAAAGCATAAACTTTTTTTTTACAAAATCAGTTTGGTGGGACCTAAAAATATGTACAAGTAAGAAAATTTTCAAGTAAGATTTTTTTTCAAAATTTTGCAAATTTTGGGATGGAATTGTACCTCTCACACCCGTTTATAACTCCTCCACCAAACTTATCATTTACCCCGACTTGGGGTGTCAAAATTAGAGTTCGACATATAAACGGGCTTGCTTTATTTATGCTAGCTGGTCTTGGTGGCCCACTTTGACTCGAGGAGCATGTTAGCGTACACTCTGAGTAGTGGGTGGTACTTCTTATACTACATTCCTTCCACCTTTGTATTCAAAGTGGTTGGGCCGTCATCCAGCCTAGATAGTAGAAGTCGTAGTCGTTGGATAGAGGCACATGATGAGGGCTCTTGTGGCAAAGTTGTGCCTTCTTGAAGTCTTTGCCTTCTTTATGTGTATGCCCTTTATTGTGACTCTTCAGCATTGCAACAGTCACCTCCGTGTATGTGACTGTCTTCTCTTTTGTAGGTGTCTTTGCAGTAGTCATATTTATTTTCTTGTTTAGAGCAAAGGTTGCATATGAGCTATTATATAATACAACAATCCTTTTTATTACATTGACTACCAACAAAGTCCAATGGTTGTCATAGAATATTGGTAGGAATATGTAGTCTGGGAGAGATGTCTCCAGACATTGTTGCAGGCATTCCTATTCACTCAATCTCTTGTCTCGTAGGATGTCATCCACCAATAGAAAATATGCCATGTGCACATTTGGCATGTTGTCGTTTAGTAGAGCTTGATAAGTAGACATTATGCTGACTGAGAGGCACCCTCCTATTTTTAATGTATCTTGAAGGTCATCCTTCAGCATGCAGATGACATCCCTTTCGAAGACTGCCTCTGTTGGTGCGTCATCTTCCTTCAAGGATTTTATTATTGCATTGAGGGCTTCTAAAGATAGACTCACACAGCTCCATCTGTCGAAATCCTTAAAGGTTGGCATTATTTCTCTAGTTGGCCCTTCTAATTTAACCTCGGGAAGATCTTCTTCTTCAATCTCACCTTCTTCTGGTTGTCCTTGTAGAGGTTGTTCTTCTTTGTCTTCTTCCACCGGAGGCTACTCTGGTTTAGATTCTAGTATTCTTTCTGCATCAATATCAGTTGTCCAACCTTCCTTCTAGGCTGCTTCTCTGGCTGGCTCTGTAGGTTCGATCCATAGTGTTTTGAGTTCCTCCCTCCATGTCTTCTTTTTTGCAAGGGGGATTTCTAGATGAATCCTCTGTGTTACTATGTCTGGAGGCATTGTCGGGTCGTTGAAGAAGTGACGGTCGTAGATTACCTCCATTGCGTACATACCACACAGTCCCTGTAGATCTTCCATGCAGAGATCTTCTAGCAGGATGCCCTTATTGATGGCTTCCATCATCCTTAGCACAATGAAGGTGAAGTTCCCTTTTCCAGCCTTTTCCTGGGGGGACCTTCTTGCAGATTGAGAACTGCTTCCACATCCCCTTGTGTCTGTATTCTACTAATTGTGTAACTCTTTGTAGACGCAGCGGCACCTTTAGGATATCTCTCACTTCTTTGTTTTTGTAGATCAAGGATGTGTTGTCCAGTTCAGTTACACATTAGTTAAACACTATGGTTCATCTTTCATACATGTTGATGACAATCAGAGCCCTATGCTTTACAATTCTAATGGATAGGACTATGTATTTGGTTTCTTCCCTACTTACTGCATGTTGTAGCTTGATCACATCAGCAGCTTTGTTGTTGTGTTCATAGAGGAGTCCTGCTAGATGTGTGATGACATTGAACACTAGTTTTACTTTATCTAGATGTAGGAATTATTCAAGGAGGGTGGCACATAACACTTTAAACAACTTCTTGTGCACATGTGTTCTTGTCTGGAATAAAACTCTGAAGTGGTCTTTGTGGAGTGTCCTTCCCTTGTTGTGATAGATGATGTCAACTCTAGGTAGGTTGTCATCCAGTATATCGATGAGGATATAGATGTCTCTGCATGTTCTCCTTGACAATGTAGTCATGTCCATACCCGCCATCTTATAGGGAAGAGGAGGAGCTACACCTAATTCTACTTCTTTAACTGGTGTGTTCCATTCCCTAGTCGGCTTGTTCACAAAGAAAGAAGCAAGCCCACCTTCCTCATCTTCTGAGGTGCTTTCTTCTATTTCATGTACCTCTGCTGGTGGTGCTTCTGTTGTAGGAGGTTAAACCCTTGTTTTTGTCAGTATCTGGGTTATCGACTCGTCTTTGTCTTTAGTGGACATCTCTACATCAACACCTTCTTTTGGATGACTCACTTCTGACGGTTTCTCTAGCTTTGTAGCATTTAGTGCGGCTAATGTCGTAGAAATAGTCATCTTGATTGTAACGTTCTGGGTCCTTCAAGAAGTCATTGTAGATGTCCATTCCGTACCTCATGTCATACAAGAACTTGTTTAGATCTCTGATTTATCTTGATTTGAGATCTTCTATCACTATGCTCTCTGCTCTGACGACGAAGGCATGTGTGGGATCTTCTAGTGCAGCCTTATTTTCATCTGGGTTGTTGTTCAGATCAAATGCCTTTGACAACATGTTAATTTCCTTTGTCTTGTTGTCTTTATGAACGTTCAATTGTGGCGGTGCTTCTTTTGCTTGTGGTTCAGCCATCGGAGAAGCTTTCACATTGGTGCTCTCTTCCTTTGATGTTTCTCCTACACCGGTTCCCCCCACATCCTCATCATCATTTTCGGGGCTTGAGGGGCTTGAGGAAGTGTGGGATGTGGAAGGGCTCCTCTTATACTTGGTCTTCTTTCTTTGCCGCCATCCATCAATTTCTTAGTGTTCAACTTCTAGTTGATGGCGTTCTTCGTCTAAGTGTTGATGCTCTATCTTGAGGTCATCCAATGCTTCTTTGTATCCTTTCCTCATCATCTCCTTATCTGCCCACATGGCGTCCCTCTCCTTCCTGAGGTCTGCTATTTCCTCAGTGAGAGTCTTTAGCGCCCCCATTAGCGTGTTATGGGTGTTGATCACCCCTTGCATGAATTGGGGAAGTGCTTTGGTCCTCTCGTTCAACATTTTTACCTTCATAGGAGGTAATATTTTCATTTAACTTAGAAGTTTGATGCATGTGTTGTCACATGACATCAAACTTGTTGCCCAATACATCACCGAAGGTGTGCGGGTGGTGTTGTTGTGGCTCCACAGATGTTGTGGATGCTCTTGGCTCCTTCGGTTGTTGAGCTGGTTTGGCAAGGATGGGGGCGCTATTCTATGGCTTGTCCCGGCATTTACAGGATTTCTTCTGGGATCACGAGATCTGGTATAGCCTCGAAGTCCTCGGGTCTTCGGTTGGTTTCTTTTTTGGCCTCAACATGTTGTTATGTTATTGTAGCTTCAAGTAGTGCATGTTCGGCCTCTTCTATGACTGTGGCTTTAGGTTGATGCCCCTCACTCGTTGCTGTCTCAGCTACAAAGTGCGGTGAGGGTGGGCTCGGGGCGACAGTCTTTTCAGTAATCTTCTTCTTCTTTCTTATCGCCAGCTTCTTTCTTTCCTCTGGCTTCTTTATCTCTATCTCTAGAGATTTAGCTTTGTCGCCTTTCTCACTGACAGCAGATGATGGGTACATTGTAGTGCAGATAGCTCCCGAATACATTTTATCTACATCTTCTTGAGAGGGTCACAACTTATAGGTGTTGTAGTATGCCATTTCTGGGAGGGGGAGGAGTGTCCTGGAGCAGCTTTTCTTGTAGAAGAGGTTGTTTCCCTTCTGTGTCAAGATCCCCATGTTGATGAGGGACTTTATGTCAATCTTTGTGTGCCCCTTCATCTTTTTGTACCTCATCAACAGGTCTGCATCCATGAAATGATATGGAATCTTCGTGATTTGACCTCCCATGCAGAACTCCTTATTCAATTTTGCTTCCCATCCCACTACTTCAGATAGCCATTCGATGAGAATCCTACCTATATTCACTAGCCTCTTATTCAGCATGGGCCAAATAACGAAGAGGTCTCCTTTTGTCACACCTCTGGTCTTTGATCTTGTAAATATAGTGTTGGCAGTGATCTTCTGTATCACCCAAATGAAGCACGATGTGATGAGGGTCTCCATGGAGTTCTTAGAGTTGTTTTTCTTCTCCTTCTCCCCTGTCAACTTTTCCCACATCTTGTGGCTGCTATACCTGATCATGTCCTTCTCTTCGGGCACGGCAGAGTAGGCATGTGCTTCGTCTGTCGTTCTTGTGAATATAGTGTTCAGCATTGCCTCTGTGATTATACGAGTCTTCCCCCCCCGTGTCTCACTTCCAACTTGAAGTCTCCGCCACCCTTTTTGCATTCCCCGTCACTGACTGGGAATTTCTCTAGGGATGATAGGAACTCCGTTGTCAGTTGCGTTAGTGAGGGGGCTTCATAGGTGTATAGGGTACGTAGTTTTGCACCCTCCAGGAGGTTGACTACTATGTCGTAGTCTCTCATCTTCTTGAAGTCTTCTACGTCCAGGTATATGGTAGGCTTGAACCCTTTGGTATACAGTAGCCAGTCAAAATGTGACTGGTGTGTGGAGTCTCTAGGCAAGAAAGCTGGTCTTTTTCTGCCCAGGGCCACCTCCTCATTTTCTTCCACCTCTTCGTGGGTTGTTTCTTTCTCCTGCCCCTTCATTTCCTCCTCAACTGTCACCTTTCTCTTTTTTCTTCCCTCTACTTCCTTGGATTCAGCCTTCCTCTTCTTCAATTTCTTCAGTTTAGCTGATATTTTGAGGTCTCCGTCTTGGATGTACTAGGAGACTCCTCATACTCTTCTGGAGTCTTATGGTCCAAGATGTAGTCGTACTTCTTTTTTAGCAGTTGTAACTGGAGTCTCTTTGCTGGGGAGAGGTCTGGATTGTCTTTTAGTGTATTAGTGATCTTCTCAAGGATTTCCTCAACCCCCTTTAGTGAAGTCACTTTTTTCATCAAGGTATCTTCAGTTGAGGTAGATATTCTAAAAGTTTCGCGACCGCGGCCATAAGCAAGAGATGATCCGCGACTGTGGCCTCACAGAGCATGAGTATCAACAAAGAAAATATAGGTTGTGACCATGGTATGGGGTGCCGCAACCACAATCATTCACACTTAGAAATAAGGGATACCATGACTGTGGCAAAAAAACACCACGACCGTGGTCGGTTGATACTCGACCGATCTCATTATGCTTAAGGAGAAGCACGACCGCGGACAAGGATAGGATCTCATGACCATGGCTCAAGTTCGAATGTTCGATTGGAGAAGATGATATGTCCAAGACCTAATTCAAGGAATCATCAACTTAGGCTATGGCGGTGGGTACCGTGATCGAATCACATTCCCAAGATGTTAACCTAGGTTGAACTAGTGTTGTAAAAGTTGTGAAAAAAATTCCAGCGAGAATCTTCTAGTCGAATGAGGCAGAGCCGCGGCGGTTGTCGTGGCATTCACTAACCAACAAGTCACTGAATGTAAGAGAAAATGACAAGGCATGAGAAAAATGTCGATGATCAATCGATGATAGTCGAGAAAGCATCAGGTGAATACCTTGGTTCAAATAAACTGTGCTAAATGGTGTCAAAGGTAGAGGTAGGCTTGCCGCGTCAGAGGTGTAGCTTCATTGGTAGAGGTCGGAATCGGGTTAGGTTATCTTCTCACACAATCACGTCGAGTATATCCTTTGAACGATTGGGGAATTCTCAAATATTGATATAAAGAAAAACCCTATTCTAAGGGGTTTAAGCTTTTATTCCCTAGGGGTGCCGCGATCGTGGCGTGATGACTGTCGTGACTGTGACTGAAACCCTTCTTTGCATATGTCGCGACCGTGGCCCATTATTGCAATGAGCGGGTACCGCGACCATGGCATACCCTTCCTCGACTGAGGTTCAAGCCGTGACCACGGTCCAGGCCGCGGTCGCGGTCCTTCCAAACCAACATAACTTGAAACCAAAATAAAGCAAAGCTTGTTCTTCCAAACAACCCTTTTAGGTAGAGAAATACTAAAAACTGAGAAATAATTACATCTTACTAGAAAAAGGGAAACTAAAATATAGGAAAATGAGAGGTACATAGCTCATAAAGAAACATGAACTAAAGAAAATAACAAAAGACTTGGGTTGCCTCCCAAGAAGTGCTTGTTTAAAGTCTTTAACTTGACTTTCTCTCTCATCTTGTCTTCATTCTCCTTCCACAGGTACAGTTATTGCCTCATTCATTCCTTTTGTTGCTGAGTTGGCTTCCCCCAAACTGAGTTCTCACTAGTACACATAACACCTTTAGCATCAGTTAAATAAGTCTTTTGACGTCACTTTCGAAGGGACACCCAAGTGGGTGACACTAAAAGTAGATGCCTTTAGTGTCGGTTACATAATGACAACACAAAGGCTTCCCTGATTGCAACCCAAATGAAAAGTGCCAGCAATGGGACCATAGGTGTTGGTTATTAGTTCCAAAACCGACACCACTTTCCATAGGTGTCTGTTTTCAAAAATTAATCGATGCCTATGTTTTTTTTCTTATTAGCTTGCAGGCCTACTGTCCGGCTGATCAGTAGGATGTAGAACCTACAGTTCAATTCTGAACTGTAGTTTTACAACATCCTTTGATTTCAGCCAACAACAGGCCAAAAACTTGGAATATTAATAAGATGGACAATATTATAATATAAATATTCACACACATGTATAAACACATTTAATTCAATATTCATCACATACATGTAGAAACTTGTATTCCATCATCATCCATCATAATGACACTATATAATATATATTGTATGGTATCGATTTCCAATGCAGCATACCTATTTTTTGCAAACTGATTTTAGTTCAAATATGTTTGGTTACACAATAGAAATTAACTTCAATATTATAAAAATTTATGCTTACTTAAGTCATGGTTAGTTTGTTTTTGTAATACAAATGCGAAATGAAAATGACATAGTTATGAACATGTAGCGGTGTTTTTGTCCAAAATAGTAACTAAACAAGGGGGTTGTTGTACCCCTAAAAATGTGCATAAGTAAAATAATTGGGAAGAGAGACACAACTAGACTAGATATTCAACTTAAACAACAACATGGTCCGGAATCAGCAATTGTGAGGGCCTTTTCATTGTGGTGGTATTCCCCTATAGTTTTAATAACAAAAAATAGCTATGATGTTTGATTTTAAGACAAAAAGTGGAAACACAAAATAAGATAGGAAAGTAAATTTGTTGCTTGGACCTACCTTGGTTTTTTTGTTGATGTTGAGGCGGCGTGGAGCTCATCATTGTCTTTAGATGAATCTAAACTGATGGTGATAGGGAAATTGATGTAGCCAAAAGGAATAAAATAATCGGGTGTGTTTTCATCATCATCATCATCATCGCTATCCTCTGTCGAGTACTCAAATCGTTTGAGATGATCGGGCATATCATTGTTGATGTTGGTTATCCAAAACTTGATGGTATTATGGTCAACTGGATGAAGAAAAATCCTATCACTATGGCCCAATAGCATCTTCCTAACCCACTCGCACCAACTGGATGTGGATACAAGATTTCTGACATCATCGTACTTAACCTCAATAACAGATGTTGAATTTCCAAAATTTAGGTACACTTCACCAGCCTTGTAGCGTCTTCCGTTTAGATAATGCCAATGTTTAGGTATAGTGAGTTGTGCTAAGGAACAATCGTCTAGTATGATGTCCAACTATTCTTCATCATGGAATAGTAACATTGGGGTAGAGGCCCAGGCCATGGTGACTATTGAATATCTAGATGTTATGCCTACAACAATGTAAAGTAATGTTGAGAAAAAGTAATATAAAAAGTACTAAAAACAGACAACAACATAGGTTATTTCATATTCATGACGGAGAAATAATTGTTTCATACGAATACATAACATATTTTCTGTGTAGTTAACTGCAAACAAAGAAAACATAGTCAATCAAATACAAACTGGCATTCATTGCACTAAGTTATTCATTGTATTTGTTAAACTAAAAAATAAATGTGTAGTCGGTAGTACGTAGTGAAATAAACTGAAAAACCAATTATACATTACATTTTTAAATTACTTAGCATCATCACCATCATCATTGAAATTACTTAGCATACAAATCCTTGAATCAAACATTCAATTACATGAAAATCACAAATAACTTTTTTTCATTTACATATTTGGAACAAGCAACTAAAGATGTTTTCATTAGCCAATTATAGATGTAACCATTTTGCATGAGATAGGTTACATATTTGCATGAGATAGGTTAAATGCCATAAATGTCAAACTAGGGAACCATGTATGAGATACTTATGAAAGCTACCTCTACTGATCCCTTCCACATCAAGGGCATAACTTTTCACAACAATGTATCACATCCATCTTATTTAATTACTTAGAAACATAGAATTTAGGTTAGCATCTTATTTAATTACTTAGCAAATGATGAAAGTTGCATTTGTACACATGGACAAGATTGATTACATGTGTGTCAATGAATTGTGCATGGATATGTGTGCATATGTGCACGAGGATGGAATGAAGTATGGATGTGGATTGTTATACATGTTTGATATTGTAGGTTATGTAGGTGTTGTTGACCTATTTCTTAGAGGAACACTTGCAGAGCTTGTAATTATAATGAAACTATGGGCTCCATCTTGCTAAATAGTCAAACAATGGGTCTATAGGCCAACCATAAAAAATGTAACCTCAATTGTATTAAAACAAATTATGATGTTATTAATATACAGATGAAAATTGACAACACACCTATCTTTATCAATTAAAATTTTCACTGAAACCATGATTGTGACAATCTTTCTATATATAAGTGGGACATAAAGGTAATTTTATGGTTGTGCTATATTTAGGTGCTTCCTTGTCACTCATCAGGCAACATACATCAGTGTACTAGTACACAAGTGGCCTTCAGTGCCGGTTAATTAATCCCTTCAATGTTAGTTTTTAATTGCTATTTAAATTTGATATACTGAAAAATAGTTTGAATAAGTAACTAAAATATGTTACACATACAAAATGGAGCAAAGGAACTCCATGTTCACAGAATATATGATCATTCTAAAACAAACAATATGAATGGAGATGTAAGAGCATTCATATAGCATATAGATGAATTGTATGCATTTCATTTTGTATTATAGTTTGTGGAGGATACTTTCTACTTACAAGGTAGATGTTATAATTTATATTCATCATGTAATAGCTACTTTTTAGAAAAAATAGTTAATAGAGTGATACAATAGTTACTTATAATATCCAATAGTTACAATTTAGACACCATTGTTACACTTCAAACACATTAGTCATTTTTTATATATAATAGTTAGAATTTCGACACAATTGTTACAATCAGACCTAGAAGTTAATATTTGATCACAACCAATACTTATTTTTAAATGTCTACATTTGTGATATAATGGAAAATTTATATTATATTATGTTTACATTTAACGCAAAGTAGCTAAGTAATGATGTTTTATAATAAAATCATATTTCCTAATTTTACTTTTTTGGTAATTGCTCTCCTCTCTAGTGACTACTTTGATCCCTCTCTAGGATTGAACCCTACCATGTGGAAGATCGTGCCTCAGTCATAGCTTCATCAAATTCTATCACTACAACCACCATATTTTCCAAACCTTCCATGCTTCTTCCCCACCTCCCCCTGACAAGGTTTGGAATGACCCCAACAGTGACCTCAGGGTGAACATTGTATATACATTCCCAATGAAAAATTTAGGATGTTGTATATAATTGAGTGGACATACTCATCATCGTCTTCGTCATCATCATCATCATCATCATCATCAAACATCATCATCCACATCATCATAATCATCATCATCATCGTCGTCGTCATCTCCATTAGGAGCCAACCAACACAGATCTTTCTTTTCCATCATCAATCATCATCCATCATCATATCATCATCATCATCGTTTCATCATTCATATCCTAGGTTTTGTGTAACATTAATTAATTTCAATTCATTCTTCCATTTTGTGTTCATTCATTCATCATTAACACTAATTAATCATTATTAATCAACTACACAAGCTTGAAGAACAATTATTGAACCACCACCACCATATTTTCCAAACCCTCCACGCTTCTGCCCCACCTCCCCTGACAAGGTTTGGAATGACCCCAACAGTGACCTCAGGGTAAACTATGTATATACGTTCTCAATGACAAATTTAGGATGTTGTGTATAATTGAGTTGACATACTCATCATCGTCGTCATCGCATTATCATCATCATCATCATCATCATAATCATTGTCATCCCATTAGGGGCCAACCAACACATATCTTTCTTTTCCATCATCAATCATCATCCATCATCATATCATCATCATCATCATCATCATGATCGTTTCATCATTCATATCCTAGGTTTTGTGTAACATCAATTAATTCAATTCATTCTTCCATTTTGTGTTCATTCATTCATCATTAACACTAATAAATCATTATTAATGAACTACACAAGCTTGAAGAACAATTATTGAACTAAGTTAAATCAATCACTAACAAGAGAGAAAGAAAGAAATATCAATTAATTAAATTCAATCATGCATCATTAACCCTGATTAATCAATATTAATCAACTACACAATCTTAGAGAAACTAAATGCAAATCTAATTAATTAAGTTAATTAATGCATCATTAAAACTAATTAATCAATAGTAATCAACTACATGGTGGCATCATTAACCCTAAGTTCAAATCTAGTACTGATTAACCACTCACCGCACTGGTGGATCGAGCAGGCTGTGGTGGCGGAGGCCGAAGGTGGAGGTGGTCGGGCTGGAGGTGAAGATGGCCGGGCGGTGGCCAGTGGCGGTGACTGGAGCAACTGAAGGCGGCTATAGGAAGGCTCCTCGCTCTGCCTGGAGTAGGTGGCGGGGGTGATGGGAGTAGGTGGTGGCGGCCAGTGACTGGCGGCGACTGGATAGTAGCAGTAGCTCCGGCGGTGAGCAACTTCAAGCTCCTCGTGGCGGCAACTGGAAGTGCGCGGAGGCAGTGAGCAGCTTCAAGCTACTCATGGCAGCATGAGGTTGGTGAGCAGAGAAGGGGAGGCGGCGTGGAGGTGGAGAAAAAAAATCGCCAAACCTATTTCTACTCAGTTAAACAGGGGAAGAGTCGATCTAGCTCGTGTGGGTGTGCTATTAAGTTAAATATCGGCGTCGGTTATCGAAATAATCCATCGCGTAAAGGAACAGACGTCGGTTACAAAGCTAAATTGACACATGTTTGTAATTTTTTATTGTATAAAATTTTTCACGGGGTCAACGCGCAAACACACAACCTCGTCAGTTTTTCTTCAAAACCCGACACCAAATAAGGGAATGAATTGTTCTCGCGAATGATATATAGTCGTTAGTTCTTTGAGCAAAAATCGACAACCAATTAGTGGATAAAAACTTTTGAGGGTCTTAGTGCGGAACATTTGTCGTCAGTGTTGTTAATACCGATGCCGGATAGAAATTTTTGGAGGCAAATTTTTTTCCCTGAAAAATTGTATTTCGTGGGTGATTTTGGATGTCGGTTGTTATGTCAAAAAAGTGATGTTAAAGGAAAAGTGATACTCGTGTCTTTTGTAAATCGGCCGGCCTTCACATATAGGTGTCAGTTGTAGTTTTAAGCCAACGTCGTAGCATATTGGCGTCAATTTTTACTTTCCAACCGATGACATCAAATGTGACGTTATACGTCATGTTTGTACTAGTGTCTATTCTCCTTACAAAGGGTTGGTCTTCGTAATATCTTTTCACTCTTTGTCTATTTACTTTGAAAGTTCCCGTCTTTTCTCCTGCTATCTCCATTACTCCCGATAGATATATTTTCACTATAGAAAAGGGACATGACCACCTGGTTCTCAACTTCCCTGAAAATAACATGATGCTGGAGTTGAACAAATGGACCTTGTCTCCTTCATGAACATCTTTGTTCTTTAGGTGGGCATCATGTCGGACCTTTATCCTCAGTTTATAAATTCTTGCTTTTTTATAGGCATGCAGTCTTAGCTCTTTGAGCTCTAGGAGTTGAAGGAACCTTTTTTGACCAGCTTTATCGAGATCCATTTTCAAAAAATTTACGGCCCATAGGGCTTTGTGTTCAAGTTTGACCGGTATATGACAAGACTTTCCATAGATAAACTTGTAGGGTTTTGTACCTATTGGTGTCTTGTATGTTGTGTGGTACGCCCAAAGTGCAACGTCCAGTTTTATGGACCAGTCCTTTCTTGTACGACTGATAGTGTTTTCTAAAATTTGTTTGATCTACATGTTCGATGCCTCAACTTTCCCCGATGTTTGGGTGTGGTATGGTTTTGCGACCTTATACTTCACCCCATACATCCTTAACAAGGCTTCAAACTGCTTCTCACTGAAATGCAACCCTCTGTCACTTATGACAGTGTGTGGCACTCCAAATCTTGGGAAGATAGTCTTCCCCAAAAGCTTAATGACTTATTTAGAGTCGCATGTTTGGGTAGAAACTGCCTCAACCCATTTGGAGACATAATCAACAACAAGAATGTACTGATTTCCTTTTGATGACAGATGAGGTCCCATGTAGTCAATTCCCCATACGTCGAAGATTTCCACTTCCACACAATCTGACATTGGCATTTTATTTCTTTGGCTTATGTTCCCCGTGAGTTGGCATTCCATGCATGTTTTGAAAAATGACATGTCATCCTTGAAAAGTGTGGTCCAGTAAAATTTGATTGCAGAACCATTGTAACCGTCCTTTCCCCTCCATGGTGTCCTCCACAAGGTGAGGCGTGACACTCTTTGAGGATTAGAGGCACCTCTTCTTCAGGTATGCGTTGACGGTATAGGTTGTCATAGCATCTCTTAAATAGTATTGGATCATCCCAATAGTAATTCTTCAACTTAGAGAAAAACTTCTTCTTCTGATTATATGTTATCTCTGGTGGATGTTACCCACATGCTAAATAATTACAAATATCAACAAACCAAGGTAAGATCATCTCTTCTGATTGAGCCATTAGAAGAGATTTGTCGTCATAGTTGTCATTCAGAGGTAGTTGGTTTTCTTCATCAAATATTATTCGCGATAGGTGGTCTACGACCACATTTTGTTTCCCTTTTCTATTGATGATTGCATGCTCAAACTATTGTAGTAACAACGCCCATCTCAAAATCCTTGGCTTGGTGTCCTTTTTTTGCATTAGGTACTTTATTGCCCCGTGATCAGTGTACACTCTTACCTTCGATCCTGCTAGGTACAATCTAAACTTATCAAAAGAAAATACTATAGCCAGCATTTCCTTCTCGGTGGTAGTGCAGTTCACTTGGGCTTTGTCCAAGGTTCTGCTCACATAGCAAATCACATGATGTTTCTTCTCTTTCTTTTGCCCAGGGACTACCCCGATGGTGTAATCGGTGGCATCACGCATGATCTCAAAAGGCAACTCCAATTCAGGTGCTTGTAGGATAGGCATTTTCGTTAATGCTCTTTTGAGGGTGTTAAAAACATCTAGACATTTAGTGGTAAACTCAAACTCAACATCCTTTATTAGTAGATGTGATAATGGCTTGGCAATCTTAGAAAAGTCTTTTATGAACCTTCTATAGTATCATGTGTGTCACAAGAAAATTAGCACTCCGGTGACTGACTTTGGTGGTGGGAGTTTTGATATGGCTTTAGTTGTGCTTAAATCCACTTCAATTCCTTTCTTTGAGACCTTATGTCCAAGCACAATACCTTCCTGAACCATGAAGTGACATTTCTCCCAATTTAGGACAAGGTGTTTCTCTTTGTAGCGTTGCAACACCAAAGATAGATTTCTAAGGTAGTCTTCAAAATCCATCCCGTATATAGAAAAGTCATTCATGAAGACTTCTACAATGTCTTCCAGAAAGTCTGAAAACATGGATATCATACAACGTTGAAAAGTCACTGTTGTGTTACATAAATCGAACAACATTCTTCAGAAGGCATATGTGCCATAAATGTAGGTAAATGTGGTCTTTTCTTGATCATCAGGGTGAATAGGTACTTGGTAAAATCCTGAATATCCATCCAGAAAGAAAAAGTAGTCATGGTGAGCTAGCCGCTCTAGGACCTGATCGATAAATGGCAAAGGGAAGTGATCCTTCTTGGTGGCTACATTTAGCTTGCGATAATCGATGCACATGCACCAGCCTGTCACTGTCCTTGTGGCAACTTCATGTCCATCTTCCCCTCATATAACTATCATTCCACCCTTCTTGGGTACCACATGGATAGAACTAACCCAATTACTATCTCTTATTGGGTAAATGATCCCAGCATCTTGTAGCTTTATAACTTCTTTCTTCACAACCTCCTTTAGCATTTGATATAGCTTCCTTTGTGGTTGAACCAAGGGCTTGGTTGTCTCTTCAAGGAGAATTTTATGCATGCATAAAGCCAGGTTAAGACCTCTGATGTCTTTCATAGAATATCCTATGGATTTTCTATGCAGTCTCATCTCATTTAGTAGCTTCTCCATCTGGTCATCTGTTAAGTTGGCATTGACAATAACTGGATTCCTCTCTTCTTTTTCTATGATTAATTTTTTAGTCCCTCTAGAAGAGGTTTCAACTCTAGCTTGGGCTTCGATGCTTCCTTCTCCTCAGTTGTTTTCTCCAACAAAGGATACTTCACTGTCTCAATTATCTCTTCATCATCGTTGAGTTATTATTTGGGTTGGTTCAAGTAATACAAGATTTCTACAACCTCTTGGCCCTCCATGGCAGGATCTTGGCTATTTAGGGCTCGCATTAGGGGATCTATGATTGCTTTATCTTCTTGTACCTCTTCGCAATACTGGTTGTAGCTGTCCATGAAATAGACCGAATCAGATTGAGACGGTCCCTTCATGGTATCGTGTACTCAAAAATCCAAGTGATCATTCCCTACTCGCAGTGTGATGATTCCTTCAGCAACATCCATTAAGGCTCTCCCTATAACAAGGAAAGGCCTTCCAAATATCATGGGGCATTTGGAGTATTTGACCATGTCTATTACCACTACATCACATGATATGAAAAATCATCTAACTCGTATCGGAACATCTTCAACTATTCCCACTGGCCTTGTGAAGGTATGATCGGCTAACTCAATCCCCATCCCTGTCTTTACCATGTCTGTCAACCCAAGCCTTTGGGCTAGAGTCAAGGGCATTATACTGATGCTTGCTCCCAAGTCAGCTAATCCATTTCTCTCCACATTATCTCTGACATAGAAAGGTATGTTGAATGCTTTGGGATCCTTCTTCTTGCTAGGTAACTCTTCTTGAACCAAATCACTTGAAATCTTTGCTAATTGATCAGTTTCAATGTGATCACCTCTTCTTCTCTTAGTAATCAGGTCTTTAAAGAACTTCGCATAGGTTGGCATTTCTTCTATTGCATCAAGAAATGGCACATCTAAGTGTAGCTTCTTGAGGGCCTCCATGAACTTCTCGTATCTCTTCTTCAAGTGTGCTTTTATTAACTTATAGGGGAAAGGAACTCTTGGGGTGTAGGGTTTTTTCTTTGAAAGGACATCTCCCAGAGGATCTGAGTTCTTTTCCTTTCCTTCCTTCTTCTTTTACTGTGGCCCTACTTCTTTGCCACTTATAGCTTATTCTTTCCCTTTTGATTCTTTTGTTGCCTTTTCATTCTCATACTGTTGATTAGCATGACTTTATCCTTCTTTGGTGTTGTTAGTATTAGCATTTTCCAACATTCTCTCAGATCGGAGAGTAGCCATTTTGGTAGTCTCAGTATTTGATGGGATCTTCCCTAAAGGATTTTTCATGAGTTCAGCTAGCTGTGCAAGCTGTTGATGAATCTGTCTCTAAAGAGTTTGCATATCCACCATTTGAGTCTGCATGGTAGTTAGCACTCCCAAATTTGTGAGCGCACTTTGAGCGAGTTGAGCATTCACCGATGCTTGCCTTTTTGCGAAGTCAAATAGTTGAACAATCATGTCAGCTTGGTTGTTGTCTTTGGCTTGGCTTGGCCCTGGGCTTGTCCTTGCCCTTGTCGGCTCACATTTTTGTTCTGACCTTGATAGTTTTTCTTGTTCGTCTGGTAGTTGGTAGTCTTGGTGTATTGGCTTGGCACTCCTTTCTTCTCAAATATTAGGGGGGGGGGTTAGATGAACTACCTAATTGATGTACATTCTCCGCAACTTCTTTGTTGCCATAATTCAATCTAGGATGGTCTTGCCTCTTGAAGTTAACATAAGAGACATTCTCTATTTCTTCTTCACTTTTTCTTTCGTCACTCTCATCGGGCCGAGTATAGAAACAGTTGTCGATTCCATGTCCTTCTTCTCCACAGGTCACACATTTCATGGCTTTCTCAGTATGCTTCTTTCCCTTGGCTCCAATATCTTTTTGTTGTCTGACATCAGTGGCTATTTTTGAATGTGAGTTGTTATGGTCTCCAAGGATTTGGCTTTAATATATGGGCCTTCAGACCTTACTTTCTTTGTCGATCCTCTATTATTCCTATCATAATCCATGCCTTCTTGTAGTACAACCATGTTGTCTATTATCTTTATAGCTCTACTCGGCTTCTTTCTAAGAAAGTCACTACCAACAGCTACATTTAGCGAGGTCATCTCAGTAGGAGTCAACCCATTGTAGAAGGTAGTTACTAGGAACCCCTTGCGGTAATTATGGTGCAGACAATCCCTCTGATACTCTTGAAAGTGTTCTCATGCCTCGTGCAAGTTTTCTCCCAGCTTTTGTGCAAAAGAATTGATCTTATGCATGTTTTAGATGGTTCTCTCAGTCAGATAAAACTTAGTAACAAAGGCATTTGCAAGGGGCCCTCACCCATCTATGGACTGGTAGGGGAGGTTGAGATACCATGATAGAGCCTTATCTTCAAGAGAGAAGTAGAATCCCTTACGATATATCACTTCTTGAGGGACTCCCCTCATCTTAATGGTATCATAGATATTTTTAAAGGCATTGAGGTGATGGTATGGATTTTCACTTCTCGAATTCCTACATAAAGGTTTGTTCTGGATCATCAAGATGACAACTGGTTTCAACTTGAAGTTTGTTGCATTGAAGTGTGGGATGACAATCGGGCATCTGGATTCATTGTCCCTAGTTACTGTTAACTCTCTAAGAGTCTTTCCTTCTTCATCATCTTCTCTTTCGTGTCCCGGTCATCGCGCTCACGTTCATTGTCCTGATGGTTGCGATGGTGCCTTCTTCGGTGACAGTAGCATCATTCTTCATCGTGTTGTTCATCTTCGTGTCACTCTTCTTCACGACGTTCTTCCTCATGTTGATGACCATCTGAGCAATGACCATCTCTATCTTCATATGTCCCAGACGGTGAGGGTCATGCTGAATTCTTGCATTCCGTTCATCCCCAATGAGAGTACTGTCCACACAAGGCGGCATGGTGACTCGAGGTTAAGATGAAAAATCGAACGGACCCGCTTCCCTCCGGGCTCCTTGAATAGACCGCACAGTCGAGTTAGAGAACTAGACATCTTAAAATGAACTATTCTACGTAATCGCAGGGTAGCAGACTTAAGGTTTCTATGTGGTCAAGCTTATTACTAAGCTTGAGGCACAGGAGTCTAGTGAGCGGACTCAAGTTCTTAACAGTGTTGTTTTGCCTTTTCCCCGGCAATGGCATCAAAAAGTTGACCAGCCTAAATCACGCGTCCAAAATGGAGCAGATCCAGAGTAGTCATACTCTTAAGATAGTAACCCAACACTCAAGCCCCCACAACTATTATACGGGGTTTGATGTAGTAATCGGGGTCAAACCACAGGGACAAGGTTAGCAGGTGTTAAGTACTCAGGGTCTCACGCTCATATACTCTGGATAAATAGATGGTTTAAAAAGGTTGTTACCTAAGGAATGAAGGTGCTCAAACCAAAACAAAGAAAGTTAAAACAAAGAAGGAAAATAACAACAAGAGAAAATAAGGACAAAAGGTGAGGAACAAAGATATGGAAGGGAAATCAGATCGGGTTTCACCTATTAAGGTCTCCCACCAACATGCAAAACTCACCCCCCCACCTTTGTATACTCCTATCAAGATCACAAGCAATCATAGAAGTGTTTGTTCCCTCCTCTCTTAAGATATGATAGATCTAAGATTTAAGGTGGCCTCCCTCTTGAGATAACAACCTTACAACCACAAAGCAAACAATATGTAAGCCTTAGCAATCCAACATTTTCATGCATTCATATTACTCCATAACAACAGATAAAGAAGATACTACTCTTTCGAGGTACCAACGATCAAACATATCACAAGATGGTATCTAAGCATGAAAGTGAAGCATTAATAACAAGCATATAGAGATAACCTTGATAAGAGCACATATATATATTCAAAGAGAAGCAAGAATATACATGTTGGGAGAGCCTTAGTAGCTACTCCCAACCCAAGTTAAGTGTTTAGCCACACATGTTAACGGGCAGCATAACAATGTTACAAAATGATAGATACATCATAACCATGAAGAGGGTAGGTGTGTAATGTAATGGAGGTGATAGATCTAGAAGAGAGAGAAAATGGCAAAACTCCAATATACTCTTTGGATATAGATCTATATGGACGGTGTAGAATCTCTCCATATTTTGAGGAAGAGGGGCCTTTAGTCTTCTCTCTCCTCAGCTTCTGCCTTTGGAGATCCAACACTGATCAGATGGATGAGAGTGGATGTGGAATTTTGCAGAACTTCATGGTCCTTGATTATCTGATGATGTGATACGAGGAGGTGGGTGGTCTATTTATAGGTGTTTCCCACCGAATTAACCACCCACACCGCGGTCAAGGCTGGGTATCAGTCGAGGCTTGATTGTGGTCAATCGAGGCCTCTCCTCGGTCGAGGTCACTACAACGGTGGGTTGAGTCAGTACCTCGGTCAAGGTATTGCACCACCTCGATTGTAGTCCTTCCTTGGTCGTGGCACTCCCTTGCCTTGGTCACGACCCTACTTTGGTCACGGCATGGCATTGCCTCGGTTACGGTAACACATCAGTCAAAACATGGCAATTCCTTGGTCACGGTGTGGCATCGCCTCGGTCGAGGTGCTACCTTGGTCGAGGTCAATCGAGGTAGAGATGGATGGGTCATGGGCCACGACCAAAAGGGGCCCGCTGCACCATGGTCACGACATCATCGGTGTGATTGGTAGCATTGACCACGGTGTGAGGGTCCTCTTTGGTTGACGAGCCACGATCGAGGTGCTGACTGTGGCTGTGGCTTGGTGTGACCCTACAAGGATGGAAAAAGTATGCAATTAAGACTCTTGTCATAAAAGTGCTAAAATAAGTGGAAAAGTCTATCAAAGATAGGTTTGGAGAAGTATAAAATAAGTGCAAAAAGTGTATAAAATTAGATGTTATCAACTCCCCCAAACTTAGAATCAAGCATGTCCTCAGGCTAAGGGTAGGTTCGAAATCATAGAGAGAAGAGCAATTTTGTGACAAAATTTTGCAAAACTTAACATTACCGAGTTATCTCATTCTTACACCAAAACACTTGTGGTATGTTTGCTCAATCCAAAAATCTCATTCCTCCCCCTTCACAACTAGAGTTGCACAACTTTGAGTTCTTGCCATAGCCTTTGGTAGGAAAAGGTCTTTTTGTCTCAACGCATCACCCCTTCCTACTTTAGGTTACTAGCCATACTAATGCAACATCTCCTAGAGGATTAGCTTTCACACTCTTCCTTTATTTTCAATTGGCCCTATACTGATGTGTTTGGGTAGGCTTCAGGATTAATGTGTTTTCCTTTTCTCCTGATCTTCCTTCACCACAATTTTCATGAGGACAGTGTTTCCCTTAGCGCTTCTGACGTTAATTTAGGTGCTTGTATGAGGTTTGTTTAGGATTGAAGGTGGGTAAGTTTGGCTTCAAGTTTCCACTTACATGCATGACATATCTACATTCATGAGTGCAGCAATACACTAGTCGTGTAGAACCCGTTGGCATCTTTTGGGCACAACTCTCATTATATATATATATATATATATATATATATATATATATATATATATATATATATATATATATATATATATATATATATGGTTTTTTATACCTCCTCTCTGGTTTGGGTGAGTGGGTTTTTTACTTGTTCTTCTGGGCAGCCAAGCCTCTTTTCATCCCAAAGTGGGGATACTTAAACTTGAAAGGGGTAGTTGTTTCCTTCCTAGGGAAGGTGAGGATTTATAGGCTGGAATCATCAGGTTAGGGTGGTTGGTTAGGAGTATGGCTCAATGAAGTTCTCCAATTTCTGAGGGTTTCGTAAGTTTAGGATTGTTACAGACACAACGTCTTATTATAAGAATGAGATAAAATTGTATTGTTATGCTTCTTGTTTTACTTTGATATGCATTAGTTGCTCACATATTCCTATCTAGAAACGATAGCACTACAACCCTTAGTAGGGGTGTAAACGGTGCGGGTACAGTGCGGGTTTGTCCATACCCATACCCATCTAATTTAGTGGGTCCGATTCCGGTTCTAGACTCGTATAATACAAAACCTGGACCCGCACCATACCCGTACCCACAATAATAGTGGGTATGCGGGTAAGCGGTTCTATAAAACATCATATTGTTTATGTAAGAGAAATTACTATGTTATATATATTTAACACAACAAGATATTGTTATCATATAGTATATTAACTTGTAATAGTTATATTAGACAATGCTATATTCTATACAATAAAATTAATTGAGTAACTTCTTACATATTTGTAGTCATGATCATACCATTTAATTTATGTAGAAATTAATGTAGATTAGTAGACATTTCGATTTTAAGTTTACATATGATGTTCATTATTGTAACTAGAATAGTTAATTCTTAGTTATATGACTAGTCTCAACCTTAGAGTAGGATATAATCTCAATAATTATATTAATTAGACTAGTAAAGTATAATATATATAACATATTATTTTAGTAGTTACTTATGTATAGTGGGTACACGGGTCTAGTGGGTCTGGGTCTAAGCATACCCATTATTGGACCCGCTTATATGCAGATCCAAGGATATATGGGTCCAAGGGTATGCGGGTATAAAAAATTAGACCCGTGATGGGTTTTTTAAGGGTCCAGATTTGCGGGTCCGTGGGTCTACTCGTACCCATTTACAGCCCTAACCCTTAGCAAGGGAACAGAAAAACTACAAGGTATCTACACAAAACTGTGACTTATAATATAATTTCCTTAAAGCATAAACTTTTTTTTTGCATAATCAGTTTGGCGGGAGCTAAAAATATGTACAAGTAAGAAAATTTTCAAGTAAGATTTTTTTCAAAATTTTGCAAATTTTGGGATGGAATTGTACCTCTCATGCCCATTTATAACACCTCACCCAAACTTATCATTCACCCTGACTCAGAGTGTCAAAATTAGAGTTAGGCATATAAATGGGCTTGCTTTATTTCTGTTAGCTGATCTTGGTGGCCCACTTTGACTCAAGGAGCATGCTAGCGTACACTCTAAGTAGTGGGTGGTAATGCTCGTATTGCATTCCTTCCACCTTTGTATTCAAAGTGGCTAGGGTCGTCATCTAGGCTAGATAGTAGAAGCCGTAGTCGTTTGATAGAGGCACCTACTGAGGGCTCCTGTGACAGTGTTGCGTCTTCTTGAAGTCTTTGCCTTCTTTGTGTTTGTACCCTTTGTCATGACTCTTCAACATCTCAACAATCGCCTCCACGCATGTGACTACCTTCTCTTTAGTAGGTGTGTTTGCAGTAGTCATATTTTTTTCTTGTTTAGAGAAAAGGTTGCGCCTGAGATGTTATATAATACCGTATTCCTTTTGATTAGATTGACTACCAGCAAAGTCCAATGGTTGTCATGGAGTATTGGAAGCAATATGTAGTCTGGGCGAGACGTCTCCAGACATTGTTGCGGGCATTCCTTTTCACCTAATCTCTTGTCTTGTAGGATGTCATCCACCAACAGAAAATATGCACATTTGGCATGTTGTCATTTAGTAGAGCTTGATAAGTAGACATTGTGTTGACTGAGAGGTACCCTCCTATTTTGAATGTATCTCGGAGGTCATCCTTCAACACGCAAATGTCATCCCTTTCGAAGACTGCCTCTGTTGGTACGTCATCTTCCTTCAAGGATTTCATTATTGCATTGAGGGCTTCTAAAGATAAACTCGTGCAACTCCATCTGTCGAAATCCTTGAAGGTTGGCATTATTTCTCCAGTCGGCATGTCTAGTTTATCCTTGGGTAAATATTCTTCTTCAATCTCACCTTCTTCTGGATTTCCCTGTAGAGGTTGTTCTTCTTTGTCTTCTACCATCAGAGGTTGCTCTGGTTTAGATTCTAGTATTCTTTCTACATCAGTATCAGCTATCCAACCTTCCTTCCAGGCTACTGCTCTGGCTAGCTCTGTAGGGTCGATCCATAGTGTTTTGAGTTCCTCCCTCCATGTCTTCTTTTTTGGGAGGGGGATTTCTTGATGAAGCCTCCGCAGTACCGCATCTGGAGGCATCACCGGGTCATTGAAGAAGTGGCGGTCTTAGATGACCTCCATTGCTTACATACCGCACAGTCCATGTAGATCTTCCATGTAGAGATCTTCCAGAAGGACGCCCTTATTGATGGCTTCCATCATCCTTAGCACGATGAAGGTGCAATCTCCTATTCTAGCCATTTCTTGGGGGACCTTCTTGTAGATTGAGAATTGCTTCCACATCCCCTTGTGTTTGTTGTCTGCTGATTGTATAACTCTTTGCAGACACAGCAGCATCTTCAGGATATCTCTCACTTTGTTTTTACAGACTAGGGATGTGTTGTCCAGTTTGGCTACACATCAGTTGAACATCATTGTTCGTATTTCATATAGGTTGATGATAATCAAAGACCAATGCTTTATAGTCCTAATGGGTAGGACTACAAATCTGGTTTCTTCCCTGCTTACTACATGTTGTAACTCGATCACATCATCAGCTTTGTCATTGTCTTCATAGAGGAGTCATGCTAGATGTGTGGTGATGTTGAACACTGGCTATACTTTATCTGTATGTAGGAATTCTTTAAGGAGGGTGGCACAAAACACTTTAGACAGCTTCCTATGCATGTGTGCTCTTATCTGGAACAAAACTCTAAAGTGGTCTTTGTGGAGTGTCCTGCCCTTGTTATGATATATGATGTCAACTCTAGACAGGTTGTCATCCAGTATATTGATGAGGATATAGATGTCTCTGCATGTTATCCTTGACAATGTAGTAATGTCCATACCCTCCATCTTACAGGGTAGAGGAGGAGCTACACCTAATTCTAATTTATTGACTGGTGTGTTCTGTTTCTTGGTCGGCTCGTTCATAAAGAAAGAAGCAAGCCCACCTTCCTCATCTTCCGAAGTGTTTTTTTTCTGTTGCATGTACCTCTACTGGTGGTGCTTCTGTTGTAGGAGGTTGAACCCTTGTTTTTTTCAGTATCTGGGTTATCACCTCGTCTTTGTCTTTAGTGGACATCTCTGTAGCTATGCCTTCTGTTGGACGACTCACTTCTGATGGTTGCTCTAGCTCTATAGCATTTAGTGGGGCTAATGTTGCAGCTATCTTTCTGTCGTAGAAGGAGTCATCTTGATCGTAATGTTGTGTCCTTTAAGAATTCATTGCAGATGTCCATTCCGTACGTCAAGTTGTCTAGGAACTTGTTTAGATCTCTAATTTCTCTTGATGTGATATCTTCTATCGCTATGCTCTCTATTCTGGCGACGACGACCTGTGTGGGATCTTCTGGTGCAGCCTTATCTTCATCTGGGTTGTTGTTCAAATCAAAGCCCTTTGACAACATGTTAGTTTTCTTTATCTCGTTGTTTTTATGAACGTTTGACTGTGCAGTGCTTCTTTTGCTTGTGATTCAGCCATCGGAGAAGATTTCACTTTGGTGCTCTCTTCTTTTGATGTTGCTCCTGCACCAGTTCCCCCCACATTGTCATCATCTTTGTCGGGGCTTGACGGGCTTGAGGAAGCGTGTCATTTGGAGGGGCTCGTCAGACACTTGGTCTTCTTTCTTTGCCGCCACCATCAATTTTTTGGCATTTGGCTTCTAGCTGATGGTGTTCTTCGTCTAAGCATTGACACTCCATCTTGAGGTCATCCAGCGCTGCTTCATACCCTTTCCTCATCATCTCCTTATCTTGACCACATGGCATCCCTCTCCTTCCTGAGGTCTGCCATTTCCTTAGTGAGAGTCTTTAGCACCCCCATTAGTGCATTCTAGGTGAAGATCACCCCTTGCATGAATTGGGGAAGTGCTTTAGTACTCTCGTTTAGCGTTTGTACTTGCATAGTTAGCGTACATAGGGTGGAGGTAATATTTTCATTTAATTTAGAAGTTTGATGCATGTGTTGCCACATGACATCAAACTTGTTGCCTAATACATCACCAAAGGTATACGGGCGGTGTTGTTGCGGCTCCACAGATGTTGTGGATGTTCTTGGCTCCTTCAATTGTTGAGCTGGTTTGGCAGGGTTGGGGGCTCTCTTCTCTGGCTTGTCCCAGCATTTGTAGGATTTCTTCTGGGATCACGGGATCCAGTACAGCCTCAGAGTTCTCGGGTCTTCGGTTGGTTTCTTGTTCGGCCTCAACATGTTGTTCTATTGTTGTAGCTTCAAGTAGTGCATGTTTGACCTCTTCTATGACTGTGGCTTCAGGTTGACGCCCTTTATTCGTTTCCATCTCAGATGTGAAGCGCGGTGAGGGTGGGCTCAGGGCGAAAGTCTTCACAGTAATCTTCTTCTTCTTCTTTCTTATCGCTAGCTTCTTTCTTTCCTCTGGCTTCTTTATCTCTATCTCTAGAGATTTAGCTTTATTGGTCTTCTCACTGGTAGTAGATGATGGGTACGCTATTGTGCGGATAGCCCCCGAATACATTTTATCTACATCTTCTTGAGAGGGGTGTAGCTTATGGGTGTCGTAGTATGCCATTTCTGGGAGGGGGAGAAGCGTCTTGGAGAAGCTTTGCTTGTAGAAGAGCTTGTTTCCCTTCTACGTCAAGATCCTCATGTTGATGAGGCACTTTATGTCAATCTTTGTGTGCCCCTTCATCTTTTTGTACCGCATCAACAGATCTGCATCCATGAAATGATATGCAATCTTCATGATTTGACCTCCCATACAAAACTCCTTAGTCTATTTTGCTTCCCCTCCCACTACTACAGATAGCCGTTCAATGAGAATCCTACCTTTATTCACTGGTCACTTATTCAACATGGACCAAATAATGAAGAGGTCTCCTTTTATCACACCTCCGGTCTTTGATCTTGTAAATATAGTGTTGGCAGTGATCTTCTGCATCATTCGGATGAAGCACGATGTGATGAGGGTCGCCTTGGAGTTCTTGGAGTTGTGTTCCTGCTTCCTGGTCAGCTTTTTCCACATCTTGTGGTTGTTATACCCGATCATGTCCTTCTCTCCGGGCACAATAGAGTAGGCATGTGCTTCTTCCGTCGTTCTTGTGAATATAGTGTTCAACATTTCCTATGTGATTGTGTGAGTCGTCCCCCCAAGTCTCACTTCCAGCTTGAAGTCGTCAGTGTCTTTTTTTCATTCCCCGTCACTGACTGGGAATTTCTCTAGGGATGATAGGAACTCCACTGTATGTTGTGTTAGTGAGGAGGCTTCAAAGGTGTATAGGGTATGTAGTTTTGCACCCTCCAGGAAGTTGACTACTCTTTCATAAACTCCCATCTTCTTGAAGTCTTCTACGTTCATGTATCTGGTAGGCCTAAACCATTTTATCTGTAGTATCCAGTCAAAATGTGACTGGTGTGTGGAGTCTCTAGGCATGAAAATTGGTCTTTGCCCACCCAGGGCCACCTCCTCATTTTCTTCCACCTCTTCATGGGTTATTTCTTTCTCCTGCCCCTTCATTTTCTCCTCAACAATCACCTTTCTCTTTTTGCAGCTCTCTGCTTCGTTGGATTCAGCCTTCCTCTTCTTCAATTTCTTCAGTTCAATTGGTGAAGGCTAATGTTTTGAGGTCTCTGTCTTGGATGTACTAGGAGACTCCTCTGACTCTTCTAGCATCTTGTGGGCCTGGATGTAGTTGTACTTCTTTTTTAGCAGTTGTAGCTGGAGTCTCTTTGTTGGGGAGAGGTCTGGATTGTCTTTTAGTGTATTAGTGATCTTCTCAAGGATTTCTTCAACCCCCTTTAGCGTAGTTGCTTTCTTCATCAAGGTATCTTCAGTTGAGGTAGATATTCTGAAAGTTTCACATGAATTTTGTTGTTAGCACAATTGAATTAGATCTTAATTAATCATTTATCAATTTTATTTTATTATCATGTATATGTGTATGTGCTTATATATTTCTAGTTCAAAATTTCCTTTCTATTCATAGGACCGCTACTGCAACCTCATAGAGTAAAAGTATCAACAAAGAAAAGATAGATCGTGACTGCAGCATGCGGTGTCGCGACCACGGTCATTCACACTTAGAAACAAGGGATACCGCGACTGCGGTCGGTTGATACTCGGCCAGTCTCATTATGCTTAAGTAGTGCCATGACCGTGGCCAAGGATAGGATGCCACGACCGCGGCTCAAGGTCGACTGTTCGATTGGAGAAGATGATAGGTCCAAGACCTAATTTGAGGAATCATCATCTGAGGCAATGGCGGTGGGTACCGCGATCAAATCACATTCCTACGATGTTAACCTAGGTTGAACCAGTGCTGCAAAAGTCACGAAAAAAAGCCAGCGAGCATCTTTGAGTTGAATGAGGCAAAGTTGCGGTGGTTCCTGCGGCGTTCACTAACCAACATGTCATTGAATGTAAGAGAAAATGGCTAGGCATGAGAAAAACACTAATGAGCAATCAATGATAGTCGACAAAGCATCGGGAGATTACCTTGGTTCAGATAAACTACGCTAAACAATGTCAAAGGCAGAGGCAGGCTTGCCGCATCAGAGGTGTGGCTTCATTGGCGAAGGTTGGAATTGGGTTAGGTTATCTTATTGCACAGTCACGTCGAGTATCTCCTTTGAATGATTTGGGAATTCTCAAAGATTGATGGAAAGAAAAACCATGTTCTGAAGGGTTTAAGCTTTTATACCCTAGGGGTACCATGACTGCGGCGTGATGACTACCGTGACCGTGGCCAAAATCCTTCTTTGCATATGCTGCAACCGCGCCCATTGCTGCAAAGAGCGGGTACTACGACGTACCCTTCCTCGACTGAGGTTCAAGTCATGACTGCGGTCCAGGCTGCGGTCGTGGTCCTTCCAAACCAACATAACTTGAAACCAAAATAAAGCAAAGTTTATTCTCCCAAGCAACCCTCTTAGGTAGAGAAACACTAAAATTGAGAAATAATTACATCTTACTAGAAAAAGGGAAATTGAGATATAGGAAAATGAGAGGTACATAGCTCATAGTACTAAAGTATGAGATAAAGAAAAACATGAACTAAAGAAAACATCAAAAGACTTGGGTTTCCTCCCAAGAAGTGCTTGTTTAAATCCTTTAGCTCAACTTTCTCTCTCATCTTGTCTTCATTCTCCTTCCAAAGGTACAATTGTTTCCTCATTCATTCCATTTGTTGCTGAGTTGGCTTCCCCCAAACCTAGTTCTGTTCTCCTTATAAAGTCTTGGTCTTCATAGTATTTTTCACTCTTTGTCCATTTACCTTGAAGGTTCCCATATTTTCTCTTGCTATCTCCATTACTCCCGATGGGTATATTTTCACTACAGAAAAGGGACATGACCACCTAGTTCTCAACTTCCCCAAAAATAACTTGATCCTAGAGTTGAACAAAAGGGCATTGTCTCCTTCATGCACATCTTTGTTATTTAGGTGGGCATCATACTAGGCATTTGTCCTCTATTTATAAATTCTTTCTTTTTATAGGCATGCAGTCTCAGCTCTTTGAGCTCTTAGAGTTGAAGGAACATTTTTTGACCAGCTTTGTCGAGATCCATTTTCAAAAACTTTATGGGCCATAGGGCTTTGTGTTCGAGTTTGATTGGTATATGACAAGACTTTCCATAGATCAACCTGTGGGGTGTCATACCTATTGGTGTCTTGTATGTTGTGTGATACGCCCAAAGCACATCATCTAGTTTCATGGACCAATCCTTTCTTGTACGACTGACAGTGTTTTCAAAATTTTGTTTGATCTGCATGTTTGATAGCTCAACTTGCCCCGATGTCTGGGGGTGGTATGGTGTTGCGACCTTATGCTTCATCCCATACTTCCTTAACAGAGCTTCAAACTGCTTCTCACCAAATGCGACCCTCTGTCACTTATGACAGTGTGTGTCACTCCAAATGTTGGGAAGATAGTCTTCTCAAAAAGCTTAGTGATTTCTTTGGAGTTGCATGTTTGGGTAGCAACTGCCTCAACCCATTTGAAGACATAATTAACACCATCAAGAATGTACTAATTTCCTTTCAACGATGGAAGAGGTCCCATGTAGTCGATTCCCCATACATCAAAGATTTCCACTTCCACCCAATCTGACATTGGCATTTCATTTCTTCGGCTTATGTTCCCCGTGTGTTGGCATTCCTTGCATTTTTTAACAAATGACACAACATCCTTAAAAAGTGTGGGCTAGTAAATTCTTGATTGCAGAACCTTTGCAGTCGTCCTTTCCCCTCCATGGTGTCCTCCACAAGGTGAGGCGTGACACTCTTTGAGGATTAGAGGCACCTCTTCTTTAGGTATTCATCAACGATATAGGTTGTCAAAGCATCTCTTAACAGTAGTGGGTCATTCCAATAGTAATTCTTCAACTTAGAGAATAACTTCTTCTTCTGATTATATGTTATCTCTGCTGGAAGTTGCCCACATGCTAAATAATTACAGATATTGGCAAACCAGGGTAAGCTCTGCTCTTCCGATTGAGTCATTAGAAGAGCTTCGTCGGCATAGTTTTCATTCATAGGCAGTTGGTTTTATTCATCAAATATTATTCACGACAGGTGGTCTGTGACCACATTTTCTTTCCCTTTCTTATCGATGATTTCATAGTCAAACTCTTGCAGTAACAATGCCCATCTCAAAAGTCTTGGCTTGGTGTCCTTTTTTTTGCTTTAGGTACATTATTGCCCCATGATCGGTGTACACTCTTACCTTTGATCCTACTAGTTACGATATGAACTTGTCGAAAACAAATACTATAGCCAGTATTTCCTTCTAGGTGGTAGTGTAGTTCACTTGGGCTTGTCCATGGTTCTGCTCGCATAGAAAATCACATGATGTTTCTTCTCTTTCTTCTGGCCAAGGACTACCCCAATGGTGTAATCAGTGGAATCACACATGATCTCAAAAGGCAACTCCAAGTTAGGTGCTTGTAGGATAGGCACTTTCGTTAATGCTCTTTTGAGGGTTTTAAACGCATCTAGACATTCAGTGGTAAACTCAAACTTAGCATCCTTTATCAGCAGATTTGATAATGGCTTGGAGATCTTAGAAAAGTATTTTATGAACCTTCTATAGTATCTTGTGTGTCCCAAAAGGCTTCACACTCCACTGACTGACTTTGGTGGCGGGAGTTTGGATATGACTTCAATTTTTCTTAATTCCACTTCAATTCCATTCTTTGAGAACTTATGTCCAAGCACGATACCTTCCTGAACCATGAAGTGACATTTGTCCCAATTTAGGACAAGGTGCTTCTCTTTGCAACGTTGCAACACCAAAGATAGATTTCTTAGGTAGGCTTCAAAATCCATCCCGTATACAGAAAAGTCACCCGTGAAGACTTCTACAATGTCTTTTAGAAAGTCTGAAAACATGGATATCATACAATGTAGAAAAGTCGTTGGTGCGTTACATAAACCGAACGACATTCTTTGGATGGCATAGGTGCCATAAATGTAGGTAAAGGTGATCTTTTCTTGATCATCAGGGTGAATAGGTACTTGGTAAAATCCTAAATATCCATCTAGAAAGTAAAAGTAGTCATGGTGAGATAGCCGCTCTACGACCTGATCAATAAATGGTAAAGGGAAGTGATCCTTCTTAGTGGCTGCATTTAACTTGCGATAATCAATGCACATCTACCATCCAGTCACTATCCTCATGGCGACTTCATCTCCATCTTCCCCTTGTATGATTGTCATTCCTCCCTTCTTGGGTACCACATGGATAGGACTAACCCAATTTCTATCGCTTATTGGGTGAATGATCCCAACATCTCATAGCTTTATAACTTCTTTCTTCACAACCTCCTTTAGCATTTGATTTAGCTTTCTTTGTGGTTGATCTAGGGTCTTGGTTGTCTCTTCAAGGTGAATTTTGTACATGCATAAAGCTGGGTTAAGATCTCTGATGTCTTTCATAGAATACCCTATGAATTTTCTATGCAGCCTCATCTCATTTAGCAGCTTCTCCATCTGGTCGTCTGTTAAGTTGGCATTGACAATAACTGGATTTCTCTCTTCTATTTCTAGGATTTGTACCTCATCCCCTATGGAAGAGGTTTCAACTCTGGCTTGGGCTTTGACACTTCCTTCTCCTCAGTTGTTTGCTCCAACGAAGCGTGCTTCACTGTCTCAATTATCTCTTCATCATCACTGAGTTCTTCTTTTAGTTGGTTCAAGTAATACTAGATTTCTACAACCTCTTGGCCCTTCATGGCAGGATCATGGCTATTTAGGGCTCACATTAGGGGATCTATGATTGCTTTATCTTCTTGTACCTCTTTGCAATATTGGTTATAGTTGTCCATGAAATAGAAGGGACTCAGATAGAGATGGTCTCTACATGGCATCTTGTACTTGAAAATCCAAGTGATCATTCTCTACTCGTAGTCTGATGATTCCTTCAGCAACATCTGTTAAGGCACTCCCCATTGCAAGGAAAGGCCTCTTGAATATCATGGGGCATTTGGAGTCTTCGGCCATGTCTATTACCACTACATCACACTATATAAAAAATCATTCAACTCGTATCTGAACATCTTCAACTATTCCCATTGGCCTTGTGCATGTATGATCAGCTAACTCAATCCTCATCCCCATCTTTACCATGTGTGTCAGCCCAAGCCTTTAGGCTAGAGTCAAGGGCGCTAGACTGATTCTTGCTCCCAAGTCATCTAATCCCTTTCTGTCCACATTATCTCCGACACAGAAAGGTACGTTGAATGCTCTAGGATCCTTCTTCTTGGTGGGTAACTTTGCTTGAACAAAAGCACTTTACATCTTTGCTAACTGAACAGTTTCAATTTGATCACCTCTTCTTCTCTTAGTAATTAGGTCTTTGAAGAACTTCGCATAGGTTGACATTTCTTCTATTGCATCGAGAAAGGGCACATCCAAGTGTAGCTTCTTGACGACCTCCATCAACATCTTGTATCTCTTCTTCAAGTGTGCGTTTATTAACTTATAGGGGAAAGGAACTCTTAGGGCGTAAGGATTTTTCTTTGAAAGGACATATCACAGAGGATCTGAGTTCTTTTCCTCTCCTTCCTTCTTCTTTTAGTGTGGCCCTGCTTCTTTGCCACTTACAGATTGTTATTTACCTTTTGATTCTTCTGTTGCCTTTTCATTCTCAGAGTGTTGATTAGCATGACTTCCTCCTTCTTTGGTGTTATTAGTATTAGTATTTTCCAACATTCTCCCAGATCAGAGAGTAGCCATTTTGGTAGTCCCAGTATCTGATGAGATCTTCCTTGAAGGATTTTTCATGAGTTTAGTTAGTTGTGCAAGTTGCTGATCAATCTGTCTCTGGTGAGTTTGCATATCCACCATTTGAGTCTGCATGGTAGTTAGCACTCCTGAATTTGTGAGCACACTTTGAGTGAGTTGATCATTCACTGATGCTAGCCTTTTTGCGAAGTCGAATAGTTGAGCAATCATGTCAGCTTGGTTGTTGTCTTTGGCTTGGCTCAGCCCTGGGCCTTGTCCTTGCCCTTGTAGGCTCACATTTTTGTTCCGACCTTGATAGTTGTTCTTGTTCATCTGGTAGCTGGTAGTATTGATGTATTGGGTTGGCACTCCTTTCTTCTCAAATCCTGGGGGATGTTTAGACAAACTACCCAGTTGATGTGTATTCTCCGCAGCTTCTTTGTTGCCATAATTAAATCCAAGATGGTCTTGCCACTTGACGTTAACATAAGAGACATTCTATGTTTCTTCTTCACTTTTGCTTTCGTCACTCTCATAAGGCTGGGTATAGATACAATTGTCGATTCCATGTCCTCCTTCTCCACAGGTAACACATTTCATGGCTTTCTCGGTATGCTTCTTGCCCTTGGCTCCAATATCTTTCAACTGTTTGACATTAGTGGCTATTTTCCGAATGTGGGTTGTTATGGTCTCCAAGGCTTTGGATTCAATAGATGGGCCTTAAGACCCTACTTTCTTCGCCAATCCTATATCATTCATGTCGTAATCCATGCCTACCTGTAGTGCAGCCATGTTGTATATTATCTTCATAGTTCTTCTAGGCTTCTTTCCAAGAAAGTCACTGCTAGCGGCTACATTCAACGAGTTCCTCTCACTAGGAGTCAACCCATTGTAGATGGTAGTTACTAGGAACCCCTTACGATAATTATGGTGTGGACAATCCCTCTGATACTCTTGAAAGAATTCCCATGCCTCGTGCAAGTTTTCTCCCGACTTTTGTGCAAAAGAAGTGATCTTCTTCATGTTGCAGATAGTTCTCTCAGTAGGATAAAACTTAGTAACAAAGGCATCTACAAGGGGCCTCCACCCATCTATGGACTGGTGGGGGAGGTTGAGGTACCATGATAAAGCCTTATCTTCAAGAGAGAAGTTGAAGCCCTTACAGTATATCACTTCTTGAGGGAATCCCCTCATCTTAATGGCATCACAGATATTTTTAAAGGCATCGAGGTGATGGTATGGATTTTCACTTGTCGAATTCCCACAGAAAGGTTTGTTTTAGATCATCGAGATGACAACTGGTTTCAACTTGAAGTTTGTTGTATTGAAGTGCGGGATGACGGTCGGACATCTGGATTCATTGGTCGTAGTTACTGCCAACTCTCTAAGATTCTTTCCTTCTTCATCATCTTCACTTTCGTTGTCCTAGTCATCGCGCTCACGTTCATTGTCACGGTGGTTGCGATGGTGCCTTCTTTGGTGACGGTAGCATCATTCTTCATCGTGTTGTTCATGTTCACATCGCTCTTCTTCATGACGTTCTTCCTCATGTTGACGACCGTCTGAGTAACGGCCATCTCTATCTTCATCTGCCCCAGGTGGTGGGGGTTCATGTTGAAATATTACATTCCGTTTCTCCCCAGTGAGAGTACCATCCACACGAGGCGGCATGGTGACTCGAGGTTAAGGTGAAAAATCAAAAAGATCTGCTTCCCTGCGGGTTCCCTAAACAGACCAACTAGACATGTTAAAATGAACTATTCTACGTAATTGCAGGGTAGCAGATTTAAGGTTTCTATGCGGTCAAGATTATTACTAATCTTGAGACACAAGAGTCTAGTGAGCGGACTCAAGTTCTTAACAGTGCCATTTTACCTTATCCTCGACAACGATGCCAAAAAGTTGACCAGCCTAAATCGTGCATCCAAAATGGAGTCGATCCAGAGTAGTCAGACTCTTAAGATAGTAACCCGAAACTCAAGCCCCCACACCTATTATATGGGGTATGACGTAGTAATTGGGGTCAAACCACAGGGACAAGGTTAGTAGGTGTTAAGTACTCAGTGTCTCATGCTCATATACTCTGGATAAATAGATGGTTTAAAAAGGTTGTTCCCTTAGGAATGAAGGTGCTCAATCCAAAACAAAGAAAGTTAAAACAAATAAGGAAAATAACAACAAGAGAAAATAAGGACAAACGGTGAGGAATAAAGATCTGGAAGGGAACTCGGATCGGGTTTCACCTACTAAGGTCTCCCACCAACATGCAAAACTCACCCCCCTTGTATACTTCTATCAAGATCACAAGCATTCATAGAAGTGTAAGTTCCCTCCTCTCTCGAGATAAGGATAGATCTAAGATCTAAGGTGGCCTCCCTCTCGAGATAACAACCTTACAACCACAAAGCAAACCATATCACCATAAGCCTTAGCAATCCAACATTTTCATGCATTCATACTACTCCATAATAACAGATAAAGAAGATACTACTCTTTCGAGGTACCAATGATCAAACATCACAAGATGGTAGCTAAGCATGCAAGTGAAGCATTCATAACAAGAGTATAGAGATAATATTGATAAGAGCACATATATATATTCAAAGGAAGCGAGAATATACATGATTGGAGAGCCTTAGTGGCTACTCCCAACCCAAGTTAAGTGTTTAGCCACACATGTTAACAGGCAATATAACGACATTATAAAATTATAGATACATCATAAACACAAAGAGGGAAGGGGTACAACGTAATGGAGGTGATAGATCTAGAAGAGAGAGAAAATGGTGATACTCCAATATACTCCTTTGGATCTAGATCTGGATGGATGGTGCAGAAGCTCTCCTTTTGAGGAAGAGGGACCTTCAATCTTCTCTCTCCCCAGCTTCTGTCTTCGGAGATCCAAGACTGATCGAATGGATGAGAGAGGATGTAGAATTTTATAGCAATTTACGGTCCTTGATGATCTGATGATGTGATAAGTCGAGGTGGGTGGCCTATTTATAGGTGTTTCCCACTGACTTCACCACCCACACCGCGGTTGAGGTTGGGTATAAGTCGAGGCTTGATTGCGGTTGATAGAGGCCTCTCTTCGGTTGAGGTCACCACAGCGGTGGGTCGAGTGAGTACCTTGGTCGAGGTATTGTGCCACCTCAGTCGCGGTCCTTCCTCATTTGTGACACTCCCTTACCTTGGTCGCGACCCTACTTCAGCCGCGACATGTCATTGCCTCGGTCGTGGTAACACATCAGTCGTGGTGTGGCATTGCCTCAGTCACACTAACACATCGATCGCGGCGTGGCATCGCCTCGGTCAAGGTGCTACCTTGGTCGAGGTTGATCGAGGTAGAGATGGATGGGTCGTGGGTCGTGACCAAAAGGGACGCGCTGCCCCACGGTCGCGGCATCATCGGTGTGATTGGTGGCATCGACCGCGGTGTGAGGGTCCACTTTGGTCGATGAGTCGCGGTCAAGGTGTTGACCGCGGCCGTGGCTTGATGTGACCCTGTAAGGATGGAAAAAGTGTGCAATTAAGATTCTTGTCATAAAAGTGCTAAAATAAATGGAAAAGTCTATAAAACATAGGTATGGAGAACTATAAAATAAGTGCAAAAAGTGTATAAAATTAGATGTTATCAACATGTTGATGTAATTTCTTGGCTTTATAGAAAGAAGAAAAAAATACTTCCAAGTAGCAATTTTGTGTAAGTGAAGGTATGCAACACCCCAATTTTTAAAAAACATATACATTTTTGAGCGGAAGCTTAACTCGCATTGGGATGTCACAAAAATAATAATCATTGTACTAAAAATATAATTGCATTTAACCAACTCTAGAAAATAATTGCAAATCTCATGTTTCAAGTTCCACAACTTAAAGCTTAAACTTTGAACTAAACTAAATTGGTACATAATCTTCATTCTAATTGAAAAACTAAACTAAATGCCATAAGATAGTTGGCATCCCACTAGGGATAAACTCTTAATTTGTCCTTGAGATGTATGCTCCTTTGTTAAGCTCATGTATCCTTTCCTCATGTGGACATTGTGTCCCAACCATGCATGCAATTAAAATGACGTTAGGGTAAGCGACATTGAGTATTGTTATAATAAAATAATAACTTGGCAATAAATAAACATGAAACTAACTGAATATCAAATTTGGATTCTCATAATATGTTGTTAGTGGTTGATTATAATGTCTTGCACTCTTATGCACCAATTGTGCTCATAAGGCTCATAGGCTCAACTGATGTTCCACTTGAACTCATGATTTGTACCAAAGTGCCGATGCTCCAATTGAGCTCATGATTTTTACCTAACAACCATTAATAATGATCAACTGGTGCTCATGATTTGCACCTAAGTGTCATTAATAATGCTCTGCTTGAGCTCGTGATTGCACATATGTGCAACTATGTTCCATTTGAACTCATAAGGCATGGTGGCTCAACATTAGCATTATGAGGATAAAATAACACATCATGTTACATGATTCATCATTAACTTACTTAATATATACTTTAACTGAATTTCACATGATCATGTCATAAATATCTAAAATAGAACTTAAAGCATAAGCATCATTAAATAACTTTTAGGAACCATTAATGCAAGAATTATTAAAATTTAAATACATAGCTATGCATATAATTTAACTTGATCGTCATGATACAATAAGTATAAGGCGATTTAAAGTGCATGGAACCACTTACCTAATCTTGGGGGAAAAAACCTATTGATTCTCTTAATGTTGAGGAAACCCTAATTACCTTGTTAAATTGATCAACATGCATTAATAATTATTATCCAATCTAATTTTATGGTTTTATGGATCTTGAATGAATCAGAGAAATTCGGAGTCAGAACATGCCTTCAAACTAGGATAAAATGATTCCTTATATTTTTATCTTTTATACTCGAATTTTTCTGACTATTGGTGAATTAGTTGTGAATTATCAAAATTTAGAACAATCACAAAAATTTCAGTAATGTTTAACTAAAAGTGAAAAGACGGAAAGGACATTGTTGCCCTTACATCACACACCAAACATTGATTGCATGAAAGGGCAATCCAATAGATGGAAGTGATTAATTTACACGCAACTGCAATCAGTTGAGGTGATAAAATACCGATTTTATCCATGTGAACTAAATAACTAGATCAACAGTAGGTAAAAGAGGAAATCAGAGGTTGGGATTGTTCTTCCCAGATCCGCAAAGAACCGACAAGAATCCAAGATGCAAAATGAGATTTTTGCACCCCAGAGTTGTAAACGAAGGTGTTAGACACCTTCTCCATAGGACAACAAACTCAACAAGGTACAAATGTGGTCTTCTGGTGGGGGAAAACCCCAGAACCACTGATGGAGTTTTGCAACACCACTAAAAATCCTAGAGATGATGAATCCTTAGGTTTAGCCTTGCTAGTACTATGGTAAGAACTCCACCCACGTGTGCTAAGACACGCGGAAGTCTTATCGTAGTATAGTTAAGGGTCGAATCCTCGGGACAACGGTCTTGACGAAGTCAAGATGGAAAACGTTTTTAGTTTTACTTAACTACTTAACAGTTGATATTTAGATCGAAAGTTTGATTTTGGTTTTAAAGCTAAATGCGAGGAAAGTAAAGCAAGAAAGTAAAGATGAAGGTTGTAAACAATGATTAAAATCCACTAGGATGTTATCGGGTTTCACACCACTACACATGGATCAAGTCATGCAACATAATAAAACAACCTGCGAAGAGAGTCAAATCAGTTAGTATCTTATAGTCCTAGCTTCCTTTCAGATAACTAGCTACGAGAAGTGTGGAGTATTGCAATGCCAGCCATTCCATAATAAATGGTCACATGCTTTGCATTACTCCTTCATAAAATGTGTTCCTCGACCTTACCAAGGTTGCACTTCCATACGTCAACTGATTCCATTTCATAGTATGAAAGTGCAACGATGGGGGTGAGTTTACTCCACTCATGAAAACACTTCTAGACACCGAAACAGACATATGGTGACTACATACATCCATAACCAACATTCAATCGATGTTCACATCTAAGGGTACAAACATAGACAATTCATACCAAAAGACAATATGTAACACAAGTTGATGATCAAGCAACTAGTATTCACTAAGCGATTGATGTCAAACTGAAAACAAGAGTATCTCTATTACAAGTTATTGAATTACATCGCATGAAATGAAAACATGGGTAGCAGGGCTACTCCCCGCACCCTAGTGAATGAAACTACTCGCTCATGACAAAGAAGGAGGCTAGAAGAGAGAGAAAGAATGTCATCTCCACGGAGGAGGGAAGGTTGAACCCTTGGTGAAGAGAGCAACGATCTTCACACTTCGTGGTTGCTTTGATGAAGGATCTTCTCTTCCCACCTTCTTTGTTGAAGAGAGAGAAAGAAGAGAGAGAAGGTAGCTTGATGATGGGCACGGATCTCAAAACTGGCAGCCTTGGGGCAGTGGACGAAGGACCAGAGTGCTCTGGATCTGGAGAGGCAGCCTTTAGACGTCTTGAAATTTGATCCTTTTGAAGTGACCCTTGAGGTCCTATTTATAGGTTCAAGTTGAGCCCAAACGGTCTTGAGACCGAGAGGCTTCTCACGGTCTTGGGACCGTGAGGCTTCTTGCAGTCTTGGGACCGTGAGGCTTCTCGCGGTCTTGGGACCGTGAGGCTTCTCGCGGTCTTGGGACCGTGAGGCTTCTCGCGGTCTTGGGATCATGAGGCTTCTCGCGGTCTTGGGACCGTGAGGCTTCTCGTGATCTTGGGACCGTGAGGCTTCTCGCGGTCTTGGGACCGTGAGGAGTCTTTGTAATTTTTTTTGTGTTTTCTGTAATGGAAAGATAAGAAAAGTTAGTTTATTGATGTATCTGCAATAAAGTAAGAAAGTTTAATGATTCTATTTAGTTTATCTAAGAAAGAGTATGGAAAACTAAAGATAACTAATAAGATAACGTCACAAAATGGGAGGTTATCACCCCCCTAACTTAGAGTCTAGCTTGTCCTCAAGTTAGATAGAGTTGTGGCATGTAAGGGCGAGGCAATTTTATTTGATTAAGGTTTCCATACTCTTGCTTCAATTCTAGGTTAGAGATCTACCGAGGTCTTATTGGGGCTTCTGCTTACACTAACTCTTTCGAGTATCAAAAGTTGCGTGGATCTCAGGTTCCTTTAATATTGTGAATCTCGCATCGGGACCACCATTCTGTGCATATCATCGACTCTAATCAGTTTTATACTTCTTTAGAGAAACCTACCGGTAGCTAGAGTGGGTATGAGGGCTGGCTTAAAAGGCTTATTGTGTAACTTCCCCTTTCAGTGGGAAGGGTTGTCTATGCTTTTTAGAGACTCACTACCGGGCACGACACATCTGCCTTTATGAGGGAAGCTGGATGTACCGGTCGGGTGAGCTCTTTTATCAGCCTTTTCATATATTAGGAAACCTTAGGATCTCATTACTGGGCACGACACATCTGCCTTCATGAGGGCAGCTGTATGTACCGGCCGGGTGAGATCTTTATTGGCTCTTCATATAGGTCCTTATGCGTGGCACAACTCTCATGTTTTTATTCAACACTCTGGCTTTTATTCGAATCTCACAGGCTTGGGAAGTGGGTTTTGTTAAGGTTTTTGATTGGGCGGCCAATTTATTGAAAGAAGAAATCTGTTCTTAGGGTTCCTGATATGCACTTATTTTGAAATGGGTGGTCCGCTCGCGAGATTTCTTGATTTTGGATTTCCCTGATTTCCCTCTTGACTTTGAGAGTTTTTGGTTCGCTTTGGCCCTGAAGTTGACCTGTGAAGAGTCTAAGATAGAATTGCAGTAAAAGTATAGAAACCAAAAGTGAATGAAATTTATGGATTCGCCATTTCATGCCTGTATGCTAACCTTATTTTTTTTATTTTTGAGGGCTACTTTATCTCTAACTTAGCTAGGGGTGATTCTTTCCAGGGTGAAAGTTATACTTGAAAAAAAAATTATTAGAAAAAGTCTACAGATAAGCGGGAGAAATAGAAAGGTTGAAGCAGAAATGATACCTCGCCCTTGTCTGGTGCACTCCCCCCTAACTTATCACGCACTCTGTCCATAGAGTGTCAAAGTGATAGGTTGAGAAATGCATGGACAAGGGCATTTAGGCGTCAGTTAATCCTTTATTAGCCCCATGTGTTCTGAGTAAGTTGGCGGAGAACTTCCCTCGTAGCGCGTGGTAATCCACCTCTGTCATGTCCTCTACCGGCTTGTGGAGGGCCAGGATTGTATACATCCAGTAGAGGACGTGGAAGCCGCAGTCATTTGATTCTCCGATTTGCTGGGGGCATTTGTGGCAGAAGGATGGTGCTTGGAAATGATCTCTGTCATATGCCCGCGTGTGCTGACCCAAAAGATCGTGTAATTTGTCAACACACTCCTTTGCCACCTCCTCCGTTTGTGTCCTTGGAGTTGTAGTGTATGCTTTCCGTTTTGGATCATACTGGCTGTCGGAACTGTTGTAGATTATTGTTGTTCCTTCATGAAGGTTGGTTGCCAGTAACATCCAGTGCTCTTGATGAAGGAAAGGTAGCATGATGAACTTTGGAGTTGTATGCTGGAGATAGGAGATGGTTGACTCTTTTGTTCCGAAGTTCTTCAGCCCGAGAAGATCATCCTTCATGTAAGCTAACACCATATAGACCGTGCTGTGATTCCGTGCAAGTAAGTATTGATAGGCGGTCATTATACTTACAGACATGGAACCCTTGAATTGTAGGGTCTCACGGAGGGCATCTGCCATAACTAAAATATCCTCGTCGATATATACCAGCTCGTCTTTTTCGGCGTATAGCCGTGACATTATTAGCCGGAGCTCGTTATCTGAAAGTGTTTTGCAAGCCTCCGGGTCGAAGTCGGGAAATGACGGTTCAATGGCAGATTGGGGTTCCATATGTGATGAGGATGTCTTGATGGCTACCCCTGATATCAGATCAATGTCACCTTTATCTGGAGCCAGATCGAAGATGTAAGGGTTCCATTGGCTTTGCTTGGTGACATTGGATGGTTGTTTTTCTTTTTGCAACGCCGCTAGAGTTTGTCTGAAAGGTCTCCTCTACGGTCGTTGTATAGATGAAAAGAGATAACGAGGGACGTCGTCTGCCGCCATGGTAGGGTCATTGAAGAACCGTCTGTCGCAAATAAGCTCCATGGCATAACGTCCTCGTAGGGAGTGGAAATCTTCATTGATTAGTTCATTAAAAGGGACCTGCTGGTTTAGCGCTAGGATGTGTCGTATGACGTAGAAAGCGCTGTCCCAAGAGCCTTCAGCGGCTTGGACTTGTGGGTTAATAATTCGGAACCAGGGGGAGCTCCAGTCCTGGAGAAGAGAAGGGCACGCGGTCCAAATGAGTTTGAGAAGCCGGAAAGGGATGCACCGTGCCTCCCCGACTTCAATTCCGACAAAATTTATTATCCCGGCCTTTAGGCCACTGGCACAGAAATTGTACACTTTGGCGTCACGGGCGACAGTGTCCACAATCATGAGTAACCAATGTTTACAGACTTGGAAAGGCACGGTTATGTATCTCGCTTTTCTTGCGATTCCCCTTTGCAACCTTGTAATGGATTTGTGCTGTAATTCTTTATACAGTAAGCACAATCCCAGTGTGGGTGAGGCGTTGAGGACCAGTTGCTGTCGTCGAGAACTTTTGTAGATCTCGATAGAGTTGGCAAGGAGAGTACGAAAGGTTGCCATCTTCACCGGCGACTGGGATCGAAGAAGTGACCGGAAATCTTCACGCGTCAGATCGCGTCTGGTCTTTGTGTTTTGATATATGACATCCTCCCCTACTTTGGCATCATCTACGATAGTGTTGAGGATGAAAATATCCTGTGCGTCTAAGGTAGAGATGGCCGCCATATCTAAGTCTTTCATTTTGTTAGGTAGAGGTGGCGGAGGAGGTAGCTCTTGCGGTGTGGGGGGAGAAGGTTGTTCCAGGTTGTCCATGTACTGCTGCAGATCGTAATCTTTATCAGAATCAGAAGGAGTGTCTAAATCTTCATCAGTGTCTAGGCATACTCTTTCTGATTCTTCAAGTTCAGGCGCAGATGGTTCGAGTGTAGAGATTTGTTGGGCTGCTGTGGCTGGTGCAGTAGTGCTGGTTCCTTTAATGCATCTTTCGAACTCAGCAAAAGCCACTTCTTTGGCAGCCTCCCCCAAAGATCCCGCAGAAAAGTTTAGAAAATGATCCCCGAAGTATATGTTGACATTCTCTGTATGAGCAGGGGATTTGTGATCTTTATCACCAGTTTGGTGATCTTGCTGTTGTTTTGGTGCTGCTCCTTGTCTGGGGCATGCCCCAGCATCATCTGGCTTGTCCGAGTCATCAGCTGAGGAGGAACTATTGTTTGAGTCAGCGGAGGAGTCAAAATCTTCCTCGTCATCAGCATCATCTTCATCGTCATCAGTTGTCTTCTTTTGTGCTTTCTTCTTGCACAGACGATGGATGGATTGGAGTTCATCATATGCCACTTGCACGTGCTTGTGTGTTTCGAGCAGTGCTTCGTGGGTTTCTTTAAGATCTGAATAACGTTGTTCGGCCGAGAGGAGTCGTGCTGAGAGGTCGGTTACTTGAGCTCTTAACTGAATAAGCTCATTATTTGACGACTCCACCTGGCGATTATGTAGTTGCGTGAGGGTCGTGGTGATGTCGTCCAGGCATGTGCTGAAAGCATGCTGTTGCTGCTTCAGCTCGCGGAGGGTCTCTGGCAGAGGCAGATTCTGCGCAGAGATCCGATCGACTTGCGTTGCCAACACTTCATGCTGGCGTTGTACTCCCTGGATCAACTCGGGAAAGTTGTTGCAGTGGCCGTCGATGTGGTCGACTTACTTGGCCACTGAATCTTGACGTTGTTGGATGCCTTGGAGGATGCCTGGCATGGCGCGGTTCTGCTCGCCAATCTGGGCAACCTGCTGAGTTAGACCTTGCACACATGAGAAAATAGAATTTAAAATGTTAGATGGGTCGGTGAGGAGGTTTCGGATGGTGTCAAATTGACGTCCGAATTCCACACCGACGTTAGTATAAGGGACCCCAGTGAATGAAGGGTGAGGTGGCTGGGGTCGGGGTGGAATGATAGTGTCATGCGGAAAAGACATTGTTGATGGACCCGCGAATTGCATGGTGACTGTAGATGGGGTCACCAGCGATGTCGGGGTGGTGGTGGGTGGAAAAAATGGTGGCATTCCCGAAGAGAGAAATGGATCCGGGAATGTTGATGGAAAGTCGGTGGATGTGAAGGAGGAGAATTCGGGCATTGTGGTGGAGAATGGGGTGCCCGAAGTGAAGAAGGGTGGGGGTGGTGGAGGGGTGGTAGAGGAAGGTGGAGCGGAGGATGATTGAAGGGTGGTTGATGGTGGTGGGGTGGTAGATATTGGGGTGGTGGAGGGTAGAGAGGTGGTAGTGAGCTCAAAATTTAGACTCATTATAAAAGAGTCTAGTGATGAGGATGTAATATGTTCTTCAGGGGGGGGGTTCAGTTTTGGGGTTAGGCTTCGATGTAGGTGTCTTCGACATCTCATGAGCTTTTACGAGCCTTCTGGAAGGTCATTTGACTAGGAGCTTTGTTGTTGTAGCTGCCGGGGCAGTTATACTAAGTTCTGCCTGCCCTGCCTTTGCTTTCTTTTCTCTGGCTTTGACTGAAGCTATGATTTTGGCGATCTCATCTTTAGTGAATAGGAGCTTGTCCTTATCATAGTCAGCAAGCTCTGGAAGTGGAAGCAGGGTTCTTGAAGATTTTGTGGGGCAGAACACGTAGTTCAGCCTTCCATCCTTATCCTTTAAGATGTAAGAGTTATTTAGTGTCTGTTCGTTGGTAAGGATGTCGCCTTTTATTGGGTTGCATTTGGGTAGAAGTCTATCCATCTTAAGATATTTGATGATAGATGTGATATGACCACCCGTGCAGATTTCTTTCCCGAGGGCGAAGGCTGATAGCTTGAGCAGCATATGCCATCCAATGTTGACAGGCATTCCGTTGAGGACTGACCAGAGGACAAAAAGGTCGGATATAAGAACATTTCCTCCTTCGGATCTGGGGAAAAGTGCGCCGACGATAATTTTGTGTAACGTGCGCACTAGGCCAGAATGAACATTGGAGGCCTTGCTTGTCCTTGCATCGAAGGTTGGTAACCCCGTTAATGACTTCCAGAAGGTATGCTTGTTGAACCCGGGGTGGTCTGTGCCAGCAGCTTTGGCTTTCTTTAGCTGGTCTTTATTGTCGATGAAAATTTCGTTCAGAACATTTTCAGTGATGACCACCTCATTGTTAAAGATTCTAGTAGTTATTCTGCGGTCACCACCGTCCCTTGCTCGATGCATGATGTCCACCACTTCTTTGTTGAAGTAGGTGAAAAATTCTGTAATTGGCTCGGTGTAAGAGATTTCGGCTACAAAGCATAGCCGAGAGAGGTTAGAATTGTCAAGAAGAGTGAGGATTCTGTGATAGATCCCCATCTTCATAAGTATGCTGGGGAAGACATACTTTGTGGGTTTAAGGAGCTGGCTGATGGAGGGGATGTTTTGGAGATGAAGGTTTTCGGGTGGTGGTGTTGTGGTGGTGATGGGAGGAAAAATAGGAACGGTTATTGTGGCAGGGTTGGTGGCGGTGGTGGAGGGTGGTGGGGTGTACTCTGCTAGGATTTGTTCCCTTACAGAGGCAGGGTGGACCTGCTTCTTGGCTCTCTTCTTAGATGTTGGCTCGGTTGTGGGTTCTTGAGACATTCTCTTCCCCTTGGATTTTGTAGTGGGTGATTCTTTCTCAGGGGAAGGCGGGTATTCTGAGGCCTCATCGGACGATGTCTCTTCGACTTCCTCGTCAGAAGGTTCTTCATCTAGGCAGCGGTTGATTTGCTTGATGTCCTTCATGACAGCAGTCAGGTTCACTTCTGCTGGGACTTTTCCAGTCCTTTTGAAGTCGTCAACTATGCTTTACAGATTTGCTCGTTCAGCAATGAGCTTCTCTTTTGTCCAGAAGGGAGCGTCTGTTGGTCCTTGCTTAGCAGGTGAAGTCATTCTGAAATAATTGATAAGAAACAAAAGTTAGAAATCTTAAATTTTGAAATTATAACAACGTAAAATTATTTTGAATTTGAGTTTTATTAGTTTGATTTAGTTCAAACGGTCCTGAGACCGTTTGGGCTTGCACGGTCTGGAGACCGTTTGGGCTTACACGGTCTGGAGACCGAGAGGATCCAAACGGTCTTGAGACCGCGAGGATCCAAACGGTCTTGAGACCGCAAGGATCCAAACGGTCTTGAGACAGCGAGGATCCAAACGGTCTTGAGACCGCGAGGATCCAAACGCTCTTGAGACCGCGAGGATCCAAACGGTCTTGAGACCGCGAGGATCCAAACGGTCTTGAGACCGCGAGGGAGACAAACCGCGCGGGAGACGAACCGCACGGCCGTTCGTCGGATAAGAGTTGCGGAAACGATGATGGCGACAACGGTGGAAAGGAGCTCGAACGTGAGTTTTAAATGGTGATGTGTCAACCTGTCACTGCGGTCGGTGGGTCGGCAAAGGGCTAGCTGCTGCAGAGCTGACGACGGGCCGAGAGCGACGATGAGCTAGAAACGACGACGACGAAGTCGAGAACGACGGCGACGAAGCCGAGTCGTCGGCGAGGCACTTGAAACAGCGACGTGCAGGAGTGCAGAGACGAAGCTCAGAACGGAATGAAATAGGAGAAATTGAGAATTCGGGAATCAAGAAGAGGGAAACGTAGGTGGGGGGAGTGTATTTATAGGGTTTTAGGAGCCCTCTCGGTCAGGTGACCGAGAGAGCTCAAACGGTCTTGAGACCGCGAGGATCCAAACGGTCTTGAGACCGCGAGGAGCCTCACGGTCTGGAGACCGCGAGGGGCCTCATGGTCTGGAGACCGCAAGGGCCCAAACGGTCTCGAGACCGTTTGACCTCAAGATCATGTGGATTTTTATGTATTTTTGGATTTAAAGAAAGAAAAAGAAAAAGGAAAAACAAAAATAAACAAAAGGGTTTTTTTTAAACAAAAGAAAAGGCTAGAAAAATTAGGGAAGGTGATACTCAGGCCTTGGGTTGCCTCCCAAGAAGCGCCTTGGTTTAACGTCGCTGGCTCGACAAGATTTTGCTCTGGCTATGCTGACTTTATAGGGTCATGAATCTCTATGGTTTGTCTTGATAACTTGTCTGCCGGAGTGTGGTACTTTTTAATCTGTGGCCATTTACGGTCCTCTCTCCTCCATTATCGTCAATAATAATGACAGCTCCTGTCGGGTATATATGTTTGATTGTAAAGGGCCCCGACCATTTAGTACGCAGTTTTCCAGGAAACATTTTTAATCTGGAGTTGAATAGGAGGACTTTGTCTCCGACGATTATATCTATTCTTTTGATGTGGCCATCGTGCCGCATCTTAGTTTGTTCTTTGTAGATTCTTGCGTTGTGGTAGGCTGTCATTCGTAGCTCTTCTAACTCTTGGAGTTGAAGTTGTCGGAATTCACCAGCACCTTTGAGATCGAAATTGAGTTGCTTAATGGCCCACCAAGCCTTATGCTCTAATGCAACTGGCAAATGGCAAGACTTCCCATACACTAATCGAAACGGTGTTGTTCCGATGGGTGTTTTGAAAGCTGTACGATAAGCCCATAGAGCGTCAGATAGTTTGGTGGACCAATCGGTGCGGTGCCGATTGACAGTTTTTTCCAGGATAGCTTTAATTTGCCTATTGGAGACTTCAACATGTCCACATGTCTGTGGATGATATGGTGTAGAAACTTTGTGGTTGACTCCATATTTTCTTAATAAGGCTTCAAAGCTCCGTTCCAAGAAATGTGATCCGCCGTCAGATATAATCGTTCTTGGGACACCGAATCTGGGAAATATTATCTCTTTAAACATCTTGATTACCGGTTTTGAATCGCAAGAGGTGGTTGGTAGAGCTTCTACCCATTTTGAAATGTAATTCACAGCAACCAAGATATACATGAATCCATAAGATGAGGGGAAAGGGCCCATATAATCTATTCCCCATACATCGAAGAGTTCGATTTCTTGCCATATGTTCAATGGCATTTCATTTTTTCTGGTTATCCCTCCGGATAGTTGGCACTTGTCGCATGATTTCACATATTCATGTGCGTCTTTTGCGATGGTGGGCCAATAAAAGACAGATTGCAAGACTTTGAGGGATGTCTTCTTAGAACTCATGTGGCCCCCAGTGGGGCCTGAGTGACAGTGCTCAAGGACCGAAGTGATTTCCGTCTTTGGGATGCATCTACGAAAGAGTCCATCTGCGCATAAGCGAAAAAGATAGGGCTCGTCCCAAAAATATTGCTTAGCGTCGTGAATGAACTTCTTTTTGTCGTGATAGGATGCGGACGGATGAATGATTCCTGTAGCCAAATAGTTGACAATGTCGGCATACCAGGGAAATCCATTGGAGACTTTCATTAGGTGGTCGTCCGGGAGGGAATCTTGGATAGGTACTTTGTCTTCATCCTCGACTCTAATACAGCTGAGATGATCGGCGACGACGTTTTCCACTCCGCTTTTGTCTTTAATTTCTAAATCGAATTCTTGAAGCATTTGTACCCAGCGGATAAGTCTAGGTTTTGCATCTTGCTTTTGAATCAGATATCGTATAGCGGAGTGGTCAGTGTAGACAATGAATTTAGCTCCTATCAGGTATGAGCGGAATTTTTCAAACGCGTAGATGACAGCTAAAAATTCCTTTTCTGTAGTGGTGTAATTTTTTTGTGCTTCATCCAGTGTTTTAGATGCGTAGTATATAACATAGGGTTTCTTGTCGATTCTTTGCCCTAAAACGGCCCCTATGGCATAATCGCTCGCATCACACATGATTTCGAAAGGTAACGACCAATCTGGAGCTCGTAGTATGGGTGCAGAAATCAAGGCATCTTTTAGAGTTGTGAAACTTTGCAAACATTCTTGGTTAAAGTTGAACTCTGTGTCCTTGGTCAGCAGTTGTGTCATGGGTTTTGCTATTTTGGAGAAGTCTTTAATAAATCTTCTGTAAAACCCAGCATGTCCTAAGAAGGCACGTACCCCTTTTACGTCTTTTGGTGGCATCAATTTTGAGATAACGTCAATTTTTGCTTGATCCGCCTCGATCCCTCTGTCGCTCACTCTGTGTCCCAAAACAACACCCTCTGTTACCATAAAATGGCATTTTTCCCAATTTAGAATGAGGTTTGTTTCCTCACATCTTTGTAAAACTTGAACCAGGTTGAGCAGACAGTTGTCGAAGGAGTCTCCATAAACTGAGAAATCATCCATGAATAGCTCCATTATAGATTCTGTCAATCCCGCAAAGATAGAAGACATGCATCTTTGGAAAGTAGCTGGTGCATTACAGAGCCCGAATGGCATTCTTCTGAAAGCATACATCCCAAAAGGACAGGTAAAAGTAGTTTTCTCTTGATCGTCCGGGTGTATCGGGATTTGGTAAAAACCAGAATATCCATCGAGGTAACAAAAGAACTTATGATGAGCTAAGCGCTCGAGGACCTCATCTAGGAAGGGCAGGGGGTAGTGATCTTTTCGTGTTGATTTATTAAGTTTCCTATAATCAATGCACATACGCCACCCTGTAACGGTTCTAGTAGGCACCAGTTCATTTTTGTCATTAAGAACAACGGTGGTCCCCCCCCTTTTTAGGGACCACCTGCACTGGGCTTACCCACTGAGAATCAGAAATTGGGTAGATAATGCCTGCCTTTAGAAGCTTGAGGACCTCAAGGCGAACCACCTCTTTGAGGTTGGGGTTTAACTTTCTCTGGTGTTCTCATGATGGTTTAAACTCTTCAACCATGGGCAGTTTGTGCATACATAAAGCAGGGTTTATGCCTGTCAGATCAGTCATTTTATAGCCAATGGCTTTCTTATGCTTTTTCAGTTCATCGAGGAGTCTGTTTTCTTGATCATCCTCCAGAGTGGAGCTGATGATTACTGGACAGAGCTTCTCATCATCAAGAAAAACATGTTTAAGCCCCTCGGGTAAGGCTTTCATTTCTGGAGCCTTAGGTGGCTCAGTGGCTTCTATAATTGTGATGGCCTTAAGTTCTTCAAACGTGGCTGTCAGAGCTTCTTCAGCTTTTTCTAAGTATTGCAGGCATTGTTGCACTAGTTCACTGGCCGAGAATTCTACCTCCGGATTTGTAAGAGTATTTTCCAATTCATCGGATGGTTCAGACATTTCTAACTGGGACATTTGATATATAGCATCCAGGAGAAAGACTTCCTCTTGAATGCTTGGACCTTTCATGCTGTTTAGAACTCTGAACTGGAAAGCCTCCCTCCCAAGTCTCAAAATAATAGTTCCTGCTTCGACATCAATGAGAGCTCGGACGGTAGCTAGGAATGGTCTTCCAAAGATTATCGGATATCTCAGGTCTTCTTGTATGTCCATAATAACAAAATCACACGGGACATAAGAATTTGTTCCTATTCTGACAGGGATGTCTTCGATAATTCCAAGAGGGGCAGTTATGGTAGAGTCGGCTAACTGAATTGTCATTGTCATAGGTAACAAATCAGTGAAGCCTAATCTTTTACACATTGAATAGGGCATAATAGATATGCTTGCTCCTAGGTCTGCCAATCCTTTCTTGCTGGAGCCATTTCCAATGGAACACTGAATGCCGAAGGAACCTGGGTCCTTCTTTTTCTTTGGCATTTTATTAAGCAGAATATCTGAAGTGGTCTGAGCAAGTTTCACTGTTTCATGCTCTTCTGTCATATACTTTCTCGACAAGAGGGTTTTCAGGTATTTTGCCCAAGCGGGCACTTCGGAAAGGGCATCAAGAAAAGGAATATCAATGTATAACTTTTTCATAGCTTCTTTAAATTTTTGGAACCTAGTGTCCATTTTGGTTCCTTTTAGTCTGTCTGGGTAAGGAATCCTTGGTGGGACTTCTGGGATTGGTTCCTTTTCCTTTTCTTTCTCTGCAGAATTTTCTGTTTCTTTGCTTGAATTCCCTGTTGGGGAAAGAATGGCTATGTGATCATCATCATGGTCGATTCTAGTGACATCAGGCAGGACACGACCAGACCGCGTGGTGACGGCATTAAGTTGTCCTGGTCTGTTTGGGTTATGACGCGGGTTTGCCTCTGGTTGCCTAGCAAAAGTGCCGGCTTGAGGTTTCAATTGAGCGGCAATCTGTGCCAGTTGGGCTTCTACGGCCTTTTGTTGAGCTTGCTGGTTTGCAAGCATGGTTTGTTGCGATTGAAGCATTTGTCTAATCAAGGATATCTCATCAGATGATTGGGGAGGAGCACCCCTTTGTTGATACTGAGTGACTTGCTGTCCTGGTTGTTGTAGAGGTGCAGTTAACTGTGGCTGCTGGGGCTGCTGCAACTGGGGTTGCTGTGGCTGCTGCAACTGAGGTTGTTGCAACTGAGGGTGCAGTCCTGAATGGGCATATTGGTAAGAAGGATTCCTAGGATAGTTAGATCTTTGGAAACCTTGTCTGTAATTCCCTTGATTGAAGTTATTCTGAAATCCTGGTGGTTGTCTATTGAAAGATCCACCTTGTGCTTGTTGCTGTGGGTTGGCAGTCCCTGCAGGATTCCCGTATTGAAAACCATGATGGTTCCTTGGTTTATCTGGGTTGTAATACACTTGGCCAGGTATTGAATGTATGGAGTTGACTTGCTCTGGCATTTGGTCCTCGGGATGCTCGATAATGGGTTCATATTGCGGCATAGGTGGTTGTAAATCCATCATGACATTGTATAACAGGCCACATGATAATGTGGGATGATCGGATGCATGACAGGCTTCACAAGTTCCAGTAGTTGCCTTAACTTGTTGAACCTGAGAGCTTTTCTTCTTGTCATATTCCCCAAAAGAAGTTTCGAGGGCTTGTTGCTTGCTAGCAATAGTCTTCAAGGCCTCAGCAATGGCCTTGAGTTCCATGGATTCTTCTGCTTTGTAAACCTTGAGAACGCCTTTGGGTTGGTTAGATGACCTTCCCCAATTGGATTGGTTCTCGGCCCCTAGCGTAACTATATTCCAGGCATCTTCATAATTCTTTCTCATAAAGTTTCCTCCAGATGAGGAATCTAGAAATTGCTTGATATCATCACTTACTCCTCTGTAAAATGTTTCTATTAGTTGATTTTGAGATATGCCATGGTGAGGACACTTTCTCAGGAGTTCTTTGAATCTTTCCCAAGCTTCAGCAAGTGTTTCTCCAGGTAGTTGGGAAAAGTGATTAATCTGTCCCCTAATCTCATAGGTTAGCGAAGGTGGGAAGAATTTCTCAAGAAACTTTTCTTCTAAAGGAGTCCAAGTAGTGATGATGGGGTGTCTATCCAAAGCGTTGTACCAGCTTAGTGCTCTTCCAGATAAGGTGAAGTGGAAAAGGTGTAACATTATTGCTTCCAAGGCGATTCCTGCTTGGGGTACAAGTCGGCAGAGTGACTTGAATCTCTTAAGGTGATCCATGCAATCGTCTCCGAGTGCTCCAGAGAAAGAGATGCCTTGCATGATCTGGATCCATTGCGTACGGATTTCAAAGTGTGGTATGTTAATAATCGGTGGTCGGACAGGATGATCGTCTTCATAATTCTTCGGGACTGCGTAGTCCCGAAGTTGCTTGTTTCTTAACGCAAGTTGAGCAGCAGCATGCTCTGCTTGGATGCGGGCTTGTTCCTCAACTCGAATCTCAGCTTGCACCTGAGCATGAGTATCTGCAATAAGTTGTGCTCGTTGTGCTGCTATGGCGGCGTTAACTCTTTCTGCAACAAGGCGTTGCTCTTCAGCCATCTGTCTGGCTCTTTGGCGGTTAAGTCTAATCCTTCGGTGGAAACTTCTTTCTACCTCAGAGTCGTATTCTGGTTCAGGGGAGAATCCGATGCTATGCGGGGGTTGCATACACGTTTTCTACCTGAGTAGAAGGAAAATCACATGTTAGGATAATGGAAGGAAATGAAGAAAGCAAGAAGATTTGGAGTAGTTATCAAGAAAAAGTGTAAAATCCTAATCAACCAAGAAGTTGTTAAGTAAAAACTAAAACGTTCCGTTGTCCCCGGCAACGGCGCCAATTTTTGATGGAGTTTTGCAACACCACTAAAAATCCTAGAGATGATGAATCCTTAGGTTTAGCCTTGCTAGTACTATGGTAAGAACTCCACCCACGTGTGCTAAGACACGCGGAAGTCTTATCGTAGTATAGTTAAGGGTCGAATCCTCGGGACAACGGTCTTGACGAAGTCAAGATGGAAAACGTTTTTAGTTTTACTTAACTACTTAACAGTTGTTATTTAGATCGAAAGTTTGATTTTGGTTTTAAAGCTAAATGCGAGGAAAGTAAAGAAAGAAAGTAAATATTAAGGTTGTAAACAATGATTAAAAGCCACTAGGATGTTATCGGGTTTCACACCACTACACATGGATCAAGTCATGCAACATAATAAAACAACCTGCGAAGAGAGTCAAATCAGTTAGTATCTTGTAGTCCTTGCTTCCTTTCGGATAACTAGCTACGAGAAGTGTGGAGTATTGCAATGCCATCCATTCCATAATGAATGGTCACATGCTTTTCATTACTCCTTCATAAAATGTGTTCCTCGACCTTACCAAGGTTGCACTTCCATACGTCAACTGATTCCATTTCATAGTATGAAAGTGCAACGATGGGGGTGAGTTTACTCCACTCATGAAAACACTTCTAGACACCGAAACAGACATATGGTGACTACATACATCCATAACCAACATTCAATTGATGTTCAGATCTAAGGGTACAAACATAGACAATTCATACCAAAAGACAATATGTAACACAAGTTGATGATCAAGCAACTAGTATTCACTAAGCGATTGATGTCAAACTGAAAAGAAGAGTATCTCTATTACAAGTTATTGAATTACATCGCATGAAATGAAAACATGGGTAGCAGGGCTACTCCCCGCACCCTAGTGAATGAAACTACTCGCTCATGACAAAGAAGGAGGCTAGAAGAGAGAGAAAGAACGTCATCTCCACGGAGGAGGGAAGGTTGAACCCTTGGTGAAGAGAGCAACGATCTTCACACTTCGTGGTTGCTTTGATGAAGGATCTTCTCTTCCCACCTTCTTTGTTGAAGAGAGAGAAAGAAGAGAGAGAAGGTAGCTTGATGATGGGCACGGATCTCAAAACTGGCAGCCTTGGGGCAGTGGACGAAGGACCAGAGTGCTCTGGATCTGGAGAGGCAGCCTTTGGACGTCTTGAAATTCGATCCTTTTGAAGTGACCCTTGAGGTCCTATTTATAGGCTCAAGTTGAGCCCAAACGGTCTTGAGACCGAGAGGCTTCTCACGGTCTTGGGACCGTGAGGCTTCTCGCAGTGGTGAGGCTTCTCGCGGTCTTGGGACCGTGAGGCTTCTCGCGGTCTTGGGACCGTGAGGCTTCTCGCGGTCTTGGGGTCGTGAGGCTTCTCGCGGTCTTGGGACCGTGAGGAGTCTTTGTAATTTTTTTTGTGTTTTCTGTAATGGAAAGATAAGAAAAGTTAGTTTATTGATGTATCTGCAATAAAGTAAGAAAGTTTAATGATTCTATTTAGTTTATCTAAGAAAGAGTATGGAAAACTAAAGATAACTAATAAGATAACGTCACAAAATGGGAGGTTATCAACCACCATCGATGTAATTGTCAAGGAGAAGCAACTTGGTAAAGACGCCAGAGTCAGTTGGGTCCTCATCTTTATCCACACAATGATCTATTAAAGACCGAGGAAGACAACCGTGATGGAGAACATAGAAAATGACAACGAAGAGAACGGAGCTCTCGACAAAACACAATAACAACAAAATCAAAATATGGAACTGTGAAGTACCTTTAGTCGGGATGAATTGAAGATAGGGAAAGCTCGATAAGGGTTTAATGAATCACGACAATGCATCAACGAGATTCAAGGTTCCTGGTGTTCTCATCTCAGACCACCGCTAGGGTACAGGGTGAGTTGGAAGTCAAAGATAGGGTTGTGGGAAAAATGAAGACAAAATAGAACCGACATTTGGTTTCAAGATGACTGGGGAACATTTTCGAGGGCCTATATATAAGTCTCGTTATCTGATAGAGGTAATGTTACTTGCGGAGGAAGAAACATGGGAAACGAAATACTATCAAAGTATACTATACAAAATCAATTCATTTAATTCATATATCATTGATATTAGAGCCATAAACTATCCAAGATTGTTTAGGGTCACCCAAGGTCAAATTGATCTCAATTTTTTACTATCAAAGTATTTTAGGGTCTACAATATTCATACGTAGCTACTCACCAATTTGAGGGTGAATTAGTGAATCATTACCTTAACTTACATGTTCATTTATTAGTACAATTTAAATTAAACAATTAGTCTCCCAACCAATTATTAACCAATAGAATCCAAATTCAAATCCTATCCGTAAATCAATTTCTATTAGTTAGGGTTTCCTTTATATTTGAGGAATGTAGAGTTATGGAGGAGAGAGGAGTGACAATTGTTTCTTTATATACATTAAGTTCACTTATGCATAAAAAGAGAAGTATATTTCATTCTCTCTCTATATATCTTATTTTATATGAAGTATTTATTATTTTGGTAAATCACTTCAAGGTCCACGATTTTGAAATAAATTGGCAGGGAAGAAAAAAAATCATTACTAAAACACTAATCTTACTTTAATGAAATTTTGAGATGTTACAAGGTACATCTAACCTCCATGTTTTTCAAATAATTAGAAAGACCCACAAGGAGGAACTATCACTTAAATTATCAAAGCATACCAAACAACACATGGCTCTTTTGTTAGAGTATTTTCTCATTAAGATCACATGCATTATGTACATTGATCATCTACAGTTAAAGTGTAATTTCATCATTCATTATTAGTTTTCCTAGTTCAAGATTTTGTAAGATTACAATAAACAAAAGAGAAAATCACAAAAACAAAATATTCCTTACCTCAAAGAAGAGTTATCGACCATCTCAAATATATATATCGATAGGATCTCAATTATAATACTTGTCTCCTATTTTCATCAATTTGAATTATTGAGCTGGTAGATTAAATACAATCAAGATTAAAGAAAGAACGAAAGATGCCAAAAAAAATCAATACTACTCTACTCCATAACATGTCACACAAATTTCTATAGATATACAAATAGTCTGTGAAAGGATTGTCTAAGAACATCTACTACAAATGAGTAATGTACACCAATCTATTACAATGAAGCAATATTATTATGTTGATCAAATTTTCAAGATGATAAGAAACCACTGCCAATTTGATATTGTAATTATATGGCATCCTCAAATGCAAAAAAAGATCCGAAGGGTATCAACCAAAAGTGCAGCCTTTATATTCATGTCGAAGGATTTGAGATGGTTACTTTGGATTCCAAGAGTTTGATATATCTATTTAGGAGGTGAAATATCGGAATCGTTACATGTTTTTGTTATCTGTAATATATAATATAAAAATAGAGGTATCATTAGTAAAAAAGAGCGAGATATAATTAAGGAGCGAGAATTCTATTCTCAACCTGCTTATCAGTGGTCTTATGGTGGGAAAATTAAGATGTTGCTGAACTTGCTGTAAAAGTTCCTTGCTGGCTTCTTACAATCAATGAAATGCTGGTTGCATAAAAAACGGGCTGTACAATATTAGTTAGATTAATATCCTCGTGGACAGCACCAGTGTAACTTCCACAGTGAAAGAACGAAACATATACCACTATACTGAAATTATGCTAGCCATAGTTTGTGATCTAGCTACAAGCTCGACAAGCCAAGTTGGATCGCTTAATTTCGTATCAAAACGTGGGATACATGACAAATTACAAAGACTAGTAGGAAAGAGGAGTAAAAACAATCAGTAGTCAATCAGTAACTGCAATTCTACATCAATCATCCTATTGGGTTGCATTGCTTGGTTGCATATTTAAATAGAAGACAAGGTCAACTACAAAGGCAAGCAGGAAAGCAGAGTAAAAGCAGTCAATGGTCAATAACTGTCTGCATTAAGATATCATGCATCCGGGCCAAGTTGGATTGTTTGGTTGCAAATCCAAAAGAGAGACATGGCCAACTACAACGACAAACAAGAAAGCAGAGTAAAAGCGATCAATGGTCAATCACTGTCTGCATTACCAAATTTTATATCCTAACAAATTATATCATCATGAATAATAACAGTAATCCCAGACACAATCTGCTTAAGAGCAACAACGAATTGTTGCAGTTCAGCATCACTGTGAATATCACTCCAAGCAACAAGCATCGTTGTCCATTGTTATATACACATGTAAAATATGTGGAAGTTTCACGTATTTAAGTCCAAGCAACAAGCTATGCAACCCGATATGTGAAAGAATCCATGGACAAAATAATTTGCATATGGTAAACAAACTAATGCAAATGAGAACAATAAGATTGATGATTAAAACGGATGTACCAATATATATATATATATATATATATATATATATATATATATATATATATATATATATATATATATATATATATATATATATATATATATATATCAATCAATCTCAAGTGTTTCAGCTAATGTGTAAAACTAGGAGAATGATTCTCACTGCACATGTGTTTGTTGCAGTAATCATTGATCTAATATCATCTAATCTACCATTTAAATGCAAAAATACACCTACTAGTCCAACACAACTGTTGTAGTATATTTTTCTTGAAATGAACTTCAGCAATCTTCTAATCAACTAAAATCCCATAGGCGGGCTGACAGATCAAAACAGAAGGTTCTCATATGCAAACGTCAAGAAGCATTGGTCGCATATCAGGGAACACCATTCTTGTTATACTAGAGTCGACGCGGCCACTTTGATTTCTGGTAGTTGCAGTATTTGTGCATCCCATGCATGAATCGACCACGGACAACCCGAATATTTTCCACCTTCTTGCTGCTCAAGCCATATTCGATCAATTCAAGGAAACGAACTTTTTTCTCAGCAATTACAATTAGTGCATCAAGGACGTCAGAGATGAGGACATCATAGATAAACAAATCTCTACCCTTACACGTGTCTAAGTGCACCTGGTATATGCTTACCCACGGTGATTCTATCTCTTCACTACTAATGCTGTTATTGCACCGATCAAGAACCCACACTTCAAGGAACAGTTCTCTTGCTTCCCACCTGCAACAACATAATGCCCCAGTCCTTAAAGTACCAATTTTGACTGTTACTATGCAATCACCATAAGGTGGCAAAGGTAACACTTCTAGCCGCCTGGTGGTTGGATTATAGGACATGAAGTCCACACCATAATTCACAAGCCAGTTGAAGAAGCCCTGTGCGAATACAGCAGGCTCATGACCAGGACGGGGTACGGATTGCAATCCGGATGGAACTGGAAATCTGTCTGTCGACCACTGGCAAGTTCTGGAGGAGTAAGTCTCTGTCACAAGGAAGTCAAGCTCCTCTACTGAGCACGAATACTCAGGTCCCGTGAGGATCCTAACAATCTGGTAGTCGTAGCGCTCAGAACCCCTTGTTGTGTCTGTCGCATTGTCTTCTTCATGGCAAATGAATCCGTCGATGGAGTACTGGTTGCAGTTTGGTGACAGCGCAAGGGTTAGCCACTCTTCCGTCAGGGGACAACAGATGTAGTAGCCGATCTTCATCTGACTGCGAACAACTAAGGACCTACGCATGCCGAGGAGAAGTCCTCCAGATGAAGCAAGAACAAAGGGCTTTTCGGGATATGGGGGTCTACTGGAGTCGATGGAGGAGAGGAACTCCTTTTCAGTTGTGCTACCATCCTCGGCAGGAAAGTAGGACATCGGAATTCGACTAGGGTCGCTGTCATCGTACCGTGATAACATCCCCGTGCGAAAAAAGCCAGCATCCGCTGATAGCGCACGGCAGTACTCAGCTTTAAACCTAGGACTACAGATTATCGAATTCCAAGCCTTGCACACTAACTTGCAACGGAATAATTGTTTTAGCTGGAGCCGGAGCAAGATTTTCCATGCTAAGTCGCCACAGTCACCCAGCGTGGGAGATTTGAGGGACTCCATACCTGTTCCGTCTTCCAGCCTGAGAGATTTGAGGGACTCCATGACTATTTTGTCTGGAAATGACCTAAAACAGAAGTTCAAGTTGGGGAAGAAGGGAAAACTCAAATGAGTGAAGGAAATGATAAGAAAAGCAAAGTCCAACCAACAGCGGCACAAAAAGAGAAGCGAACTCACTGAAAACGTTCTTGAGGTGAACACCTTTTTTCAGGAGGACCAGATCGAGATCTGAGGTGAGGAAGGAAGGAGGAGCCGGAGAAGATGGGAAGCTGAGAGGGAGTTGAGCAGCAGCGAGACTGGTTTTCAGTCACAGACACTACCGCATAAAGATCCCAGTTTCACTGATGGCGGGGGTTGAGTTCTGGGCTCGTCTCAACTCCGTTCAAGCTCCTTGCTGGAACGCGACAGAAGGCTTCACGCTGTCTCCCGAGCACGACAGAAGGCCGGCAGCAAGGTACAAGAAAGCTAAGATCTTGGCGAGTCGCTCGTTTCTTTGGACGGAGAATGGAAAAGGAAAGCGAGGTAGCAAGTCGTCCGGAAAACCCCCCAAGGCCAAAACCCCTCTCGCTCTTTCTGTGTAGTGGGGAGTTTCACCCCTTGTATCAGGAGTATGCCAAGGGTTTTTAGTGTCTTCCTGTAGTGGGCCCAAATCTTCTGTCACTAATTTCTGCTTCTGTCCTATTACATCTCTGCCATGAGTATTCCGCAAGCTACATCATCTTGCACAAATGCTGGAGGAGTGAACCGTTTAGATGATAGGAGACAGACAGCTGACAATTTCATCCACTCTTTTAGCCCCTGTTTCGTTCGGGACTCATCCACGTTTGCAGGTTGTCGTCTTGTGCCACGTATGCAGTTTCCGGTCCGGAAATGATTGGGTCACACGCAGCAGCGCGTGATTTAGCCCCTGTTTCGTTCGGGACTCATCCACGTTTGTAGGTTGTCGTCTTGTGCCACGTATGCAGTTTCCGGTCCGGAAATGATTGGGTCACACGCAGCAGCTCTCACGCGCTGCTGCTACGCGCGCCCTTCAGTGGTTTCAGGTAGTTTTGAAAAAAATTGAGAAGTTTTACCTTTTTAAAGATAGTTTTGGTAGGTGGACAGGCGATGACATGGCGCAATTTAATTGGTCGGGTTGTGGAGGTTATTTAATTAATAAATAAATTTGTTTTGTTTATAACTTTTGAACCATGATGAATTTTTTGACGAAATAAAAACTATTGGATTCGTTATGAAAAATGCATTCCAACAAGACTAATATTGATATATTTTTAACAAAAAAAATATAAAAATAATATTAATACATTATTCTGGATGCCAATGAACCAATTAAGGCGTCAAATAACTATATTTGGGTGTCATTAGCCATTTATGGGTGTCATTAGCTATTTGTGGGTTTCGTTATAATTTTCAGTGTCAGTGAATCATTTTATGCGTCAAATAACCATATTTGGGTGTCATTAGTCATTTATGGGTGTCATTAGTCATTTGTGGGCATCGTTATAAATTTAGGTGTCAGTGAACTATTTTAGGCGTGGTGTCATTAGCCATTTATGGGTGTCATTAGCTATTTGTGGGTGCCGTTATAATTTTAGGTGTCAGTGAACCATTTTAGGCGTCAGATAACCATATTTGGGTGTCATTAGGCATTTGTGGGCGTCGTTATTATTTTAGGTGTCAGTGAACCATTTTAGGCGTCAAATAACTATATTTGGGTGTCATTGGTCATTTATGGGTGTCATTAGCCATTTATGGGCATGTTGGGCATCAATTACCTTATTTGGGCGTCATTTTTAACTTTTGGGTGTCAATGAACTATTTTGGGCGTCAATTAACTTATTTGGGTGTCATCTTTATACTTCTGGGTGTCAACGAACCATTTTGTGCGTTGGCTGACCATTTTTGGGTGTCAATAACCATATATGGGCACCATAATTGGTTGTCAATTAACATATATTTATTATTTTTATATATTTTTTCTCAAAAATATGTCAATATTGGGCTTGTTAGATTTAGCCATTTATGGGTGTCATTAGCTTATGTGAGCACCATCTTTATACTTTTGGGTGTAAATAAACTATTTTGGGCGTCAATTTACCATTTTTGGGTGTTAATAACCATTTATGGATATGGGCACCGTAGTTGGTTGTCAATTACCTATATATATCATTTTTTATTTTTTTTATCTCAAAAATATGTCAATATTAGGTTTGTTAGATTGCATTTTTCGTAGCAAAACCAACGATTTTTGTTTCGTTAAAAAATTCAGTACGGTTCAAAAGTTATAAGCGAAACAAATTTATTGGCCTATTACAGAATTTCAAAAAATCGACCCAATGATAATCCGCCATGTGGTGGCTGTTTTGCTGCTGGTTGTGGCTGGTTTGGGGCGCGCTTGACGCTGCGCGTGAGCAGCGTGAGTGTCCCCAAATCTTAGTCATTTCCGATCCGGATGGGCGAGTTTGGGTGTTTGGTTCAACATCCTGCAACGGCTCCGTTTTGGGATTCTATTGTCCCGTAATCCGGACCAAGTCAGTCTCGCTCCGAGCGGGATTCTACTTTCCAACCTGGATTCCCTCGCCCCGCTCTCCCGTCCCAGTCCCGACTCCTTTCCTCCTCTGTCCCCGACTCGACACCCCCTTTACTCCATCTGGGTGAAGCTGCTCGAGGAAGATGAGTACTGAGTCTACGAATAGTGTAGGTCTGCTGTTGTTGTTGCCTATCCACTCGCCTCTGTCCCAGCATCGGCGTGTCCTCCTGTGAGGTGTTTTGACCATCCGGCCGGTAGGTTGTGGCCCTGGCTGTGTTGTACCTGGGAGAGGGTGGCGGTTCACGGGGCAAAAAGGAGGTCGTAGCAGGCGGTGAGTACTGAGTCTACGAATAGTGTAGGTCTTCTGTTGCTGTTGCTGTTGCCTGTCCATTCACCTCTGTCCCGGCGCCGGCGTGTCCTCCTGTGTGGTGTTTTGACCATCCGGTCAGTAGGTTGTGGCCATGGCTGTGTTGTACCTGGGAGAGGGTGGCGGTTCACGGGGAGAAAAGGAGGTCGTAGCATGCGGCGAATTGAAAGCAGGTAAGGTCTTCGTATTGTCCAATCTCTTCTTTCCCCAACGCTTTTGACTGTGGTTCTCAATTTTGCAGGACATTGAATCTAGGGGAACGGGCAAAGTCGAGAAATATGCCCTTGTGCTATAAATTAGGGGCACTGGTCGTCCAACTCCTTTTGTTTATCCAACTTACTACCCTGAAGATACTCGGAGACGCATTCGGTGCATCTACAATTTCTTATCCCTGCTCCGAGTTGTGTTTAGTGCTTCGTAGGTAAGTAAATTTTGTGTTCTTCCAATTTTGTGTTGTTATTTTCGTTATGTCTTTCTCTTGTCTTTGTTCTGGTTATGCATGTACTAATTTTGTGTTTGTTTTTTGTTTGTGCTTTTTGCTGAAAATGTTGTGTTGTGTGTGGATGGCGATTGCAATGTCAGGTATGGTCTTTCTGAGATATATTTTCGTTGTTATCCTCGTGAAATAGGCACTATTTTAGCATAGCTCTCTTCACGACAAGTGAAAAACAACCTTTTATCTTTTGAAAATTTAGTAGGAGTTCTTTTTCTCTTTAATTGATCAAAGTTACCCTATTCTAAGTTTGTGTGGGAGTCGTATCACATAAGAATACCCAACTTTAGTACTTCATGTGATGGATTAAAACAATTAAATGAATCCATGAAAGGGTTTTAAGAAACGTATTCATCTACCAAGCTTGCAAGTCCATATATGAGCAAGAAAAAGGTTGCAAAAATCTATGAGACCTATACGTGAATGAAGTATCCATATCAGATCTAGAATCAATATATAAAAAGCAATAGTTTGTAGTATACTTCGTTAAGAAATAAACAACAAAGAAGTCTACTAGAAGTGTAGTACACATAAACAATTTTTTTTAATGGAAGTCAGAGGGTATTTTTATTCATTTTGCCCCTCTCTTACAAGGTGGTTCAAAAAACTATTACAAGTTGATCTACTCAAAACAAAATTAAACTTGGTAGTACTACTACCATTACACATATCCATGTTGACTAAGTCAACCATGTTGTTAGGAGGACACCTATAGTAGTAGGGGCCCCTCTTGTTTTTAATATGAAACTTGGCTAGCTGGTCTGCGACCCTATTCCCCTCACAGTTGATATGAACGCAGGACCAGCTAGGTTTAAAACCTTTCCTCGCAGCAGTAATCCATCTTGCCAGCCTAGGGAATTTCGTATCATTACCGTCTAGGGCCAACTTAGCATTCCTACAATCAGTTTCAACACAGATTTTATTACAGTTCAGTGTATGCCCGATCTCCACAGCGAACTCAATGGCCCAGGTTTCAGCTTCAAGAGCGTTGTCGGCTCGAAACGATTTGCCCCAGCCTCCACGCCAGTGGCCATGCTCGTCCCTGCACACAACTACCGCAGCAGCCAGTTGGGAAGTTGGGTTGAATGCGGCGTCGGTATTCAGTTTCAAGGTCCCTTGTTCTGGTTTCTGCCATTCTTTGTGAGGCACTCCTTTCTCCTTGCTTATCTTATCTGCCGCCCAAGCTTTCGAATGGACAAGAACCTCTTTGGAGATAAGAGCCTTCAGATGACCAACAACTAGCTTCTTCTTATCAAAGACTTGGAGGTTACGGTGCTTCCATATCTGCCAACAGCCAATGGTGAACTGGAGGTCATGCGGAGCAGGTGTTGTCAGGTTGCCGTGTATCCAGTTCCAGAGGTCAGTTTCACTGAAAAAATTATTCTAGCAACTCGGTTCCAAGATCTCCTTCCATACGAGAGACACTTGTTCACAGTCTCTTCAAGCATGGAACACAGTTTCTTCCTCAATGCCGCAAATTGGACAAAGAGCGTTAGTAGCCAGGTTCCGGGCTACTCTCTTGTTGTTCGTCAAGATGGCATTGTTCCCCAAAAGCCATAAGAAAAATTTGACCTTGGTGTTAGCCTTCATCTTCCAAATTGTCTCCCATTTTCCTTCAGTTCTAATGTCTTTCCCCAACCTTAGGATATCATATGCACTCCTGGTGGTGAAGATTCCCGAGTCTGTATGGCACCAGGCACGGGTGTCCTGGACGTCAGTATCTAGAGGGACGGCCATATGTTTGCTCTTATTTATGATGTCATGTGGCAACCAATCTTCAAGGAACTCCTCGTCCCATCTATTCTCCAAATTCACAAGGCAAGAAACTCTTAAGTCCAGCAGCTCCTCAGGTATAGGTTTTAGGACATGGTCCTTAAGTGGCATAGTATTACCCCACCATCTGTCAAACCACACCCTAACGTCTTTGCCATTTATAGGAATAATCTTGGAGTTATCGTGGATGAAGGGTTTACCATTCAGCACAGCACACCCCACTCTGGAAACATTAGGCATACAACCTCCATTGAAAGTAGTGAATTTGTTCAGCATTCCCTTGCACCATAGAGAGTTCCTGTGAATACTCAGAACCCACGCATTTGTAAATCATAGCTTGGTTCAGTTCTCTCATCGACCTCACTCCCAGGCCGCCAAGTTTTTTGTCACTCGTTATTTTGTTCCAGGCCACAAGAGAGAGTGCATGTTGCTTCTGACTCCCGCCCCAGATGAAGGATCTAATGCTGCTGTCTAGGCGGTCACAGATCTTTGCCGGTAGCATTGTTGTCTGCATAGTGTAGCTGGCAATTGCCGTAAGTGTCGCTTTAGCCAGACACACTCTTCCTGCTAGGCTCAAGGTTCTGGCTGACCAAGAGTTTATACTATTAGAGACCCTATTTAAAATGTTGTCGTACATCTCCGCCTTCACTCTATCATGGATAAGAGGAACCCCTAGATATTTCCCCATGTTCTCTGATTGAGTGAATCCGCTTTCTATGCATATTCGCCTTCTGATTCTTAGAGGGATGCTTTTAGAAAAATGAATACAATATTTGTTCACTGAGATTGCTTGTCCAGACACCGCGCCAAACTGTTTAAAGCACTCCACCACCGTTCTTATTTCCGCCACATCCGCTTCATTGTAGAAAATAAACCAAAAATGAGTACATAGTACCTTCTGAACAAGTATACATAATTCATGAGAGATAACAAATGTTTGCATTAATTATTGAATGATGATCAATATTTCTATATCAGACAATTAGGAAAATGTAGACCTATATGAAAGATCATATATAATATATGTACATGAATTTGTTAATGAAAGTTATATAAAAAAGATAGTGAGTAGACTACCTTGCACTCTCAGATAAACAAGTCTTGACAAAAAAAGCCAAACCGATATAGAGGATAAAAGCACACTCAATAAGAAAAAAGCTACCAAAATAACCAGACACTATAGTTCATTTAGTTGAGAGACTTGCATAGATGAATGAAAAAATGATCAATACAAAAAAGAATTAATTTTTATAAAATAAGTCAAGCACATCATGAAGATCATAGGTGGTGCCTATACATTTCCTTGATCAAAACAAACTGAAGAGTTTTAGATACATTCTGGAAAAAAATGGTTATGCTGAAGAATCACCAATCATTAGAAATGTGTAAGAACATAAGATTACTAAGGGACGTCTTGAAAAAGCACTAGAGGGGGGGGGGGTGAATAGGGTTTTATAAATATTTTAACAATAATTCAACTCAAGCAACCACAATTGAGATAATAAGGAGGCAGGGTGTTTAGAGTGGTTCCACCCTTAGCAAAAACTAAGGGATTCAGTCCACTACCCAATTGTTTCCAATTGGGATTTTGAAAGTATTTAAATTTTATTACCTCGCAAGGATGTTACATAAAATTACAAATACTTTCACCACCCTTTGGACAACCTTCACCTAGAAGTAGTCCCACCAACCTCGAAGCAACCTTCCTTGAAGTAACTTCAAGCTCCCCCTTGAAGTAGCCTTCCTCTTGAAGTAGCTTCCCGTTGAGACAACCTTCTTGAAGTAGTCCAAAGTCCTCCTTCTCCACCGAGAAGATAAAACCCTATCCAATCCACAGCCTCCAACCCTAGGAGTAGCAAGGAGAGTACAAGCAATAAGAAAGAACAAGAAGGGAAAATGGAAATTACAATTACCGTTGTAGCATAAGGCTTGATTTCCTATATCAAGCGTTTTGATCTCCTAATCAATGTGTATGGAAGTGGAAGTGCAGTGGGTAGGATATGCTAGCCTATAGGACATGAATTTAGAGCAATGGACATGAATAGCAAATGTTGGAGTTGCTCAATTGCTCACAAGAATGGATTGTCAATTGCAAGTATGTATACTCAAGTGTTGCATAAGTGTGTTTTGGGTGTCCTAAGGCATGTCCTATTTATAGGAATGGCCTATGAGTGCTTAAGGACATTCTAGACACTTTCTAGGGGGTTCTTAGTGCTCAACTAGATGTTAGTTGTCCACTAATTGCTTTAGTAATGGCTAGTTAATTAATTCTGAAAAGTGCAGATAGAGTTCTTCTCGGTTGAGGAATTTTCGGTCAAGACATCAGTCAGTCGAAGACTTTGTCGACCAAGGGATGGTCTGGAGAAAGTGTATAACGTTCGATTCCAACTCCCAACCACCTTGTATTTTGGGTCTAACGGCTATTTGGGACAATTCTCGGTCGAGGAGTTTGTCGACCGAGAGTGTCTTGGTCGAGAAGTTTGTCAACCGAGAATGACTTTGTTTCAATGTTTTGAACTGTGTACTAAGTGTGTGTATCAGTGTGCAGTTGTGATACTATTGTAGGGGATGACCTATCTAAGTGTTGTGATTGGATAGGGAAGATCTAAATGCTTGATTTACATGATATCTAAGTACTTGTATATTATATACTTGTACAAGTTTTTACATTTAATTACAATCATGAAATTTAAAGCATTTTGAGCATATAGATCTTCCAAAGGTTTGTCATCCACATTGTGCCTGCAACACTCAAGTAGCACGTTAGATCCACATGATGAAATGTTTGTCATCATCAAAACAAAGGGATTATAATAATGTCCAATTTATCCAACAATCTCCCCCTTTTTGAAGATGACAAACATTTCCAAAATATAAAATAAGGAAATATAAATCATATGAGTTTCATACCTGAAGTTTACTTTTTGTAGCCATTCTCTTATTTGCAAGTATGTGCTGGCCGAGAGATTATGAAATTGATTTTATATTATTTCTCCCCCTTTGTCATTTCAAAAATATAACCAATCTAAACATTAATTATGACTTTTATTACTCCCCCTTAATTTGATAATTTGATACTCAGAGCAAACCTCTTATGTCAAATTTAGCCACAAATTATTTTTCAATCATTTACAAAGGATGTTAAGCCTTGAAATGATATTAGATCCTTTTAGATTCATGGTATATGTGTTTTGATTTCTCATCCATTTTACAAGGGATGTTAATCCATGAAAATGACTTGAGAATCCTTTTAAGCTCATGAGTATATTTATAGTTTCTCAGTCATTTATAAGGGATGTTAAGCCCTGAAACAATATGAAATTATTTTAAGCTTATAGTAGAATCAATGAATGTATCTCTAACTAGATGCACAGGATGTTAAGCCCTGATTTGTTTAGAGAATTCCATTATATTCATAAATATTGTAGGCTCTAAGATACTGTAACATCCCTGACCTGGGTTATGAGTCAACCCTAGGTGTTTTGCCTAAATATGTAATTAAATCTTTGTGATTAACTCTGAGCATGTAATTAAGCTTCTCAGAAACGTATATTTCAGTATTTGCCCCTTTTTATTTAAAGTTGTAGCATTGTTTTGATATACAAGGACCTATGTGCAATTTACCCAGTTGAAAGGGTTAGCTTGCAATTTGCACATGATGAGATGTTCCTCTGATGTTGAGACATCATGAGAATCTCTTTGGCAAAGTTTGAGGGATTTCCCAAGCTAGAGCACCAAGGTGCAGCTGTGGAAGCAATCCCAGGGCTTGAAACCCTAATTTGGGGTAAAATGCAATTTACCCAAATGATGGGATGCAATTTGTAAAGAATGTCATCTAATGTATCTTTTTATACTTTTTCCATTATTTAGAGAAGAAATGATGAGGAATTCACCTCAATTGAGTTATCAAGTTAAGAAATAGGCTTTGTGATTGAATAATCAGGATATATGTGCAATATCCCTTTAAGTATGAACTTTATTATTAGATTGTTCTTCCTTGCCTTCTTTTCTAGACCTTAAGAGAAGGTTTGTCCTTAGAATAAAGAGGAAGGGACGATCAAGTAAAGAAGGAGGGACCTAGTTGGAATTATGGACAACTTATGAACTAATGTTGAAAATCCTACCCCATGTATATAAGCTCTCCTTCCCTTAGTTGCAAGGGAACTCACCCTTCGTTCCCTTACTGTTTCATTTCACCAAAGACGACCAAGGACTGCCTTGGAGCTAAGGAGGACGACCAAGGGGTGCAAGGTAGGTCTAAACCCCTCTTCTTGCCTAATTCCATGGTTAGAACTCAAATTCAAGGTCATCTTCATGGCTAACTCTTGAAACCCTACCTTTCTAGCCGTCTCTTTTCATCCTTCCTTGGAGTTTTCACCTTGGCAAACCTATGGGAACTCAAGGACGCCATTAGAGCTTGGATCTTAAAAGCTTGGAGCTCAAGAAGCAAGCTTTAGGCGGGTTTTATAACTCTAAACCTATGCTTTACTATGTGCATCTTTATATGCGATTTAATGATAGATCTTAGTATTTCCCTACTTTTCCCTGCTATTTTGCAAGCAAACCCGTGGGATATCTGTACTGTTCTTGAGCTAGAAGATGAAGGCGTGATTTCCAAGAAAAACCCACCGCTTTTCTTTTCCTTAAACGGTCCTAACAGTTTGCTCTCTCGGACTCAAGACCGCGAGGTGAGCAAACGGTCTCGAGACCGTGAGAGGGCTCGCGGTCTCAAGACCGTTTGACCCCGTTGACCGAGCGTGGACCGTATAAGAAATCTGTTCCTAATTATATAGGCTAATTACCCTCAAAATTTGAGAGACTAACTCCAAAGGAATCGGGAGATATGACCTTTTTAAGTCACAACTTTAAATGAATTAATTGCTGATTCTCAAACGGTCTGAAATTGCCTTTTTGGGCAAACGGTCTCAAGACCGTGTAAGGTCGTTGACTAAGCGTTGACCGTATGAGATTACTGTTCAAAACTATGTTAATTAACAACTCACCAAGTTTGATGGTCTAATTCCAAACGGGCTAAGAGTTGAAGGGTGAATACTAGGGCTAACCCTAGATAAAATCAGTACTGAAATTATGGTGACCTAATTAGGGTTTTTAGGGTTGATTGACCTAAACGGTCTCAAGACCGTTTGGGGGTCACCAAACGGTCTCAAGACCGAGAGGGCAATCAACCAAGACCGTTTGAAGGTCTAGGGTTGAGTAATTTGACCAATTGAGCACCCAATTGCATATAAGTTAGTAATTTAATCAAAAATTCTGTTTGTGGTTCAATCATGGTTCAACCCCTATCAAATCACCTTAGACTTTGATAAAATATTGGTCAAACGGTCTTAAGACCATGTGGGGTCTACCCACATGACCTCAAGACCATTTGGGCCAAGTTTGGGCCCAATTGGAGCTCAATTGAAGGGTTCAACCTTGTGTTGATGCACACTGTTGAGTGTTGATGGGTGAACATTGATAGACCCTAATTGAATCGATTTCAACCATAATTGGTTAACTATTATGGGTCAATTGAATGACCAAGTGATCAAGCATAACCTTAATTGACTAAAATCCATGAGTGGTCAACATAGCTTTGACCATTTGAGGGCTTCAACATGGGTTGACATTATCGGTTGCACCTTTGAGCCTTGTTGAAGGACCAAGCGGCTGAGACCATGAGAGCCTCGCGGTCTCAAGACCGTGAGAGGGCTCGCGGTCTCAAGACCGTGAGAGGGCTCACGGTCTCAAGACCGTGAGGGGGCTCACGGTCTCAAGACCGAGAGGAGGCTCACGGTCTCAAGACCGTGAAGGGCCTCGCGGTCCTGAGGTCAAAGAAGGGCAAACGGTCTTCATGACCCTCGCGGTCTCAACTCAAATTGGTCCTCGCGGTCTCAACTTTAATTTGGACCAATGGGAGGCTTCGCGGTCTTGAACCCTTGAAGAGGCTCACGGTCTTGAAGCCTAAGGGGGCTCGCGGTCTTGGAGCTAGAAAGAGGCTCGCGGTCTTGGAGGGTCAAAGTGGGCAAACGGTCAACACTTTCAACCAATCTCAACCCAATTGATGATTAATGATTGAAATCAATTAATGTGACTCAAGGTTGACCACATTCAATCATTTGATGATGTAAATGGTTCAATGTTACCCAAATCAAACCCTAATGA